>JARFIW010001200.1:0-680000 GCA_036346225.1 Platerodrilus igneus
AACAGTTTTGTAAGTCGTACAAAGAGGGATAAAAAACCTTTTCTTTTTTTCCAATATGGCGTCATATCTGCCAAACGATACGATACATACGCTTCGTTTTTCTAATGAATGTTGCTACATATAAAGACTATCCGTTCCAGTAGTTGAAACAGTTTTGTAAGTCGTACAAAGAGGGAAAAAAAACATTTTCTTTTTCCAATATGGCGTCATATCTGCCAAACGATAAGATACATACGCTTCGTTTTTCTAATGAATGTTGCTACATATAAAGACTATCCGTTCCAGTAGTTGAAACAGTTTTGTATATGGTACAAAGAGGGAAAAAAAACATTTTCTTTTTTCCAATATGGCGTCATATCTGCCAAACGATACGATACATACGCTTCGTTTTTCTAATGAATGTTGCTACATATAAAGACTATCCGTTCCAGTAGTTGAAACAGTTTTGTAAGTTGTACAAAGAGGAAAAACATTTTCTTTTTTCCAATATGGCGTCATATCTGCCAAACGATACGATACATACGCTTCGTTTTTCTAATGAATGTTGCTACATATAAAGACTATCCGTTCCAGTAGTTGAAACAGTTTTGTAAGTCGTACAAAGAGGGATAAAAAACCTTTTCTTTTTTTCCAATATGGCGTCATATCTGCCAAACGATACGATACATACGCTTCGTTTTTCTAATGAATGTTGCTACATATAAAGACTATCCGTTCCAGTAGTTGAAACAGTTTTGTAAGTCGTACAAAGAGGGATAAAAAACCTTTTCTTTTTTTCCAATATGGCGTCATATCTGCCAAACGATACGATACATACGCTTCGTTTCTCTAATGAATGTTGCTAAATATAAAGACTATCCGTTCCAGTAGTTGAAACAGTTTTGTAACGTACAAAGAAAAAAAACATTTTCTTTTTTTTCCAATATGGCGTCATATCTGCCAAACGATACGATACATACGCTTCGTTTTTCTAATGAATGTTGCTACATATAAAGACTATCCGTTCCAGTAGTTGAAACAGTTTTGTAAGTGTACAAAGAGGAAAAACATTTTCTTTTTTTCCAATATGGCGTCATATCTGCCAAACGATACGATACATACGCTTCGTTTTTCTAATGAATGTTGCTACATATAAAGACTATCCGTTCCAGTAGTTGAAACAGTTTTGTAAGGTACAAAGGGAAAAAAACATTTTCTTTTTTTCCAATATGGCGTCATATCTGCCAAACGATACGATACATACGCCTTTTTCTAATGAATGTTGCTACATATAAAGACTATCCGTTCCAGTAGTTGAAACAGTTTTGTAGTGCGTACAAAGAGGAAAAAACTTTTCTTTTTTCCAATATGGCGTCATATCTGCCAAACGATACGATACATACGCTTCGTTTTTCTAATGAATGTTGCTACATATAAAGACTATCCGTTCCAGTAGTTGAAACAGTTTTGTAAGTCGTACAAAGAGGGATAAAAAACCTTTTCTTTTTTTCCAATATGGCGTCATATCTGCCAAACGATACGATACATACGCTTCGTTTTTCTAATGAATGTTGCTACGTATAAAGACTATCCGTTCCAGTAGTTGAAACAGTTTTGTAAGTCGTACAAAGAGGGATAAAAAACATTTTCTTTTTCCAATATGGCGTCATATCTGCCAAACGATACGATACATACGCTTCGTTTTTCTAATGAATGTTGCTACATATAAAGACTATCCGTTCCAGTAGTTGAAACAGTTTTGTAGGTCGTACAAAGAGGAAAAAAACATTTTCTTTTTTTCCAATATGGCGTCATATCTGCCAAACGATACGATACATACGCTTCGTTTTTCTAATGAATGTTGCTACATATAAAGACTATCCGTTCCAGTAGTTGAAACAGTTTTGTAAGTCGTACAAAGAGGGATAAAAAACCTTTTCTTTTTTTCCAATATGGCGTCATATCTGCCAAACGATACGATACATACGCTTCGTTTTTCTAATGAATGTTGCTACATATAAAGACTATCCGTTCCAGTAGTTGAAACAGTTTTGTAAGTCGTACAAAGAGGGAAAAAAAACATTTTTTTTCCAATATGGCGTCATATCTGCCAAACGATACGATACATACGCTTCGTTTTTCTAATGAATGTTGCTACATATAAAGACTATCCGTTCCAGTAGTTGAAACAGTTTTGTAAGTTGTACAAAGAGGAAAAACATTTTCTTTTTTCCAATATGGCGTCATATCTGCCAAACGATACGATACATACGCTTCGTTTTTCTAATGAATGTTGCTACATATAAAGACTATCCGTTCCAGTAGTTGAAACAGTTTTGTAGGTCGTACAAAGAGGGAAAAAAAACATTTTCTTTTTTTATAATATGGCGTCATATCTGCCAAACGATACGATACATACGCTTCGTTTTTCTAATGAATGTTGCTACATATAAAGACTATCCGTTCCAGTAGTTGAAACAGTTTTGTAAGTCGTACAAAGAGGGAAAAAAAACATTTTCTTTTTTTCCAATATGGCGTCATATCTGCCAAACGATACGATACATACGCTTCGTTTTCTAATGAATGTTGCTACAATATAAAACTATCCGTTCCAGTAGTTGAAACAGTTTTGTAAGACGTACAAAGAGGGAAAAAAAACATTTTCTTTTTTTCCAATATGGCGTCATATCTGCCAAACGATACGATACATACGCTTCGTTTCTCTAATGAATGTTGCTACATATAAAGACTATCCGTTCCAGTAGTTGAAACAGTTTTGTAAGTTGTACAAAGAGGGAAAAAAAACATTTTCTTTTTTCCAATATGGCGTCATATCTGCCAAACGATAAGATACATACGCTTCGTTTCTCTAATGAATGTTGCTACATATAAAGACTATCCGTTCCAGTAGTTGAAACAGTTTTGTAAGTCGTACAAAGAGGGAAAAAACATTTTCTTTTTTTCCAATATGGCGTCATATCTGCCAAACGATACGATACATACGCTTCGTTTTTCTAATGAATGTTGCTACATATAAAGACTATCCGTTCCAGTAGTTGAAACAGTTTTGTAAGACGTACAAAAAGGGAAAAAAAACATTTTCTTTTTTCCAATGTGGCGTCATATCTGCAAAACGATTCGATGCATACGCTTCGTTTTTCTAATAAATTTTATAAAAGTTTATAAAAGTTTTATAAAAGTTTCTTTTTTGAAACAAGACTTTCTCTAAACAAGGTAGTAACCTCAAAGTAAAACACACATAAATCAGAACCCATTTTAATTAAATACATCATTCTTTATACAATCGACTTAGGTGTGTTATAATAAAATAAACAGTAAAGAACAAGATGTATATTATTATAATAAACTAATTTCTTAGATTAGGGCGCGTGCGTATTTGAAAACACGCGTTGTTGTTTAGGGGTTGAAAAGTATAGATAATGAAATACCAAGTTGTAGCATGCGTATTTGAAAACCATGCTAGGCTTGGTGTATACTTGTGTATGATTATTGAATAAAAGGTTAACAGTCTAAATGACCAGCAAAATAGTGGATAATCAGATAATAAATATAACAGACTGTTTTGTAGTATAATGATAGGATAAATAACCTTGATTTGACATGTGGTGTAGTTTCGACAATATTCTTGTTGTTTGAAGTGGTGAAACGGCTTACACTTGATGATGGATTGTCTGTTGATTCAATGTTCACTTATCACGCACTTCAATGTAACATTTATTCACTGATTATGCCTTTTAACGCGACCATATGCACGGCATATCGGAGGACGCGTGTTGATTGCTTGAAGGTTGCTCGAGCACTCTGCTTTCTTATCTGTTCCTTTGTGTTTGGTTAGTTTAACTAGGTAGGGATAATGTATAAAATCGATTAGGTATGCAGGAGTATTTTATGATATATACAAGGTGAATTATACATAGTGAACGGTTACGGAACACACCGCCCACCAAAAAGCTTCAGTTATAGGCCTTTTTTAAAAGAAAGTAAAAAAATTGAAATTGAAATTGGTTCAATCTTGAATGAGAAAATAAAATGAATGTTGCGTAAAATGCAAAAGAAAAGAAAATTAAAAAATAGCCCTTTGAGCCGGGCAATGGCTTATAATATACATTGAAGTATTATTGGTTAGGAAGAATGCATAATTTCACCAGAGGTCGCTTTAATGTACCCTGGTTAGTCTTAACTTCGGCTACTCGAACAATACCGGCGGTGCCCGTAAATGTGTTAATTATTCTGCCCAACTGCCACTGGAGTGGAGGTAAAACAGAATCTTCCATAAGTACAAGTGTACCTTTTAGATTACCAACTAATTTGTTATGGTTATTCCACTTGCCTTTTTGATAATTACGTGATTTTATTGTAAGAGGCCCGGCGTAATCCACACCAACACAACTGAATGCTTTTAATTGGTTTATTCTAAATTGTGGTAAGTCACCCATAGGCGGTATCACCGGTTTGGGGTTTGTTTTAAAACATTGATTACAATTAGATAAGTAATGTCTGATTGCTCGTTTTGAAAAGACAATCCAAAATTGTTGTTGCAAGATATAAGTGGTGGTGTTAATTCCCGGGTGAAAATATTTTTCATGAATTTGATTGATTAACAACTCAGTAAAACGGTGGTTTTTTAATAATAATGCAGGATGTTTTTCAGAATACGGAAGTGTTGAATGACCTAATCTTCCTCCTACTCGTAAAATACCTGCGGAATCAATGAATGGTGATAATTTTCGAAACGATTTAGAAAGTTTATTTTTAGTTTTAATTAATTGTATTTCCGCTTTGAACGAAGTTGATGAATATGTTTAGTAATAACGTTAAGTGCTTTCTGAAGCTCCTCTGCAGTCGGAGGTCCTACTTGACTAATTTTTGAAATAGTTCCAAAGCGAAAACAGTAAGTAATGATACCTTGAATTTTTCTTAACGAAGAAAATTGTATTAAAAGTTTATCTATGAAATGCTCCTCCATTTGAACAACGAGTGCAATTTTCTTGCTTTCAGAATTTATAATTGATTGTATAGGTTGTCGGATTAGCTCTGTGGGCCAATTCTCGACTGGTAAGCTAAGCCAATCAGGACCCGCCCACCAAAGCAAACATGAAAGAAGATCGTTTGGGAGCAAGCCGCGTGAAGCTGGATCAGCGGGATTGCATTTGGAATTAACGTACCGCCAAGAAGTAGGCGATATAACTTCTTGTATGTGCGTAACCCGATTTGCAATGAACGTTTTCCATTTATACGGTGGTGACCGGACCCACGCCAAAGCTACCATGGAATCGCTCCATGTGAAGACGTCGGTGATCGCATAATTCTCGCCATATGTAGCAAGAACAAATTGAACTAAATCTGCTAGTAGCACTGCAGCACACAACTCTAACCTCGGTAAGGACAGTCGTTTGATAGGTGCCACCTTTGTTTTCGAAAATACCAATTTACTAGAAATTTCCCTATTAGGGAAACAAAATTTGAAATAAATGACACTAGCGTAACCAACCTCACTAGCATCGCAAAAGGCGTGTAGTTGGCAGGAAGCCGAGACGCCATTATTTAGAAATCGTGGTGTTTTTAATGAAGATAAGAGTGGGAGCTCATGCCGAAATTGTCGCCATTGAGAACAAACTTCATCGGGTGGTATACTGTCCCAATCTAATCCTAACAGCCACAAATGCTGTATTAGTTTTTTAGCAAAGAATGACAAAGGACCTAAAAATCCAAGTGGGTCATAAATCTTCGCGATGTCTGATAAAATCGCACGTTTTGTGCATGAAGGGTTTAATGGTTTGACGATAAATGAAAATGTATCATCTGAGGCCTGCCATTGGAGGCCCAGTATCTTGACACCTACATTCTTTGAAAAATCTTGTTTTTGAAACAAACGATGTTCTTCAGGGATATCTTTAAGTAGCAATGGATGATTCGAATTCCATTTACGAAGTTGAAATCCGCCGGAATGTAAAAGATCTACTAATTGATGACGTAATGCTATGAGATCATCAATCGTGTCTGATCCACATGCAAAATCATCAACGTAGGGATTTTTATCAATAGCCATCGAGGCAAGAGGATACTTTAAAACTCCTTCGTGAGCTAGTTCTTGAAGTGAACTAATTGCCAGGTAAGGAGAAGAAGCTATGCCGTATGTAACCGTGTTTAACTGATATGTTATAGGTGGGTCGATTGGCGAAAACCTCCATAGAATTAACTGATATTTTTTATGATTTTCAAAAATATTTATTTGTCTAAACATTTGCTTTATGTCACAGGTGAAGACGAATTGATGTAAACGAAATCTCATTAAAACTGAAATAATTTCATTTTGTAGTTTAGGTCCTACAAGTTGCGTATCATTTAAAGATATATCACTTGACGTTTTAGCAGACGCATCAAATACAACACGTAATTTAGAATTACCGTGTTCCTCTTTAAATACTGGATGATGCGGAATAAAATAGCAATCGTCTGAAATAGGCGGAGAAATTAAGGCAGTCATGAGACCACTTTCTAAATAATCTCGCATAAATTCCGAATATGATTTATGTAATTCGGGCCTTTTAGCAAGTCTGTATTCAAGAGAAATTAAACGTTTCAACGCTATCGCGCGCGAATTTTCAAATTTAGGGGGTGCCGTTTTAAAAAGCAAGTTTACACAAAAGCGACCGTCGATGTCGCGCGTGTGTGTTTTCTTAAAAATTTCATCAGCTGTTTCCTCGTCTTTTGAAATTATGGGTTTTGAAGGCGGTTCTTCAATTTCCCAAAATTGTTTTAAAGTATTATTAATAGAATGTTCGGCAGAGATAAAGAATGATCTTACCGTTGGTAATTGCTGAGTTTGTGGGACTGGACCTATCAGTGTCCAACCAAATATTGTATTGATTGCAGATGGCTGCTGATGCCCGCCATGAATCAAACCTTCGCTTACAACGGAAGGATATACGTCAGCTCCTAAGAGCATGTCTACAGGAGTTGAAATGTGCCAATTAGGATCGGCTAAATGCAATCCTGTTAAGTGTTTCCAATCGCTACGTAACTTGGTGTTAGGTAAGTTGGAACATATATTTGAAAGTATAAATGGCTCTTCATTTATTTCAAGGTTTGTATCATAACGTGAACGAATAATACAATTAGTGGCGCCACGATTTGAAGAAGTTTCTGTTTGTGAGAGGCCAAAAATTGGTACTTGTAAAAACGACGAGAAAGAGAAAATTTTCGTACGCAGCTGTCACGCAGAAAGCTTGCTTGACTCCCTGGATCAAGTAGTGCGCGTATTTGATGAAAATTGACAAAGGCGTCTTTTATTTCTACAACCGCAGTAGATAGTAGAACTGTAATACCATTTTCTGAATTACATGAAGATGAAAAAGCATTGGTAGCTACAAAGGCGTGCTCCTCCGCATTATTGTGTGCAACTGTAGGTTGCTGTAAATTATTTGACTGTGAGTCAGATTTAACAGCTGATTGTACCGTTTTTGTAACGTGTAATAACGTGTGATGGCGTTGATTACAGCTTTTACAAAAATAATTAGATTTACAATTTAAAGTGTTATGGTTACTACGAAGGCAATTGATGCACAAATTTGCGTTTTTTGCCGTTCGGTAACGATCAGAAGGCGTCATAGACAAAAACGAATTGCATCTAAAAACGCAATGATTTTGTTGACAAATAATACAGTTTTCGGGTTCTTTTAAAGCCGCGAATGTATTAGATTTGTTAACAGAAGCAATGTGAGATGTTACCTTGGGGCGTACACTTTCACTTGCTTGAAAATGTTGATATGTTCCCGTTGCGGGTTTGAAATGTTTTTGCGTACCTACAAAAGGCGCATTAAATGATGTACTAGCAATAGTTTCATATGCTGCACATTGTTTAGATAAAAAACATTTTAAGCTATCTAACGTAGGAATTTCATTACTGTTGTTTTCTAGCTCAAAACGTTTTCGCGATTGAGGATCGATTTTTTCCAATAGGAAATCTACTAAAATAAAATCCCAAGAGGAAGTATCAAAATTAAGAGTACCAAGAATGGCTAGATTTTCTGAAAAGTTATCTAACAGTTTACGTAATTCTTTAAGATTTTCCGATCGTAAAGACGGATAATTTTTTATGGCATGCCAATGTGCCGTGTCTTGGCGGCGGATATTGGAGTAGCGCTCAATTAACGCGTCATATGCGACCCGATATCCACCCGCTGTCAAAGGGATGGATAATCAAATTTAAGGGTTCCCCAGTCAGTGAACCAATTAAATAATTATGGCGTTCTATGTCAGATAAAGATAAATTGTTATGCACTAATGCATTAAACAAATCAATATAACCTTGCCAAGTTTTATAATTACCGCCACATGTAGTTAACGTAAGCGGCTGTAAACGAATGTTTGGATTCGATTGAAATCCGTTTAAAGGCAAAGATGAAGCAACAGTATTATTGCTGGTTTCTCCTGGATTTTTTAAAGATTCATATTTTGTTAAAATAGAAAAATATTGGAAATCAATAGACTTCCGCATATTTTCGTATGTTTCTTTTTCGACTTCAGAGGCTGAAGGAACCAGTAATAGATACGTTTCTGTAATCCTGGAGTATATATCATCCACAATTTTATGTTTAATTTTAAACAAGGGTATAAGCGACTTCTCGTTATCAAGTGTTTCTGAAAGTTCAAATGTCTCCTGTAAGCGTGATTTTAACAATTGCAAGTTTGCAATGTCCGCTCGTTTGGTACTCATTATGAAATAAAGATTTGTTTATAATTTAATAAGAAATAAAATTCTTTTAACGAAAGTTTTACAAAAGTCGTAAATTTTGTTATCTGAGTTTAAGAGGTGTGAATATTTAGAATTTGAAGGCAATCACGTATTAACAGGTGTTGAACACTCCAGTTTAGTCGATTGTAGATAAATAAGCACGGCCTATTATAATACAATCAAGCATAGCACATATGTTTGCAAGGCTATTAACACAACAATAAGAACTTTACTATTTTTAAATTGTTGTAAAATTCGATTCTACGTACGGTAAAGTTAAAAACGACTATATATAAATACACGCTGTTTATGCTGCACTCAAATGGCTGAAATAACACAATAATTGAATTAATCTGACTATTTAGTATTAATAATTATGCATTCTTTCAAAGACCACTAAAGGGATAAAACAGGCTAGATGTAAAATATGATAGTGTTTTTTTTAAATAGAAAATTAGATGTGTGGACTGTAAGTATCTCCTTAAAGGGGTAACAGAATTTGGCTGTCGAAGCGACCAAGATGGCGCGTGCGTATTTGAAAACACGCGTTGTTGTTTAGGGGTTGGAAAGTATAGATAATGAAATACCAAGTTGTAGCATGCGTATTTGAAAACAATGCTATGCTTGGTGTAGACTTGTGTATGATTATTGAATGAAAGGTTAACAGTCTAAATAACCAGCAAAATAGTGGAAAATCGGATAATAAATATAACAGATTGTTTTGTAGTATAATGATAGGATAACTAACCTTGATTTGACATGTGGTGTAGTTTCGACTATATTCTTGTTGTTTGAAGTGGTGAAACGGCTTACACTTGATGGATTGTCTGTTGATTCAATGTTCACTTATCACGCACTTCAATGTAACATTTATTCACTGATTATGCCTTTTAACGCGACCATATGCACGGCATAACGGAGGACGCGTGTTGATTGCTTGAAGGTTGCTCGAGCACTCTGCTTTCTTATCTGTTCCTTTGTGTTTGGTTAGTTTAATTAGGTAGGGATAATGTATAAAATCGATTAGGTATGCAGGAGTATTTTATGATATATACAAGGTGAATTATACATAGTGAACGGTTACGGAACAATTAGTGACATATTATTCTGAAAATTCTATGTTGAGAGTTAGACCGATCGATCCCTTACTAGTTATGTATACGTGTTTGTTCGAGCCAATACTTTCATTTAATTGTTTCACTCCATGTGATTGAAGGTATTCAAAATATCTCAATGGCAATATACTTTTGAACTCTTCTGTTTCCACTAATACTCTTTCTCCATATTTTGTCTTGACAGTTTCCACTTTCAAAACTACAAACCTCTTATTCACTACAATATCTTTTGAATTTACATAAGGTTTGCGATATGTGGTTTTATTAAGAGTATTGAAATCCATATTGCATTTAATTACTTGCTTCTATCTTACACACAACACTCCGTTAACTAATTTATGTTGTTATGATTGCTAGTCGAAGATTTTTTACTTATATTAGATAGGATTGACCTTGGTTACCACCGCTGCTTTTCCTACTGTTGGGCACACTTTAAAGTCAAACCGGCCTATGTGTATTTGCAGCCTCTAAACATAAGTAAAAAACATAAATCAGAATCCACTTTAATTAAACACAATTGACTTGAATGCGATATTTTGCATCTGACCTACTTTATAACTTCTCGCTAGAAAACCGAATTCAAAACAGCTCCACATTTTCTCTACACTTACATTATTCAACGTAACATACGTGTGTTTTGAAGTCACACGTATGTTCCATTGAAAGTAATATAAAGCCGGTCTAACTTCAAAACGTGCCACACGTATTTTACATTGAAAGTATATAAGGCCGGTCTAAATTCAAAACGGTGCACGTGTATGTTACATGGAAAAAACATACGCGTACACCGTTTTGAATTCAGACCGGCCTTATATCACTACTATAGTAACTATCAAACATATTTTAAATATAAATTCACTGTTTTTATAAGAAAAATTTAAATAACACTGTTTCTGTAAAAGATATCCAAATTACACTAGGTTTTAAAATAGCATAATTAAGTTAAGCTAAAAGTAAACAAATAACTATTTAAAATGACAGTTTACACAAGTTTAATTGATAAATAGCTCCTTCAAATATTACCACCACATAAGATAAAAAACTAACTATAGGTAACTAAATTTGGTGTTGCCAAATTGCATTTTTTTAAAAGTCACTAGAAATTAAACTTACTTAATTATCGATTTTGAGTGAACAAACCACTTTTCCTAAAAAATATATAAACATTTTCAAGGCTAATATCTTACAAGTTGAAATAGGGTTAATTATAAACGGATTTAATTTCAACAAACACGTGTAAGGGCGCCATTGTTATACTGCTGAATAACTACACATTGTTATGCTATCGTGGGCAATTGTTATACTATTGTGCATTTGTTATAATTGAACGCATAATTACGCGGCATATTTACCCGCCATATTGTAACTTATACCGACCACGCTTTTGAGTGAGGCAATCGCTATATAAGTCAAATTTGCATGCACAATTTAAATCATAACAAATTACTCACATGGGCGGTATCTCATAGCTTAATCTCAGGATCCCTCGGTGCTTTGTGAGGTTGGGTCCAGTTACGCCATGTTGAATCAAATTGCCATCCTTTTACTGCACTCGTAGGGAAATGACAGGATTAGGTAACAGGTACTATAAAGGGTACAAGGAACCTACATACTTATTCCTAAAAAAAAGATACACACCACTGAAGATAGTTGTTGCTTCGTCAAGGGCTCGTGGCTTAGTCCCGCTTTTGACACACGCGCATCCCTGCATTCACTCTGCGCAGGCGCAACTGCCGCGACGACGGAAGTTGGTGTTTTTAATTTAAAAAAATACACGGGAATTACCTTATAAATTATAACTAAATCCAAAATGTACATTGCCAATTTTGGCATGTAACAATATATATAAATATATATATACAGGGTGTCCAGATTTTAATTGCACACTATAGGAATATCCTGAACTGTAAGAGATACAGTGGTGGTTAAATTAGACAAAAGTTACCTACCTATGAGGGTATTTTGTAGCTGATCTTGAACTACAAATGTTATCCATAGATTGCTAGATATTGGCTAAAATACAAATTTTGCGATTTTCAACTTTTCTTAATAACTTCGTTGTTATTATAGTTAGAAGAATGGAATTTGGTATGGTAACATAAGACATAATTTTGCATTTAATGACGATTTACAAAATGTTCTACATCTACTACATTTTTTGTCGCGATAGTCAACTTTTTTTTTGTTATGGCCGCCTTATTGGTTTTTTACATCAGCGTATAGAAAAAAATTTACAATTTCAACAATGTAAAAAACATCATTAATTTTTTAAAATAACATTATTAAGACACAAAAACAGTTTTTGTAAAAGATCTAACCTATAAATAATAATGGAAAGTTAACTACAACAACTTGAAGTTACAGTAAATGTTCAAAATGCTCACCATGCTGTTCCAGACACAAACAAACCCTTTTATTCATCTGCGCAATAGCATTTGATATGGAATCTTGATTAACCGATTCTAACACACTTCTTATTTTTTGCTGCAAGTGTTGGACACTATTAGACGGAGTATCATAAACTTTATTTTTTACATCTCCCCAAAGAAAAAAATCCAGCGGGTTCATACCAGGCGAACAGGGTGGCCACGAAATAGCACCATGCTTTCCGATCCAACTTTGAGGAAATCGCTCATTTAAATACTGCGTTACTAACCTGAAATTATGAGGTGGTGCGCCATCATGTTGAAACCAGCGTAAGTTTCTAATTGCTTCTAACGGTAGTTCATCTAAAAAGTCTTTAAGAGCATTAATTAAAAAATCTAAATATTTCTCTCCGTCTGAATTCCCTTGTATGAAATAAGGGCCTATTATTCGGGCATCGAAGATTCCACACCAAGCATTCACATAAAAACGAACTTGATTGTTTACTTCCTGCAACAAATGTGAAATTTCTGTAGAATAGTAGTGCTTATTTCTACAATTAAACATTCCACAATTTGAAAATGTAGATTCGTCGGTCCACAGAATTTTATTCGCAAACCGTGGTTCATTGTCTAATTGAGTAAGTAATAAAACACTCACAAAATGCTAATCGTCTTTCCGAATCTCCTATATGGAGTTTTTGTACTGGCAAGTATTTGTAGTCATGGTATTTATGCCTCCTAATAATATTATTTACTGTACTTTTGGAGACATTGCAGTCACGTGCAAAAGATCTGCACGATCCAGTAAGGGTTAACATGTAAATGTGCTAATACATTAATGTCGGCATTCGCTTCTACTTTTTTAAGATATTTACATCTTGTTTGTTAACGGAACCGCAGTCGGACATGTTTTTACATATTCTATAAAACAATGTACGATTTGGTTGGCTTCGTTCAGGGTACAGATTATGATACTTGCGGGCGGCCTCTGTAGAATTTCTGCAGCTTTTGATATACAAGTCGTACATGTCTTTTTTGCGTTTATCGAGTATCGCACCATATTTTAACCAAATTTTAATTTAAAACTATTAACAACAAAACTAATTATTAGTAGGTAAATAGGGCCGGTCCTAATTCAAAACGCGACAGACGTATTTTCCATGTGTAAAATACGTCTGTCACGTTTTGAATTAGGATCGGCCCTATATAATTTCAATGTAAAATAGTTGTGAAAACATTTCAATGTAAAATAGTTGTGAAAACATGAATTCTTATATACTTTCAATGTAAAATACTTGTGGGCACGTTTTGAATTAGGATCGGCTTTATATTACTTTCAATGAAACACACGTATGTTGAAAAATGTAAGTGCAGAGAAGAATGTGTGTAGCTGTTTTGAATTCGGTTTTCTAGCGAGAAGTTACACGTGCACCGTTTTGAATTAGGATCGGCGTTATATACTTTTAATGTAAACTGTAAAAACCTGAATTCTTTTCAAATGTAAAATACTTGTGGGCACGTTTTGAATTAGGATCGGTTTTATATTACTTTCAATGGAACATATTTCAAAACACACGTATGTTGAAAAATGTAAGTGCAGAGAAAATGTGTGTAGATGTTTTGAATTTGGTTTTCTAGCGAGACAGTATGACAGATGCAAAAAAATATCGCATTCAAGTCAATTGCGTTTTAATTAAAGTGGATTCTGATTTATGTTTAGAGGCTGCAAATACACATGGGCCGGTTTCAATTCACAATGAGTTCACTCTTGTGATAGGTTGAAAAGTGGGTTGGCAAAGTACGCAGATGGTGGTAATCTGCTATATAAGGAGATTGCTCCTAATATTAATTTAATTAGTCAAAGAAAAGCAATATGGATTTTAATACTCTTAATAAAACCACATATCGCAAACCTTATGTAAATTCAAAAGATCTTGTAGTGAATAAGAGGTTTGAAGTTTTAAAAGTGAAAACAATCAAGACAAAATATGGAGAAAGAGTATTAGTGGAAACAGAAGAGTTCAAGAGTATATTGCCATTGAGATATTTTGAATACCTTCAAGCACATGGAGTGAAACAATTAAATGAAAGTATTGGCTCGAACAAACACGTATACATAACTAGTAAGGGATCGATCGGTCTAACTGTCAACATAGAATTTTCAGTTTCATTGTCTGAAAAAGAAATTGAAATGAATGCACATAATAAAACCCTAAATTAGATTAATTTCGTTTTAGATTACCGCTGACATAATTTATGCTGTATAAGAAATTTTTTTAAAGGTACTGCTCAGCAGAAATAATGAATTAGATTCATTGTCTGAAAAAGAAATTGCAATGAATGCACATAATAAAAAACCTAAATTAGATTAATTTCGTTTAGATTACCGCTGACATAATTTATATGCAAATATATAAGTAATTGTGTGTTTATGCGATTTTATGCTGTATAAGAAATTTTTTTAAAGGTACTGCTCAGCAGAAATAATGAATTACATTCATTGACTGAAACAGAAATTGCAAGAAGGCGCATAATAAAACCTAAATTAGATTAATTTCGTTTTATATTACTGCTAGCATAATTTATTTTCCATAAAAAATTAACAAAAATTGACTTTATATGCATATATTGGGATATAGTAATTTGTGCTGAATAAGAAAAATGCTTTAGTACTATCAACGTACTGAAAAATGTTTTTCTTAATAACGGGTTTTAAAAACCATGAGTGCGTGTAAATTATGATATTTTTCTTCAGATTAATTTTCGTTTAAAAATAATGCAATGCAAATAAATCCTTTTAAGTAGTAATATTTATAGAATAAGTTTTTTTAGATTACCGCTGACACAATTTACATGCATATATATATATATAGGTAATTTGTGTGAAAATTCTTTAAAGGTACTGTTATATAATAAAACTGCAGAATGTTTCTTTAATACTGGGTTTTTTAAAAACCATGAGTGCGTGTAAATTATTAAACAAGACGGTTTAATCTGAGACATTTTTTTTTCAAATTTGCTTTGTTTTTATTTAAAAATATTTCAATGTAATCATAAAAAAATAGCGCTGTAATGATAATGTTTTTTCTGTACATATAATAAATCAAAGGTCGTATAAAAACATTTTTTGTAGTAAACGCATACGGAATGAAAAATTATGTTGAATGCATTCCTTTTGCAGTTGTTTTGCTCAGAGTTGCATTCAGTATGTAAATATTGGAAATGCTTGCATAGCGAAATATTTGTCATAGATACGTACTGAAGGCAACTCTGCAATTTTTTAGACCGCATGCACGACTCAAGCTTGAAAATCGTCTTGAATAAAAACGTAAATAAAGGCGATTTTTTTAACAATTGCATTCAAAGCAATTCGCTATGCAATTATTTCGATTTGTATGCTATTTTCTTTTACAGTTGTTTTGCTTATGCGTTTTCCGTAAACTCAGATGAATGAACCTTTTTTGCAGTTGTTTTGCTTACGTCAGATGATATTCTATATAAATAGTAAATAGAAAAAATACTTCTATTATTAAGTAGTGTATTTTGATTTTCTATAGAATCATGAATGCTGAAACCGTATCCGAGATTAGTAGCGCAATTTTGAGATTAACTGTAAAATGCGTGAATCTAATTAAATCAGTGAATGAAATAACGAAACACATTTTAATTATCAAAGCAAATATTAGTATATTGAAGCTTGCTATTAGAAATAAGGTATACGAAGACAATCAACAAGAAAATCCTAGTAGGCTGGAATCTAATTTAGCACATCTTAAAAGCTACCTTGTACGATTGAGGCACTTGAAACGCTCTTTGGAATATCGTGGTAAAGGTGTTGATGCAACGCTTTCTAGAGGTCATACTCGAAAAAATTTGATTTGACATGATGTACAATCATGTTTTGGAAGTCGAATAATTACGGGACTTATTACCAATTTAAATTATATAGATCCTCTAGTGTTCTTAGACAAGGCGTTCGCTAGTTTTAAACGCAAGATTGTTGCTTGCTTAAAAAAGTCAATGTTGAAAGTTAATGTAATATTTGCCGCTAACTTTGTTAAGCCTACAACTGGCGAAATAGATTTGAAAACGTTTCCTACTGCAAATTGTCACATCGATATAAATACCAATCTCAAGCTGTGGTATAAGGAGAACGTATTGAACAAGATTTCGAAGCGATTAGAAGAATTTTGCGAGAAAGATTCTGGTTGGGCAATCCAAGAAGTTTTACACTTGAAGGTAAATATAAACAATCATGATCCACTTAAAGGAGGGTGTTCAACGTTTGTACCGGTTCCGGACTTTATAAAAAAAAAAAGCTGTGGTAAATGTAATAAATAACGAACAACATTGCATTCTTTGGAGCTTGGTTTCCGCTTTATATCCTGCTAAACAAAATAGTCAGAGAATATCTAGCTATCCACATTTTGATACAGTATTACGCTACAATTCAATTCAGTTTCCAATCGCATTAAAAGACATAAAAAAAATTGAGAAGCTTAACAATCTCGCAATTAACCTATATTGTATAGAAAATACTAAAATACTGCCATTTTGTTTAAGTGAAAATTTTAAAAATATTGAACCTATTAATCTGTTAGTTTTAAATAATGATTCCTTACAATATTCTCGTCCGACAAATGCTAATGAGAATCACTTTCATTTTACTTGGATTAAGGATATGTCAAAATTATTTGCAAAACAGTCGTCTTCACATGAACATAGAAAATTTTTTTGTTATAGATGTTTAAATAATTTTAGTACAGCAGCATTACTTAAGCGTCATTCGAATTATTGCGAAAAACAGAATACTTGCTCAATAAGATTACCCGAAGAATCCGAAAAGTATCTAACGTTTAAACATTTCCACTATCAAGAAAAAGTATCATTTGTAGTTTATGCAGATCTCGAATGTATATTAGAACCATGCAATGAGTCGGAGGTAATACTAAACACAGTCTCTTACCAAAGGCATATACCCTTTAGTGTAGCGTATTATTTGAAATGCTCGTATGATAATAAATATTCCAAATTTCAATTGTATCGCGGAAAGGATTGTATAGAATGGTTTGTTGCTCAATTGAAACTGATTTCAGAAACGACTAATAAAATTTTCTGTAACCCAAAACCTATGAATCCTTTAACAGAAGAACAAAAGTTAGCATTTAAATTTGCCCTTCACTGTCACATTTGCAATAAACCTTTTAGTATAGATGATATTAGAGTTCGCGATCACTGCCACTTTACAGGTGAATTTCGAGGAGCGGCTCATCAAGATTGCAACATCAATTATCATAATTTTATATGATACCGGAAGTTTTTCATAACTTATCAGGCTACGATTCGCATTTCATTATTAAAAAAATTGCGTTAGGGTTTTCAGGTTTGGTAAAAATTCTACCAATAAATAAGGAAAAATACATATCTTTTACAAAATATGTAAATGGTACGAAAGTTACTTTTAGATTTATCGATTCATTTAGGTTTATGGCATCTAGCATCGAAAAATTAGCTTCATACTTAGATGATAATAAAAAATCCATCACCAGGGAAAATTGTAACACTGATAATGAGTTTCAGTTACTTACGCGTAAAGGCATATTTCCCTATGATTACATTAACTCTTGGGATAGGCTCAATGAAACCGATTTACCCTGTAAAACAGCATTCTTTAATCGTTTGCGCAATGAAGAAATCTCAGATGAAGACTACAATCATGCTAAACACGTTTGGCAAACATTTAATATAAAAACACTAGGGAACTATTCAGACCTATATTTAAAAACAAATGTACTGCTCTTGACTGATATATTTGAAAACTTTAGAAAAACTTGTATGTTCACGTATAAGTTAGATCCGCTTCACTACTTTACGGCTCCTGGTTTAGCTCTAGATGCGATGTTAAAAACGACGAACGTTAAACTCGAGCTGCTTACTGATATTGAAAAAATAATGTTTTTAGAACGGGGAATTCGTGGCGGTGTTTCTCAATGTTCGAATAGATATGCTAAAGCAAATAACAAATATATGAATGCAGATTATGATCCAAATTTCGATTCTAAATATTTAATGTATTTTGATGTTAATAATTTATATGGGGCTGCAATGTCTGCATATCTTCCATATGGAGAATTTGAATTTTAGATGGTACCAGTCCAGATATAGTACGTTTAGACATACTTAATATTCCGATGATTCTGATGTAGGATATATTTTGAATGCGATTTACACTATCCAGTATCTTTACATGAAATTCACAGTGACTTACCTTTAGCGCCTGAACATATGATACCACCAGTACCTTCTAATAAATCAAACTTAAAGAAATTACTTACAACTTTATATCCAAAACTCAACTATATTATTCACTACAAGAATTTAAAATGTATTTAAGCTACGGTTTAGAACTGAAAAGATTCATAAGGTTCTTCGGTTTAAACAAGCTCCTTGGTTAAAAGAATACATTGATTTGAATACGAAATTAAGACAACAGTCAAAAACAGTTTCGATATATGCTTTTATAAAATATGATAAATTCGGTTTATGGAAAGATGATGGAAAACGTACGGAAAAGGAAAGATGTGAAATTAGTGACCAAATGGGAAGGACGGTTTGGAGCTCGTAGTTACATAGCGAAGCCTAATTTTCATAGTTGCACTGTGTTAGACAAAGATCTAGTCTTAATAGAAATGAATAAATTAGAGGTTTACTTAAACAAACCCATTTATGTAGGTTTCTCTATTCTAGATATTTCAAAACCTATTTATATGAATTTCACTATAGTTATATAAAATCGCAATTTGCTAACAAAGCAAAGCTGCTGTACACAGATACGGATAGTTTAATATACGAGTTTAGCGTTGAAGATATTTACTCTTATATCAAACAAGATATTCATAGATTTGATACTTCCGATTACGACCCTCATAACAAATATCATATTCCATTATCAAATAAAAAAGTTCCTGGTATTAAGAAGGATGAAAACAATGGTGACATCATGCTAGAGTTTGTAGGACTTAGATCTAAAATGTACACTTACAGAGTTCAAGATAGGATAATAAAAAAGTCAAAAAGGAATCTTCCTTAGCAAGTATTAAGCAAATTTCTTTTGATGATTATAAGAATGCTTTGTTTTATAAACAGACTGTACAGAAACAGCAATGTTTAATTAGATCAGTCAAACATGATGACTGTACTATTAAACAAAACAAAATTGTTCTTAATCCAAGTGATGATAAAAGAATTCTTAGTACCTTAACCACTGATACTAAACCTTGGGGGTATAACTATACATACAGAAATGACTTGTAAAGCTTCAACCACTGGCTCAAATAAAGAATGCAATTTATTTTATCTAGATTAACATATAATATTTTTTAGTTATAAAACTTCAGTGTTATGTTTATACCTGCACAAGTACGCCGATTTTCGTTTTTGGATGTATCTAAAAATAGGATATCTTTCAATCTGCCCGAGTTTTGAACTATATATTAGTATAAATGTATTGTAGAGAAAAATGGTAGTAGTAGTAGTACTAACCGTTCTGTTTAAAAAAATCCAGTTTGTTACTAACATACCAGTTAGTTTATTTGAGAAATGTATAACAAAACTTTTATTTAAAATTGTCAATGTTTATGGCTGTTTACTAAATCACTTAATAATTCAAACATGTAAAAGATATTGTAAAAACATGTAAAAATATTAATAAATAGACTGTGATGGCTAAATGATTTATTGTTTTTTCATAATTTGTAAAGGTACAGTAACAATAATAATAAAGTAATTATAATATTCTTATGCTGTTTGAGAGTGGATTGTATTTGACTATCTTATCATGAAGTATAAGGCAATGACAAGATGTATTTGGCAAAACGTTTCTGCTAGTTTCAAATTCTAATCTAATATCCAGTACCAGATTTTAACGCTTCGTTTTGTCTAGAACAATCTATGACTACTAATGGTGCAATACTTCGTAAATCTTCAGGATTAAAAAGTGGCTCATTTTCCTTTTCGTAGTATGATTGCTGAAACTGAGCATACATCTCATATAACAACGCAGTCTGTTTATTCTCGAACCTCAAATTTAAGTTATCGTACGGGAAAATTTCTGAATTTAAATATAGTTTCATGTTGGTTAAATAGCAATGATCAAAACGACTGTAGTTGCTCATGTATCTATTTTTTCGGTTGGTTTGGAAACCAACAATCACAAATCTTGGTTTTCTAATTGTGTTGTTGTTTTAATGTTCCATGTATGACGTTGCGTTTTTGTAGAAGTTGATATTCATGCAACTCCCATCCTCTAAACGGAATATGCAAATCCTGATTTTGTGCAACGCATTCTATTAAATTAATTCGTTGAGTATCATTAACGGCTACATGCGGCATTTTCCATAAAACTTTGTTTAAAACAACTTTTATTTCTTCATCGGGTGTAGGATTAATTATAGCATTAGTATCAAAACTAGAACGTAGTAAGACTAACTCATGACGGAGGTTTAAAATAATTTTTAAAATCTTCGCATAATCCGAGAACCATTGAAAGGTTTATTGCAACATTAAAATTCCCATTGGCATCAACTATTTGTGAATCATCCATAGGAAACCACCCAGCGTTTTGTAAATGTTTACTTTGATTGCTATTATATGAAACATATCCCTTCATTATAGACGTTAATCCAGGATTCCGAACACGATCTACAATGATACCACCAATCTCATATCTAATTTCATCAAAAAGCAGCAAAATTCCATTATTTACAAACTTTGCTGTCTGAGACGGCGTTCCATCTGTTCTAATTAATTTGCCTTCTATGTACAGCATGCTCTTCGATGGTAAGGTGTATACATCTTGTTGTTGTATAGGGATTTGAATTTCATCATTATTGTTTAAAGATGTGTTAGCATAAGGTTGATGAGTATGGTTTTTAAATATTAACAATTGCATCGTCGAAGTAAACTTTTTCACGCACGTTCAGTATTTCACTATTCATTCTACTTTTTTTTAATTAAATGCAGTCCTAACGATTGTAAAAACTGCCGGTTTTGTGTTGTTAGCGGTCTTGAAACAATCAATCGAGTGTCGATTGCTTTGAAATTTCCAGCATTTATATCAATTCTTGACATGTTGCGTGCATTATACTTAATACCCATGGCTATTGCAGATTTTTTTTAAATGCAACCTTACAGTTAGCAGTTCTCCTCTGAAATTAACTAAATTTCCATCTTGATCTAACACTTTAACTATTATTTCATTTATTATACGTGACCTGATTGGTAGATATATAATCGTAGGTGGACACTCGACAATTTTAAAACATGCAGGTACTTGAGAAAAAAATTCGTGTATTACATGGGCTGGTTTACTATTTAAATAGGATCCACTTGCAATATTACAATCGATTAAAACTGCATTCACTTTACAAATGTTGATCGCGTAGTCTGCTTGATGCGTGACAAATGCTAGCAATTTTCGCGGATTGAAACCAAGTAGAGAACCAATTGAATCCTTTTTGGTAAAATCCACATCTAGACTACATTTAATACTACATTTAAGTGTATTATTGTCAGCTGTAATTTCTATATACACTGGCGTCTTTCTAGCGCTTCGTGATTGATCCATACGACCACGCCATCTTTTATCACCTAAAGCTTTTGAAGATATTTATTAATTTCTCTAATCTCATAAGCACCTTCAGGTATTTCTATGAATTCTCCGTTAGATCCATAATAAAATTTATTATTTATTCCTGTTTCTATGTTTGGAATTGTGTTATAAGACTCAAATTTTGTTAATCCTAATACGTACTCCGAATCATTATCCAAGTTTATAGGCGGATTAAAATTGCTTGTTAAAACTGAAGTGTTTCCCGTTAGAGTAAAAGTGTACGACATAACAACTTCGTACGCAGTTCTATGCACTACTTAGAAATGGTAAGCATAAATGACCGCAAAACACAGTACCGTACGATTGTTCTTGGTTAATGTTATAAAGAATTTTACATTTACCCCCGCTATTCAAATAACTTATCAACTCTGTTGGCGGTCGCAGGTTTCCGTAGCTGTCATAGTAAATAGCGCTACTACCGTACTTTTTGTAAGAGGTCCAATGCGTGCCTAAACCTTCTATTCCATCTAAATTAATTATACCACATTCTTTTAAATTAACTTTCTTGGGAAGATTGTTTCTCATGAATACTCCACGGAAATATGGTACTTCTAATTGCTTAACAAACTCTATTAATTCTACATTGCTTAGTGCTCGATTAGGTAAAATCAAGTTGCGTTCCTTTGAGGTTTTGCAGGGACTAAAAAAAGACCAAAACCTTTTTTATAAGGTTTGATGTACATGCCGTTTCCGACTGCAATATCCTCCATTGCCTTGTTATGACGTTGTTTTTCCGCTAGTTGTTCCTTAGCTATTTTAGTATCTGAAACTGCTTTTGCAACAGCAGCTGCACCTCCAGTAAGAGTACCAAGAGCGCTTAGGCCTGCAAAAATTGGTATTAGTGGTAGAAAACCTCCTGTTTCAGGAATTGATATAATACGAGCTGATTTAATATGCTTCTTTTATTTTGCTGTATTGGCTGCCTTAATTGCTATGTTGATTGCATCCATAATATTAGATCCTTTAGTCTTTTTTAAAGCTGTACGTGCTTGTTTGATAATACTTTTAATACCTAGCGTACTTCTTATTTTACGTTTCTTTATCAGTTTTCTTATTTATTGATATTTTTTGTTCTCAGTGATGTACAAGCACCCATACCAAGTTTTACTTTAGCTTTCATTGCGGTAGCTACTCCAAATGCTGCTACTTTTTCACCTAAAGACGAGTCACCAGAATTTAGTCTTTCTGTAGCTAACTGAGCTAACTTCGAATCTGCTTGATGACGTTTAGATAGATCCTTTTCTTTGGTGTATGCAATATCGTGCTCCTTACAAGCCTCGTCTAACTTGTTTATTCCCTTGTCTCCCCGAGCTAACCGTTCGATTAGTTTTGTACCCGGACCGCAAAATTTGTAACCCGGAATATGCGCTTCAAATGGTAAATTGTTAATTACAGTATTTAATAGTCCGTTCCCAGTAGTTTTAGAATTATTATATGTAATCATTAGCGGACAACTATCCTCTCAAGCTGTGCAGTAAATAAATAAAATATTATAAATTAACGATTGTTTATATACTCGCCGTTTCTTATATATATATATATATATATATATATAATTCCACTTTTTTTACAAATCGAATTTAGTACTTGCAAACATGCGTGTTGTGAAACAATCAACACCTTTAACCATAAACAATAATGACATTGGCTTGCAATCCTTAGCTAAAAAGAAAAAACATAGCGTTCTTCTGCCTTCATCTATTTGATGTCTAGTTGTTGGTCCATCAAATTGCGGTAAAACCAACGTTATGATTGGGCTGATAGAACATCCTAATGGTTTAAAGTTTGAAAACGTATATGTTTATTCTAAATCACTTTATCAATCAAAGTATCAATACCTTGAAAGTCTACTGCAACCAATAAAAGGGATCAAATATTATACATTTTCCAGTTCTGATAATATTATATCACCATCTGATGCTCGAAATAATTCTATATTTGTTTTTGATGATGTAGCTTGCGATAAACAAGGTATCATTAGGGAATACTTTAGTATGGGGCGTCATAAACAAGTAGACAGTTTTTACCTTTGTCAAAGTTATACTCGTATACCTAAGCACTTACTACGTGATAATGCTAATATTTTAGTTTTATTTAAACAAGATGATTTAAACTTAAAACACATATATGACGATCACGTCAATACTGACATGAAGTATGATAAATTCCGAGAAATATGTGATGCTTATTGGCAAGACAAATACGGTTTCTTAGTTGTAGACAAAGATAGTGATCCAGATCAAGGAAGGTACCGAATAGGTTTTGATCACTTCATACATATTTAAACCTTGAGAGACGCAAGTATCGTTAGTATCGAAGAATTTTTTTTTTACTACAATAAACTTTTACGCAATGAACAAGGGGGCGATAAAACTTAAAAGAATTTTAATTAAGAAAAGAAACATTGTAAAAAACAAATTGCGTCAGTTAAAAGATAATGAAGTCGTCCAAGTGGAATCAATATTACCCATAACATCACGATTAGAAACTATTGCTAATAAACTGGTAGGGGGAAGGTGGGGTAAAGAAAGAAAAATTTAAAGAAGAAGAAGAACTGCCTCATAGCAGTGTAAAAAAATTAAACCTAAATTGCTAGAAAGGAACGTTAACTATATTGATTCCCCGGTTATTGCTCAGCATATACCAAATATAAAAAATGATGCCATAGAGGTAGATAATGATGATGATGACGATGTTGAGAATGAATACGAAGCAGAAATTAATCAAAATGCACAAGAAGCCCAGGAATATATTCAAAACTTTGCCGATTCACCTGGTATGACACATTATCTCGAACAGCTACATCCGCTACCTCGAGAATATATTTACAATATGTTTAAAGATGTTAAGAACGAATTTGATCATAAATATGGTATTAGGTTTAACCCTGATTCAAATGGTCTTATGATAGGCAATTCGAATTTCGCGTTGGATGATGAAAATGTTCTAATAAATGATTTGAAATATAAAGGTACTCCTGGATTATACGAACTACTGTTTAAAAAATATCCTGTTGGGTACAGTCCGCAAGATCTAAAGTCGTACCTTGATATTGTGAAAAGAACAAATGCTAATAGAAGATATTATTCTGAAACAGAACAAATTCAGGGTAATACTTCGTATAAGTACAAAAATATAATATCTACATTAAACATACTTTCCCAAACACCCCGTAGACCTAGAACATTACCCTATAGAAAGCGTCTTGGAGACGGTATGACAATGGAAGTATCAAATAACGCTATAGATTATTTATATTGGAATGGTTGATAGATTACGACTTTTAGTTTCATCTCAGACTGCTGGACACACAGGTCACGGCAACGAAATAAATTCGATCATTGAAGAATTGCGTGAGGCGAAAGTAATTAGATGATATGACAATTGACAAATTTGGAAGGCACTTACATAACCGTAAAATAGATATAAGTGAACAGGAATATGAAAACAAAAGTGAAGGTTTTGAAACCTTGATTGAGTACAAGTTACATATGCTACATTACACGGTAGTAGCAACGTTTTACTCTAATACATTCCTCGACAGTGACAAGACATTCCTTATTTTCAACATTAAACATAATTATGAATTTCCTTATGAGGAAGCAGTCATTGAGAATATTAAAGGATACCCGCAAGACATTGAAATTCTTATAAACGAAAAAAGTTATGTAATTGCACAGTTACAAGGATTTTTGTTTAAACGTATGGATGTAATCAGCTTTCGTGACAGCGGTGCTATTATAAACAATACCACAATGTTTCTTGTTTTTATATTAAAAGTTCCTTTCAAAGCAAGTGGAGCCCACAACATTCAAACATAGAAGTATTTCATTAATTGTATTTAATAAATCCTGATTATAAAAAAGTATTATGATAGTTGCTCAATCAAAAGTGAAAGAGGATATAGTAAATGAACTTCATAAACCAGCAAGAATAAATTTCAAGAGACGCAAAATGATAGTAAAAGGTTTAAATGACCTTCTTCAGACTGATTTGATTGAAATGCTACCATATTCGCAAACAAACAAAGGATTTAAATACATTTTAGTAGTTATTGATTGTTTCTCCAAATACGTATGGGCTGTACCACTTAAAAGTAAAACGGGTATTGATGTTACTGTTGCAATGAAAACAATTTTAAATAAATTTAAAAATCCGCCAAGAAATTTGCAGTCTGATTTTGGTAAAGAATATTATAACAAACACTTTCAATCCTTAATGCAGACATATGGCATAAACCATTATAGTGTTTTTTCTACAAAGAAAGCATGCATTGTGGAACGTGTAATTAGAACTTTAAAGGGAAAAATGTGGCGCTTGTTTAACCTAAACGGTTCTTACAATTGGATAAAAGATTTAAGCGATATTGTGAAACAATACAACAATACAGTTCACAATACTATCGGAGTCAAACCTGTAAAAGTTGATAAATCAAATGAAAAACTATTCTTAAATCATCATTTACCCACATCAAACTTGCAACCAAAATACCAAAATATTCAATAAAAGACAGTGTGAGGATTAGTAAACACAGGAAGCATTTACGAAAGGTTACACGCCAAACTGGTCAAATGAAATTTTAATATTAAAAAGGTAAACGTAACCAATCCTACAACATATATATTAGAAGATCAAGATGAGAAAGAAATCAAAGGTGCATTTTATGAAACGGAGTTGCAAAAGGTTAAACATCCAGGAATTTACCTGGTAGAAAAGTCCTAAGAAAGAGTGGAAATAAAGTATTTGTAAAATGGTTAGGCTTCTCTAACGTACACAATAGCTGGATCGATAAAAATAATGTTTGCTAGAAGTTGTTATAATAATAGTTAATAAGGCTAACATTGTAAAATTATATTAAAATAAATAATACAGACAAAATCTTTCTATTGTTTTTATTATTATTATTATCAAGCCATTCTTTTAATAAAAAGATATTTTGTTTTGCGCATTGCAAATTATTATTGCTGTGTCTACAACAATGGATGTTATATTTTAAACGATTGTTGATTTATAACTCCGATAGCTTAGGACAACCTAGTGCAAGCATATCAGTTACAAAGTTTTGTATTATATATGTTTCAATCAATTTCTTCTTTTCTAGACCCTTCACAAATACTTCTTCACCGGGTCGGATAATTTGCTTCAAATAAAGCGCTATATATGATAACACCATTCCAGCCGTTGAAGATTCATCCCAAGAAATACCATGAATATTCCTTGTCACCCAGTCGTTATGTTTTATATGATCTTGACTCAAACAACTGGACTGCATTGGCAGTTTAAAAATTTGATGCCAAACATCACCTTTCAACAAGTCCAAAACCGCAATTTCTTTACACACAAACTCGTTTTTCTTGTATTTAAATCCCTGAATATCAATTATATACATGTTTGTATGTAAATATAAGCAGTAAACTTCGACTAATTAAATTAATATTAGGAGCAATCTCCTTATATAGCAGATTACCACCATCTGCGTACTTTGCCAACCCACTTTTCAACCTATCACAAGAGTGAACTCATTTTGAATTGAAACCGGCCCATGTGTATTTGCAGCCTCTAAACATTAATCAGAATCCACTTTAATTAAAACACAATTGACTTGAATGCGATATTTTGCATCTGTCATACTGTCTCGCTAGAAAACCAAATTCAAAACATCTACACATTTTCTCTGCACTTACATTTTTCAACATACGTGTGTTTTGAAATATGTTCCATTGAAAGTAATATAAAGCCGATCCTAATTCAAAACGTGCCCACAAGTATTTTACATTTGAAAAGAATTCAGGTTTTCACATTTTACATTAAAAGTATTTAACGCCGATCCTAATTCAAAACGGTGCACGTGTAACTTCTCGCTAGAAAACCGAATTCAAAACGGCTACACACATTCTTCTCTGCACTTACATTTTTCAACATACGTGTGTTTTATTGAAAGTAATATAAAGCCAGTAGGGGGGCTAAGCCGCTTTGGCAACAGAGATCCACAGCAAGATATGTATACGCCGATTCGAGAACAATATGAACAGCTAAGCCGCTTTGGGAAACAAAACGTGCAGCAAGATATGTATACGCCGCTTTGAGAACAAAATTGTCTTTGTGTGTAAATTTGGTGCGTCGGGGGGTCGTTAGGTTTTTGGAGTGTGCGTTTGGCGGGGTCGTTAGATTTTTGTCGTGGGGTGGTGCGCGTGCGCTGGGGTGGAGATATTTTCTTAAGAAATTTTTTAGCAGCGTTCCCGGCGTTAAATATTAAATATTAAATTTTCAAAAAATGTTGTGCGTGTAGAAAATGGAGTTCACGTGTTGGTTCGTATTTTTCTGGGTAGGTTAAGATAAAAATTAAAACGCCGCGGTGAAGAATTTTTTTTATATTAAGCAAACGCGTGCAAGTGGTAAAGAGTGTTTTAGCTCTCCTCATAAACTGCGTTTTGTACGAAGTAGCAAATAAAATTGAGAAAATATGCGAAATGTTATATGATGGAGGTCAAATTTTTAAACGTCTGCAGGTAAAATCTTTTAAAAAGAAGTCATTCACTTCTCGTGATTTCAATGTCACGATAAAATTCAAGAATTTGCATGCAGTCGAATATAACCTCGAGTTTGGAATTATAAATCTCTGGTAATATATATGCAAATCATGCCGACATTCGACTTTTAATATAATGTATTTAATTAACATAAGGTGTGTTGCAAAAACTTGTTAAGACAGGTATGCCGTATATTCCCTTCTTGATTACATCACCCCAAAATAATTTATACAATTACACTGAACTTGCAGTCGGATCTAACATATAATCTTTTAATTATATCCGTATGAATTTAAAATATATGCAAATTATACCACCTTTCATCACGATTTATTTGACTATCAAATTATTTGATTTGATCTTATATCAAGGATTTCTTGCTTATGTATTAACTTTTACAACTCAAGGTGTACATTAAGGTTTTTACGTCACTCTCAAACTATAGAACTTAACAAAAATAGCTTTTCTTAGCACCAATATCATTTAGAAAATATGTGTTACATTAACATATACTTATTTATTAAATATTTCCTACCAAAATTTATTCAAAAAATTTAAAAGTTCTTCATTTTCATTTTCATATAGGTAAAATCACCACTTTGCTATGCTCTCGGCTACCTAGTTCCGGCTACTTTTCCAAGGTCGTTGTGACGTCATAGCCTTTTATAAATATAGAGCAATGTAATACTATTCTAAAATTCTAAAAAGAATCTTTCTTACTAACCACAAATACATACAGCTTGTAGAACGCAGATGTATCTAAGTCAGTCCATCGGCACATAAAATAATCTTTTAATCCTTTCCTCTTTCTCTAATAAGATGTTCTTTGTCTAACACATCTTTGTATTGTTCGCGTATTGTCGCAGTGTCTTCCATTTAGTCCAACTTTCGCCTTTTTGCATGCATTTCCTCTAATTCCAGCTGTCTTTTTCTTCCACTTACAGAGTATGGCGTGCATAATTGGGCAATTTCCTGCAGCGTCAACGGAGAGAGTTTACTGCCAATATTTACGCGTTATCGTACAACCTCTGGGCGAATGTTAGGTGTACTTATCAACCTCAATACCGAAATGATTATTTCTTTTGGAATTGTAGAATATGGTGTTACAGATTGTGTAAAATATGTTACCTGCTTTAATGTAGCACTTGTGTAAGATTTTTATTTTATCTTGGCTGTCTTCCTACTCTACTATCTCCAAATAATTTACAGGTAAATAGTTAAAACTAAAAGCTGAAAGCACATACTTTATCAATTTTTCCCTTTTCTCTGGTTTTTCTGACAACTTAATTTGCAAGCCCGTCAATTTCTTTGTATTGCCGTTCCCCCAATACATGTACTGTAGCAGGTTATTATACACTAAACAGCAGCTATTTTGTAGCTTGTCCGATAACTTACTCCACATTTTGGCGGTACCGAGTACATTGGCGCCTTTAGGAAGTATAACTTCCTATCTTCCAATAAGGTTAAACAGTCTTTTAAGGGATTATACACCCGTTCCGCACTGACATAGCTTCCAATTGTACAGTTTTATATTGTCGCTTCCAATTGCGTAATACCGTGTTCTTTGGTCAAAGTAGACGCGAATGTTGCTCTTAAACGTGCATCTGGACAACGTAAAAAATCTAGTATATAATTTCCAAGTTGTTTATTAACACCAGGATTTGTTATCTGACACACAAATTTGTTGTATATCTTAATTCTTGCATTGGTTGTTATCCATGTTAAACAATCGAATTTATATTAAAATTAAGTTTAAATGGATCTATGCTTGGCATTAAATATTTTTAACTTTTGTTATGTATAATGTCAGAATAAAAATTTTAGAATAGTATTACATTGTTTTTTATTTATAAAAGGCTATGACGTCACAACAACCTTGGAAAAGTAGCCGAAACTAGGTAGCCGAGAGCATAGCGAAGTGATGATTTTACCTATATGAAGAATTTTGTTATGTTAAGTAAAAACGTGCAAGCGGTAAAGAATTTTTTAGCTTTCCTCAAAAACTGTATTTTGTATGAAGTAGCGAATAACATTTAGAAAATATACGAAATGTGATATAATGGATCTAATTATAAAGTCTGCATGTAAAATCTTGTAAAAACATGTTGTTCACGATTTCATTACCAAGATAAAATAACAAGAATTCGCAGTCGAATATAACTTCGTGTTTTTTTATTGAAATTATAGCTTTCTGGTAATATATATGCAAATCATGCCGACATTCAACTTTTAATATAATGGATTTAATTAACATAAGGTGTGTTTGCAAAAACATGTTAAGACTTTTTCCTTCTTGGTATGCAAATTATACCACCTTTCATCACGATTTATTTGACTCTCAAATAAAAAAATTAATTTGATCTTATATCAAGGTGTTCTTGCTTACATTTAGCAATTTCAATATATATTTAATATGTGTGTGTATATGTAAAAAACATGTTCAGACAGGTCACTCGTTATTTTATTCATGATTGCATCACCAAAATAATTTATACAACCACACTAAACTCGTACCCGGATCTAAAATATAACCTTTAAATGTATGCAAATAATGTCGTTATTTAAAACGTGGTGAAGAATTTGGATGGGGATGTACTCATTCTCAAATGCGGAATGGTACTCCATAAGGCGTTCTGAACGCAGGCTTTGCACGCATTAGGTGATTGAATACTTCGGAGATTTTTAGGTTAAGCAAAAACATGCACGTGCTGAAGAATCTCCGAGAATTTCAAAAATTATTTTGTATTAAATATATAATGTTAAAAAGAAACACACAATATTTTAATGTTTTATTTACAAAAACTTACATTCTTTAATTGTCCCTATCTTTTTGTAGGTGGCGGTAGCAGATTCTTATTTGAATAAAATATAGATTAGACTTCCACATTAAGAAAAATGTATCTTAGTTAAATGTACGGGGATTTTATTAATTATAGTTTAGTAAAGTGCATGGTAGTTAATGACCTCGAGGTTGTGATATTTATAACAACATACCGATATATGTAAATTATATATGGAAACTGCATAACTTCAAATCATTTTAGCATAATTGTTAATTACCAAAATTCACAATTTCTACTTCCGTTAAAACACATTAAGTAAGTGCATCTTAGAGATTTTAATAACTATAGTAAGTAAGTTTATACATACCGTTAATACAATGGTAAAAATTCTTCTACAACACATTAAACAGCTTATTTATATTTGCTACCTTAAACAACTATGCGGAGTGCATATAAATGTCAGAGGAAGATTTCGTATCTCTCCCTTCCAATCTTAAAATTTATATCGTCAATAAAATAATAAACAGATTACTAATAATAGGTCGTCAATGGAACTAAAACAACATATACAAAATGTGTACAAATTAAAAGACCACTTATTAATTAATCATGACTGTAAATTCCTTTAAAGATTTGATATTAATAGGTAGTAACAATGTTGGTGCTATGTATATAAACGACTTTTTATGAGCATAGTTTAAATTAAAATAACACCGAAATTTATGTAAATTTAATACTTCTGGTTTATAGTTGGTTGATCTTTGGAGAATAAATTTTATGAAACTTAGGTTTAAGAAATTAATCATTTTACAGGTGGGATTAAATAAAAATGTACTACTTTGATAATAAAAAACCTATCCAATGCCTTTTATGTTTACACAACTATAACATACTTTAAAATTTAATACCTCGGTAGTGAAATATAATTTTTTAATTGTATTATTGTAACATAAAGTTTGCATAAAAAATGCAAAATACATATCCCTTAAGAGGAATTTTTCAATATGATACTTACAGATTCGTTAGTAAGTTTTACAATTAAACTTATTTCAAGACATTTTTTGAAACACATCTTACTAGTCTCAAGGAATATGTATGTATGTAGGTATAAAATATACAAATAAAAACACTACTTAATGTAAACATTATTCTTTATTAAAAATGATTATTTGATTATATGTACAAACCAGTTTTTGAGTACAATTACATCTGTGGTTGCGCAATTGAATGACGAATGTCGTGTGGTATGCTAGAAACACTTGTGTGAATTGGTGTAATACTTTAATGTATGTAGAGGAGTACACCCTAAATCTTCTAGGTTAATAACATTTAGGTGTGGAAAATCATTGTAAATTGCCATCATCCCAAGATATACCGTGAAAGTTTCTGCTTAACCATACCTTTTGGTATTTGAAGCGAGCTGATAGACAGTTCCAAGAATATGGTGGTTTCAGCACATATGTTATTGCAACTCCATTCCATAGGGATAGTTGTAAAACAGCCATTTCTTTAAACACAAAGTTATTATGTGCAATTTTAAACCTTTGAACGTCGACAACTAATGGACTATTAATTTTAGACTTCACTCACAATATTGGTTGCAGGATTGTAGCGGACCAAACGATCGTGTAGAATGAGGCAGTACGCTGTAGTGTGAGCTTTAAGCGCTTCTTTCATTTGAAATTCTAATCGTACGTCAACCGCTCCCACTTTCACTATTTCGTTTTGATGGGAACAATCGATGACTACAAGTGGAGCGTGCGTTTGAAATTCATTGGGTGTTAATATCGGCTCGCTGATACCCCCGTAGTACGATTGTTGAAACTGTGCATACATCTCATATAGTATAGAATAGCGATTGGTATCGAAATCAATGTTAAGATTATCGTAAGGATGCATAGATGAACCCAGATGTAATTTCATATTGGTCAACTTACAGTGGTCGAACAGACTGCGCCCCTTTTTGCGCGATTTATCGGTTTGAAAGCAGACAATAACAAAACGTGGTTTCTCCACTTGAGAAGCCGTCTTCACGGCCCACGTATGCGTGTGTGTTGTATGTAATTCTGGATATTCGTGTAGTTCCCAACTGCGAAAGCTTATGTCCATGGTGGCATTGCGTTGAATATGTTTGAGTAGTTTTAAGCGCTCTGCATCTGCAACGGTTATATGTGGAATCCGCCATGATATATGTGTAATAGTAATTTTGATTGACTCTTTAGTATCAGAATTCGATATAGCTGCATCGTCAGCACTACTTCTAATAAGAATAAGCTCCTGTTTGATATTCAAAAAAAATTTTCGGTAGTCCTCCGCAAATCCTAAAACCATGCGCAAGGGAATGCATACGTTGAAATGACCATTAGCATCAACGAAATCAAGCTTATCGATGGGGGACCAACCGGCGTTTCTAAAGCGACGACTTTCGCTATAATCGTAGGAAAGGAAATTTTTAATAGTCGTAGTTATACCTGGATTACGAACGCGGTCAATAGTCTTTCCACCAAGTTCATAACGAATTTCATCAAATAAAAATAAAACTCCGTTGTTGACAAAATCGGCGGTAGGCGAAACGCCACCATCTGACTTATTCATTGTACCCTCAATATAAATTACGCTGTCCCATGGTAATGTATAGACATCTTCGTTTTCTATTGGAATCCGTATAACATCGTTCTTCTCATACGTGGTATTGGAGTACGGAGTATGCATATGTTTGTCGGCATTGACGATGGTTGTATCAAATATAGCACGTTGCGTAACATTTAAAATATTACTATCCATTTTAGCTATGTAGCACTTTGAGTCCTAATGTTTGCAGAAATTTAACGTTTTCCGGTGTTAATCGGTGCACTGGTGTCTTGTAACTGGTAAAGGTGCTGACAATGCGTCTATTAATAGGTTTTGGTAGTTTATGCTCATAGCGCAAAACCATTGTTTAAAGACGCTTTAGATAAAGTCTAATCGTGATGGTTTCCCGACGAAAAGTGATGAGATTACCGTTTTGATCAACTATTTTAACAATGATGCGATCGATGATTCGTGTATTAAGTGGCATATAGGTGACGTTCACGGGTTTTCAATAATCTTGTACCCTGCAGCAACTGCAGGAAAGAATTGATGCAAAATGTGTACAGGTTTGCTATTCCGATACGATCCGAACACAAGATTACATTCAATACATATAGAATTGATTGGAAAGACTTGTGCCGGATGGTCCGAAATAGCAGTAGTGAGAGCTGGTAGTTTACGTTTCTCAAAACCCAGCAACGAAGCAAGTGAATTTGGTTGTGTAAAATCCACTATACCTGATGCTTTGATTTCTGTATGTAAACTGTTATTATTGGCTCGAATATCAATAAGATAACGTTTGGATGAAGTGCGTTCACGGGGATCGTTCAGATTACGTCGTACGAACTTATTAATATCTGCCACTTCATAAGTTCCTTCTGGTAAAGTAAGCACGATGTCATCAATGTAAAACTTATTCTTCGCTTCCGTTACATTGGGAATTGAAAAATATGTATCAAAGTTTGTAAGACCAATAACGTATTCATGGTCATCATCGAGAACAATTGGTGGGTTGATGATTGCGGTGAGCGTAGATTCAGTTCCAGTTAAAGTAAATGTGTACATGTTCGGTGGTTGACGATAAACTAACAACTAGTCGTATTCGTAGTTGGGATCGGGTAATAAAAGCAAATTCCTGAAACACTTGCAATATATGGTTTTAATTAAACACTTTTATACAAAACAGTTAAAAATACACTAAAATCAAATAATATATAACGTTGTTAGAAACTTAACGGAGGACTATTTTGCAGTAAAAATTTCAATACGAAGTGTCCACAGGTAACAGTGTTAAGCGGTTGAAATTGTTCATAATTATAATAGAGAGTGCATGGTCCTGATGAGGTTAAGTATTTGACAAGTTCCCTCGGAGGTCGTAGATTACCAATGCTATCATAATAGACTGCCCTTAAACCATCCTTTTTGTACGCGGTCCAATGAGTTTCCACACCACGTGTAGTATCATGATTAAGAATACCACATTCTCGCCAACGAACTGTGTTTGGAAGTGAATTGCGCATGAATATTCCACGAAAGTGGGATATTGGTAAACGTTTTATGTATTTGTTCAAGTCAACATTGGTCAACGCTCGCATAGGTAGGTTTAACGAATGCGTTGAGTTTTTTTTTTCGTTGTCTTTGTTTACGCAAACCTTGCCCGTGTGTAAGAAAAGGCTTTAGGTACAGTCCATGTCCACAGCGATAAGGTTTCAAATAGAGACCCTTTCCAAGTGTCAATGCCTCTTGTGCCATATTATGTCGTTTCGCTTCATCTAATTGTTGTTGTCCAAGTTTAGCATCGTTGACAGCTTTTGCAATCCCAGCTGCTTCACCCGACAACGCTCCAATTGCGGAAAGGGCTGCAAAAATAGGTATCAAAGGTAGGAAACCACCAGTTTTGGGTACAGGGATTACACGTGGGATGCCACGAATTTCATCTGTTATTTCTTTAATCGGTGCCACTGCAAGTTTAGCAGTTTTAATAAGATCGGTCGGACGAACGTTTTTAATGCGTTCCCAAATGGTGCGAATTAAACGCTTGAATGGTATACCACTTCCTGTACGTAGACGCTGACCACGTCGTTTTCCTTTACACCTTATCGTTTTCTTGCGACAACCCATACCAAATTTAACTTTGGCATTCATTGCAGAACCAACAGCAAACGCAGCAAGTTTTTCGCCTAACGAAGCGTCGGGTGCAGTCCGACGTTTTTGTGCTGTTTCGGCAAGACGTCGATCAGCTTGGTGTCGGGTTGTTAAGTCTGTAGAACGATCGTAAGCGATATCGTGTAGTTTTCAGGCTTCGTCTAAGGAATTACGACCTATATCACCACGCTCGGGGCGTTTCTGAAGCTTAGTATCCGGTCTGCAGTAGCGATAACCTGGTAAATGTAATTTTACCGGTAAACGATTGATAGCACTATTGAGTAACTCGTAGCCACGTTAGGATCTCATTAATCTTGTCAGTCGAAAGGTTTAAAGGAGACTGGTCATGCGTGTAGAATTATTCGCTTAAATGCTTACCATACTGCAATTACGTTTCAGTATATAGATAGAATGCGTCTGGTAAAGCAACAATTGGCGTTGCCAATTACGGACAACGACTGCAGCAACAACACTAACGTGCAAAAGCATGGACTACTATTACCGTCAACAATACGGTGTATCATTACAGGTCCATCCAATTGTGGTAAAACTAATGTAGTCATCGGTCTCTTGAAACATTTGAATGGTGTACGCTTTGAAAACGTTTATCTCTACTCAAAATCCTTGCATCAACCAAAGTATCAGTACCTAGACAGGTTATTACAACCAATAAAAGGAATAGAATATTTTGCGTTTAACAAATGGGATGCAATTGTTACTCCAGCGGATGCAAAACCTAATTCGATATTTAATTTCGATGACGTGTCGTGCGATAAACAAAATGTAATGCGAGAATATTTTTCTTTGGGTCGACATAAGGCCATTGATTGTTTTTACCTATGTCAGACCTATTCCAAAATACCTAAACAATTGATTAGAGACAATGCTAATGTCCTAGTGCTATTCAAACAAGACGAACTCAATTTAAAACACGTATACGCTGACCATGTAAACACGGATATGTCGTTTAACCGGTTTAAAGAATTGTGCGGCGTATGCTGGCGAGATCGATATGGGTTCCTGGTGATCAATAAAGATGGCGATTTGCAGAACGGTCGCTACCGAAAAGGTTTTGACACCTATATATACTTATAAAGCACATAAATAGCATATCACTTATTACCCGTTTCTAGACGATGGCAGACGACGTGAAAACCAAACAAGAACTCGTAAAAGTACGAAAGGCAGTCAAGAGGAAATTACAAGCGCTAAAAGCAGGTGTGGTTGAAAAGGAGCTTGCATTAAGTAAAGCCTATGCACCTATTACAAAACGTTTACAAACACTTCAGACCGGTCTGCTGAAAGATATTAAACAGGAGTCCAAGATCGAAAACCAGCACTGGTTACCACAACAACTTGACGTACAATCTACTCCTAAAAGACGCCCTAAATTTCTCGATCAGGTGCGCAGTTCCACACCAATCTCCGCACCACCAATAGAGGAGGCATGGGAACACAATCCTAATAGCCCAGTTCAGTCTGTGGAGTCCACCTTCGAAGAATCGGAGAGTAGCAGCAACACTCCAGAGACCCATACGGAGTACGAACGGTACCTAAACAGCGAAGAACATCAGGCCTACTTACAACGATTCTTACCATCGGTAAGATACTATGTCGATAATCTGTTTTCCAACTTTACTGGTAATTATAACAATGACACGGAGCACTTGCGCAGGGATAAAGTACGTTTTAATCCGGAGACAGGAAAATTAATGATTGGTGATTCGGACATTATCTTCGGGATTGGTGAAAAGGTGTGTGTAGAACGATTTTGCTACAACGGTAGCAAAGGATTGTACGAGCAACTGTTCCTTCTCAATCCTTTGGGTAAATTCTCACTTAAAGAAATTAACGATTATGCGGACATTAAAAAAAGAAGTAATGCAATGTATAGCTTACGACAGCAAACTATTAACCCGAGTGGTCGTGGTCTACTCATGGATTATAACGAGAAGCCACTAGAGTATGTATACTTTGATGATCCCATTGAACTGTGCGAACGGCTCAAGCTTCTGGTCGCCTCGCAAGATGCAGGTAACACCGGTCACGCCAATGAAATTACATCGATTATGGAAGAATTACGCGAATTGCGTATAATAGCGTAGATCGTGCGACTTGTTATTCATTATCACGATGGTTATCGACAAGTTTGGACATGCGTCTGACTGTGCTTCATATATTTCTTATGATGATTACTACGATTTTGACAACATGAGATTAGCGCGCGTCGCTACACCACAAGAAGATGATGCAGTCACGAAAGCGTACTTAGAATCGCGGTTAGCAACGCTACACCAGCAAGAGGGCGAACCAACGGTTGAAAGTGGTTCCACTATTCAGCAGTATAATAGACACGCTTGTGAAGGAGACAACAAACAGTATGATAACACAATTCTCGAGCGAGTATGTTACAAGATCAGACTTTAACCATTTTGAAGAGATGATGCGTAATCTTGTTCCAGCCACTGTGAACGCTAATGTTGCACAAATCGTAACCAAACGGATAGATGATTCTATGAATAGCATATATAAGACATTAGACGCTGCTATTCAACAAGTGAAAGCACAATTTAGAATAGACATTGCACGAATTCAAGCAGATATTCAACAGTTGCAAGAGAAACTTAAAAACGCACGCATATAGCCGTCAACCATACACACACACATATATTAGCAATATGTCTGTAAAGGAGCAAATCGTCCACGAGTTACATAAGCCTGCTCGCATTAACTTTCCTAGAAGACATGTAATCACAAAAGGATTAAACAAGCTGTTTCAAGCCGATTTGGTGGAAATGATCCCATATGCAAAGATGAATAAAAGATTTAGATTCATTCTAGTTGTTATCGATGTATTTTCTAAATACTTATGGGCCGTACCGGTTAAGCGCAAGACGGGTAAGGCTGTTTCAAACGCCTTTCAATCAATATTCAACAAAGACCATCGTATTCCACGGTACATTCAAACGGATTTGGGAAAAGAATTTTATAATTCAACATTTAAGGCTTTAATGGAAAAATATGAGATTATACATTATAGTGTGTACAGCAATAAAAAAGCTTGCGTAGTAGAACGCGTCAATCGTACCTTAAAGTCAAAAATGTGGAAACAATTCAGTTCAAATGGTTCGTATCGATGGCTGAATATACTATCCTCACTCGTAGCTGCATATAACAACACCAAACATCGAACAATCGGCATGCGACCTGTGGATATGTCAAAACGCAATGAACGCAAACTCTTCAATACAGTATACAGTACGATCAAAACAGTTAACTTAAAGAGTATAAAATTTTCTGTTGGGGATCATGTTCGCATTAGTAAACATAGAAGTCAATTTACCAAGGGATACACACCAAATTGGTCTAACGAAATTTTTACGGTGTACAAAGTGCATTTGACTAATCCTTTAACGTACCTATTGCGCGATAGTCGAGGACAACCAATATTAGGCGGCTTCTATGCAGAAGAACTTCAACGAACACACTATCCGGATGTATATTTAGTGGAAAAAGTATTGAAGAGAGTTAAAAATCAAGTATATGTGAAATGGTTAAATTTAGATTCTAGCCATAATAGTTGGATATCCAAAATTCATATTTTGTAGATTTGCTGTTACGTGTTTGTTTACCATCATATGTCATTCATCAATAAAATTTTTTTTACTGTTATATGCTTTATTATAGCGACACACACACACACACACACACATACACACACACACAAATTACATCTATGTACTACTAATTACTACACTAGTTCTACGTCAAGAAAGTTGTTTATAATTTCTCATGCCCGAAGCGCAAAACGTTGATGTAGGTTGATTTTCGCTGTTTTGGTTGAACTTGAGTATTTCGATGTCCGTGAATATGTGTAAATAACAAGCAGGTAAAAACACATTACCTTCTCAGCTAATAATTTCTCCCCGTACTTAACCAACACTCGAGGTATATATATTTATTGTAAAAGGTATGCGAAACGTACAATAGCATCCTCCATTATATCTAATAAGTGCTATCTATAACGCATCAGGTAGGACTACCAAGATGACATGATTTACATACAAAAATAGTATTAAACTAAAACAATAACTTTAATAGCTTATACACTTTTTTATAATCATCTATACTATTTGATGGCCATTTTCCCGAATCCGGACCACACGTCCATCCTGGTTGCTGTTTTGAGCCCTCCATTGCCAAATTCTTGAGAAGCCAGTTATATGTTGTTCTATGAGGGCCAACCACATTAGGTTGGTACTTATAATTTACCTTATACTTTAAAATTAACTTCAATGCTTTTTCTAATACCATAGGTTGTGCAAAATATACAACATCTACAATCATATCGTCAATCGCTGTGACCAGTGATTTATAGTTGCATTTTATATTCATGATAGGATATGCCTTCGTACTCAATACAGCTCGGTTGGTTAGTAATTCTTCAAGGAAATATACATCGCTCAAACTATAATTACTCTCTATTGCGTCTAGTACACCGCGCACCTGATGACATTTTAACTCTGTTTTGCCGTTGCAAGCATCCATGAAGTTTGATACAAATTGATCGCACCTACTCTGTTGATTAAACAGCATGTCCATTACATCAATGGATGTATCATTGGTCAGCGTTAGCCATTTGAAGGCTTTAAAGGGAACATGAACGCCTACTCTGAACAGTATACGTTTGATTTTGTCCACATCATTCAATACTATGGCATGTTTCAGATGTTGGTGTAAAATGCGTTGTTCACTCTCGAACAAATCGTACAGTACATTGTCCATGTTAACTTGAAAACTTCGCACCACTATCGTCACTATCGTTGTTGTTCCACTCACTGCGAGAACTATCCAAGTACCTAGCTTTTATAGCACATTCATCAAAATAGGTAATGCTAAAGTGTTGTGATACTGAGCATCACCTAGTTATTCGTCTAATAAATCCCCCACTAGTTTTTGTAACAGCATCAACAAATCAACAACCTCGAGATGATCTCTGGCAAGGCGACTCTGTTGAATTTGACCAATATATTTAAGGAAAATCCAATTAGAGGTGTGTGTTGGTGGTGATAGATTGTTATTCAAATTATCTATGGGAATATCCTTCACTTTTAACGAAGGATGCATGTCCGGTAAATTGCAAATTAATCAAAAGAGCATAACGTTAATCATTACTCTACATAGAGCACAAAAAGCTGTCATAGCCATGCGAGAAATATGTTGCCTGATAAATACTCCCTATATGTTTGTTGTGGTTTTGACCATTTTGACAACGATCCTAGGTCATGGATCGAAACGTAAAGAAAGATGATTTTAAAAACTATGAGTGGTTTAATTCTAAAGGAAGATTAAGAAAAATGTTGCCTGATGTCACTAAATCTATATATATATACCAATGTTTAATACCTTGAAAGTAATAGGGAAAATACAATTTAAAGTTGTCAACCATGTTCGGGTGGTAATGTTGATTCGGTCATTGATACCTACTGCAGGTTAAAACAAGTCGTATACAATGATGAAAAGTTTTTTGAAACTAACTAAAAGTGATCTTGAATACATGCTTTGTAAAAGCGATATAGTTCAGATTCTGCTACGATTCTTCAACAGACGGTGATAACAATAAAAACTCTGTTTAAATTAATTTTTAATAACGACTTAACATTGCGTATTTCTATTAAAATGATTTGAAATATAACGGTATTATTTTTATTGTTTAGCATCAATTTAATAACATTTGTTGATATAAGATGAAAATTGTGAATTTTGGTAATTGACAATTATGCTAAAATGTTTTGAAGTTACACAGTTGCCATATGTTCCATTTAACAGAATTAAAATTCAGATATATTATAGACATTCTTGCAATTATTTACCATATGTGTATATATTTCTCTTGACAATAATTATTAATTTAAGACTAACTTATTAAATTAAAGTAGGTTATTTATAAGCACTAAATTCTACAATAATTGGAACGAGTTTGAAAATAAAAATGTATTGACAATGTAGCTATACTTGTAATTTATTCTGCCAGGATCAACAAAATATAATGCAAAATAGTTGTTTTTAGGTATAAACCAGAACCATATAATTTACATATAGCGATATGTTGTTATAATTATACTATAAATAGCACAATCGCCGAGGTCATTAACTACCATGCACTTTACTAAACGCGGTTGTTAAAGGGCGTTATATGAACGTCTTTAGCAAAGAAATAAGTAATTTTTATCTCAGTTTGCGAGATGTTGAAACGTTTAGATCCCTAAGTTATGCACATCTTTTAGAAAACATATTTGTTTTTATGGGCAAATTTTTGCTTTACATTCCTTAATTTTAATAATTTCACTAATCATGTTTACAGAGTCTTTTTAAATAATAATATCCTTTGAACATACTATCATCTGGAATACAAATTTTGTTATACCTATATCTAGTACTAATAATAATTAATGTCTCTAGCACTGTAAAATTTAACTAGAATAAATAATTCACAATCTTTTTGTAGTGTTTAATTAAATCGGTCTTTTAACAACAAAAAGAGGTATTTTGCACATTGCAAATTATTATTACCATGCCTGTGGCAATAAATATTACATAATAAATGGCTGGTTATTCACCTATCAATAAAATTTTACACTAAAAATATATAATTGGTGTATGCTGGGTTGCCTGCCATAGATATGCATATATTTTTTAGAATTAAATTTAAGTACACGTAGGTAAATGCGTGAAAGTTACTTTACCTTTCAGTATTCAGCTGTATTGTAAATAGTTACTGATATTATATTGAAAAGAACGACGCCCAGTATTGCCAGCTGTGTATAAAAATGTTTTGTTTCGGCAGTGAATCAATCAAACTGCATGAAAATATATGAACTCATTAGCATGTAATTAAAATATGCCAGTAAGTGAAACTAATATAAATAAAACATTCAAATATTGTGTGTTTCTTTTTAACATTATATATTTAATACAAAAATAATTTTTTAAAAATCTCGGGGGATTCTTCAGCACGCGCACGTTTTTGCTTAACCTAAACATCTCCAAAGTATTTAATCACCTAATGCATGCAAAGCTTCTGTTCAGAACGCCTTATGGAGTACCATTCCGCATTTGAGAATGATTACATCACTATCCAAATTCTTCACCACGTTTTAAATAACGACATGATTTGCATACTTTTTAAGGTTATATTTTAGATCCGGGTACGAGTTCAGTGTAGTTGTATAAATTATTTGGGTGATGCAATCATGAACAATATAACGAGTGACCTGTCTTAACATGTTTTTTTTGCACACACACACCAATATTTTAAATTAAAACCATTATAAAATACGAGTCGAATAATTTCTCCTATTCTTTTTGATATTTAATACAAAAATAATGGGACACAGCCCCGTTTAGGACACGTTTAGAAGCTCCCTTCCCCCACCATTCATCATTTTGAGAATGATTATGTCATCCACCACATTTCCTATTTTTGCTTAACCAAAAAATCTTTCTTTAATTAACTAAAGCAACGAGAATAAAAACAAAGACGAAGCTCTGAAGATCACCGCTAAATTCTTCACTACATGCACGTTTTTGCAAAACCTATAAATTTTTTATCACGTTTGTGAAATTAAACGAGTTATATATATACAATGTCTAATACGTCATCTACATACAATCACCAAACCGCTAAAAGTAAAAGAATTTTTATTGCCTCATAAATTAAATGTATAATTACATTTAAATATTTAGATATATTCAAATTGCTAAAATGTAAGCAAGAGATCTTTGATATAACATCAAATTAATTTTTTTTATTTGAGATTCAAATAAATCGTGTTGAAAGGTGGTATAATTTGCATACCAAGAAGGAAATAGTCTTAACATGTTTTTGCAAACACACCTTATGTTAATTAAATACATTATATTAAAAGTCGAATGTCGACGTGATTTGCATTTATAATTCCAAACTCGAGGTTATATTCGACTGCATGCAAATTTTTGTTATTTTATCGTGACATTGAAATCGCGAGAAGTGAATGACTTCTTTTTAAAAGATTTTACCTGCAGACGTTTAAAAATTTGACCTCCATCATATAACATTTCGCATATTTTCTCAATTTTATTTGCTACTTCGTACAAAACGCAGCTTATGAGGAGAGCTAAAACACTCTTTACCACTTGCACGCGTTTGCTTAAAAAAAATTCTTCACCGCGGCGTTTTAATTTTTAGCTTAACCTACCCCAGAAAAATACGAACCAACACGCGAACTCCATTTTCTACACACACAACATTTTTTGAAAATTTAATATTTAATATTTAACGCCGGGAACGCTGCTAAAAAATTTTCTTAAGAAAATATCTCCACCCCAGCGCACGCGCACCACCCCACGATCAAAATCTAACAACCCCGCCGAACGCACACCCCAAAGACCTAACGACCCCCCGACGCACCAAATTTACACACAAAGACAATTTTGTTCTCAAAGCGGCGTATATATATCTTGCTGCACGTTTTGTTTTCCAAAGCGGCTTAGCTGTTCATATTGTTCTCGAATCGGCGTATACATATCTTGCTGTGGATCTCTGTTGCCAAAGCGGCTTAGCCCCCCTACTAAAGCCGATCCTAATTCAAAACGTGCCCACAAGTATTTTACATTGAAAGTATATAAGAATTCATGTTTTCACAACTATTTTACATTGAAATGTTTTCACAACTATTTTACATTGCAATTATATAGGGCCGATCCTAATTCAAAACGTGACAGACGTATTTTACACATGGAAAATACATCTGTCGCGTTTTGAATTAGGACCGGCCCTATTTACCTACTATTATTGCAAACAATGGAACAGTTTAGAATTAATTGTATTTGACAGCAACACACTGGATCTTTTTCTACAAAAACCGTTTTTGTGTCTTAATAACGTTATTTTAAGAAATTAATTATGTGTTTTACATTGTTGAAATTGTAAATTTTTTTTTCTATACGCTGATGTAAAAAACCAATATGGCGGCCATAACAAAAAAAAAAGTTGACTATTGCGACAAAAAATGTAATAGATCTAGAACATTTTGTAAATCGTCATTAAATGCAAAATTATGTTTTATGTTACCATACCAAATTTCATTCTTCTAACTATAATAACAACGAAGTTATTAAGAAAAGTTGAAAATCGCAAAATTTGTATTTTAGCCAATATCTAGCAATCTATGGATAACATTTGTAGTTCAAGATCAGCTATAAAATACCCTCATAGGTAGGTAACTTTTGTCCACCACTGTATCTCTTTAGTTCAGGATATTCCTATAGTGTGCAATTAAAATGTGGACACCCTGTATATATACACACACACATATATATATATATATATATATATATATACCCTTTCTATATATATATATATATATATATATATATATATATATATATATATATATATATATATATATATTGCCATGGTTGTCTATATCTAATCGAGCCTCACGAATTGGGCGTCATAAATTGTTGTGTACCCCTATATATCCGTTGAGATTCGGAAATTAATTAATTTACCAAAATCGAAATAAATTTCACAAAAATGAGAATTTTCAAAAAAAATAATTTCTTACCCAGATTCCTGCTTCATCACTTTAATTGATTTCTTCAACCACTTCCCTGGCTAGCTCAGTTGGGCCTCCTCTTGGATACCAAGATTTACTTATCATACTCTCTATCGTTCACGCACACTCGCAATAAAACCACAAAATAATACAACAATCATACAATATTTATTTACCACTATTCACAAATAATAAGTCAAGATTATTTACATTTCGGTGCTCAAGTTACACCTCAATAAATTCTATCTTAGTAAAGTCCAGGATTTTAAATTGAAATATCAAACACATTGAATGAAACAGGAGTAAATGGGCCCTGAATAATACCTTATTTTTCTTTTCTATTTATAATTCTATCTAATTAGTACACTCTGGAGTATGGTGAGCTCATGATAACCCAGTTTAATTTATTAATGTATGCTTTTTACTTTGCATACTCTTACTACAAATACAAAAAAAAACCCATGTACTCTTAACAATAAAAATTTAAATTCATGAGAAACGTGAATAAGCTTTATATACACCTTTAGATTTATATTCAAATACCATCGCAAAATAATGCAAAATACCATTACAGTTCACTCTCACACATCACAATTATTTTCCTAGTTTATAAAAAGCAGCAAATTCTAATGCGAGTTAAGCTTCGGGCCTTTGGAGCTGTGTTTTTAAAAAAACAACTTGAAACACTTAACAAATTTATTTTAACTTAAAACAGAAATTACAGTGAAATTTAGAATAACTTGTTCATAATAACTTTAATAAAAAAATAATTAATTGTACTGGGCGAGTAGTCTAGGTAGACAACAATGCAAAAGCTGTAATACTCAGACTGACTGCCGGGCATTGAGCTCCAGGGCTTTTTATAATAACCTGCCCCTCACACAGCAGTGGGAACTTGCAGATCTCATGTCTGCGTTTTTCTTAATTGTACACTTTATTACAATGTAATAATCTTATTTCTAAGTAATTGCGGAATGTTAACCGCCTGTGACCTGCCACCTGCAGTATCACTGCCCTCTCGGATGCAAAGTTACATGTCCGTTCTCATGAACTGTCGATAACCTCTCTGGGTTATCCTTGTATTACAATGTTGCAATAAACGTATACTTTATTTAACAATTTCTAATAATTCCTATTAGATTCAATATATTCAATACATATATATAATTGGGGATACATAACTTGCGTTACCTGGAATTTCTTGACGATCCCTACTCCGTTGACGATGAAGTCAAGTTCCTACACCATTGGTCTCGTGGCTCTGCTCTGCTTGCCGCCTCCAGCTATTTATAGATGAACACCATCTAAGTTGTGCTGCATGCTATTCATTCAAGACCCATCCAAATCCAAATTCAAGTATATTACACTTTTTTATAATTGCATACTTTAGTTTACGTTACTTTACGAGCTTGTTAAAATTTCTGTTGCACCTCAATTAAAATTAAACCCGACACTATCCGCGTTTCAAACTATGAAGCCAACACTTTATTTTTTTTTTTTTATTTATTCTAACATTACATTTAGTCTGCTACCTAAAAATTACAGCAAACCTGTTACTCCTAAGAAATCTAACAGAATTATTTGCTACCTTAAATTATATTAGTTAGTTTTATATTATTTGCGTTTGGAAATACTCGTGTGTGTGTGTGTGTGTCTGTGCGCGCGTGTGGGTGCGTGAGTGTGTGTGTGTTTCTGTCTGTGGTAATGTCCTTTGGGACTGCTTTCCTTCCCAGCTTCCGACCGTCGGCAGCCGGAAATCAGAAACCGAGAAGTTCGCATTCTTGTACGTGTCCTGGCCGTCGGCAGCCGGAAACCAGGGGGACCACGTACAGTCCCTGGTGTGTATGTGTGCGTGTGTGTGTGTTTGGGTCTGTGCGCGCGTGAGGGTGCGTATGTGTGTTTCTGTCTGAGATGTTGTCCTTGGGACTGCTGTCCTTCCCAGCTTCCGACCGCCGGCAGTCGAAAATCAGAAACCGAGAAGTTCGCATTCCTGTACGTGTCCTGGCCGTCGGCAGCCGGAAACCAGGGGAACCACGTACAGTCCCTGGTGTGCATGTGTGCACGTGTGCGTATATATCTGTGTCGTATGCGTGTGCGTGCAGGTACGTGTACGTGCGTGTTTGTGTGTGTTTTGGTGTGTGTATGTGTGTGTTTTGTCGTGCCAGTGTGCTATAATGGTGTGTGTGTTTAATGTTTTCATGTTTGTGTGTGCGTGTGCTTATGTCTGTGGTGAGGTCTTTGGGACTGTTTCTTTCTCCCGGTTTCCAACCGCCGGTAGCCGGAAATCAGAAACCGAGAAGTACGCGTTCCTGTACGTGTCCTGGCTATCGGCAGTCGAAAAGCAGGGAGGCCACGTACAGTCTCTGTTGTGTGTGTGTGTGTGCTTGTGTGTATTTTGTCGTGCTGATGTGTTGTAATTATGTTGTCAGAATATTTCCCCTGTAGTAATTTTTAGTTGCGCTACAACATTGGAAATATAAACATTACGTTACTGAAGCTAGGGTTAGATTTCTTAAAGCAATTACAAATTTGGTTAGTATTGTCTCTTGTTTATTTTAGTTAGTTGTATTTTTTATTTTATATGGTTAGATGGTTAGTATTGAGTCCTTATCCTGCTAGTGTTAGTATTCTAATGCTAATAAGTGTTCTGGGGGAAACTTGTGTTTGAGGTACGTTTGCCGTACTTTTGCCGTTTTTACTATTTTCACTTCGTTTTCACTGGTATCACTCCCGGTCGTCAGGATTCACGAGCCTTCTGGTAGATCTTCAGGAGACACGTGGTTCCTGGTATGTCCTTGGGAGAATGCCACTTGTTTGTTGTTGGTTTCCATGTGTGTTGGGTGGATTGTGCTTTTGTATTGCACGTTCGATGCGTTACGTCAAACTTCTGTGTTTCGTGTGATCTGTGTTTGTGGTATTTGTGATGTGTGGGGTTTGTATGGTGTTTGTGTGTGTCCTGTCAGAGTCCGTTTGTGTACCTTTGGTGTAGTATAGTAGTAGTTTGGTGAGTGATTCTGTTTAGGTAAGGAAATATGTTTTCGTTCCAGAGCATGTCCGAGAGGGGTATGTCCCGTAGGATTGTCCTGTCCATTCCTAGGTCCTGTTGCAGTTCGGTGCATTGGAACACCAGATGTTCCGGTGTCCCCATCTCACCACATGTGCAGTTGTTGTTGTCTTGGAAGTCGAAGCGGTTGCTGTAGGTTGGATAAGGCCATGCCCGTGAGAAAATGAATGAGCCCTTGTGAGGGGACCAAGTGGTGACAGTTTAGTCTGTCTCGGATGTTTGGGACTAGTGCGTATACCCTCCTCCCATTTGTGCTCTGGTTCCATCTATCTTGCCACTCGGTTAGTATTGTGTCCTGAATTTCCTTTTTATCCGAATTTCTGATGTTACTTTTAGGATTTCCCGGACTTTTCTGGTTCGTTGTTTTTAACCAGTATGTCGCCGCTCTCTTCCTGATATACAGATCAAGAGGAGGACTCTAATATCACATAGAGGGCGTCGTGTGATACGGTCTGGTATGCTCCAGTAAGTCTTATTAGTACCCCCCTTTGGATACTGTTGATTTTTTGTTTGGGTTTTACTAGATGTAATCTGGTTGCCCAGGCGCTCGCTGCATGGCTTATTATTGCTGCAAGTACGCTGGATAAGTATAATCTTACACAGTTTAGGGAATATTGTACGTACGTTGTGCAAGAGTTGCTATGCATTGCATAGCTTTACTGGCACCTGCAGTCACTGTGGCAATGTGTTTTTCATAGTTCAGTTTTTCATCAAGGGTTAGCCCTAGGTATTTGGCCTCCCGTGTTCTTCGTATTCTGCCTCTGTTCAGTTTAATGATAGGGTTTCTTTCTAGAGAACCTTTAACTATCATATAAGTTGTTTTGTCATGTGCTATCGTCATCTTATTTGCGTTGCACCATTCTAGGGCTTTGTTCAATGCGGTGTTTGCATTGTGCTGTAGTTCATTTCTGGAACCTCCTTCCACCACCAACAAGATATCGTCCGCATAAGCTACTACGGACCTCACCTCATTTGCGGTTTCCAGCTGCTCCAAAAGCTCCTCAGTCGCAATGTCCCAAAATATGGGACCGCAGACTGACCCCTGTGGGCATCCTTTGGTGATTGATTTTGTGATGTTTTTAGTACCAGACAATGTTACAAATCTATCCTGGCAATAGCTTCTGAAGGTATGATGTAGTTGTTTTGGACATTGTATTTCGATTAGTGTTGGCCACCATAAGTTGTCTCCTTCTATGTCTATCATGATTAAGGCCACGTATTTTTTATTTGAAGTGGTTGCAGAGTTTATGGCTTTGTTTACGGCGTCTTCGGTTGAGCGTCCTTGTCTAAATCCGTACTGCGCCGGGTGCATGCCTTTCGTCTTCCGATGTTCTTGCATTCTCGTACACAGTAGTCGCTCGAAAGTTTTCCCGAGCGAGTCTAGAAGGCAGATGGGGCGATACGAACCCGGATTTTCGGGTCTTTTCTCGGTTTTAGAGTATGATTACGTCTGCTTGCTTCCAGCAGTTTGGAAACTTTGTTTGTCTTAGACATTCGTTGTACAGTTTAGTAAGTTTCGGTGTGAGTTTGGTGTCTAGTGCCTTTGTGATTTCTGCCTGGATCCCGTCTGGCCCAGAAGCTTTTTTGTTTTTACTTGAACGGATAGCGTGTCTAATCTCGTCTTCAGTGAAAGGTGTTACGTCGTCCTGTGTTCTATTCCATGGTGTATTCCCATTCGCGTTTTGTTCGGTGACTCTTTGTCGTTTGCGTATTTGTTCTTGTGTGTCCTCTTCCCAGTTGTCATCAGGGAGGAGTGTATGTAGTAGTAATGTCGCGGTTTCAATCCAGTCTTTGGTTTCTGTTCCATCGGGTTTGGTTAAAGTCGAGTACGTTGTCGGTGGTGCAATTTTCCCTGATACTATCTTGTACGGTACCCCCCATGCATCCGTCTGCAAATGTCTTTCGACGAAAGTGTCCCAGGATTTTCGTTTCATGTTGTATAGTTCCTGTTCGTATGTCGCCTTGCGTTGTCTGTAGTTGGTCAGCTGGAAGGCCCTTTCTGCCGGTGTTAGGGCTGCTTGATAGCGTCTCCTTGCCTTGCGAGCTTTGCTTTTCAGTATCTGGACCTCTGTGGTCCATTTTAGCGGTTTTTGTGGCGCAGTTTGTCTTATTGTTTTTAATGTTTGTTTTATAGTGTCTTTAATTGTTCTTGTTAGGGCTTGGGCGTAAGCGTGTACGTCGTTGTTGCGTTGGACATCAGGGGGCGGATTGAAGTTGTCCAGTAGTCTTTGCCAGTTGGCATTTTGTATATTGTATTTTAGTCTTTTTTTGCCAGTTTCCGCATGTAATGGTATGTTATCCTTTTGTATGTCAAAAGTTATAAGGTTGTGATCGCTTATTGTTAAGTGTGGGGGTGCGCTAGTCCGTTTGCTATTGTGACGTCAATGTTACTCTCTGCTCCTGCCCATGGTTTCTGTGGGTGGGTGGATTGAAGGGACAGTTCATCACTTCAAGCTGTAGCTTGTTGATCATGTCTTCTACCCTCTCCCCACGCGCATCAGTGTTGCTACAGTGCCACATTGGGGATTTTCCGTTTACATCTGCCATAAAAAGTACAGGCTGGTTTGAGTATGTACGTGCAATGTTTTTAATGTTGGTGATGTATGGATCGGAGTCCAACCGAAATTGGAAGTATGTGTTGGTCAGTATCCAGTTGTGTATGTTTTGTCTGGATATTTCTAGACAGACGTTGTGTTCGTTCGTATATCTTTGTATTGTGGTTGCTTGTATGTTAGGGTTGAATATTATAGTGGCTGCCATTGGTCTGTCTCCCTTACATATCTGTCTGGCTGTCGTTGGCATTCCCGGTAATTTTCCATTTTTGCAGTATGGTTCTTGTATGCAGATTATATCTAGTCGTTGTGTTTCGGCCAAGTGTCTGATTTCCTGTGTTACGGTGGCGCTCCGCATGGCGTTTAACTGTCCAATTTTAATTGTGGTTTCCCTATGCGTCTCAGTTTTTGTTGTTCCGTTTCTCGTGTTTGCGGTCGGTATTGTTGTTTGGGATTGAGCGTCGATCTCAGCTGTCCGTGTTTCCAGTCTTAGTTTGGATTTCTCGATAATTGTTGGTTGTGTGTGTGTTATTGTCCATAATCGGTTTTGTGTATAAGTCTGTCAAGTAGCATTTTATACGTCGGACAGTCCTTTGAGTTATCGGTACATTTTCGGTGTCTTTTTTGGCATGGAATGCAAGCTGGTTTCATTTCCCTTTTTGGACAGTTTAGCTTTTTGTGTTTGGCATCTTGTTCCCCACAGTGGCTACAGGTGTCCGTCTGAAGTGGACAGTATTTTGAGATATGCCCTAGATCCTGACATCTCATGCATCGTGGGACGACGAGATGATCTTTTACTGTTATGCATCTGTATTCTATGTATAACTTGTTTAGATTTATGAGCATATTACGTAGTTTATTGCTGACGGTTGCCACATGATGTACCGTGGGTTTGTCTTTTGGTCCAGTTTTGAAGCTGAGGACGAATTCTTTGTCGAATTCATTCCAACTTAACTTCTCTTCTAGGTTCTGCTTGTATATTAATGTTTTGACTTCTGATTCCTTTAGATACGTTGGGACATCATACAATATCACCAATGGGTTTCTTTTCCGGGGTTTTTCTACCTTTAATACCTCTGTAAGTTTACCATGTTGAAGTAGTTTTCTTGCTTCGCTTTCATTATCCGTGTCTATTATTAGAGTGGTATTGGTGTTTCGAATGTTTTTGATCTTAATGCCATCTGTTTTGGGGTTGATGGTTTTCATGAAGGTGTCCTGTATTTGTTTAATGGATTCCCCACGTACGGAAGTGATGAAAACTGTACCAGTTTGATTTGTCATTGCCCGTGTGATTGCGTCTTGTTTCGGTGGTTGAGGCCTTGTTAGTGCCGCAATGTTCGCGTATGTTGTCTTGGGTGTGATAGTTTCGATGTGTTGTGCGTTTTCCTGTGTGTGCTGTAATTTTAAGAGATGTTGGTTTTGGTTTTGTAATTGCGTGTTTTGTTCTCGTAATAGTTTATTTTCCCCAATCAGTTCTGCTTGGCAAAGTGCCCATTTTGCAATACGTTCCTTCAAGTCCTTCTTCATTCCTACTTTTAGACGGTTGGCGGTGTCCATTTCATTAGTTATGAACAGGTCCAGCTCCAGGTACATCCTGTAAAGTGGGTGTTCTGTTGAAATGTCGTTGGTTCCTTGCTTTGGTTCCATTATTCTTTTTGTTGTTGCTTCTGTTGGATTTGGTGTTTCGCAGTTGTTTCCTATTTTAGCTGTGATAATGACGGCAGCATTCTCGGTGGTTTTTGCGGTTTTTGTTTCCAGATCCGGTGTTAACTCTGTGGTTAGGTCGCTATCACTACCTCCCCGCCTAGGAGAGTGTCCTACTGGCATTTAGTAGTTTTTGAATTATGCACTACTTAATTTCTAAGCAATAAGTTTTGTTTAGATTTTTTAAATCGTTCTACTTATTATTCTAGTTCCTGTGTGTGTTTTATATTGCGTACGCTTGACCTTGTTACTACATTATGAATGCAGCGTATTCACTTCTGTTTCAATAAATAAAATTTTGTTATTATTTCACTGTGTTTGCGGTTATTAATAAGGAAGTTAAATGGTTTGAAGGTTACTGTTACAATTCCGTGCAAAGTGTTCCTTATACGTAATAGCGTACAAATACCATTTGATTAATTAAATATAGTTAAGTAATTTTTCTTGCACAGTTTAACTGACCTAATTTCCAGCTTGAGTTCAGTAATTTTCTTCTATTTTTAACCACATTTGCTATTTTTTAACAGGAAACTAAGAATTTACTTACAAGTCTTTGTTTCTTGAGGCTCACTTGATTTACTTTTATTGCGTAATTTGAACGGTTCCAAGACTCACGAAAATCACAAACATATCACAAAATTTTGAAATTTTAAGTTTGTTTTTAATTTTGTTTAATTAGAAGTTCGTGAAAATGATATAACTTAATTTTGAATATGCCAAAAATTACAACTATAACTAATAAATTACATAATTTTAACAGCCACTACATTTCACGTCTGCTCTGCTTGAACGTTACGTTATAACCAACACTGTACTATTTAATTTAAATTTTAAATACTTACAAGCTCGTGGTAGATTTCTGTACGTAGTCTAAAGCGATGAAAATACTAAGAGAGGCCTATTAATTTTCTTGGAGTATTTATACAATTCAAAATGCCACCTCTCGGCCACTCTTCACGCGAAATACTTCATTTAAAATAATACTTTTTCAAATTTTGGTTTAACCGTTTTCGAAATCTTTGAAATTTAGCTCGTTGATACGATATTTTCCGAAAAACCCGCATTCAAATTTTCCCATGTTTGTCTGTTGTACGATTAATGATCTAGACCAATGATATATTCAGTGACGTCTTAAAAACCCCGCCTATATTAACTCTATTATTCTCTTATGCATATTATGTTTCTTTCTAACCTTGTTTGAGTGGTAGAAAATCGATATTACTGTCTGCTTGCAATCTAACCCACGTGGACTGAATACGTTCGTTTCGAAGTGAACTGCTATTATGCCTGTCTCATTCCAAAGCATATCATTGATTGTCCATCCCTTCTGCGCTTTAAGGAAACTTTTGGTTAGCATTCATGCGAACCGTCCGACCGTTTGCATAATATACCTCGAATTTCGTCTTTTATCTACACAAATAAGGGGAACATGACCTTTTCAAAACATGCAGGTGTTCAATTAACGATCGTTTTAAAATAACATTTCTAGGAGTTTACGTTTCAAGGTATTTCATATATTCGACGTGTTTGTTTGTTAGTAAAGCGTTTCGCCTTGGTATTATCGATTTTTCATGCTCTCTTTTGCGTATTACACGTTATAACCCTTTCAATTAATCTCAATTAAATTAATTCATAATTTGCATTGGCTTATACAAATTATTTTCTTTACAAACCTAACTAAATTTTAATCACTAATTGTAAAATTATGGTAATACTTGTTACTTTCAATTAACTAAATGAAGAAAATTTCGTACATAAATTCTGGTTGTTTCCTCTAAACAGGGTGTTTGAAATTGCCTTGTTCATACCTAAGTTTAACCCTTTAAAACCACTACAATATATATATATATATATATATATATATATATATATAGATTGCCGTGGAACCAGGGATTATGGGTTTTCTGCTTCACCAGTGTCATTACATAATTTTCAAACATGCACAAATTTAAAAAAAATTGCTTACTCTATTATTTCTGCTTCAACAATCTTCAGCAGCTTCCCTGGCTAGCACAGCTGTGCCTCTTCTCGGATACCTAAATATACGACCATTCTCCTTTCACACTCGCACACCATTCAATAAAGTCATCAAATAATACAACAATTATACAATCTTTTATTTACCACTATTTACAGACAAAGTATTCACATGTATAAAAAAACAGTTTGGTACACTAATTACAAACTCAAAATGTGATATGTTTTTAAAGTCCTTAATTTTCTAATTATTTGCAAACAAATTTAATGAGATATGAGTAGATGGGCCCCACATATTACCCTAAATTGACTGTACACTGGAGTATGGTGAGCTCATAATAACCCAGTTTATTTAGTTAATGCCTTTTAACTTACATAAATTAATACAAAATTGGAAGACCTGTTTACCCTTTACAATCCAATTTATATTCAGAATAAAATTTTATCAGTTTTAAATACACCTTTTTAATATTTAACCCCAATAAATTGTCCAGTACATGTATCTTTTCTAATAAGTTTATATAACCATAAATAAATCCCAAAATTCACTCACATAGCACCAAAATTTCACAAAAGTTTATCAGACAACAGAAATTTCAAATAAATTACCTGGAAAATGCTTCAGGCTTCCATTCCTTCGACGACGATCACCAGAAAATCTCGGCTTCGTGACCATGCGCTGTGATACTCAGCGGATTCACAGACGATAACCCCAATTGCAAGCCAAGCGCCTCGTTTTATAGTACAATTCCATATCAGCATACAACCCTGGTTGTTTGTGATGCTTACCCCACATATATTATACTTCCATTTATTGATTTTTGAGCTTAGTATAGTAGTAGCCGGACCTCTATTAATTTAATATACACTACACGTATTTCGCATTAATAAATAGAAGGCCGCTACTAATAAGTTATACGTGCTCGCACCATATTTACTGTATTATTAAAACACCTAATACTCACAAAAAAAGCTCTACTATAATGTTGGTTAGCATTTATCGTAGTAAAGTAGTATAGAAGCGAAGAGGAGACAAGAGAGCCTTAATAATTTCCATTCAGTATTTATATTGGTTCAAAATCCTACCACCGGACACACTTCCCGTGAAAAGCTTATTTTCAAATTTAAATTCTACAAATTTTAACACAACCGTCTTGAAAATTCCTGAAATTTATTCCGTCTACGTGCCATATGTATCCGAAAGCGCTCCCACCTGTCGCGTTTGTCTACGTTTGAAAAACTGTCGGTTCTTAAATAATGATAATATTCTCTGTCGTCATAAAACCCCGCCTGTACTATCTTTATCTCTGTCTGATGCATGTCTGCTGTCGCGTTTAAAACCCCACTTGAGTTATAGAAAATCGATATTGCTGACAGCTCATATTCACTCCACGTGGATATGGTACGTGCGTTTTCAATATCAACGCTTTTATATCTGTCTATATCTGTAGTATATAACCGATCGTGCATTTCCTTTGTTTTTTGAGAACTATGTTGGCTTGTTGTTCAAACCAAACTGACGGTTGAAAATATTTTCTATGAAGTCCTGTCTTAATATGCTCATAATTTCGACGAATGTAACCTTTTTAAAAACGCAGGTGTTTGTTAATTATCGACCGTTTAGCACAACAATTCATAGAGTTTATATTTCGTCGTATCAGATAAAACTGACGTTTGCTTGTTACAACTGTTGAGGAATAATTTGTTTGGACAGCATGTTTGACTGTCATTGGCTTATTTTCATTCTAATTTTAAGTTCTTATTAACTTGTGTGCCTGACTACGCCAAGCCAAGCTACTAGCGTTCTTGTTAGTATTTAATGTTTAATAATGTTTAATGAGGGAAACTACAGTCCACTTAATTATATAGTAGGTAGTGACCTTTTGATGGTTGCTAAAATAATATAATGTCAAGTTGAAAAACTAGGATAAGAACATTCCTGTCACTGTTTATGTTTATATAATAAAAAGGATAATTAAATTGTGAACCAGCGTTTATTAAGGCATTACATAACGCAACAAAATAAGTTTCATCAGGAAAAATATACAACAACGAAAACTTTTGCCTTGGAATTATTGATTTTCTTACTCTAGTGGGTTTTCTTATGCTTTTACGTGTTGGATTAAAATAAATTAAGATTAATTATGCGTATTTTATTTGTTTTAAAACTGTTTTTCCTTATGTACTTTTAACCTTTCAATCATTAATTATAAAAATACGTCAGTACTTGTCCATTCTCTTTAAATGAATTAAATAAATTTTGCGCGTAAATAATTTGTTCTTTTCTCTATACAGGGTGGTTGAAATTATATTGTTTATTCCAAATTTAACCATTTGAATCCACAACATAATTCCCCTATTTCAATTCGAAGAAAACTCCCCAACGTTTCCTTAAATTTAAATATATTCATTTCTACCACCTAATCTTACATGTTATTTCTATACACCTATCTACTCACCTAATACTACCTATACCTATTTATTCAACCTATCACTACTTATCTACCTATTTCTACCTATTTCTATCTATCTCTAATTATTTCTATTTATCTTCACCTATCTTTATTTATAACTAACTATTCACACCTATCACTATCTTCTACCGAACTATTTCTATCTATTACTAACTCTTCACACTCTCATTTCTGTCTATTTTCTCTTTTTATTTTTCCCTTTCGTCATTTATTGACTCTTCAAGTACCTCACTTTTATACTTTTCTACCTATCTTCACTTTTATACTTTTCTACCTATCTTCTACTTATGTCCCTCTGTTATGTTTAACCTTACCTACTATCACTATCTATTTCTTATCCTAACTATACACACTTAACTCTATATCTACATCTAACTATCTTCCCATATTTATTCTATTCCTAATTTTATTTTTCAATATACATCAATCTCTATTTTTAATTGTCTTCGTTTATTTTTTCTATTCCTACTTCTACTTTTCTATGTACACCTATCTCTATCTCTACCAATTCAAATTCTACACTACCATTCACCTATCTCTATATTTTTATCTATTAAGTTTCATTTCTTTATTTAAATCTGACTCTTTTCTTAATCCTCCATGTCTTTCTTCTCACAATCCTAACACACTTCATCCCTATTTTTCCTTCTTCTATTTCTATACTTATCATCCCTGTTACTTCATATAAAATAAAATCTTCCCTATTATCCTGACGCTCAACTATTTCTTCTTTAATCCCTATACATGTCTGTTTCTCATTTACTATAATTCCCTTTTCTGCAGACAAACCAAACGATACTACCTCAAGATCTTCATCTTTTCCCTCTAGAGAAACCTCTTTATCTCTTCTAGACCCTTTATGTACTATATTCCCACCGTAAAAATCTACTAAATTTAAATTACCAAAATTATCTTTGCCAGTTAACTCACTTATGTCTACTGTTACCTCTTGTGTGTCACATAATGCTGTATTCGCCTCTACTTTTATTAATTCTGACTCGTTATACTCTAACAATGTTGCACTCGACTTTACCTCTATTTGTTCAGGCTCTTCGTTGACTACTAATTGTACCTCTCCTAACTTTTACTCATTACATTCCCCGGAGTCGATCTCTTTCACCTCTTCCTCATCTACCTCTATACTATTAATACATAACCCCACGTCATCCTCTGTGACATCATAACTTGCCTTCCAGGGCAATATCCTATCCCCAATCCTAACTACGTTCCTCTCCATATCTATTATAACTCCTGGCTTCATCATACAATCGACCCCTAATATCCCTTTAAACTTAACCCAGGTACAATTATAAATTCCTGTTCACAGCTTACTGAACCTAACCCTACTTTCAAAATAACTACGCTATTTACAACAGCAAATCGTTTTTTATTCGGCGCAACCAGGTGACTTCTTTTTATTGGTATTATCCTATCACACACTTTATTTTTAATTTCATTGACGAATTCCTCCGATACCAAACTCGCCTCAACTCCTGAATCTAATAATGCTCCTAAATTTTTCTCAAAAATTTTCATATCAATTATGGGCAAACAAAATTTTTCTATTACTTCTGGCTCAACCTTTTCCTCTATTTTTAAAAATTCCTTTAGATGTTCATACTTGTACACAGTGATGTCTAGTAGTTTGTCCTTGTCTAAAAATCCTGGCCCGGTCTGGTCCCCCTACTCGGTCCCGCTCTCCCTACTACCTCCGCATATGTCCGTGGTGTGTCTACCCGGTTAATGTTATGATTTTCCTTATTGTTCGCCGTTGTCCCCCTCATGTCTGGTGAACTGCTTTGTCTTGTCACCCCCTGTCTAGGTGCAGGTCCCCTACCTACACTGTTACTCCTGAAAGTCCGTCTAGGTTCCCAATTTTGTCTACTGTATGCAAAATTTGCCCACCTTCTTGCGTAGTTGTCCTGTCTGTTCTCGAATCATACTGCGTTTACCTGTCGTTCCCTGTGTTCTCGAGGTCGTCCACTACTCACATCATCATACCTTTGCAGGTACTCTAAAAACATCTCCCTGTCCAAAATGTTTTGCAACACTACATGTTGCCTCAACTCAACCTCAAAATGTCGTGATAGATACTCGATTATTTGCCTGTCCGTCAGTGGTGAATTTAATTGTTTTGCTATGCTATACTTTCGTATAGCATATTGCTCCCTACTTCCTGCAAACCCCCTTTGAATTTTCCAGTAATTAGATCGTCTCGTACTTGATCGTGTCGGTGGTCACTCCAATAATGTTTAAGAAATCTGTCCTCAGAGTCATTATACGTGTCGATTTCCTGTCCTATTAAACTATACCAGGCTTCAGAATGGTCTTTCAGTAACGCTTTAACAATATTAAGTTTCGCCTGTTTGTCATACAAATTATTAACCAAACTTCTAATGTTATTGATAAATATCTGAGAATTTACCCTACTACCCCCATAAAATTTCATTTGTTGATCCAGCGACATATTACCTGTTACAAATCTGGGACCATCCCCCATCAAGGTTGCTACATTTTGTTTAATTCCGGTCACTTCTCCCTCGACTCTACCTAACTGATACCTACATGAGACCGTTACCTCAGTCATTTTAGCGTTAATTTCGTCCTCACAGAAGATCCTTACTTCTGTCCTTAATTGTCCCATTTCCTGTCTTAAACCTCTAATATCACGCTCATTTTATCTACCCTACTTTCAACTTCCCCCATTCTTACGGTTAAACTATTTTTAAATTCTGAAAATTCTTTGTTTGTCTTATCTATTTTTCACTTAGTGTCTCCCTAACCCCGTTAATGTCTCATTATCAGCTCCATTTTTCGTTTTGATTCTTCGCCCATTTCTCTCACCCTACTCAGCGTCTCATTTATTTGATCAAATTTCCTATTCGATTCTGCATTCATCCTTTCTAGCATTCTCAAAATTAATTCATTTACAGCTTCTCCCGACTCTATCCTCGACTGATCCCTACTACCTCCAGCTTCCTCCATTTTTTCTGTTTTTTCAAATAAGGCACTATCGTCACTTCCAATTTCCACTCTTGGCTTCTTAACCACTCCTTTCTCTGCATACATTCAAATCACTCCCACGCACTCAAAATCTATTTATAAATTTATAGCAGACAGACTCTCTCTCTCAGATCGCCAGTTTTCTGGAATAAAATGTTTAAATTTTATTTGGAGCTCGAGCCTCACGTACGGGTCGCCATTAGATTACCGTGGAACCAGGGATTATGGGTTTTCTGCTTCACCAGTGTCATTAAATAGTTTTCAAACATGCACAAATTTCAAAAAAAAATTGCTTACTCTATTATTTCTGCTTCAACAATCTTCAGCAGCTTCCATGGCTAGCTCAGCTGTGCCTCTTCTCGGATACCTAAATATACAACCATTCTTCCTTCACACACACACCATTCAATAAAATCATCAAATAATACAACAATCATACAATCTTTAATTTACTGCTATTTACAGACAAATTATACACATGTATAAAAAAACAGTTTGGTACACTAATTACAAAATCAAAATGTGATATGTTTTTTAAAGTCTTTGATTTTCTAATTATTTGCAAACAAATTTAATGAGATATGAGTAGATGGGCCCCACATATTACCCTAAATTGACTGTACACTGGAGTATGGCAAGCTTATAATAACCCAGTTTATTTAGTATATGCCTTTTAACTTGCATAAATTAATACAAAATTGAAAAACCCGTTTACCCTTTACAATCCAATTTATATTCAGAATAAAAAGTTTTAAATACACCCTTTTCAATATTTAACCCCAATAAATTGTCCAGTACATGTATCTTTTCTAATAAGTTTATATAACCATATATAAACCCCAAAATTCATTCACACATCAAAATTTCACAAAAGTTTATCAGACAACAGAAATTTCAAATAAACTACCTGTAGAATGTTTCAGGCTTCCATTTTCGAGCTTAGTATAGTAGTAGCCGGACCTCTATTAATTTAATATACACTACACGTATTTCGCGTTAGTAAATAGAAGGCCGCTACTAATAAGTTACACGTGCTAGCACTATATTTACTGTATTATTAAGACATCTAATACTCACAAAAAAAGCTCTACTATAATGTTGGTCAGCATTTATCGTAGTAAAGTAGTATAGAAGTGAAGAGGAGACAAGAAAGCCTTAATAATTTCCATTCAGTATTTATATTGGTTCAAAATCTTACCTCCGGACACACTTTCCGTGAAAAGCTTATTTTCAAATTTAAATTCTACAAATTTTGATACAACCGTCTTGAAACTTCTTAAAATTTAATCCGTCTACGTGCAGTATGTATCCGAAAGCACTCCCACCTGTCGCGTTTGTCTACGTTTGAAAAACTGTCGGTTCTTAAATAATGATAATATTCTCTGTCGTCATAAAACCCTGCCTGTACTATCTTTACCTCTGTCCGATGCATGTCTGCTGTCGCGTTCAAAACCCCACTTGAGTTATAGAAAATCGATATTGCTGACAGCTCATCTTCACTCCACGTGGATATAGTACGTGCGTTTTCAATTTCAACGCTTTTATATCTGTCTCTATCTGTAGTATATAACCGATCGTGCATTTTCCTTGCTCTTTAAAAACTTTGTTAGCTTGTTGTTCAAATCAAACTGACGGTTAAAAATATTTTCTATAAAGTCCTGTCTTAATATGCTTACAATTTCTACGAATGAAACCTTTTTAAAAACGCAGGTGTTTGTTAATTATCGACCGTTTAGCACAACAATTCTTAGAGTTTATATTTCGTCGGATCACATAAAACTGACGTTTGCTTGTTACAACAAAAACTTTTGCCTTGGAATTATTAATTTTCTTACGCTAGTGGGTTTTCTTTTGCTTTTACGTGTTGGATTAAAATAAATTAAGATTAAGTATACGTATTCTATTTGTTTTAAAACTATTTTTCTTTATGTACTTTTAACCTTTCAATCATTAATTATAAAAATACGTCAATACTTGTCCGTTCTCCCTAAATGATTTAAATAAATTTTGCGCGTAAATAATTTGTTCTTTTCTCTATACAGGGTGATTGAAATTATATTGCTTACCCCAAATTTAACCCTTTGAATCCACAACAATATATATATATATATATATATATATATATATATATTAGTTAATTTTGCTTTCAATAACGAACGTATTTGTTGTAAACTAATTGTGTTTTTAGTATTGGGATAAATTTTGTTCGAATTAATTCAGTACACATTTATTACACTTAACGTTTAGGAAAATTCTATTCCTTAATCATAAGCTTGTAGCGCTATATATATATATATATATATATATATTATATATATTGTTGTGGAATTAGAGGTTAAATAGGTGCAGACAATAAAATTTTAAACACCGTGTATATAGAAACAGGAGCAAATTATTTACGCGCCAAATTAATTCATTTATATAGTGAAAACGGATGGTTATTAATGTATTTTTCTATATTTAAATTGGAATGTTAAAATTGCATAGGAAAAGAAAGTTTTTGAGTACATAAAAACTCAAGGATACGCATAAGTAATTATAACAATTTTTAATCAAAAATTTAAAAATAATTAGTTAATTGAAATAAGGTGAGTAGTCTAGGTAAACAACAATGCAAAAGCTGTAGTACTCAGATTGGACTGCCGGGCCTTGAGCTCCCGAGCTTTTTATAATAAGCTGCCCCTCACATGGCTGTGGGAACTTGCAGATCTCATATCTGCTTTACTCTTAATTCTACACTTTATTACATTGTAACAATCTTATTTTTAGGTAATGGCGATATGTTATCCGTTTGTGACCTGCTACCTGCAGTATCACTGCCCTCTCGGATACAAAGTTGCAATCCGTTCTCATGAACTGTTAATAACCTGTCTGGGTTATCTTCGTATTACATTGTTGCAATTAATTTATTTAACAATTTCTAATAATTCCTATTAGATTTAATTATTCAATATATATATAGGTAAATTGGTGGATACATAACTCCTCTCACCGTAAATGAAAAATTAAAGTTTTACTTAATTTTTAAACACATAAAATTCATTATTCAATTTCATTATTTAAAAGTCGAAGTTTACTGAATATATTTACATACAAACATGTATATAATTGATATTTAGGGATTTAAATACAAGAAAAACGAGTTTGTGTGTAAAGAAATTGCGGTTTTGGACTTGTTGAAAGGTGTTGTTTGGCATCAAATTTTTAAACTGCCAATGCAGTCCAGTTGTTTGAGCCAAGATCATATAAAACATAACGACTGGGTGACAAAGAATATTCATGGTCTTTCTTGGGATGAATCTTCAACGGCTGGAATAGTGTTATCATATATAGCGCTTTATTTGAAGCAAATTATCCTACCCGGTGAAGAAGTATTTGTGAAGGGTCTAGAAAAGAAGAAATTGATTGAAACCTATCTAATGCAAAACGTTGTAACTTATATGCTTGCACTAGGTTGTCCTAAGATATCGGAGTTAAAAATCAACAACCGTTTAAAATATAACATCCATTGTTGTAGACACAGCAATAATAATCTACAAAGTGCAAAACAAAATACCTTGTTATTAAAAGAATGGCTTGATAATAATAAAAAACAATAGAAAGATTGTGTCTGTATTATTTATTTTAATATAATTATACAATGTTAGCCGAAGCAAATTATCCAACCCGGTGAAGAAGTATGTGTGAAGGGTCTAGAAAAGAATAAGAAATAGATGGAAACCTATCTATTGCAAAACAAAATACTTTGTTATTAAAAAAATGGTTTGATAATAATAAAAAACAATAGAAAAGATTGTGTCTGTATTATTATTGTAGTCAGTAAGAAATCTTTAATGCTGATGTCTGCAGAAAAAAACAATTAAACTCAAACAGCACGAATGGGACTCTCAACCCTGAAAGCAATTATAAATGATCAACGCAATAGCTCTTTACTGGTTTTACACCATTTAACAAATTGTACAGATATCTCGAAAATTTTGCCAAAGACAGACAGACAAATAGACAAACAGACAGACTGACTGCACCAATTTTCTCATTCTCGCTTTTAAAGAATAACAAGTCGTAGTTATTAAATCGCGAACTCAGTTTATCTGCAAGAAATATATAAACGAGGAAATTTATGAAATGCTCCAACTTCAAAAAAACTAGAAATAAATCTATTGAAATATATGCTAACGTTGCAATTGGTGGATCTGCTCACGGAGTAAACAATTTTTCAAGCACTTCATTTGGATTGACTATAAACTACTCAATAATTTTAACCTAACCACTATCATTATTCTTTCCTGACAAGGGCAATTTTAAAAAATTTTCTCATTTTGATTTGTTCTATAGAACACAACTACAACTTGACAATAAAGATTGAGCGATTATCACACACATATCTTGAGTATATATAAAGATATTAAACAACAAGAACAGCAGAAAATTCAACCCATGCCAGACAGCTTTTTTCTTGTCAACGATAGTCTAGTCTAATGCTTCTTTAGCATTTGCATTTCCATAGTTACGTACTGAAGGCAACTCTGCAATTTTAGATCACATGCATTTCTAATTTCAATTGCAAAAGCATCTATTTGAAATGCATTTCTAACTTTAATCGCAAAAAAATGAGAGCATCTATTCGAAATATGCACTCAGATTAAAACTCAAAAATTATTTTACACCGTTCTGTAAACTGAGATTACGTAGTTATTAAATCGGGAGTAATGTGAAATGAAACACACAATGTATTTTTCTTTATTGTAATTTATAAAATACATACAGGGTGAGTTTTTAGTGTGGCAACGGTCAATAACTCCGTTATTATAAAAGCCACGTAAACCAAATTTGGAGGCATATTAGGCATGCATAAAGTGCACATTCTAAAAATATTTTGAAGCATACAGAGTGTTTCATAAATACAGGGCATATTAAACTTATATTTTTTTTAATGGAACACCCTATATATTATTACATTTTTGGAAAGCTCATAGAAAGAGCTTTAATTTGATATCAAATTGTATTTGTCTATTTCTTTTAGTTTTTGAGATATTCAACTGTTTTTAGAAAAAATGACCCTGATTAGATACATTGCCACTGCACTAATACACAACTTAAGTTAATTTTCAAGATGAAGAAAATTTTACTATATATATACCATAGTATATTTCTAAATATCACTCTTTTGAAATTTCTTCACAGTATACAGGGTGTGTCAGGTTTCGCAAAATGCAATTTTTAAAACTTTTTTTAAATGGTACCCTACCAATTTTATTACTGCGATAGATAGCTCATTAAGTGTCCTTTCATTTTTGTTAAGCATTCCCTATACCTAAATCCATTACTTTCTGAGATATTTTTGATTTTCTTCAAATTTTAAGAATGTTTTTAATTTACATAACTAAAAATAACTTACTATTGGAGAATATTATAAAACAATTAATACATATTGATTAACAATTAACTACACTTATCCAAAAACAATTTTCACTAAAGATATAACAACCTGCAATAATACGCTATCAACAGAATTCTGCCAGATCAACAATATGCATTTTATAGAAAATATTCAAACACGAAATCAGGCAATTACAATTAAAATGTCATTTAAGTTTATTAATTGTAGTGTTCTTTTTTAAATGTAATCTTTGAAGGAGTTTTCAAAATGAATTTTACCGTGGAAGAACAAATAGATATGATTTGGGTATTGGGAGAAAGCTTGAGAAATTGCCTATACTTGCATCAAGAATATACCAAGAGATATCCCGTTAAATGACAACGCACTACAATTAATAAACCTAAATGACATTTTAATTGTAATTGTTATTTTTTTCAAAGCCTGCCTGATTTCCTGCTTGAACATTTTCAATAAAATGCATATTGCTGATCTGGCAGAATTCTGTTGATAGCGTATTATTGTAGGTTGTTATATCTTTAGAGAAAATTGTTATTGGATAAGTGTAGTTAACTGTTAATCAAAATGTATTAATTGTTTTATAATATTCTCCAATAGTAAGTTATTTTTAGTTATGTAAATTAAAAACATTCTTAAAATTTGAAGAAAATCAAAAATATCTCTGAAAGTAATGGATTTGGGTATAGGGAATGCTTAACAAAAATGAAAGGGCACTTAATGAACTATCCATTGCAGCAATAAAATTAGTAGTATACCATTTAAAAAAAGTTTTAAAAATTGCATTTTGCGAAACCTGACACACCCTGTATACTGTGAAGAAATTTCAAAAGAGTGATATTTAGAAATATACTATGGTATATAGTAAAATTTTCTGCATCTTGAAAATTAACTTAAGTTGTGTATTAGTGCAGTGGCAATGTATCTAATCAGGGTCATTTTTTCTAAAAACAGTTGAATATCTCACAAACTAAAAGGAATAGACAAATACAATTTGATATCAAATTAAAGCCCTTTCTATGAGCTTTCCAAAAATGTAATAATATATAGGGTGTTCCATTAAAAAAATATAAGTTTAATATGCCCTGTAATTATGAAACACTCTGTATGCTTCAAAATATTTTTAGAATGTGCACTTTAGGCATGCCTAATATGCCTCCAAATTTGGTTTACGTAGCTTTTATAATAACGGAGTTATCGACCGTTGCCACACTAAAAACTCACCCTGTATATATATATATATATATATATATATATATAATGTTATGTACTCTAGAATAAACATACTATAATTCACTTAAGTTCCCAAATATAAAGAACAGTTCTAACTCACTCTAACTCTGAACGGTAAAAAAAATATTGCATTATCAGTTCTATGAGGGCTGTCTTCTTCATCTTTGACGCGCGGTCGTTTCTGGTTGTTTTTCTTCTTCGTGTTCACTAAAAAAAGATTCAAAATGAATATTAGACCAAGTAAATGCATTAAGAAAATTAAATCTATATATTAAGCTAACGAATACATACTCTGTATTGGTGTCATCAGGTCGTACGTTGCAATTGGTGGATCTGCTCACGGCGTCAACGATTTTTTTCTCCAGTACTTAATTTGGATTGACTATAAACTACTCAATAATTTTAACCCAATCACTATCATTATTCTTTCCTGACAAGGATGATTTTAAAAAAAAAAGGTTTTCATTTTTTGATTTGTTCTATAGAACACACAACTACAACTTGGCAATAAAGATTGAACAATTATCACACACACACACACACACACATATCTTGAGTATATAAGGATATTAAACAACAAGAACAGCAGAAAATTCAACTCATGTAAGCAAGAATTTAATGCTAAGGTATTGTCTAGATAGCAATTGTAGAAATATGAAATCTATAGAAAATTTAATAAAGCCAGTCATGTATAAATTTTTTTTAATGCTGACATCTACAGAAAAATAAAAAGCGAAAAATTTAATGCTAACATCAGCAGAATAATAAATAAATCCACTTAGTCAGCATTAATGGAAGACCGGTCTGGCTTCGAAACGGTGCACGCGTATATACCATATTTTAAAATTAAAGTTGTCAATTGCAAAACAAAAAAAAATTAAATTTTACCTAGAAATCATTTGAAATATTTACTTTTTTCAGTACAACTGAAAGAACTTGACTTTTATACATTTTTTTATCGATATTATAGACTTTTTTTCTATACTGTTGGTATAATCTACGTGAAGTATTTATATTAAATAATAAACTGACCTGTTAGAAAAAATTAAAAATTTACATCGTTTTCTGAAAAAAAATTGCATACTTTTTTCAGTACAACTGAAAGAACTTGACTTTTATACATTTTTTTAATCGATATCACACTGTACAGAAACAGCAATGTTTAATTAGATCAGTCAAACATGATGTGTTTACTATTAAACAAAAACAAAATTGTTCTTTATCCAAGTAATGATAAAAGAATTCTTAGTACCTCAACCACTGATAATAACTATTGCCTATTTTTGTAGTATTGATTACAATAATTACATACGACAGCGAGTACTGTGTTAAAAAATGTTTTCGTTGCAGAAAGTAACATCAATACCCGTCAATATTACTGTATTAGTCGATTAAGGCATGAGTTAATTTTTACTACGTTTCTTTTTATTCGCTTAGGGCAATGCAGAGAAGAAGTTTGAATTGGCAACATTTTTTTATAATAAAATAAACCTTGATACAAAATCACATTCAGTTTTACTGAAAAGTAAATCGGAGGAGATTGCTAACTATACGGTGTTATAATATTTTTATATATCTGTGTGAATAAACTCACAAAGCGCCAAATGAGCGGTTTGTCTAACTGATTTTTTCACTTAAAGCGATTGACATTCATTTCAAACAAGTATTTATTAAGGTCATATAAAAGACCAAAAGTTTTATCATGTAAATAACGTTGTGTAATTTAAATTTCATTACGTAGCATTCGTTGAATTTTAAAAAAAAAATTTTATACCTCCACATGAGTTAGTTTTTACTACGTGCTATAATTATGCTAAATAATGAAGAAATGAATTGCTTTAACAAAGTCTTATGGAAAATGTTATGCGTTGCACATTTGCATATTCTATTTGCAGGACGACATGAAACAAGAAAAACGCTTGGCAACATTTTTTTATAATAAAATAAACCTTAATACAAAATCACATTCAGTTTTAATTTAAATATATTTTTTGTGGTTAAGGGTTTTTATTTAATTTTATTTAAATCGTGCCACAGTGTTCCTATAGATTATTAACTATGACTTCCCGGTCTTCGGAACTTAATAGGTATCGAGCTTAGCTCTTAAAATTAGTTTTGTAAAAGCAGATATTCGATTTCTAAAAGTTGTAAAGCCCACAAAGTTTTTCCAAATTTCATTAACGTAAAAATCAGCAGTAATTGTAAACGTAGTAACGCAATAATCAATTTTGCAAAAGATAAATGGCTTAATTTGGAAATCAAATATCTGTACAGTAAACTTAGTAGATTGGAACTGGAAACGTATAAATCGCACCTAGCACTAACGTGCAATTTATCCGAGTCCGGTTTTCAGGAATGGAATAATTTCAGAGATTTGTTTTGAAGTCAACAATCATAAATTGTTAGACAAAATTAATAGGCAAAACACTAAGTTGAAGTTTCTTTTAAAGAAACACAATGTCAATGTACCTCCTAAAAACTGGAAATTACTTCACCTCAATTAGAGTCAATAGTTGTTAACGAATCGTCGAAAATCTTTAATAATGAAGAGTTGACTTTCCTTGATCGAGGCCTAAAATTTGGAGTAGATCATTTGAAAACTCCTTTGGAAGACATTATTGCTGGCATTGAAAATCCATTTCAAAATTAGATGACAATTCAAAAACTTTATTAGAAACGCGTGCAAAATTCAACTTTCGAACAACTTACGCACTTGCGCAAGGAATGCCTCAGAACAAACAAGGAAAGATCATCTGATTATTAAAGATTTACGACAAAAGAATTGTTATTATTTAAAGGCTGATAAGGGAATAGGTTGGTTATTCTGGATAAACAAGACTATGTTGATAGAGTAGAGACTTTGCTGTCTGGGGGTCCTTACAGACCAATAGTCAAAAACGTAAAAATGAAGTTCCTTTAAATAAAATGATTAAATCAACAGAGTCTGTTTTGAAAGAATGTCCAAACCTAATTTCGCCCACACTAAAATTAAAATTAAAATTTCGAATCCTGAAATGCCAAAGCTTTACTGTTTACCAAAGATTCACAAAATAATAAATCGATGAGACCAATAGTTTCAGGTATCAACTCACCGACTTACTATTTATCACGATGGCTGTCAAATGAATTTAAGAATTTAAAGTTTAATAGTTTGTCTGTACAAAACTCTTTAGAGTTCATTAATAAAATTAAAAATATCACATTAGAAGAGAACGAAATCTTAATTTCATTTGATGTCAGTTCATTATTCCCTAGTGTTCCAATACCACGTACTTTAACATATTTAAGGGATGTTCTTATAGATAGTGATATTGATGATGATAAAGTTGAGGACTATATCAAGCTTGTTTCGCATTGCATGTCCCAGAACTGTTTTCAATTCAACAACAAGTTGTACGAACAACATGAAGGCACAGCAATGGGAAATAGCTTATCACCTTTCATAGCAAATTTATTTATGTCTCGTTTTGAAACCGAGTTAAAAGAAAACTCCAAATACTTCCCAAGAATATGGTTAAGGTACGTGGATGATATTTTGCATTTTTGACACTTCTAAATTAAATGTTGATGATTTTCTTAAAGAAATGAATTCAAAATTTCAAAGCATAAAATTTACGTATGAACTAGAGAATAATGGACAATTACCCTTTTAGATACATTAGTAATTAGAAATGGTAATAAATTAGAATTTGACATTTATAGAAAAGAAACCAATGTAAATCGCTTTATTTTGTCTTCCTCTAATCATAGCATACAACATAAGTTGGCTTTATTTAACTTTTAATTAATAGATTATTGAATTTCCTTTTAAATAAAACAGATTTAATAAGGAATTTGCTCTTATTAAACAAATAGCGAATTACAATGGTTTCTCTTCTGATATTATAGATAATATTTTTAGAAAGTGTAAAAATAGGATCAACATCCGTAAATCAACGACTTTGCAATCAACCACCTCTAACGATAATGTTAAATATGTTAAACTTCCGTTTCACAAAACCACAAAGGGTCTTGATAAAATATTCAAACGGTGTAATTTCAAAATTGCTTTCACTAATACTAATAAAATTAAAGATTTGCTAGGTAATCCAAAAGACAAGGTGGAAAAATTGCAAAAGTCGGGGATTTATGAAATTAGTTGTGCAGGGCCAGGGTGTTTTCAAAATATATTGGTCAGACCAAGAGGAATATAACAACAAGATTTAAAGAACACATTGCTCACTTCAAATATGGTAAATATGAAAGGTCTCAGGTCGCCAAACATATATTTGAAACCAGCCACCCCGTTAAACTAGAAAATGTTAAATTGTTAAAAGCGGTACCAACGTTTTCCTCCTTAAATGCCTATGAATCAATTAAAATTGTTAAACAAAAAGGACCCCTCTTAAACACCGATAAAGGGCCAATAGAGTCATCTGCTTTGCTTTCCCTATTGGTCAACAACCAATGAGAAAGCAAGATTAAACTGGTTCCGCTTCAGTAGATTTAGAATTAGCATAAATTAGGTAGATTTAAGTTATAATGTCACAATTCACTTGTTTGTTGTTGAGAATACCAGCCTGCGGGTGAGGAGAATATCCTCGATAGTGTTTAAAGCAACAATATAGTAAATTTACAGCTAATTTTTTTTTTCTACTGATGATGACCACATAGTGGTCGAAATACGTATCTAGTAATTTAAATATTTTTTGTGGTTAAGGGTTTTTATTTAATTTTATTTAAATCGTGCCACAGTGTTCCTATAGATTATTATATTGTTTAAAGATGAGTTAGCATAAGGTTGATGAGTATGTTTTTCAATATTAACAATTGCATTGTCGAAGTAAACTTTTTCACGCACGTTCAGTATTTCACTATTCATTTTACATTTTAATTAAATAAATGCAGTCCTAACGATTGTAGAAACAACGGCTGGAATGGTGTTATCATATATAGCGCTGTATTTGAAGCAAATTATCCGACCCGGTGAAGAAGTATTTGTGAAGGGTTTAGAAAAAGAAGAAATTGATTGAAAACCTACCTAATGCAAAACATTGTAACTGATATGCTTGCACTAGGTTGTCCTAAGCTATCGGAGTTAAAAATCAACAATCGTTTAAAATATAACATCCATTGTTGTAGACACAGCAATAATAATCTGCAATGCGCAAAATAAAATACCTTTTTTTTATTAAAGGAATGGCTTGATAATAATAAAAAACAATAGAAAGATTTTGTCTGTATTATTTATTTTAATATAATTTTACAATGTTAGCCTTATTAACTATTATTATAACAACTTCTAGCAAACATTATTTTTTATCGATCCAGCTATTGTGAACGTTAGAGGAGCCTAACCATTTTACAAAGACTTTATTTTCACTCTTTCTTAGGACTTTTTCTACCAGGTAAATTCCTGGATGTTTAACCTTTTGCAACTCCATTTCATAAAATGCACCTTTGATTTCTTTTTCGTCTTGATCTTCTAATATATATGTTGTCGGATTGGTTACGTTTACTTTTTAATCTTAAAAATTTCATTTGACCAGTTTGGCGTGTAACCTTTCGTAAATGCTTCCCTGTGTTTACTAATCCTCACACTGTCTATAATTGAAAATTTTGGTATTTTGTTTGCAAGTCTGATGTGGGTAAATGATGATTTAAGAATAGTTTTTTCATTTGATTTATCAACTTTTACAGGTTTGACTCCGATAGTATTGTGAACTGTATTGTTGTATTGTTTCACAATATCGCTTAAATTTTTTATCCAATTGTAACAACCGTTCAGGTTAAACAAGCGCCACATTTTTCCCTTTAAAGTTCTAATTACTGTTACGTAGATTTAAGACCTGGAACAAAAGAAACGTTGCCTGTTTGTACCGCGGCTAGTCAGAAGCATAATGGGTCGGGTTCTGAAAGCGAGATGGTACTAATATTTTGTTGAGCGCCAAGGCGGGCTCCGCGCAAAAAGGCAACTATAATATAAAACCAACCTTACCTGCCTAATTGGCTGATCCAGGATCCAGGACTAATATTACTGTAGATATTATGTGAACTTCAGGTTTATGAGAACTACGATTAATATGTGCACACGCTATGTAAATATGTATATATTGTAAACATTCAAATTAACACTGATGGAAGGAAAACAGCTGATTGCACCTGCAACTTCTTATAAGTCGCATAAAGTTAAAACCAGTACTAAGGGTTGTAGCAATTTTATTTTCCACCTAATATATATCCGTATAATCAATCCTTTTATTAAATATTAAATAATATAATACATTATAATGTTATCCAATCCACTTAATTTAATAACATCTATTGTCCAATAAAGAACTAGTATTTAGTTCATGTTAAAAGTTAAATTCTACGGTGACAATATATAAGCTCTTGTTTGGTATCCTTCCTAAAGCCCCCTCTACTCAGGAACCGCAAGGTAACGCTGTTACCGGGCAGCGACAAGCTCGGCCCGCACTTCTAACACAGCTGGGGTTAAAGCAGGTCGAACGTTGTTCTTAGGAGCGATGTCCTTCATTGATTTTTGGTGTTGGAAGCATGCACGATGGAAGATTGCAAGTGTAAGCCATCTTCAAAAATTGTTTTGGATGGTCCATTTTTTTGTTGAAACCAGTCGTGGAGAACGATGAAGTTTTTGTTAAGGGACCGTTAGGAACATGTAACTTTGGGAATAATTTAATTTAAATTATATTGCAACGTAAATTATAAATAAGCAACTTTTCTGAATGGTATTCATGCGAAATTGATGAAAACAATTCTATTCTTGTATAATATGGAATCACATATATAATTTATTCAAGTTAATTACAAACAACATTTGCTTTCTTGTGGTGTGAATTACTCCTGGAACATCTGTAAATTGAAACGCAGATGGTGGAGGCCAGGTGACGTGTTCTTCAGAATGCAGCACAACTATTTGTTTAAAATGGAATATTCCGTTGTCAATACATACGTCAGCTTTCAAGCAGGTATTTAGGTGCAATTTGGAGTTCTGGTATGTACAAAAAATTATGTTCGTATGTTGTTTGAACTGTCGACGTAGAAACGAGATAAATTTTACTTTAACCGACTTGTGTTAACTTTGAACAGGTCAAGGACAGACCTCAATTATATTTTTCGTTGTTATACGATATGAATCTGTAATTTGTTCCTACATAATTCTTTTATTAACTCAATGAAACATCAGAAGATGTCACTACTAATTAGGTAAAGTAAATTCTTATAACTTTGAACCTTTAGAAATTAAATTTCTACATTTGATATTTTATGAACAATTATCTGTAATATCTACTGTAAAATTAAGGTAGATCTACCATAATTAACTCTTTCTATAAATAAGCAATTTTATGCTTTGTCAATTTGTTATATAAACCTCATTAAATAGTAATTGGTACGGATATATTCAGTACCATTGTAATTAACTCTTTCTAATTTAAATTAACTTATAAAGGAAGACATATTTTTTGTAGAAAATTACTTTATTGGATACCAAAAAGAATAGATTCTTATTTTCGGACTAAAGACTATCTTTTATTTAAGAGGAATGAAAGTCGATTCTGATTGTATTTAATTATTTTTGAGTTTGAATGCACAAACAGTGCTTTTCTTTGTTTAATTTGTTCACAGGTGCAATGGAGGATTGCTAAGGTCAAAGTCGAGCCATAAGGTAAGATACTTCAAAGATTAGGTGGTCTTTAAAAATTATATAGCGGTTATAGGAGAAAGGTTTCCGCATTAGCCTTGTACAAGGGACTTGTATTAGGTCTCCTCAGTATAAAAAAATACGGTGGCGCCTTATTTTTATTATTAGTGGTTGCAATTACACCCCGACCCACAGCTCATTCTCTACCCAGAGCATATAGTTCGACTAGCCGCTTTGCCTTTGAGATTTCCTCAACTTAGAGCCACCTTCCATCTTAATTTGCCGTGGGCTCCTTTCCTAATTATCGGAATTTCTCGTTAAACTAAATTGGAAGTAAAAAGGCAACAGGGTTGGTTTGCGCAAAACAACACTTTATATATAGCAAAATGTATATAGGAAAATTACCACTATAGGCCCTTTCAACTGCTTTAACAGTGATAATGGAACAAAGTGAAATTATTATTTTTATATATCAAAAGTTTAGTTAGTTGCAAAGTAAGCAACTAAGTCCGTCGGAGTATTCTTTATTCTTTCCAGGCCACTTACGTAAAAAACAATACGTTAATACATACTGTCGTAGTGTTTTGCTTTCTGCATGTAGCACTTGTCCCTCGCTGTAGATATGTAACTAAACGATCAATGTACAAATGAATAACAAGAAGTGTAACATCTGGATAGAACTTGTATCTGCTGTACGTGCACCAAAAATACAATAAGGCAATTCCAATAAAGGAAAACCAAAACGAGAACCATAACCAAGAAAATACCAGAAAAGAGAATAAACAAATAAATAAACCAGTGGATAAACAAAAAAATAAAAAAAAATCCTTCAACGCTAACCAGCGTAAGGGTTTAATAATATTTTTATAGCGACGCTATCTTGAAACAGGTAGCAACTTCAAACAATTCAAGGAATGTGGACCATCGACCTATAACATTCAAATACTTGAACCAAAGTTGCAGAAACTTCCAAATAAGCACAGCCCACGCTATATGCAACTCCAGAAAATTAACGTTTCGTTATATTTATATCCTGCAACGCAGCTAGGGAAATATATTTTAGCACACGCTAACCCTTGGATAACGAAAACGTGTAGGTCACTTCACAACGCGCATTCAAGACGAACAACGTTTAATCAAGAATGTATTAATTCGTATTTCTATTTATCAACAATTATCACACACCTGTCGGACAGATAAAGTCGCGTTGTATTTAATATTAAATGCTTGGCCCTGAATCAATATTTTACAAATAAATTGTTACGTTTAATCTAATTACGATATATACAGTGAGAGTCATTGTAACGTAACAAAGTGACCGTTACATTACACGTTCCACAATGCATGCTTTCTTGGTAGAAAAAACACTATAATGGTTTATGCCATATGCCTGCATTAAGGATTGAAAGTGTTTGTTATAATATTCTTTACCAAAATCAGACTGCATATTTCTTGGTGGATTTTTAAATTTATTTAAAATTGTTTTCATTGCAGCAGTAACATCAATACCCCTTTTATTTTTAAGTGGTACAGCCCATACGTATTTGGAGAAACAATCAATAACTACTAAAATGTATTTAAATCCTTTGTTTGTTTGCGAATATGGTAGCATTTCAATCAAATCGGTCTGAAGAAGGTCATTTAGACCTTTTACTATCACTTTGCGTCTCTTGAAATTTATTCTTGCTGATTTATGAAGTTCATTTACTATATCCTCTTTCACTTTTGATTGAGCAACTATCATAATACTTTTTTCTAATCAGGATTTATTAAATACAATTAATAAATACTTCCATGTTTGAATGTCGTGGGCTCCACTTGCTTTGAAAGGAACTTTTAATATAAAATCAAGAAACATTGTGGTATTGTGTATAAGTCCGGAACCGGAACAAACGTTGAACACCCTCCTTTAAGTGGATCATGATTGTTTATATTTACCTTCAAGTGTAAAACTTCTTGGATTGCCCAACCTGAATCCTTTTCGCTAAATTCCTCTAATCGCTTCGAAATCTTGTCTAATACGTTCTCCTTATACCACCGCTTGAGATTGGTATTTATATCGATGTCACGATTTGCAGTAGGAAACGTCTTCAAATCTATTTCGCCAGTTGTAGGCTTAACAAAGTTAGCGGTCAATATTACATTAACTTTCAACATTAACTTTTTTAAGCAAGCAACAATCTTGCGTTTAAAACTAGCGAACGCCTTGTCTAAGAACACTAGAGGATCTCTATAACTTAAATTGGTAATAAGTCTCGTAATTATTCGACTGCCAAAACATGATTGTACATCATGCCAAATCAGCTTTTTTCGAATATGACCTCTAGAAAGCGTTGCATCAATACCTTTACCTTGATATTCCAAAGAGCGTTTCAAGTGCCTCAATCGTACAAGGTAACTTTTAAGATGTGCTAAATTAGATTCCAGTCTACTAGGATTCTCCTGACGATTGTCTTCGTATACCTTATTTCTAATAGCAAGCTTCAATATACTAATATTTGCTTTGATAATTATAATGTGTTTTGTTATTGCATCGACTGATCTGATTAGATTTACGCATTTCACAGTTAATTTCAAAATAGCGCTACTAATCTCGGTCACGGTTTCAGAATTCATGATTCTATACAAATCAATACACTACTTAATATATGTACAGCTTTATTTACTATTTATACAAAAATATCATCTGACAAACTCAAAACAACTGTAAATGAATTAGCATACAACATCATTTTTCATTCAGCTGCGTTTACTGAAAAAATTTGCTTGCTTGCAGTATAGTAATCAAATGTTTTTTTATACGTCCTTTGATTTATGCTGTGTGTACAGAAAATACACTATCATGACAGCGTTATTTTTTATAGTTACATATAAAAAATTTTAATAAATATTAAAGCAAGTTTTGAAAAAATGTCTCAGATTAAACCGTCAATGTTGTTTATTAATTTACACGCACTATAGAATATGCAATGTGCAACGCATGACATTTTCCATAAAACTTTGTTAAAGCAATTCATTTCTTCATCAGTTAAAGGATTAATTATAGCACGTAGTAAAACTAACTCATGATGTAGGTATAAAATAATTTTTTAAAATTCAACAAATGCTACGTAATGAAATTTAAATTACACAACGTTATTTATATGATAAAACTTTTGGTCTTTTATATGATCTTAATAAATACTTGTTTGAAATGAATGTCAATCGCTTTAAGTGAAAAAATCAGTTAGACAAACCGCTCATTTGGCGCTTTGTGAGTTTATTCACACAGATATATAAAAATATTATAACACCGTATAGTTAGCAATCTCCTCCGATTTACTTTTCAGTAAAACTGAATGTGATTTTGTATCAAGGTTTATTTTATTATAAAAAAATGTTGCCAATTCAAACTTCTTCTCTGTATTGCCCTAAGCGAATAAAAAAAAACGTAGTAAAAAATTAACTCATGCCTTAATCGACTAATACAGTAATATTGACGGGTATTGATGTTACTTTCTGCAACGAAAACAATTTTTAACACAGTACTCGCTGTCGTATGTAATTTTTGTAATCAATACTACAAAAATAGGCAAAAGTTAGTATCAGTGGTTGAAGTACTAAGAATTCTTTTATCATTACTTGGATTAAGAACAATTTTGTTTTTGTTTAATAGTAAACACATCATGTTTGACTGATCTAATTAAACATTGCTGTTTCTGTACAGTGTGATATCGATTAAAAAAATGTATAAAAGTCAAGTTCTTTCAGTTGTACTGAAAAAAGTATGCAATTTTTTTTCAGAAAAAGATGCAAATTTTTAATTTTTTCTAACAGGTCAATTTATTATTTATTATAAATACTTCACGTAGATTTTACCAACAGTATAGAAAAAAAGTCTATGATATCGAAAAAAAATGTATAAAAGTCAAGTTCTTTCAGTTGTACTGAAAAAAAGTAAATATTTCAAATGATTTCTAGATAAAATTTAATTTTTTTTGTTTTGCAATTGACAACTTTAATTTTAAAATATGGTATATACGCGTGCACCGTTTCGAAGCCAGACCGATCTTCCATTAATGCTGACTAAGTGGATTTATTTATTATTCTGCTGATGTTAGCATTAAATTTCTCGCTTTTTACTTTTCTGTAGATGTCAGCATTAAAAAAAATTTATACATGACTGGCTTTATTAAATTTTCTATAGATTTCATATTTCTACAATTGCTATCTAGACAATACCTTAGCATTAAATTCTTGCTTACATGAGTTGAATTTTCTGCTGTTCTTGTTGTTTAATATCCTTATATACTCAAGATATGTGTGTGTGTGTGTGTGTGTGTGATAATCGTTCAATCTTTATTGCCAAGTTGTAGTTGTGTGTTCTATAGAACAAATCAAAAAATGAAAACCTTTTTTTTAAAAAATCATCCTTGTCAGGAAAGAATAATGATAGTGATTGGGTTAAAATTATTGAGTAGTTTATAGTCAATCCAAATTAAGTACTGGAGAAAAAAATCGTTGACGCCGTGAGCAGATCCACCAATTGCAACGTACGACCTGATGACACCAATACAGAGTATGTATTCGTTAGCTTAATATATAGATTTAATTTTCTTAATGCATTTACTTGGTCTAATATTCATTTTGAATCTTTATTTAGTGAGCACGAAGAAGAAGAACGACCAGAAACGACCGCGCGTCAAAGATGAAGAAAACAGCCCTTATAGAACTGATAATGCAATTTTTTTTTACCGTTCAGAGTTGGAATGAGTTAGAACTGTTCTTTATATTTGGGAACTTAAGTAAATTATAGTATGTTTATTCTAGAGTACATAACATTATATATATATATATATATATATATATATATATATATATATTATTAATAGAGAAGAATAATCCACATTTGGAATGCAAATGAATGCTTAATATATATTAATAGTTATTAAGATGAAATGAAAACCCAACTTTGTATTTAAAGTTGAATTACCATTTCAAATCGAACTAGTAATTGAAAACCACTAAAAGAACGGCTACAGCAGGATTTGAACCTGCAACCTCTAATTCTCCGGATCAGTGCTCTAACCAATTGAGCTATCTAGCCCAATTGTTTAGATGATGTTATACTTAATACTACTGAAGCTTGGCCCTTGTTAATGATTTTCAATTACGTCTTGCATTTAAGGAAATTGAATCTAGTTATATACATAATTCATGTACTAATAACTTGATAGATGCTTTTATATTTTTTGCAATTGAAATTAGAAATGCATGTGATATAAAATTGCAGAGTTGCCTTCAGTACGTAACTATGGAAATACAAATGCTGAAGAAGCATTAGACCAGACTATCGTTGACAAGAAAAAAGCTGTCTGACATGGGTTGAATTTTCTGCTGTTCTTGTTGTTTAATATCTTTATATATACTCAAGATATGTGTGTGATAATCGCTCAATCTTTATTGTCAAGTTGTAGTTGTGTGTTCTATAGAACAAATCAAAAAATGAAAACCTTTTTTTTTAAAAATCATCCTTGTCAGGAAAGAATAATGATAGTGATTGGGTTAAAATTATTGAGTAGTTTATAGTCAATCCAAATTAAGTACTGGAGAAAAAAATCGTTGACGCCGTGAGCAGATCCACCAATTGCAACGTACGACCTGATGACACCAATACAGAGTATGTATTCGTTAGCTTAATATATAGATTTAATTTTCTTAATGCATTTACTTGGTCTAATATTCATTTTGAATCTTTATTTAGTGAGCACGAAGAAGAAGAACAACCAGAAACGACCGCGCGTCAAAGATGAAGAAGACAGCCCTTATAGAACTGATAATGCAATTTTTTTTTTACCGTTCAGAGTTGGAATGAGTTAAAACTGTTCTTTATATTTGGGAACTTAAGTGAATTATAGTATGTTTATTCTAGAGTACATAACATTATATATATATATATATATATATATATATATATATATATATAATTATTAATAGAGAAGAATAATCCACATTTGGAATGCAAATGAATGCTTAATATATATTAATAGTTATTAAGATGAAATGAAAACCCAACTTTGTATTTAAAGTTGAATTACCGTTTCAAATCGAACTAGTAATTGAAAACCACTAAAAGAACGGCTACAGCAGGATTTGAACCTGCAACCTCTGATTCTCCGGATCAGTGCTCTAACCAATTGAGCTATCTAGCCCAATTGTTTAGATGATGTTATACTTAATACTACTGAAGCTTGGCCCTTGTTAATGATTTTCAATTACGTCTTGCATTTAAGGAAATTGAATCTAGTTATATACATAATTCATGTACTAATAACTTGATAGATGCTTTTATATTTTTTGCAATTGATATTAGAAATGCATGTGATCTAAAATTGCGGAGTTGCCTTCAGTACGTAACTATGGAAATACAAATGCTGAAGAAGCATTAGACCAGACTATCGTTGACAAGAAAAAAGCTGTCTGACATGGGTTGAATTTTCTGCTGTTCTTGTTGTTTAATATCTTTATATATACTCAAGATATGTGTGTGATAATCGCTCAATCTTTATTGTCAAGTTGTAGTTGTGTTCTATAGAACAAGTCAAAAATGAAAAACTTTTTTTAAAATTGCCCTTGTCAGGAAAGAATAATGATAGTGGTTAGGTTAAAAATTATTGAGTAGTTTATAGTCAATCCAAATGAAGTGCTTGAAAAAATTGTTTACTCCGTGAGCAGATTCACCAATTGCAACGTTATCATATATTTCAATAGATTTATTTCTAGTTTTTTTGAAGTTGGAGCATTTCATAAATTTCCTCGTTTATATATTTCTTGCAGATAAACTGAGTTCGCGATTTAATAACTACGACTTGTTATTCTTTAAAACCGAGAATGAGAAAATTGGTGAAGTCAGTCTGTCTGTTTGTCTATTTGTCTGTCTGTCTTTGGAAAAATTTTCGAGATATCTGTACAATTTGTTAAATGGTGTAAAACCAGTAAAGAGCTATTGCGTTGATCATTTATAATTGCTTTCAGGGTTGAGAGTCCCATTCGTGCTGTCTGAGTTTAATTGTTTTTTTCTGCAGACATCAGCATTAAAGATTTCTTACTGACTACAATAATAATACAGACACAATCTTTTCTATTGTTTTTTATTATTATCAAACCATTCTTTTAATAACAAAGTATTTTGTTTTGCAATAGATAGGTTTCCATCTATTTCTTATTTTTTCTAGACCCTTCACACATACTTCTTCACCGGGCCGGATAATTTGCTTCGGCTAACATTGTAAAATTATATTAAAATAAATAATACAGACACAATCCGCGCGAGCGGGTCCGAATGGTTCGCGCTAGTTAATGAGAGTCGGTCGTCAAGTCTCGTGATAGCCACAACTAGTAAAAATAAGTCTGCTCGCTTCTTCTAATCCGGCATTGGACTCTTCCTTTTCTGTCTCCCTCCTTTCCTTCAACCCTTGGCCAAAAGCGGTAGTTACAGTGTTTAGTGCTTCTCAAGTGCCCAAGGAACTTTCAGTAAGTGTTTTTATGCCTTTGTATGATTCTACTCCTATAAACTGTTCTCACCCTCACCCCTTAATAATTACAGTCCACGCTCTATCTCGGAACCCCTTGTTTACGGCCTTTTGCACTCAAGGTGGTTCTATTTGTATCCCGTTACGGAAAACGGGTATTCGATAACAACTTCTTTGTTGTAGTGTATGTCATAGGGATTTCGTAAATCTGAATGTTCTAAGGTTAATTCTAAGGGTGTAAAATTTGTTGATGAGTGAATTGTATTATTATAGGCGATTAGTGCGTATGACATTAAATTAGTTATGTGTTCCTTTTTATAATTTATTCTTAATAATCGAATTTGTTCTAACAGGGTTGAATGTAGTCGTTCAATTAGTCCGTTTGATTCAGGGTGGTTTTCCGTTATGAAATGAATTTTTATTTTGTAAAGTTCTAAAGTGTTTTGTATTGTCTCATTTTTAAATTCGCTACCGTTATCTAGAGTTATTGATTCGGGTGTTCCATAAAATGTGAAATACTGTAAAAATCCTTGGGTCACGTCAATGCTATTTTTGGATGTGATTGGTATTGCTTGGCCTATTTTTGTAAATGCGTCTACAATTGTTAGATAGTTTTGCGCTTCTACTACTAGAGTATCGGCATGTAGTTTTTAAAATGGTTTGTTGGGTGTTTTGGTTAACATTAAGGGTATGTTTGGGGGTTTCCTGTTGTATTTCGCTTGGTCACATAGTTCACATTGGTTAATGAAATCCGTGGTCAATTCTTTCATGTCTTTGAAATAATATCGTCTTACAAGTTGCTTTATGGTGTCATTAATTCCACGATGGTTGGTTTTTCCTTCGTGTAGATTCCTAATTACATCATTTATTTCGTCAGGGTCGTCTAGTGTTATTAATTTTCTCGTACATCTGATGAGTTCAGGGCCAGAGTTATTGAATAATTTAACGTATAATTCTGAAAATAAAAATAAAATCGTTTTTTCTCGGGGGTGTATTCTTTTAGAATTTTAATTATTTGCTCCTCGTTTTCATCTTTGGTTATTTGAATTTGGTATATTTTTTTGTTATCTATTTTTGGATATTTTACGGGATTGGGGTTATTTAAAACTTCGGTTATTATAAATTGATTGGGTTTCATATCGATTGCTTCGTTTAAAATTTTAATCGCGGTTTTAGGTTCTTCGTTTTGTGTCGAGTGTATCGTGTCGATCTCGTCTGGATCTTCCCTTATTTCTGTTTCGTCTACGTTTCCTATAATGGATTCCGTTTCTAATGCATTAAGTTGTATTCTACTTAAAGCGTCTGCATTGTTGTTATATATTCCCTTTTTATATATAATTTCGTAATCGTATTCTTCTAGTCTGATTCGCCATCGTTGTAATTTTGAATTTGGTTCTTTAAGTTTGCATAGCCATACTAATGGTCTATGATTGGTGTATATGTAAAATTTTCTTCCGTATAGGTAAGGTTTAAAATATTTTGTTGCCCAAATTATGACTAATAATTATTTTTCTATGGTGCTATATATCTGCTCGGTTTCATTTAGGGTTCTGGATGCGTAGCTGATAGATTTATCGCTACCTACTTTTCCTTGGCTCAATACTGCGCCTAATGCTACGTTCGATGCGTCTGTCGTCAGTATAAATGGTTTTGAAAAGTCTGGGTATTCTAATACAGGGTGATTCGTTAATATATTTTTAATTTTATCTACACCTTTAATAAATTCGGGGGTGCTCAATTTTGTTTCTCTTTTTTAAACAACTTGTCAGGGGCTTGGTTATCTGAGCGTAACCTTTAATGAATTTGCGGTAGTAACCACTAAGTCCTAGAAACCTTTTAATTTCTTTGGTTGTCTTTGGTAAGAGGTAATTTAGAACTGCATTTGTTTTGTCAGGATTTGGCATTACTCCTTGGGGTGTTATTATATGTCCTAAAAATGATACTTCCTTCTGTAAAAATTCACTTTTGTCTAATTGTACTTTGAAATGTGCTTGTCTTAGTCTTTCAAATACTTCTCTCGATCTTTCTATGTGTTCTACCAATGATGTGGAATAAACTATGATATCGTCTAGGTACACAAGGCATTTTTCATTGTGTATTCCTCGTAGTATATTGTCCATGACTCTTTGGAAAGTAGCGGGTGCGTTCTTTAATCCAAATGGCATTCGTTTGTATTCGTAATGTCCTCTAGGTGTGCTGAAGGCTGTTTTTGATATATCTTTTTCGTCCATCTCTACCTGATGATATCCTGATGCTAGGTCTAATGTTGAAAAATATTGGCATTTGCCTAATTTGTCTAGAATTTCGGTTATATTTGGTAGTGGATATTTGTCATCTACCGTTTTTTTATTTAACTTTCTATAGTCTATTACCATTCTGTACTTTCACTTTCCAGTTGCGTCTAATTTCTTAGGTACTATTAACACGGGGCAGCTCCATGGTGAGTTGGAGTGCTGAATTATGTCTTGTTCTAATAAGTCTTCTACTTGTCGGTCAGCTTCTTCTTGGCTCGCATGAGGTAGTCTATATGCTTTTGTAAAGATTGGCTTATTGTCTGTTAGTTCGATATTATGTTTCACTGTGTTGGTGAATGTTAGGGGTATTCCTTCGCAGTGGAATATGTCGCGGTATTCAAAACATAAGTTTTTAATTGCTTTTTGCTCTTCTTGATTGATGTCGGTATTAAAGAGGATGTTACTTAAATTTTCTCTTAACATTTTGTCATGTTCTATTGGGTTGTAATCGTTTTCTAAATTTTCGTCTATTTCCATTTCGTTAAAATTTAATTCCTCTACGTTAATTGGGTCTGTTAATGATAATTCTACGGGATAGTCGTTTGAATTTAATATCGTTGTAGTGGCATAATTATCTTTTATTTGTACTAAGGCAGTTGGGGTTTCTACTCCTTGTTGAAATGTCATATGATTTATTATTCCTACTTTCTTGTTAGAATTTACAGGGATTTTTATTTTTCTTTCCGTTCGGGGTTCTATTGTGTATTTTTGTTCGATTTAAGTGTTTTGAAATTTAATAGGGATCTTTCCGTATTTCGTCCTTAATAAACGGTTCTTTATGTCAATGTTGGCTCCTAATTTTCTTAGAAGGTCCATTCCGATTAATCCGTCATATTTGTCGTTGAATTCGAAAATACAAAATTTAAGTTTCATATTTACATTAAATATTCTCGGTAAGGGTATATTAGCTATGAATTGGTGTAGTGTTGTTTGATGGGCTGTTTTAATTTTAAATGGTTCTCTTTCTGCATAATCTAAATAATGTTTCTTCACGGTTCTGGGGCTAATTAATGTTTATGAGGATCCGGTATCAATTAATAGTTTAAATTGGCGTGCGGTATTTCTACGTATGGTAGTACTAGGTGATTTATGTTATTTAGGTTTATTAAGTTTGGTCGTTTATGAATTGTTCCATTTGAAAATTTGAGCACGAGTTTTCTTCGTCGTCCTCCTTGTAAGTTTCGTATTGTTTGCCGCGTTCATAAGTTTCTACATGGTTTGATTCATCGTTTGTATTTGGCTGAATGTAATTATTCTGGTCATTGACAAATTTTTTTACTTGGTGAAATAGTTCTTCCGATGTAAAATTGCGTTTCTGATAAGGGTTTGGTCGGATATGTGTTATTTTTGTATTTTGTCTGGTGTTACCAGATGAGGTATCCATTGGTGTTGGTTTATAATAATTATTAGGGTTGTTATGATTATTATTCATTGGTGTATTTCTACTGGAGTTCGCGCTGAATGTTGGTCTTTGTTGGTTTAGGTTTTGATTGGATCTTGGTTGGAATGCGGGTTTCGTAAAAGTTGGGTTAAACGTTGGTTTTGAAAAATGTTTATATTGATTATTAAAATTCGTATTGTTGAAATTTGAGTTATTAATTTCCGGTTGATTTGTTTGTGTGTTGAAGGGTGTAAATTTTTGTTGAGGGATTGTTTGTCTCGCGGCTTGTATAGTTTTTATTGGTGAATAACTTTTATTTGCGTTAGGGTTGTATAGTCTGTTGCGGTAATACATTACATTTTCTTTTTCTATTACTAGGTTCATGGCTTTTTCTAGGTTTTGGGGACGTTGGAATCTGATCTTATCTGATAGTCGTTCTGGTAAAGCGCTTATATATGTGTCCAGTGCTATTTCGTCATACATTTTTGTTTTTAAATGTCGAATATTTTGATTGGACTCTTCGATTTTTAATTTCGTTAGGATTAGACTTCTCACGTCTTGGCATTTCATTCCGAATTGATATGGGAATTGGTTGTGTTCCATTCTGAAGTTTATCAGGTCTCGTACGAGGCATTTTATGTTACGTTGATCTCCGAAATATGCGATTAGTATCTGTTTAAACTCTTGCCATTCCTGTAGATCGTCTCTACTGGCAATTAAGGTTAGTGACCTTCCGGTTAGTTTACTTATTATCAAGCGTAAAACCAATGAATTCCTTTCGTTACCTCCGGGTTTGTAGGTTTCAGAAACATTTCACATGCGCTTATAAAGTTCCCTAAATGCGCTTCCTGGCCATGAAAGTTTTGAATTGTCTCCAAGTAAAGTTTCATGTCTCCACTACTTATTTTGGTTAAAAGTTGCTTTCGCTTTTAAGTAATTTAAAAAAAAAAAAATTAAATTGAGGTTTATTTCGCTATTTGTTATTTTTGGTGGGTTGCTTTTGTTTTTGGGTTATTTCAAATTTTGTAAAAATTTAGGTTTATTTCGATATTTGTATCGTAATTTTTTGGTTTGAATTATTAATTTTCCGTTTAGACTGCGTCGCGTTATTTTTAGAATCGTAGTTGCTGTTATTTGTACTTAGTTACACGGCGCGGTAATGAATTTGTGAGATTTATACTCGAATGTTGGTTTAATTACTGTAACCTTAAATTTGCTTTTGATTTTAATGGATGTGCGTCAGTTATTTTTGGTTTATTTTTCGGTTTGTTTTAATAATCGTAATAATAAAAAAATCTCTTTAAAAATCAAGTCTCTTTTGCTTTAAAAATCTCTTTAAAATTCAAGTCTCATAGAATAACACTTTCTCAAAATAAATTCTCGTTTGAAAATAATTTCTCTTTGTAAACTATTTTCAAAAAATATTGGCATAAAATAAAATTCTGTACATAAATAATAATAATCAAATAATAAAATAATAAAACTAGCATATATCAATTATAGTTTGTGAGATCAATTGGTTTTAAGGAAATGAACTTACATTAATTTCTTCATCTGCTTCTTTTGTGAGCTCGATCGATGCTGTATCTCCTCTACGTTGGTTTGCTTTGCTGGATTCGGTCAATTCGTGTACTTCCTCTAACCTGGTTTGGGTTTTGTCAAAATTGCGAATTGAAATTCTTGGTCACCAGTCTTTCGATTTTTGGATTCTTAGTGCCCTTTTGACACCCGTACGACTGCGCCAGTTAAGGTTCGGGCCTTTGGAGCGATGTTTTTAAAAAACGTTTCCAAACTCTTAACAAATTTATTTATTCTAAAACAGAAATTAATATGGAATTTTGAATAACTGTATAAAATAACTTTAATTCGAAAATAATTAGTTAATTGAAATAAGGCGAGTAGTCTAGGTAAACAACAATGCAAAAGCTGTAGTACTCAGACTGACTGCCGGGCCTTGAGCTCCCAGGCTTTTTATAATAACCTGCCCCCTCACATGGCTGTGGGAACTTGCAGATCTCATGTCTGCTTTACTCTTAATTCTACACTTTATTACATTTGAACAACCTTATTTCTAGGTAATTGCGGTATGTTAACCGTTTGTGACCTGCCACCTGCAGTATCACTGCCCTCTCGGATACAAAGTTGCATATCCGTTCTCATAAACTGTTAATAACCTGTCTGGGTTATCTTTGTATTACATTGTTGCAATTAATTTATTTAACAATTTTTAATAATTCCTATTAGATTCAATTATTCAATATATATAGGTAAATTAGGGGATACATAACTCGCGTCCGTAACAGCACGACAAAAGTAGGATTTTTGAGAAGCTAGTGTTCGTTACGTTCAAAATTTTAAGAAGCAGCTTCGAAAATAAGCGTTTCAAGTGAAATAGGTTCCATCGGGGGGTTTTGAAAATTATATAAATACACGGAAAAAAATATTATAGCTCTCTTTCCATTTAAATCTAAGTGCGAGCTTAGATCTACAACGTAATAGTAGTAAATGCTCTTATGATTATTAATTATTGTGTTTAGTCAGTAAAGTTGCATATAACATCCTGTTTGAAAGCTGTAGTAGCGTAATGCATGTTGTAAAGTGATATTGCACGAGTTGGTGCTCTTGTTTAAATAAAAGGTGCCGTTACTACAACGAAGCTCTTAAATGCAGGGATGATATTTGGGGTAAGCAAAGTCTAAACCGTAACTTGTATGCATGACGTATATTTGGTATGGAATGTTGCGTTTGAGACCAAGCTAATATCTGGGGAGAAGAACAGTAGTGGTAAAGGAGATTTGGATGGTGGTAATCTATGGATCCAGGCATCATCGTAGTAGATGGACACATCGACGAGGGTTTCTGGTAACCATCTTAAGTGGTGACGAGGAACAAAGGCGACTCCAGGTAACGAAACTTAGATTTATGTTTTGTATAAACATTTGTGTTGATAATTTTTGTGTTTGTGTGTTTTGACTTATTGGTGGCGTATTTAGTACCATAAAACTTGTTTAAAAAGGTACTTGTGCAGGACAATTAATTTTGATTCTTAAAAAACGGGTTTATTGATGACATATAAACGTTTATTCATGCTATAAATTGTTGTTGTAAAGAGTAAACGGGTCTTTAAATTTGTTTTCAATAAAATGCAAGGTTTAAAAGGCATTTACAGAAACTAGGTTATAATAAGCTTAAAATAGACCAGAATAGAGTCAAACTAGGGTTGCATAAGGAGCCCATCTACTTGTATCACATAGAATGTGTTTAAAATATATTAAAAACCAAGAACTTTAAATTATTTAATAATTAAGCTGGTAACAATTGTAACAAATTGTCACAATGTAGTACCTCCGGGTGGAGCATTGGGGACGTGGCCGCAAGTATAGCGGCCCTAATTCAAATTATAATGTAACAAATTGTCTGTACCGAAGTGTAAATATTTTAGTAAAAATGGAAAATTGTTAATATCTGTAAATAAAAAGGTTGTATGGTTGTTGCATTATTTGATTTCATTTGACTGTGTGTGTCAGAGAAAGGTGTGTACTTAAAATGGTAGGTATTCAAGAAGAGGTCGATTGCTGAGCTAGCCAGAGTAAAAGCAGAGAAACAGGCGTTACAAAAGAGTAGTGTAAGAAATTTTTTTTTAATTTTTTTTTTACAAAATTTTATATGGCCCAAGCGGGGGCGAAATTTTAGTAGAAGGTTCCACGGCAATTTTATGACGCCCAATTCGTGGGGCTCAAATGGTTTTTAGCAAAAGGCTCGAGTGTTCCAAACGGTTCCACGGCAATATATATATATATATATATATATATATATATACAGTGTGTACAGTATAAAATGCAATACTAGGGGATCTTGGAAACTGTAGGAGATACGATCTTGGTTAAATGGGACAAAAGTTGCATAATCATGAAGGTATCTCAGATCGGTTTTCAAATTTCAAAAATTTTTCATAGGTTACTAGATAGAGGCAAAAAACACAAAATTGACGATTTCTTTATTTGTTCGTAGTTAGTCTACTAATTGAAATAGAATGTTCAAATTTGGTACATCATGGTAATTCCCCATTGCGCTCAACATTTTCAGTAGTGAGGTAAGGCCGGTCCTACTTCAAAACGCGACAGACGTATTTTCCATGTGTAGAATACGGCTGAATCGTTTTGAATTAGGATCGGCCCTATATGATTTCAATGTAAAATAGTCGTGAAAACATTTCAATGTAAAATAGTTGTGAAAACATGAATTCTTCTATACTTTCAATGTAAAATGCTTGTGGGCACGTTTTGAATTAGGATCGGCTTTATATTACTTTCAATGAAACACACACGTATGTTGAAAGGTGCAGAGAAGAATGTGTGTAGCTGTTTTGAATTCGGTTTTCTATCGAGAAGTTAGACGTGCACTTTTAATGTAAAATGTGAAAACTTGAATTCTTTTCAAATGTAAAATACTTGTGGGCACGTTTTGAATTAGGATCGGCTTTATATTACTTTCAATGTAACACACGTATGTTGAAAAATGTAAGTGCAGAGAAAATGTGTGTAGCTGTTTTGAATTTGGTTTTCTAGTTAGAAGTTATAAAGTATGACAGATGCAAAAAAAATATCGCATTCAAGTCAATTGTGTTTAACACGTGCACCGTTTTGAATTAGGATCGGCGTTATATACTTTTAATGTAAAATGTGAAAACCTGAATTCTTTTCAAATGTAAAATACTTGTAGGCACGTAGGCTTTATATTACTTTCAATGGAACATACATACTTCAAAACACACGTATATTGAAAATGTAAGTGCAGAGAAAATGTGTGTAGATGTTTTGAATTTGGTTTTCTAGCTAGAAGTTATAAAGTATGACAGATGCAAAATATTGCATTCAAGTCAATTGTGTTTAATTAAAGTGGATTCTGATTTATGTTTAGAGGCTGCAAATACACACACATGGACCGGTTTCAATTCAAAATGTGTTCACTCTTGTGATAGGTTGAAAAGTGGGTTGGCAAAGTACGCAGATGGTGGTAATCTGCTATATAAGGAGATTGCTCCTGATATTAATTTAATTAGTCGAAGTTTACTGCATATATTTACATACAAACATGTATATAATTGATATTCAGGGATTTAAATACAAGAAAAACGAGTTTGTGTGTAAAGAAATTGCGGTTTTGGACTTGTTGAAAGGTGTTGTCTGGCATCAAATTTTAAACTGCCAATGCAGTCCAGTTGTTTGAGCCAAGATCATATAAAACATAACGACTGGGTGACAAAGAATATTCATGGTCTTTCTTGGGATGAATCTTCAACGGCTGGAATGGGTTTATCATATATAGCGCTTTATTTGAAGCAAATTATCCTACCCGGTGAAGAAGTATTTGTGAAGGGTCTAGAAAAGAAGAAATTGATTGAAACCTATCTAATGCAAAACGTTGTAACTGATATGCTTGCACTAGGTTGTCCTAAGATATCGGAGTTAAAATCAACAACCGTTTAAAATATAACATACATTGTTGTAGACACAGCAATAATAATCTGCAATGTGCAAAACAAAATACCTTGTTATTAAAAGAATGGCTTGATAATAATAAAAACAATAGAAAGATTGTGTCTGTATTATTTATTTTAATATAATTTTACAATGTTAGCCGAAGCAAATTATCCGACTCGGTGAAGAAGTATGTGTGAAGGGTATAGAAAAGAAGAAATGGATGGAAACCTATCTATTGCAAAAACAAAATACTTTGTTATTAAAGAATGGTTTGATAATAATAAAACAAATAGAAAAGATTGTGTATGTATTATTATTGTAGTCAGTAAGAAATCTTTAATGCTGATGTCTGCAGAAAAACAATTAAACTCAGACAGCACGAATGGGACTCTCAACCCTGAAAGCAATTATAATTGATCAACGCAATAGCTCTTTACTGGTTTTTACAACATTTAACAAATTGTACAGATATATCGAAAAATTTGCCAAAGACAGACAAACAGATAGGCAGACTGACTGCACCAATTTTCTCATTCTCGCTTTTAAAGAATAACAAGCCGTAGTTATTTAAATCGCGAACTCAGTTTATCTACAAAAACTATATAAACGTGGAAATTTATGAAATGCTCCAACTTAAAAAAAAATACACTATCATTATTCTTTCCTGTCAATTTTAACAAAAGTTTTTATTTTTTTTATTTGTTCTATAGAACACAACTACAACTTGACAATAAAGATTGAGCGATTATCACACACATATCTTGAGTATATATAAAGATATTAAACAATAAGAACAGCAGAAAATTCAACTCATGTCAGACAGCTTTTTTCTTGTCAACGATAGTCTAGTCTAATGCTTTTTCAGCATTTGCATTTCCATATTTACGTACTGAAGGCAACTCTGCAATTTTAGATCACATGCATTTCTAATTTCAATTACAAAAAGAATATGAAAACATCTATTTAAAATGCATTTCTAACTTTAATCGCAAAAAAAAATGAGAGCATCTATTCGAAATATGCACTCAGATTAAAAGTCAAAAATTGCTTTACACCGTTCTGTAAACTGAGATTACGTAGTTATTAAATCGGGAGTAATGTGAAATGAAACACACAATGTATGTTTCTTTATTGTAATCTATAAAATACATATATATATATATATATATATATATATATATAATGTTATGTACTCTAGAATAAACATACTATAATTCACTTAAGTTTCCCAAATATAAAAGAACAGTTCTAACTCACTCCAACTCTGAACGGTTAAAAAAAATATTGCATTATCAATTCTATGAGGGCTGTCTTCTTCATCTTTGACGCGCGGTCGTTTTCTGGTTGTTCTTCTTCGTGTTAACTAAAAAAGATTCAAATGAATATTATATATCAAGTAAATGCATTAAGAAAATTAAATCTATATATTAAGCTAACGAAATACATACTCTGTATTGGAGTCATTAGATCGTACGTTGCAATTGGTGGATCTGCTCACGGCGTCAACGATTTTTCACCAGTACTTAATTTGGATTGACTATAAACTACTCAATAATTTTAGCCCAATCACTATCATTATTCTTTCCTGACAAGGGCAATTTTTTAAAAAAAGGTTTTCATTTTGATATGTTTTATAGAACACACAACTACAACTTGATAATAAAGATTGAACGATTATCACACACACATATCTTGAGTATATAAGGATATTAAACAACAAGAACAGCAGAAAATTCAACTCATGTAAGCAAGAATTTAATGCTAAGGTATTGTCTAGATAGCAATTATAGAAAAATATGAAATCTATAGAAAATTTAATAAAGCCAGTCATGTATAAATTTTTTTAATGCTAACATCAACAGAATAATAAATAAATTAGTCAGCATTAATGGAAGACCGGCCTGGCTTCGAAACTGTGCACGCGTATATACCATATTTTAAAATTAAAGTTGTCAATTGCAAATCAAAAAAATTAAATTTTATCTAGAAATCATTTTAAAATATTTACTGAAAGAACTTGACTTTTATACATTTTTTAATCGATATCATAGACTTTTTCTATACTGTTGATAAAAATCTACGTGAAGTATTTATATTAAATAATAAACTGACCTGTTAGAAAAATTAAAAATTTGCATCGTTGTCTGAAAAAAATTGCGTACTTTTTCAGTACAACTGAAAGAACTTGAGTTTATACATTTTTTAATCGATATCAGACTGTACAGAAACAGTAATGTTTAATTATGTCAGTCAAAAACATGATGTGTTTACTATTAAACAAAACAAAATTGTTCTTAATACAAGTGATGATAAAAGAATTCTTAGTACCTCAACCACTGATACATACGACCAGCGAGTACTGCGTTAAAATTGTTTTCGTTGCAAAAGTAACATCAATTCCCGTCAATATTACTGTATTAGTCGATTAAGGCATGAGTTAATTTTTACAACGTTTCTTTTTATTCGCTTAGGGCAATGCAGAGAAAGAAGTTAGAATTGAACCCATTTTTATAATAAAATAAACCTTGATACAAAAATCACATTCAGTTTTACTGAAAAGTTACAATTTACATGCATATAGGTAATTTGTGTGAAATTCTTTAAAACCATGAGTGTGTAAAAATTATTAAACAAAGACGGTTTAATCTGAGACATTTTTTTTTCAAAATTTGCTTTGTTTTTATTTAAAATATTTCATATGTAATCATAATAAAAAATAGCGCTGTAATTATAATGTATATTCTGTACACATCATATATCAAAGGTCGTATAAAAACGCAACTGAATGAAAAAAAATGATGTTGTATGCTAAATTCCTTTTGTAGTGGTTTTTGTATGTAAATATTGGAAATGCAGCATTAGCGAATTGTTTGTCATAGATATGTACTGAAAGCAACTCTGCAATTTTAGATAGCATGCACGATTCAAGCTTGAAAATCGCCTTGAATAAAAACGTGAATATAGGAGATTTTTTTTAAACAATTTGCATCCAAAGCAATTTGCTCATCAAACTCATGCGTTTTGTTTGTTTCACTAAAAATTTAGGGAAAAATCGTCAATATTACTGTATTAGTCGATAAAGGCATGAGTTAATTTTTTACTATGGAGACTTAAATTCCAAACATACTACGTAGAATTAGCGGCAATCTAAACGAAATAAATCTAATTTAGGGTTTTTATTATGTGCATTCATTGCAATTTCTTTTTCATACAATGAAACTAATTCATTATTTTCTGCTGAGGTATAATTATATTCGCTTACATACTGTTTTGTTCATTAGAATAGATTACAGAGCTGAATTTTTTTCAGAAAAATGATGCAAACATTTTTTAATCGGTATCAGACTGTACAGAAACGGCAATGTTTAATTATATAAGACAAACATGATGTGTTTACTATTAAACAAAACAAAATTGTTCTTAATCCAAGTGATGATAAAAGAATTCTTAGTACCTCAACCCCTGATACTATCTATTACCTATTTTGTAGTATTGATTACAACAAATACATACGACAACGAGTACTGCGTTAAAAATTGTTTTTCGTTGCAGAAAGTAACATCAATACCCGTCAATATTACTGTATTAGTCGATTAAGGCCCGAAATAATGAATTACATTCATTGTCTGAAAAAAAAATTGCAAAAGGCGCTGCATATATAGGGATATAGTAATTTGTGCGAATCATGCTGAATTTTTGTAGTAAACGCTAGATGATTATGTATGTTCCATTGAAAGTAATATAAAGCCGATCCTAATTCAGGTTTTCACATTTTTTTCATATGTATCCATAAAAAATAGCGCTGTAATGATTGTGTGTATTTTTTTCTGTATACACATCATAAAATCAAAGGTCATATAAAACATTTTTCATAGTAAACGTAACTGAATGAAAAATGATGTTGTATGCGAATTCCTTTACAGCTGTTTTGCACAAAGTCGCCTTCAGTTTGTAAATACTGGAAATGCTTGCTTAGCGAATTGTTCGTCATAGTTACGTACTGAATGCAAACTCTGCTTGAAAATCATCTTGAATAAAAACGTAAATAAAGGAGATTTTTAACAATTGCATTCAAAGCAATTCGCTATGCAATTATTTTGATTTGATGCTATTTCTTTTTACAGTTGTTTTGCTTACGTGTTTTCCGTAAACTCAGATGAATGAACCTTTTGAAATTGTTTTGCTTACGTCAGATGATATTTGGTATAAATATTCAATAGAGAAATACGTATATTGAGTAGTGTATTTTGATTTTCTATAGAATCATGAATGCTGAAACCGTATCCGAGATTAGTGCAGCAATTTTGAGATTAACTGTAAAATGCGCCTCAACCACTGATACTATCTATTGCCTATTTTGTAGTATTGATTACAACAAATACATACGACAACGAGTACTGTGTTAAAAATTGTTTTTCGTTGCAGAAAGTAACATCAATACCCTGAAAAAATCGTCAATATTACTGTATTAGTCGATTAAGGCATGAGTTAATTTTACTACGTTTCTTTTTATTCGCTTAGGGCAATGCAGAGAAGAAGTTTGAATTGCAATGCAGAGAGAAGAAGTTTGAATTGGCAACATTTTTATAATAAAATAAACCTTGATACAAAATCACATTTCAGTTTTACTGAAAAGTAGATCGGATGAGATTTCTAACTAAACGGTGTTATAATATTTTTATATATCTGTGTAAATAAGAAACAGCAATGTTTAATTATATAAGACAAACAAGATGTGTTTACTATTAAACAAAACAAAATTGTTCTTAATCCAAGTGATTATAAAAGAATTCTTAGTACCTCAACCACTGATACTATCTATTGCCTATTTTGTAGTATTGATTACAACACAAATACATACGACAACGAGTACTGTGTTAAAAATTGTTTTTCGTTGCAGAAAGTAACATCAATACCCGTCAATATTACTGTATTAGTCGATTAAGGCCAGAAATAATGAATTACATTCATTGTCTGAAAAATAAATTGCAAAAAGGCGCTGCATATATAGGGATATAGTAATTTGTGCGAATCATGCTGAATTTTTTGTAGTAAACGCTAAGGTTAGCTAAATTACTTTATATATAAATATGTTCTGATGTAAGCAAAATCGCTATGAAATTAAACATTTGCAATTTTCCAGAAAAAAAGCAAAATTCGAAATCTTGCATTAACAAAGCACGTTCATCAGCAGAAAACTTAATACTGAATTTTAATTTCCAAAAACAACAATCTCACATCATTTGTTTTTCATTCAGCTGCGTTAAGGAAAAAATTTGCTTTGCTCGCTTTAATTAAAAAATTCCTAAAGATTTGAGTATCCCAGAAAAAATCTGCATCAAACTCATGCGTTTTGTTTGTTTAACTAAAAATTTAGGGAAAAAATCGTCAATATTACTGTATTAGTCGATTAAGGCATGAGTTAATTTTTTACTACGTTTCTTTTTATTCGCTTAGGACAATGTGAATGTGATTTTGTATTAAGGTTAGCTAAATTACTTTATATATAAATATGTTCTGATGTAAGCAAAATAGCTATGAAATTAAACATTTGCAATTTTCCAGAAAAAAAGCAAAATTCGAAATCTTGCATTAACAAAGCACGTTCATCAGCAGAAAAATTAATACTGAATTTTAATTTCCAAAAACAACAATCTCACATCATTTGTTTTTCATTCAGCTGCGTTAAGGAAAAAATTTGCTTTGCTCGCTTCAATTAAAAAATTCCTAAAGATTTGAGTATCCCAGAAAAAATCTGCATCAAACTCATGCGTTTTGTTTGTTTAACTAAAATTTAGGGAAAAATCATCAATATTACTGTATTAGTCGATTAAGGCATGTGTTAATTTTTACTACGTTTCTTTTTATTCGCTTAGGGCAATGCAGAGAAAGAAGTTTGAATTGGAAACATTTTTATAATAAAATAAACCTTGATACAAAATCACATTTCAGTTTTTACTGAAAAGTAGGTTTTCGTTGCAGAACATCAATCCCTGTCCATAGTCCTGTATTATGCAAGTAAGGCCTGAGTTAATTTTTTACTACGTTTCTTTTTATTCGTTTAGGGCAACGCAGAAAAGTTTAAATTGGCAACATTTTTTTATAATAAAATAAACCTTGATACAAAATTACATTCAGTTTTACTGAAAAGTAAATATTTCACATTGATATTTTTGTATAAACAGTCAATAATGTTGTCAATTGCAAAAAACCACAAAAATTAAATTTACCTAGAAATCATTCCAAATATTTACTTTTTCAGCACAACTAATGTTTTGTACTTTTTCTAAATAAGATCAGCTATTATAAGCACTAACGATTCATAAAAAATTATTTTAAAGCTACATCATGAGTTAGTTTACATGCTATAATTAATCTTTAACCTGATGTATAAATGAATTCCTTTAACGTTTTTATGGAAAATGTCATGCGTTGCATATTACATTTACAAGATTACATGAAACAAGAAAGGTTCAGTTTAAACTTTCATATATTACTTTATTTTATATTGCAGGATTTACCTTATTTTTAAAAAAATTTGATTCAGAACTTATAAAAAAATCCAAGATGCTCTAATTTTTCTTGTAATTGAAATTAGAAATGCATTCATTTATCTAATTACATAACGTTGGCTGTACATAGCTATGGAAAGCAAATAAATGCATAAATCCAAAACATTCCTCGACAAAGAAAAACGCTTGTCGTATGTAATAGAAAAAAGAATGTCTTGCAACTATCAAGGAATGTATAACATAGGATGTTTAACAGACTATACCTTCCTTGAAACAATAAACCGCTTGTATGTGTGAATGACTTTTGGTATTCAAGTACTTTAATTTATGCAATAGATAAAAAAAATTCTGCGTTAACTGCAAGTAATGCAAATTATATGGTTGTTTATAAAATTGATGTAATCCCATTTGCTTTAAGAGGTATCAAAGAAATCTAAAAAAATGAGTGATTTAGTTTTTTATAATAAAATAAACCTTGATACAAAATCACATTTCAGTTTTTACTGAAAAGTAGATCGGATGAGATTTCTAACTAAACGGTGTTATAATATTTTATATATCTGTGTGAATAAACTCACAAAGCGCCAAAAGAGCGGTTTGTCTCACTGATTTATTTTTCACTTAAAGCGATTGACATTCATTTCAAACAAGTATTTATTAAGGTCATACAAAAGACCAAAAGTTTTATCATATAAATAACGTTGTATAATTTAAATTTCATTACGTAGCATTCGTTGAATTTTAAAAAATTATTTTTATACCTCCATCATGAGTTAGTTTTACTACGTGATATAATTATGCTAAATAATGATGAAAAATGAATTGCTTTAACAGTTTTATGGAAAAAATGTCATGCGTTGCACATTGCATATTCTATTTGCAGGACGTTAAAGTTATTTTTTCCCTAAATTTTTAGTTAAACAAACAAAACGCATGAGTTTGATGCAGATTTTTTCTGGGATACTCAAATCTTTAGGAATTTTTTAATTGAAGCGAGCAAAGCAAATTTTTTCCTTAACGCAGCTGAATGAAAAACAAATGATGTGAGATTGTTGTTTTTTGGAAATTAAAATTCAGTATTAAGTTTTCTGCTGATGAACGTGCTTTGTTAATGCAAGATTTCGAATTTGCTTTTTTTCTGAAAAATTGCAAATGTTTAATTTCATAGCTATTTTGCATACATCAGAACATATTTATATATAAAGTAATTTAGCTAACCTTAATAAATACTTGTTTGAAATGAATGTCAATCGCTTTAAGTGAAAAAAAATCAGTGAGACAAACCGCTCTTTTGGCGCTTTGTGAGTTTATTCACACAGATATATAAAATATTATAACACCGTTTAGTTAGAAATCTCATCCGATCTACTTTTCAGTAAAACTGAAATGTGATTTTGTATCAAGGTTTATTTTATTATAAAAAATGTTGCCAATTCAAACTTCTTCTCTCTGCATTGCAATTCAAACTTCTTCTCTCTGCATTGCCCTAAGCGAATAAAAAGAAACGTAGTAAAATTAACTCATGCCTTAATCGACTAATACAGTAATATTGACGATTTTTCAGGGTATTGATGTTACTTTCTGCAACGAAAACAATTTTAACACAGTACTCGTTGTCGTATGTATTTGTTGTAATCAATACTACAAAATAGGCAATAGATAGTATCAGTGGTTGAGGCGCATTTTACAGTTAATCTCAAAATTGCTGCACTAATCTCGGATACGGTTTCAGCATTCATGATTCTATAGAAAATCAAAATACACTACTCAATATACGTATTTCTCTATTTAATATTTATACCAAATATCATCTGACGTAAGCAAAACAATTTCAAAAGGTTCATTCATCTGAGTTTACGGAAAACACGTAAGCAAAACAACTGTAAAAAAGAAATAGCATCAAATCAAAATAATTGCATAGCGAATTGCTTTGAATGCAATTGTTAAAAAATCTCCTTTATTTACGTTTTTATTCAAGATGATTTTCAAGCAGAGTTTGCATTCAGTACGTAACTATGACAAACAATTCGCTAAGCAAGCATTTCCAGTATTTACAAACTGAAGGCGACTTTGTGCAAAACAGCTGTAAAAGGAATTCGCATACAACATCATTTTTCATTCAGTTACGTTTACTATGAAAAAATGTTTTATATGACCTTTGATTTTATGATGTGTATACAGAAAAAATACACACAATCATTACAGCGCTATTTTTATGGATACATATGAAAAAATGTGAAAACCTGAATTAGGATCGGCTTTATATTACTTTCAATGGAACATACATAATCATCTAGCGTTTACTACAAAAATTCAGCATGATTCGCACAAATTACTATATCCCTATATATGCAGCGCCTTTTTGCAATTTTTTTCAGACAATGAATGTAATTCATTATTTCGGCCTTAATCGACTAATACAGTAATATTGACGGGTATTGATGTTACTTTCTGCAACGAAAACAATTTTTAACGCAGTACTCGTTGTCGTATGTATTTGTTGTAATCAATACTACAAAATAGGTAATAGATAGTATCAGGGTTGAGGTACTAAGAATTCTTTTATCATCACTTGGATTAAGAACAATTTTGTTTTGTTTAATAGTAAACACATCATGTTTGTCTTATATAATTAAACATTGCCGTTTCTGTACAGTCTGATACCGATTAAAAATGTTTGCATCGTTTTCTGAAAAATTCAGCTCTGTAATCTATTCTAATGAACAAAACAGTATGTAAGCGAATATAATTATACCTCAGCAGAAAATAATGAATTAGTTTCATTGTATGAAAAAGAAATTGCAATGAATGCACATAATAAAAACCATAAATTAGATTTATTTCGTTTAGATTACCGCTAATTCTACGTAGTATGTTTGGAATTTAAGTCTCCATAGTAAAAAATTAACTCATGACTTTATCGACTAATACAGTAATATTGACGATTTTTCTCTAAATTTTTAGTTAAACAAACAAAACGCATGAGTTTGATGAGCAAATTGCTTTGGATGCAAATTGTTTAAAAAAATCTCCTATATTTACGTTTTTATTCAAGGCGATTTTCAAGCTTGAATCGTGCATGCTATCTAAAATTGCAGAGTTGCTTTCAGTACATATCTATGACAAACAATTCGCTAATGCTGCATTTCCAATATTTACATACAAAAACCACTACAAAAGGAATTTAGCATACAACATCATTTTTTTTCATTCAGTTGCGTTTTTATACGACCTTTGATATATGATGTGTACAGAATATACATTATAATTACAGCGCTATTTTTTTATTATGATTACATATGAAATATTTTAAATAAAAACAAAGCAAATTTTGAAAAAAAAAAATGTCTCAGATTAAACCGTCTTTGTTTAATAATTTTTACACACTCATGGTTTTAAAGAATTTCACGCAAATTACCTATATGCATGTAAATTGTAACTTTTCAGTAAAACTGAATGTGATTTTTTGTATCAAGGTTTATTTTTATTATAAAAATGGGTTCAATTCTAACTTCTTTCTCTGCATTGCCCTAAGCGAATAAAAGAAACGTTGTAAAAATTAACTCATGCCTTAATCGACTAATACAGTAATATTGACGGAATTGATGTTACTTTTGCAACGAAAACAATTTTTAACGCAGTACTCGCTGGTCGTATGTATCAGTGGTTGAGGTACTAAGAATTCTTTTATCATCACTTGTATTAAGAACAATTTTTGTTTTGTTTAATAGTAAACACATCATGTTTTTGACTGACATAATTAAACATTACTGTTTCTGTACAGTCTGATATCGATTAAAAAAATGTATAAACTCAAGTTCTTTCAGTTGTACTGAAAAAGTACGCAATTTTTTTTCAGACAACGATGCAAATTTTTAATTTTTCTAACAGGTCAGTTTATTATTTAATATAAATACTTCACGTAGATTTTTATCAACAGTATAGAAAAAGTCTATGATATCGATTAAAAAATGTATAAAAGTCAAGTTCTTTCAGTAAATATTTTAAAATGATTTCTAGATAAAATTTAATTTTTTTGATTTGCAATTGACAACTTTAATTTTAAAATATGGTATATACGCGTGCACAGTTTCGAAGCCAGGCCGGTCTTCCATTAATGCTGACTAATTTATTTATTATTCTGTTGATGTTAGCATTAAAAAAATTTATACATGACTGGCTTTATTAAATTTTCTATAGATTTCATATTTTTCTATAATTGCTATCTAGACAATACCTTAGCATTAAATTCTTGCTTACATGAGTTGAATTTTCTGCTGTTCTTGTTGTTTAATATCCTTATATACTCAAGATATGTGTGTGTGATAATCGTTCAATCTTTATTATCAAGTTGTAGTTGTGTGTTCTATAAAACATATCAAAAATGAAAACCTTTTTTTTTAAAAAAATTGCCCTTGTCAGGAAAGAATAATGATAGTGATTGGGCTAAAATTATTGAGTAGTTTATAGTCAATCCAAATTAAGTACTGGTGAAAAAATCGTTGACGCCGTGAGCAGATCCACCAATTGCAACGTACGATCTAATGACTCCAATACAGAGTATGTATTTCGTTAGCTTAATATATAGATTTAATTTTCTTAATGCATTTACTTGATATATAATATTCATTTGAATCTTTTTAGTTAACACGAAGAAGAACAACCAGAAAACGACCGCGCGTCAAAGATGAAGAAGACAGCCCTCATAGAATTGATAATGCAATATTTTTTAACCGTTCAGAGTTGGAGTGAGTTAGAACTGTTCTTTTATATTTGGGAAACTTAAGTGAATTATAGTATGTTTATTCTAGAGTACATAACATTATATATATATATATATATATATATATATGTATTTATAGATTACAATAAAGAAACATACATTGTGTGTTTCATTTCACATTACTCCCGATTTAATAACTACGTAATCTCAGTTTACAGAACGGTGTAAAGCAATTTTGACTTTTAATCTGAGTGCATATTTCGAATAGATGCTCTCATTTTTTGCGATTAAAGTTAGAAATGCATTTTAAATAGATGCTTTCATATTTTTTTGTAATTGAAATTAGAAATGCATGTGATCTAAAATTGCAGAGTTGCCTTCAGTACGTAAATATGGAAATGCAAATGCTGAAAAAGCATTAGACTAGACTATCGTTGACAAGAAAAAAGCTGTCTGACATGAGTTGAATTTTATGGTGTTCTTATTGTTTAATATCTTTATATATACTCAAGATATGTGTGTGATAATCGCTCAATCTTTATTGTCAAGTTGTAGTTGTGTTCTATAGAACAAATAAAAAAATAAAAACTTTTGTTAAAATTGACAGGAAAGAATAATGATAGTGTATTTTTTTTAAGTTGGAGCATTTCATAAATTTCCACGTTTATATAGTTCTTGTAGATAAACTGAGTTCGCGATTTAAATAACTACGGCTTGTTATTCTTTAAAAGCGAGAATGAGAAAATTGGTGCAGTCAGTCTGCCTATCTGTTTGTCTGTCTTTGGCAAATTTTTCGATATATCTGTACAATTTGTTAAATGTTGTAAAAACCAGTAAAGAGCTATTGCGTTGATCAATTATAATTGCTTTCAGGGTTGAGAGTCCCATTCGTGCTGTCTGAGTTTAATTGTTTTTCTGCAGACATCAGCATTAAAGATTTCTTACTGACTACAATAATAATACATACACAATCTTTTCTATTTGTTTTATTATTATCAAACCATTCTTTAATAACAAAGTATTTTGTTTTGCAATAGATAGGTTTCGATCCATTTCTTCTTTTCTATACCCTTCACACATACTTCTTCACCGAGTCGGATAATTTGCTTCGGCTAACATTGTAAAATTATATTAAAATAAATAATACAGACACAATCTTTCTATTGTTTTTTATTATTATCAAGCCATTCTTTTAATAACAAGATATTTTGTTTTGCACATTGCAGATTAATATTGCTGTGTCTACAACAATGTATGTTATATTTTAAACGGTTGTTGATTTTTAACTCCGATATCTTAGGACAACCTAGTGCAAGCATATCAGTTACAACGTTTTGCATTAGATAGGTTTCAATCAATTTCTTCTTTTCTAAACCCTTCACAAATACTTCTTCACCGGGTAGGATAATTTGCTTCAAATAAAGCGCTATATATGATAAACCCATTCCAGCCGTTGAAGATTCATCCCAAGAAAGACCATGAATATTCTTTGTCACCCAGTCGTTATGTTTTATATGATCTTGGCTCAAACAACTGGACTGCATTGGCAGTTTAAAAATTTGATGCCAGACAACACCTTTCAACAAGTCCAAAACCGCAATTTCTTTACATACAAACTCGTTTTTCTTGTATTTAAATCCCTGAATATCAATTATATACATGTTTGTATGTAAATATATGCAGTAAACTTCGACTAATTAAATTAATATCAGGAGCAATCTCCTTATATAGCAGATTACCACCATCTGCGTACTTTGCCAACCCACTTTTCAACCTATCACAAGAGTGAACACATTTTGAATTGAAACAGGTCCATGTGTGTGTATTTGCAGCCTCTAAACATAAATCAGAATCCACTTTAATTAAACACAATTGACTTGAATGCAATATTTTGCATCTGTCATACTTTATAACTTCTAGCTAGAAAACCAAATTCAAAACATCTACACACATTTTCTCTGCACTTACATTTTTCAATATACGTGTGTTTTGAAGTATGTATGTTCCATTGAAAGTAATATAAAGCCTACGTGCCTACAAGTATTTTACATTTGAAAAGAATTCAGGTTTTCACATTTTACATTAAAAGTATATAACGCCGATCCTAATTCAAAACGGTGCACGTGTTAAACACAATTGACTCGAATGCGATATTTTTTTTGCATCTGTCATACTTTATAACTTCTAACTAGAAAACCAAATTCAAAACAGCTACACACATTTTCTCTGCACTTACATTTTTCAACATACGTGTGTTACATTGAAAGTAATATAAAGCCGATCCTAATTCAAAACGTGCCCACAAGCATTTTACATTGAAAGTATAGAAGAATTCATGTTTTCACAACTATTTTACATTGAAATCATATAGGGCCGATCCTAATTCAAAACGATTCAGCCGTATTCTACACATGGAAAATACGTCTGCCGCGTTTTGAAGTACAGTATAAAATGCAATACTAGGGGATCTTGGAAACTGTAGGAGATACGATCTTGGTTAAATGGGACAAAAGTTGCATAATCATGAGGGTATCACAGATTGGTTTTCAAATTTCAAAAATTTTTCATAGGTTACTAGATAGAGGCAAAAAACACAAAATTGACGATTTCTTTATTTGCTCGTAATTAGTCTACTAATTGAAATAGAATGTTCAAATTTGGTACATCATGGTAATTCCCCATTGCGCTCAACATTTTCAGTAGTGAGGTAGGGCCGGTCCTACTTCAAAACGCGGCAGACGTATTTTCCATGTGTAGAATACGGCTGAATCGTTTTGAATTAGGATCGGCCCTATATATTCAATGTAAAATAGTCGTGAAAACATTTCAATGTAAAATAGTTGTGAAAACATGAATTCTTCTATACTTTCAATGTAAAATGCTTGTGGGCACGTTTTGAATTAGGATCGGCTTTATATTACTTTCAATGAAACACACACGTATGTTGAAAAGTGCAGAGAAGAATGTGTGTAGCTGTTTTGAATTCGGTTTTCTATCGAGAAGTTAGACGTGCACCGTTTTGAATTAGGATCGGCGTTATATACTTTTAATGTAAAATGTAAAACCTGAATTTTTTCAAATGTAAAATACTTGTGGGCACGTTTTGAATTAGGATCGGCTTTATATTACTTTCAATGTAACACACGTATGTTGAAAAATGTAAGTGCAGAGAAAATGTGTGTAGCTGTTTTGAATTTGGTTTTCTAGTTAGAAGTTATAAAGTATGACAGATGCAAAAAATATCGCATTCGAGTCAATTGTGTTTAACACGTGCACCGTTTTGAATTAGGATCGGCGTTATATACTTTTAATGTAAAATGTGAAAACCTGAATTCTTTTCAAATGTAAAATACTTGTAGGCACGTAGGCTTTATATTACTTTCAATGGAACATACATACTTCAAAACACACGTATATTGAAAATGTAAGTGCAGAGAAAATGTGTGTAGATGTTTTGAATTTGGTTTTCTAGCTAGAAGTTATAAAGTATGACAGATGCAAAATATTGCATTCAAGTCAATTATGTTTAATTAAAGTGGATTCTGATTTATGTTTAGAGGCTGCAAATACACACATGGACCGGTTTCAATTCAAAATGTGTTCACTCTTGTGATAGGTTGAAAAGTGGGTTGGCAAAGTACGCAGATGGTGGTAATCTGCTATATAAGGAGATTGCTCCTGATATTAATTTAATTAGTCGAAGTTTACTGCATATATTTACATACAAACATGTATATAATTGATATTCAGGGATTTAAATACAAGAAAAACGAGTTTGTGTGTAAAGAAATTGCGGTTTTGGACTTGTTGAAAGGTGTTGTCTGGCATCAAATTTTTAAACTGCCAATGCAGTCCAGTTGTTTGAGCCAAGATCATATAAAACATAACGACTGGGTGACAAAGAATATTCATGGTCTTTCTTGGGATGAATCTTCAACGGCTGGAATGGGTTTATCATATATAGCGCTTTATTTGAAGCAAATTATCCTACCCGGTGAAGAAGTATTTGTGAAGGGTCTAGAAAAGAAGAAATTGATTGAAACCTATCTAATGCAAAACGTTGTAACTGATATGCTTGCACTAGGTTGTCCTAAGATATCGGAGTTAAAAATCAACAACCGTTTAAAATATAACATACATTGTTGTAGACACAGCAATAATAATCTGCAATGTGCAGAACAAAATATCTTGTTATTAAAAGAATGGCTTGATAATAATAAAAAACAATAGAAAGATTGTGTCTGTATTATTTATTTTAATATAATTTTACAATGTTAGCCGAAGCAAATTATCCGACTCGGTGAAGAAGTATGTGTGAAGGGTATAGAAAAGAAGAAATGGATGGAAACCTATCTATTGCAAAACAAAATACTTTGTTATTAAAGAATGGTTTGATAATAATAAAACAAATAGAAAAGATTGTGTATGTATTATTATTGTAGTCAGTAAGAAATCTTTAATGCTGATGTCTGCAGAAAAAACAATTAAACTCAGACAGCACGAATGGGACTCTCAACCCTGAAAGCAATTATAATTGATCAACGCAATAGCTCTTTACTGGTTTTTACAACATTTAACAAATTGTACAGATATATCGAAAAATTTGCCAAAGACAGACAAACAGATAGGCAGACTGACTGCACCAATTTTCTCATTCTCGCTTTTAAAGAATAACAAGCCGTAGTTATTTAAATCGCGAACTCAGTTTATCTACAAGAACTATATAAACGTGGAAATTTATGAAATGCTCCAACTTAAAAAAAAATACACTATCATTATTCTTTCCTGTCAATTTTAACAAAAGTTTTTATTTGTTTTATTTGTTCTATAGAACACAACTACAACTTGACAATAAAGATTGAGCGATTATCACACACATATCTTGAGTATATATAAAGATATTAAACAATAAGAACACCATAAAATTCAACTCATGTCAGACAGCTTTTTTCTTGTCAACGATAGTCTAGTCTAATGCTTTTTCAGCATTTGCATTTCCATATTTACGTACTGAAGGCAACTCTGCAATTTTAGATCACATGCATTTCTAATTTCAATTACAAAAAAAAATATGAAAGCATCTATTTAAAATGCATTTCTAACTTTAATCGCAAAAAATGAGAGCATCTATTCGAAATATGCACTCAGATTAAAAGTCAAAATTGCTTTACACCGTTCTGTAAACTGAGATTACGTAGTTATTAAATCGAGTAATGTGAAATGAAACACACAATGTATGTTTCTTTATTGTAATCTATAAAATACATATATATATATATATATATATATATATAATGTTATGTACTCTAGATTAAACATACTATAATTCACTTAAGTTTCCCAAATATAAAAGAACAGTTCTAACTCACTCCAACTCTGAACGGTTAAAAAATATTGCATTATCAATTCTATGAGGGCTGTCTTCTTCATCTTTGACGCGCGGTCGTTTTCTGGTTGTTCTTCTTCGTGTTAACTAAAAAAAGATTCAAATGAATATTATATATCAAGTAAATGCATTAAGAAAATTAAATCTATATATTAAGCTAACGAAATACATACTCTGTATTGGAGTCATTAGATCGTACGTTGCAATTGGTGGATCTGCTCACGGCGTCAACGATTTTTTCACCAGTACTTAATTTGGATTGACTATAAACTACTCAATAATTTTAGCCCAATCACTATCATTATTCTTTCCTGACAAGGGCAATTTTTTTAAAAAAAAGGTTTTCATTTTTGATATGTTTTATAGAACACACAACTACAACTTGATAATAAAGATTGAACGATTATCACACACACATATCTTGAGTATATAAGGATATTAAACAACAAGAACAGCAGAAAATTCAACTCATGTAAGCAAGAATTTAATGCTAAGGTATTGTCTAGATAGCAATTATAGAAAAATATGAAATCTATAGAAAATTTAATAAAGCCAGTCATGTATAAATTTTTTTAATACTAACATCAACAGAATAATAAATAAATTTGTCAGCATTAATGGAAGACCGGCCTGGCTTCGAAACTGTGCACGCGTATATACCATATTTTAAAATTAAAGTTGTCAATTGCAAATCAAAAAAATTAAATTTTATCTAGAAATCATTTTAAAATATTTACTGAAAGAACTTGACTTTTATACATTTTTTTAATCGATATCATAGACTTTTTTCTATACTGTTGATAAAAAATCTACGTGAAGTATTTATATTAAATAATAAACTGACCTGTTAGAAAAAATTAAAAATTTGCATCGTTGTCTGAAAAAAAATTGCGTACTTTTTCAGTACAACTGAAAGAACTTGAGTTTATACATTTTTTTAATCGATATCAGACTGTACAGAAACAGTAATGTTTAATTATGTCAGTCAAAAACATGATGTGTTTACTATTAAACAAAACAAAAATTGTTCTTAATACAAGTGATGATAAAAGAATTCTTAGTACCTCAACCACTGATACATACGACCAGCGAGTACTGCGTTAAAATTGTTTTCGTTGCAAAAGTAACATCAATTCCCGTCAATATTACTGTATTAGTCGATTAAGGCATGAGTTAATTTTTTACAACGTTTCTTTTTATTCGCTTAGGGCAATGCAGAGAAAGAAGTTAGAATTGAACCCATTTTTATAATAAAATAAACCTTGATACAAAAATCACATTCAGTTTTACTGAAAAGTTACAATTTACATGCATATAGGTAATTTGCGTGAAATTCTTTAAAACCATGAGTGTGTAAAATTATTAAACAAAGACGGTTTAATCTGAGACATTTTTTTCTTCAAAATTTGCTTTGTTTTTATTTAAAATATTTCATATGTAATCATAATAAAAAATAGCGCTGTAATTATAATGTATATTCTGTACACATCATATATCAAAGGTCGTATAAAACGCAACTGAATGAAAAAATGATGTTGTATGCTAAATTCCTTTTGTAGTGGTTTTGTATGTAAATATTGGAAATGCAGCATTAGCGAATTGTTTGTCATAGATATGTACTGAAAGCAACTCTGCAATTTTAGATAGCATGCACGATTCAAGCTTGAAAATCGCCTTGAATAAAAACGTAAATATAGGAGATTTTTAAACAATTTGCATCCAAAGCAATTTGCTCATCAAACTCATGCGTTTTGTTTGTTTAACTAAAAATTTAGAGAAAAATCGTCAATATTACTGTATTAGTCGATAAAGGCATGAGTTAATTTTTTACTATGGAGACTTAAATTCCAAACATACTACGTAGAATTAGCGGCAATCTAAACGAAATAAATCTAATTTAGGGTTTTTATTATGTGCATTCATTGCAATTTCTTTTTCATACAATGAAACTAATTCATTATTTTCTGCTGAGGTATAATTATATTCGCTTACATACTGTTTTGTTCATTAGAATAGATTACAGAGCTGAATTTTTCAGAAAAATGATGCAAACATTTTTAATCGGTATCAGACTGTACAGAAACGGCAATGTTTAATTATATAAGACAAACATGATGTGTTTACTATTAAACAAAACAAAATTGTTCTTAATCCAAGTGATGATAAAAGAATTCTTAGTACCTCAACCCTGATACTATCTATTACCTATTTTGTAGTATTGATTACAACAAATACATACGACAACGAGTACTGCGTTAAAATTGTTTTCGTTGCAGAAAGTAACATCAATACCCGTCAATATTACTGTATTAGTCGATTAAGGCCCGAAATAATGAATTACATTCATTGTCTGAAAAATAAATTGCAAAAGGCGCTGCATATATAGGGATATAGTAATTTGTGCGAATCATGCTGAATTTTTGTAGTAAACGCTAGATGATTATGTATGTTCCATTGAAAGTAATATAAAGCCGATCCTAATTCAGGTTTTCACATTTTTTCATATGTATCCATAAAAATAGCGCTGTAATGATTGTGTGTATTTTTTCTGTATACACATCATAAAATCAAAGGTCATATAAAACATTTTTTCATAGTAAACGTAACTGAATGAAAATGATGTTGTATGCGAATTCCTTTACAGCTGTTTTGCACAAAGTCGCCTTCAGTTTGTAAATACTGGAAATGCTTGCTTAGCGAATTGTTCGTCATAGTTACGTACTGAATGCAAACTCTGCTTGAAAATCATCTTGAATAAAAACGTAAATAAAGGAGATTTTTTAACAATTGCATTCAAAGCAATTCGCTATGCAATTATTTTGATTTGATGCTATTTCTTTTTTACAGTTGTTTTGCTTACGTGTTTTCCGTAAACTCAGATGAATGAACCTTTTTGAAATTGTTTTGCTTACGTCAGATGATATTTGGTATAAATATTCAATAGAGAAATACGTATATTGAGTAGTGTATTTTGATTTTTCTATAGAATCATGAATGCTGAAACCGTATCCGAGATTAGTGCAGCAATTTTGAGATTAACTGTAAAATGCGCCTCAACCACTGATACTATCTATTGCCTATTTTGTAGTATTGATTACAACAAATACATACGACAACGAGTACTGTGTTAAAATTGTTTTCGTTGCAGAAAGTAACATCAATACCCTGAAAAATCGTCAATATTACTGTATTAGTCGATTAAGGCATGAGTTAATTTTTACTACGTTTCTTTTTATTCGCTTAGGGCAATGCAGAGAAGAAGTTTGAATTGCAATGCAGAGAGAAGAAGTTTGAATTGGCAACATTTTTATAATAAAATAAACCTTGATACAAAATCACATTTCAGTTTTACTGAAAAGTAGATCGGATGAGATTTCTAACTAAACGGTGTTATAATATTTTTATATATCTGTGTGAATAAACTCACAAAGCGCCAAAAGAGCGGTTTGTCTCACTGATTTTTTCACTTAAAGCGATTGACATTCATTTCAAACAAGTATTTATTAAGGTTAGCTAAATTACTTTATATATAAATATGTTCTGATGTATGCAAAATAGCTATGAAATTAAACATTTGCAATTTTTCAGAAAAAAGCAAATTCGAAATCTTGCATTAACAAAGCACGTTCATCAGCAGAAAACTTAATACTGAATTTTAATTTCCAAAAACAACAATCTCACATCATTTGTTTTTCATTCAGCTGCGTTAAGGAAAAATTTGCTTTGCTCGCTTCAATTAAAAATTCCTAAAGATTTGAGTATCCCAGAAAAATCTGCATCAAACTCATGCGTTTTGTTTGTTTAACTAAAATTTAGGAAAAATAACTTTAACGTCCTGCAAATAGAATATGCAATGTGCAACGCATGACATTTTTCCATAAAACTGTTAAAGCAATTCATTTTTCATCATTATTTAGCATAATTATATCACGTAGTAAAACTAACTCATGATGGAGGTATAAAATAATTTTTAAAATTCAACGAATGCTACGTAATGAAATTTAAATTATACAACGTTATTTATATGATAAAACTTTTGGTCTTTTGTATGACCTTAATAAATACTTGTTTGAAATGAATGTCAATCGCTTTAAGTGAAAAATAAATCAGTGAGACAAACCGCTCTTTTGGCGCTTTGTGAGTTTATTCACACAGATATATAAAATATTATAACACCGTTTAGTTAGAAATCTCATCCGATCTACTTTTCAGTAAAACTGAAATGTGATTTTGTATCAAGGTTTATTTTATTATAAAAAACTAAATCACTCATTTTTTTAGATTTCTTTGATACCTCTTAAAGCAAATGGGATTACATCAATTTTATAAACAACCATATAATTTGCATTACTTGCAGTTAACGCAGAATTTTTTTTTATCTATTGCATAAATTAAAGTACTTGAATACCAAAAGTCATTCACACATACAAGCGGTTTATTGTTTCAAGGAAGGTATAGTCTGTTAAACATCCTATGTTATACATTCCTTGATAGTTGCAAGACATTCTTTTTTCTATTACATACGACAAGCGTTTTTTCTTTGTCGAGGAATGTTTTGGATTTATGCATTTATTTGCTTTCCATAGCTATGTACAGCCAACGTTATGTAATTAGATAAATGAATGCATTTCTAATTTCAATTACAAGAAAAATTAGAGCATCTTGGATTTTTTTATAAGTTCTGAATCAAATTTTTTTAAAAATAAGGTAAATCCTGCAATATAAAATAAAGTAATATATGAAAGTTTAAACTGAACCTTTCTTGTTTCATGTAATCTTGTAAATGTAATATGCAACGCATGACATTTTCCATAAAAAACGTTAAAGGAATTCATTTATACATCAGGTTAAAGATTAATTATAGCATGTAAACTAACTCATGATGTAGCTTTAAAATAATTTTTTATGAATCGTTAGTGCTTATAATAGCTGATCTTATTTAGAAAAAGTACAAAACATTAGTTGTGCTGAAAAAAGTAAATATTTGGAATGATTTCTAGGTAAATTTAATTTTTGTGGTTTTTTGCAATTGACAACATTATTGACTGTTTATACAAAAATATCAATGTGAAATATTTACTTTTCAGTAAAACTGAATGTAATTTTGTATCAAGGTTTATTTTATTATAAAAAAATGTTGCCAATTTAAACTTTTTCTGCGTTGCCCTAAACGAATAAAAAAGAAACGTAGTAAAAAATTAACTCATGCCTTAATTGAATAATACAGTAATATTGACAGGTATTGATGTTCTGCAACGAAAACCTACTTTTCAGTAAAAACTGAAATGTGATTTTGTATCAAGGTTTATTTTATTATAAAAAATGTTTCCAATTCAAACTTCTTCTCTCTGCATTGCCCTAAGCGAATAAAAAGAAACGTAGTAAAAAATTAACACATGCCTTAATCGACTAATACAGTAATATTGATGATTTTTTCCCTAAATTTTTAGTTAAACAAACAAAACGCATGAGTTTGATGCAGATTTTTTCTGGGATACTCAAATCTTTAGGAATTTTTTAATTGAAGCGAGCAAAGCAAATTTTTTCCTTAACGCAGCTGAATGAAAAACAAATGATGTGAGATTGTTGTTTTTGGAAATTAAAATTCAGTATTAATTTTTCTGCTGATGAACGTGCTTTGTTAATGCAAGATTTCGAATTTTGCTTTTTTTCTGGAAAATTGCAAATGTTTAATTTCATAGCTATTTTGCTTACATCAGAACATATTTATATATAAAGTAATTTAGCTAACCTTAATACAAAATCACATTCACATTGTCCTAAGCGAATAAAAGAAACGTAGTAAAAATTAACTCATGCCTTAATCGACTAATACAGTAATATTGACGATTTTTTCCCTAAATTTTAGTTAAACAAACAAAACGCATGAGTTTGATGCAGATTTTTCTGGGATACTCAAATCTTTAGGAATTTTTAATTGAAGCGAGCAAAGCAAATTTTTCCTTAACGCAGCTGAATGAAAAACAAATGATGTGAGATTGTTGTTTTGGAAATTAAAATTCAGTATTAAGTTTTCTGCTGATGAACGTGCTTTGTTAATGCAAGATTTCGAATTTTGCTTTTTCTGGAAAATTGCAAATGTTTAATTTCATAGCTATTTTGCTTACATCAGAACATATTTATATATAAAGTAATTTAGCTAACCTTAGCGTTTACTACAAAAAATTCAGCATGATTCGCACAAATTACTATATCCCTATATATGCAGCGCCTTTTTGCAATTTATTTTTCAGACAATGAATGTAATTCATTATTTCTGGCCTTAATCGACTAATACAGTAATATTGACGGGTATTGATGTTACTTTCTGCAACGAAAAACAATTTTTAACACAGTACTCGTTGTCGTATGTATTTGTGTTGTAATCAATACTACAAAATAGGCAATAGATAATAGTATCAGTGGTTGAGGTACTAAGAATTCTTTTATAATCACTTGGATTAAGAACAATTTTGTTTTGTTTAATAGTAAACACATCTTGTTTGTCTTATATAATTAAACATTGCTGTTTCTTATTTACACAGATATATAAAAATATTATAACACCGTTTAGTTAGAAATCTCATCCGATCTACTTTTCAGTAAAACTGAAATGTGATTTTGTATCAAGGTTTATTTTATTATAAAAAATGTTGCCAATTCAAACTTCTTCTCTCTGCATTGCAATTCAAACTTCTTCTCTGCATTGCCCTAAGCGAATAAAAGAAACGTAGTAAAATTAACTCATGCCTTAATCGACTAATACAGTAATATTGACGATTTTTCAGGGTATTGATGTTACTTTCTGCAACGAAAACAATTTTAACACAGTACTCGTTGTCGTATGTATTTGTTGTAATCAATACTACAAAATAGGCAATAGATAGTATCAGTGGTTGAGGCGCATTTTACAGTTAATCTCAAAATTGCTGCACTAATCTCGGATACGGTTTCAGCATTCATGATTCTATAGAAAATCAAAATACACTACTCAATATACGTATTTCTCTATTTAATATTTATACCAAATATCATCTGACGTAAGCAAAACAATTTCAAAAGGTTCATTCATCTGAGTTTACGGAAAACACGTAAGCAAAACAACTGTAAAAAGAAATAACATCAAATCAAAATAATTGCATAGCGAATTGCTTTGAATGCAATTGTTAAAAATCTCCTTTATTTACATTTTTATTCAAGATGATTTTCAAGCAGAGTTTGCATTCAGTACGTAACTATGACAAACAATTCGCTAAGCAAGCATTTCCAGTATTTACAAACTGAAGGCGACTTTGTGCAAAACAGCTGTAAAGGAATTCGCATACAACATCATTTTTCATTCAGTTACGTTTACTATGAAAAAATGTTTTATATGACCTTTGATTTTATGATGTGTATACAGAAAAAATACACACAATCATTACAGCGCTATTTTTATGGATACATATGAAAAATGTGAAAACCTGAATTAGGGTCGGCTTTATATTACTTTCAATGGAACATACATAATCATCTAGCGTTTACTACAAAATTCAGCATGATTCGCACAAATTACTATATCCCTATATATGCAGCGCCTTTTTGCAATTTATTTTCAGACAATAAATGTAATTCATTATTTCGGGCCTTAATCGACTAATACAGTAATATTGACGGGTATTGATGTTACTTTCTGCAACGAAAACAATTTTAACGCAGTACTCGTTGTCGTATGTATTTGTTGTAATCAATACTACAAAATAGGTAATAGATAGTATCAGGGGTTGAGGTACTAAGAATTCTTTTATCATCACTTGGATTAAGAACAATTTTGTTTTGTTTAATAGTAAACACATCATGTTTGTCTTATATAATTAAACATTGCCGTTTCTGTACAGTCTGATACCGATTAAAAATGTTTGCATCGTTTTTCTGAAAAAAATTCAGCTCTGTAATCTATTCTAATGAACAAAACAGTATGTAAGCGAATATAATTATACCTCAGCAGAAAATAATAAATTAGTTTCATTGTATGAAAAAGAAATTGCAATGAATGCACATAATAAAAACCCTAAATTAGATTTATTTCGTTTAGATTACCGCTAATTCTACGTAGTATGTTTGGAATTTAAGTCTCCATAGTAAAAAATTAACTCATGCCTTTATCGACTAATACAGTAATACTGACGATTTTTCCCTAAATTTTTAGTTAAACAAACAAAACGCATGAGTTTGATGAGCAAATTGCTTTGGATGCAAATTGTTTAAAAAAAAATCTCCTATATTTACGTTTTTATTCAAGGCGATTTTCAAGCTTGAATCGTGCATGCTATCTAAAATTGCAAAGTTGCTTTCAGTACATATCTATGACAAACAATTCGCTAATGCCGCATTTCCAATATTTACATACAAAAACCACTACAAAAGGAATTTAGCATACAACATCATTTTTTTTCATTCAGTTGCGTTTTTATACGACCTTTGATATATGATGTGTACAGAATATACATTATAATTACAGCGCTATTTTTTATTATGATTACATATGAAATATTTTAAATAAAAACAAAGCAAATTTTGAAAAAAAATGTCTCAGATTAAACCGTCTTTGTTTAATAATTTTTACACACTCATGGTTTTAAAGAATTTCACGCAAATTACCTATATGCATGTAAATTGTAACTTTTCAGTAAAACTGAATGTGATTTTTTGTATCAAGGTTTATTTTTATTATAAAAATGGGTTCAATTCTAACTTCTTTCTCTGCATTGCCCTAAGCGAATAAAAAGAAACGTTGTAAAAAATTAACTCATGCCTTAATCGACTAATACAGTAATATTGACGGGAATTGATGTTACTTTTTGCAACGAAAACAATTTTTAACGCAGTACTCGCTGGTCGTATGTATCAGTGGTTGAGGTACTAAGAATTCTTTTATCATCACTTGTATTAAGAACAATTTTTGTTTTGTTTAATAGTAAACACATCATGTTTTTGACTGACATAATTAAACATTACTGTTTCTGTACAGTCTGATATCGATTAAAAAAATGTATAAACCAAGTTTTTTCAGTTGTACTGAAAAAGTACGCAATTTTTTTTCAGACAACGATGCAAATTTTTAATTTTTTCTAACAGGTCAGTTTATTATTTAATATAAATACTTCACGTAGATTTTTTATCAACAGTATAGAAAAAAGTCTATGATATCGATTAAAAAAATGTATAAAAGTCAAGTTCTTTCAGTAAATATTTTAAAATGATTTCTAGATAAAATTTAATTTTTTTGATTTGCAATTGACAACTTTAATTTTAAAATATGGTATATACGCGTGCACAGTTTCGAAGCCAGGCCGGTCTTCCATTAATGCTGACTAATTTATTTATTATTCTGTTGATGTTAGCATTAAAAAAATTTATACATGACTGGCTTTATTAAATTTTCTATAGATTTCATATTTTCTATAATTGCTATCTAGACAATACCTTAGCATTAAATTCTTGCTTACATGAGTTGAATTTTCTGCTGTTCTTGTTGTTTAATATCCTTATATACTCAAGATATGTGTGTGTGATAATCGTTCAATCTTTATTATCAAGTTGTAGTTGTGTGTTCTATAAAACATATCAAAAATGAAAACCTTTTTTTTTAAAAAAATTGCCCTTGTCAGGAAAGAATAATGATAGTGATTGGGCTAAAATTATTGAGTAGTTTATAGTCAATCCAAATTAAGTACTGGTGAAAAATCGTTGACGCCGTGAGCAGATCCACCAATTGCAACGTACGATCTAATGACTCCAATACAGAGTATGTATTTCGTTAGCTTAATATATAGATTTAATTTTCTTAATGCATTTACTTGATATATAATATTCATTTGAATCTTTTTTTAGTTAACACGAAGAAGAACAACCAGAAAACGACCGCGCGTCAAAGATGAAGAAGACAGCCCTCATAGAATTGATAATGCAATATTTTTTTAACCGTTCAGAGTTGGAGTGAGTTAGAACTGTTCTTTTATATTTGGGAAACTTAAGTGAATTATAGTATGTTTATTCTAGAGTACATAACATTATATATATATATATATATATATATATATATATATATATATGTATTTTATAGATTACAATAAAGAAACATACATTGTGTGTTTCATTTCACATTACTCTCGATTTAATAACTACGTAATCTCAGTTTACAGAACGGTGTAAAGCAATTTTTGACTTTTAATCTGAGTGCATATTTCGAATAGATGCTCTCATTTTTTTTGCGATTAAAGTTAGAAATGCATTTTAAATAGATGCTTTCATATTTTTTTTGTAATTGAAATTAGAAATGCATGTGATATGCAAATGCTGAAAAAGCATTAGACTAGACTATCGTTGACAAGAAAAAAGCTGTCTGACATGAGTTGAATTTTCTGCTGTTCTTATTGTTTAATATCTTTATATATACTCAAGATATGTGTGTGATAATCGCTCAATCTTTATTGTCAAGTTGTAGTTGTGTTCTATAGAACAAATAAAAAATAAAACTTTTGTTAAAATTGACAGGAAAGAATAATGATAGTGTATTTTTTTAAGTTGGAGCATTTCATAAATTTCCACGTTTATATAGTTCTTGTAGATAAACTGAGTTCGCGATTTAAATAACTACGGCTTGTTATTCTTTAAAAGCGAGAATGAGAAAATTGGTGCAGTCAGTCTGCCTATCTGTTTGTCTGTCTTTGGCAAATTTTTCGATATATCTGTACAATTTGTTAAATGTTGTAAAAACCAGTAAAGAGCTATTGCGTTGATCAATTATAATTGCTTTCAGGGTTGAGAGTCCCATTCGTGCTGTCTGAGTTTAATTGTTTTTCTGCAGACATCAGCATTAAAGATTTCTTACTGACTACAATAATAATACATACACAATCTTTTCTATTTGTTTTATTATTATCAAACCATTCTTTTAATAACAAAGTATTTTGTTTTGCAATAGATAGGTTTCCATCCATTTCTTCTTTTCTATACCCTTCACACATACTTCTTCACCGAGTCGGATAATTTGCTTCGGCTAACATTGTAAAATTATATTAAAATAAATAATACAGACACAATCTTTCTATTGTTTTTATTATTATCAAGCCATTCTTTTAATAACAAGGTATTTTGTTTTGCACATTGCAGATTATTATTGCTGTGTCTACAACAATGTATGTTATATTTTAAACGGTTGTTGATTTTAACTCCGATATCTTAGGACAACCTAGTGCAAGCATATCAGTTACAACGTTTTGCATTAGATAGGTTTCAATCAATTTCTTCTTTTCTAGACCCTTCACAAATACTTCTTCACCGGGTAGGATAATTTGCTTCAAATAAAGCGCTATATATGATAAACCCATTCCAGCCGTTGAAGATTCATCCCAAGAAAGACCATGAATATTCTTTGTCACCCAGTCGTTATGTTTTATATGATCTTGGCTCAAACAACTGGACTGCATTGGCAGTTTAAAATTTGATGCCAGACAACACCTTTCAACAAGTCCAAAACCGCAATTTCTTTACACACAAACTCGTTTTTCTTGTATTTAAATCCTGAATATCAATTATATACATGTTTGTATGTAAATATATGCAGTAAACTTCGACTAATTAAATTAATATCAGGAGCAATCTCCTTATATAGCAGATTACCACCATCTGCGTACTTTGCCAACCCACTTTTCAACCTATCACAAGAGTGAACACATTTTGAATTGAAACCGGTCCATGTGTGTGTATTTGCAGCCTCTAAACATAAATCAGAATCTACTTTAATTAAACACAATTGACTTGAATGCAATATTTTGCATCTGTCATACTTTATAACTTCTAGCTAGAAAACCAAATTCAAAACATTTACACACATTTTCTCTGCACTTACATTTTTCAATATACGTGTGTTTTGAAGTATGTATGTTCCATTGAAAGTAATATAAAGCCTACGTGCCTACAAGTATTTTACATTTGAAAAGAATTCAGGTTTTCACATTTTACATTAAAAGTATATAACGCCGATCCTAATTCAAAACGGTGCACGTGTTAAACACAATTGACTTGAATGCGATATTTTTTTTGCATCTGTCATACTTTATAACTTCTAACTAGAAAACCAAATTCAAAACAGCTACACACATTTTCTCTGCACTTACATTTTTCAACATACGTGTGTTACATTGAAAGTAATATAAAGCCGATCCTAATTCAAAACGTGCCTACAAGTATTTTACATTTGAAAAGAATTCAGGTTTTCACATTTTACATTAAAAGTATATAACGCCGATCCTAATTCAAAACGGTGCACGTCTAACTTCTCGATAGAAAACCGAATTCAAAACAGCTACACACATTCTTCTCTGCACCTTTCAACATACGTGTGTGTTTCATTGAAAGTAATATAAAGCCGATCCTAATTCAAAACGTGCCCACAAGCATTTTACATTGAAAGTATAGAAGAATTCATGTTTTCACAACTATTTTACATTGAAATGTTTTCACGACTATTTTACATTGAAATCATATAGGGCCGATCCTAATTCAAAACGATTCAGCCGTATTCTACACATGGAAAATACGTCTGTCGCGTTTTGAAGTAGGACCGGCCCTACCTCACTACTGAAAATGTTGAGCGCAATGGGGAATTACCATGATGTACCAAATTTGAACATTCTATTTCAATTAGTAGACTAACTACGAACAAATAAAGAAATCGTCAATTTTGTGTTTTTTGCCTCTATCTAGTAACCTATGAAAAATTTTTGAAATTTGAAAACCGATCTGAGATACCTTCATGATTATGCAACTTTTGTCCCATTTAACCAAGATCGTATCTCCTACAGTTTCCAAGATCCCCTAGTATTGCATTTTATACTGTACACACTGTATATATATATATATATATATATATATATATATATATATAAATTGCCGTGTTAGCCTATAAAGACCTCGCTAGGATAAAAAAACATTCGAGCCCCAATGTTGGGCCGTCATAAGTTGCCGTGGAACCTTTATAAGCCTCTGGAACTTCCTAAAAATCGTTCGAACTCATGCTCTAGTACCTCGCCAGTTCACAAAAAAATTTAATTTTCAAAAATATAAAACTTTCACAAAATTTTCCTTACCCGCTTTCTGCTCTATCAAATTAATTTCTTCCGCCGCTTCCCTGGCTAGCTCAGCTGTGCTTCTTCTCGTATACCTAAATTTACTCTCATTCTATTTACTGTTCACACACCATTCAAATAAAATCACAAAATAATACAACAGTCATACAATATTTATTAACCACTATTTACAAATAATAATATTCATAGATATTTACAGTTCGGTGCTCAAGTTACACCTCAATAAATGCTACCTTTGTCAAGTCCTTGTTTTTAAAATTGAAATTTCTAACCCATTTAAAGCAACAGGAATAAATGGGCCCCAAATAATACCTGACTTTGGTTTATTACTACACTGGAATATGGTGAGCTCGTAATAACCCAGTGTATAAATGTATGCTTTCCACTTTGCATACTATTACTACAAACTTAAAAAAAACCCATGTACTCTTAACGATTAAATTTAAATTCATCAAGCAATTAAATAAGCTTTACGTAGACCTTTTGTTTTATATTCAAAATACCATATTAATAGTCAGCTATGTATCCTTTTCAATACGTAAAATACCGTATAATACCCATTAAAGTTCACTCTCACACATCACAATTTTAACGGTTAAAAAAACAGCAAATTCAAATGCGTTACCTGGAAAAACTTAAAGATTCCATCTCCGTTGACGATGTATTATGTTCTTGGACCCCTCGGCATCGTGGTTATTGCGTGCGACTCCACAAGATGTATTTTAATATCCAATTTTAATATCCAAATCCATGTATATTACACTTGTTTATTATCGCATTATTAATATACGAGCTTGTTAAAGTATTTGTTGGACCTCAATTAAATTTAAATAAACTCGACACTAACCGCGTCTCAAACTATAAGGTCACAACCAATTTAATACTGATCTTTAATTTACAAATTTTTATTATACATACAAACCTCGTCAGTAGATTTTTGTACGTCGTAAGCGATGCAAAATAAAAGAATAAAGAGACCCCTATTAATTTCGTTCCCGTATTTATATCATTCAGCTAGGCACCTTTGGGCACACTTTGCCCGAAATACCGAATTGTAAAATAATATTTCTCCAAATTTTGTCTAACCGTTTTACGCTTCTAGAAATATTCTCGCGTCACACGCTATCTCAACAAGACTATCACATTCACCTTTCGCGTGCTCGTGTATTCTCAAACTAACTATTTCGATCAATCATACATTTCCGTGACGTCTTAAAACCCCGCCTGTGATATCTCTATTCCCGTCTTATGCATATTTGATGTCGCATTCTAACCTTGCTTGTGTGGTAGAAAATCAATATAGCTGCCCGCGTGCACGTAGATGAGTACGTGCTTTGCGACTGTCGGTTAAACAATATTCTTTGAAACTTGTCTTGTTATGCTCCAAAATACATAGAAGTCGACTTTTCAAAACATGCAGGTGTTCAATTAACAAACGTTTAAAATAACAATTCTCGGAGTTTACGTTTCATGGTATTCAACCCAACCGATATATTTGTTTGTTACAACGAAAGCTATTCGCCTTGGATTTATTGATTTTACATGCTCTGCTGCATTTTCTAACGTTATAACCCCTTAAATTAAACTACATTAAATTAATTACTAATTTTGTTGGTTTATAAACCTGATTTTCTTTGCGAATCTATTACCTTTTAATCCCTAGTTATAAAATTACGTCAATACTTGTAAATTTAAATTAAATAAATAAAATTAATTTTGCGCGTATATAAATGGTTCCTTTCTCTATACAGGGTGTTAGGAAATTGCTTTGTTGATCCCAAATTTAACCCTTTAAATCCACTACAATATATATATATATATATATATATATATATATATATATTATAGTGGTTTTAAAAGATTAAAAATAAATATAAACGAAGCAATTTCAAAACACCCTGTATAAAGGAACAACCAGAATTTACGGGCGAAATTTATTCCAGTTAGTTCATTTTTAAGTATCAGGTATTAACGAAATTTTACAAACAATGAATGAAATTTAAGTAGGTTTGCAAAGAAATAAATGGTAGAAGCCAATGCCATTAATTTATTAATTTAATTGAATTTAATTGAACGATTATTGATGTATAATATGCATAAAAGCGTGTAAAATCCCCAATAATACCAAGGTGAAAAGCGTTGCTAACAAACAAATATATCGGTGGGGTAGAAATACGCCGAATTACAACTCGTGAAAGTGTTGTGGTAAAACGTCAGTTAATTAAACACCTGCGTATTTTCTAAATGTCAAGTTCTACTTAATTTTTATAGATAGCAAATGGTTACAGAGAATATTGGGTAAACCGTCGCATGCGTTCGTAGTAAATACTAACGAGAGGTGATTTAAATCACGTAAGAAGTCCACGTGGGTTTAAAGAGCATATGGTCTGAAATATCGATTTGCTACCACTCAAACCAGATTAGAAAGAGACGTAGAAAACGCATAAGCAAGAGACAACGATAGTATAGGAGGGACTTGTAGGACGTCAGTAAATATACGCTTGGTCAATATAGTTAGTTGAACGCGAGACATATACAAGCATAGTGTATATTAATTTTCAGAAAATAGCATAACGACGTGCTGAAATTCGCGGGATTAAATATTGGTTCAGTGCAAAATTTTAAGAATGTGTTGTAGATGGGGATTTCGGATGAATAGGCGGCCAGGAGGTGGCTGCCTAAATGTATAAATGTTTTTGGACAACGTGGTGAAGGCCCTTAATATTTCGATCGCTCCAAACGACGTATGAAAGTTAACACGAGTTGTAAGTATTATAAAATTATTTAAATTATATTGCATGGTGGTAGCCTCTTAATTAGTACGCGGTTAATGTGCCGAGATTACATTTTTTTAATTGAGGTATCACCTATAATTTTTAACCAACTCGTGTCGGGATGTTAAGTAACGTAGATTACAGTCAATAATTGTGAAAGACGTATAATTGAAATGGAATTTGGAATTTGGTTACACCGTGAAGGCAGCGTTAGCAGTTCAACTTAGATGGAGTTCGTCTAGTAACAGCGAGAAACGGCCTGCAGACCAGATAGAAGAAATACATGGCATCATCTACGGAGCGGAGATCTTCTAGAAATTTCCAGGTAACGATTTGAGATTGTGTTGTTATAAACTATGAAACTATGTATATTGGGTGACGTATGAGAGTGATTTTGAAGGTGTCGTGGATTATTTGCGTATTGAACATAATACGTGTAAATAACTTTATTATGGTATTTAACTAGAAATTTGAAGGCGTCTATAAAGTTTTTTAACGTTCCATCAGAACGTGAAATTTTTGTGAAGAGTACATGGCTTTGTTTTTTAATTTGTTGTAAGGGTATGCAAAGTAGAAGGGCATACAGTATACATAATTAACTGGGTTATCATGAGCTCACCATACTCCAGAGTTTACTTAGGTTAAAATAAATTATAAAGAAAGAATTTTAAAGAAGGTATTATTCAAGGCCCATTTACTCCGGGTACATTTTATGTGTCTGATAATTTAAAAAAAAATTATAGGACATTACAAAATAGGGTTTACTGAAGTGTAATGTGGTCAATGAAATATGGACAATATTAAATTTCATTTGTAAATAGTAATAAATAAAAGATTGTATGATGGTTGTATTTTGTGGTTTTATTGCGAGTGTGTGTGTACGATTGAGAATATGAGAGTGAATCTAGATATCCAAGAAAAGGTCCAAATGAGCTAGCCGGAAGCAGGTGCAGAAAATTGGCAATTCAACCGAGGAAGAGAGGAAAACGGGTAAGAAATTGTTTTTTTGAATTATTTAAATTTTGAAAATCTTTCTATTTTCGAATTTGAAAATTTAATAAAATTTTCGAATATATTTTGTTGGTGAGAATCTTACCCAAGTTCCACGGCAATATATATATATATATATATATATATATTGTTACGTGCCAAATTGGCCCTTAAACATGTTTTAGTTTAATTTTGATGTGCGGAAGTTTCGCGCCATAAATACAAAAGACGCGGTGCGCGTATTTCCGTTACGTCAAAAGTGGGTTGGACGAATAATTTCGCGCCGACGCGTAAAAGGACAGAGAAGTGTGGTTTTTCCTGTGCTCTCTGGAACGTGGCTTTTTTGCCTAAACTTTCGAGTGGAGTGGACGTTTTTAGGTATCGTATCGTGCCTTATCTTTATTTATGTAGATATCCTTGCCTGATTGTCTTTGTTTGTCGCCCTTTACCATGTTCCCGTCTTTCCCTGCATAGGTAGAGATAATTTGCAGCCGTTGGCGAATCGTACTGCACGACCCGGAAAACAAATAGGAGGTCATACCCCGCTAGCATTCCACGCCGGAGCACCATCTCTAATCACTCCGGGATGTAGCCCTGATGGACTTCAATAGAAGCTAACTTTAACTCAACTCCGCAGGACGCCGAATTTCTGATGTAAGTACTCCATTGTTTAATTTGTTCGCTGATATAAACTATTGTCTTAAATTTATATTTTCCGATTATTGCGTAATATAATTTGCGCATTGGTGACGTCATTGATAGATAGGCGCGCCGAAATCTGTACAAAGGTTAGCGTTACCAACCGCCCGTGACGTCGCTTATTAAGCGCTTGCGCGATGTATTTATCGACTTTTTAAACTGTAAGAATTCGGGTTTAAATCGTAAGAATTTTGGCGCCCCTATTAACGTGTGAGGTTTTTCCTTTGTTTTTATGACTATACAATGTATTACCTAAGGTAATTTATAGCTTTTTCACTAAAAAATCAATTATCTAATACCTGTTAACCTTGAAATCTCATTTTCGTGTTTCGGAACACGCCACATTCCTTTAGATGTCAAAATCAGTTGTTATGGCAATCTGAATGTAGGCGGCCATTTTGACATTGAAATATATAGTTCGTGTATTTAAAATGGTTAGCTGATTTAATGTTTTCAAAATTTAATTATGGTGTGCTTTTGTTAACCTTAATTACATTATTGTGAGTGATTAGTTTGTTTTTGGATGCATAAATAAGTTTCTAGCAAGGATCAATCGCTTAACCCTACTTTTTTTTTACACGTAAGTACACATTTAAATAAGCATTTAATTAATTGCTTGTCTTAAACACGGGTTACTATGAAACTATCTATTTTACATTAAATTAAAACATATCCCTTGCTTGTTTTTTTAAAAAAACTGTACCTAAATTATCTTGTGTGTATACACTAAAAAAGTGTCTTAGTCATTTACCTGTTTGATTGTGATATTCGAACTTACTTTTAAAGAAACCTTATGTTTAAAAACGTTTATTGTAGTGAATTGCCCCTTTAGAATATCTTTTGAAAATGCCAGATTAACAATTCTTGTTGTATTTGTTAAATAACATATTACCTACGTGTTTTTTTAGTTTTTTGGTTACTTAGCGTGATAAAATTTGAATATTATTCCTTACGAATGCTTTTATAGGAAGTTTTCACGCTTAAATATCTTTACCGTATTGACTTGAAGTAGCTGTACCGTTGTTTACCTTCTGATTTACCTCAGTATTGTATATCTCATATATATCGTGTCTCAAATATAAATCCAAAATGAATATAGCACACCTTAAGTCTCTCGAGCTCATCTACGAGATTGAGTGTAGAAATATTACTCGTGCTTCTAACCAAAATGATCGTCGATCACAACTTAGAGCCATTTTAGCCCAGGAAATGAAAGGCGTCCCCATTTTAAAGAAAACCGTTTCCGATTGGCCTCATAACGTATCTGAAATTAAATTGTCTTTAGATGACATAACTGGTATAATAAATAGAATAGATCCTGGCCCCAGCGATATCGAGCTAAGGCGCTTGGTTTCAAGAATAATGCATGTCAAACAACGCATAGAATTATTGTCCCTATATGACGATGAACAAGCGAACCAAGCTAAACAAAATTTATTGTCAGAAATATTATTACTTGAAAGGATTGTTCTTGAGAGACTCAATCCAAACGCAGACGCAGATATATCGTTACTGTTTTCAAATCTCGTACTTGCTCAACCTCAACCATTAGGAAAATCCATACCTGTTTACAAATGGGGTCTTACTTTTCAAGGGTTTGACTAGCAAGTCTCTTTATCGTCCTTCCTTGACAGAATTAAAGATTTTAAAATCTCTCGCCAGTGTACCGATCAGGATTTATTTGTTTCAGCAGGTGAATTGTTTTCCGACTCCGCGTTAATCTGGTACCGAAACATTCGGGATCAAATTTCTACCTGGGAGGAGTTAGTTGCGTGCCTAAAACGAGATTTTCTTCCGCATGGTTATATTACCGACCTTTGGAACGAGATACAAAATCGAACCCAAGGACCTGACGAAAATGTTGTTTCCTTCATAACCTCATTAGAAGCCTTATATAGTAGACTCGATAATAAACCCTCAGAATCTGAAATTATCGATCAGTTACTTAGGAATTTAAATCCTTATTTCTCTGAACGTCTGGCCCTACAACGCATTTCTTCCTTAGCCCACTTTAAAGATCTATGTCGTTCTCTTCAGAAAGTGAAGTTAAGAATTGATAAATACCGCCCCCCCCCCCAAGAAAAACAATCTGGCCTTTTAGAACCAGATTTAAGTTGTCAAGCTCGAGCTTCCCATAAAGTATCTACCCTTAATGTTCCTTCTACCGTAACTAATAACTCACTTACCTGTTGGAACTGTAAGAGAAGTGGACATAACTATAATGTCTGCACATACCCCAAAAATATTTTTTGTTATGGTTGTGGTCGCCCAAATATCTATAAATCTAACTGCACGAACTGTAATCCTAACGCCTATCGCCTGCATTACAAAAGCATTTGCATGCCGAAATAGATAAAATGTTAGAATCTGGTGTTATCTCTTCCTCAAATTCACCCTGGACGTCTCCCGTATTACTAGTTTGTAAGAAAAATGACGAATGGCGTGTCTGTTTTGATGGCAGGAAGTTGAATTCCGTGACTGTTTCTGACGTTTACCCTCTACCTAGAACTGACTCTATTTTAAGCCGGATTCGAAACGCAAAATTTATCTCATCTATCGATCTTAGACAAGCTTTTTATCAGATACCTCTCGACCTATCTTCTCGTCAAAAAACTGCTTTTTGTGTTCCAGGCCGAGGTCTTTTCGAGTATAATTTTTTGCCATTTGGTCTCTGTAACGCACCACAAACCCTACAACGTACTATGGATCAAACTTTAGGTCCTATCTTACACCAGGAACGTGCCTTTGTATTTTTGGATGATATATTAGTTATCTCAAGTTCCTTTGATGAACATATCACTACATTAAATGAGGTTGCAGAACGCTTAAACGCAGCAGGTTTTAAGATAAACTGGGAAAAGTGTCAATTTTGTTGTTCGTCCCTTACATTTCTTGGTTATATTATCGATGGAACTGGCCTACGAGCAGATCCTGCTAAAGTCGACGCTATTACTAAATTCAAAACACCTAAAACTGTTACCGAAATCAAACGTTTAATTGGAATGAATAGCTACTATCGCATCTTTCTACCTAACCTTTCAACTATATCTGCACCCATTACCGCTTTAATTAAAAATAAAAAGAAATCCCAAACAATCGAGTGGAATTTAGAATCTCAACAGACTTTCGAACAAATTAAAACATTAATCACTTCAGCACCTATCTTAATTTCACCCAATTTCGATGAAAAGTATTATATACAAACCGATGCCTCACTTACTGGTTTAGGCGCAATGTTGTTCCAGGTAAGAAATGGTTTAGAACATCCAATCGCCTATGCAAGTCGCGCCTTAACTTCTGCCGAACAAAAATACTCTGCTACCGAACGAGAATTATTGGGCGTTATCTTTGGCATCGAGAAATTTAGAGGATATGTTGAAGGTACACATTTTACCGTAATCACTGATTGTGCAGCTCTCACTTGGCTTAATAACTTAAAACAACCCGCAGGTCGTTTGGCAAGATGGAACTTGCGTATTTCTCAATTCACTTTTGATGTTAGGCATAGGCCTGGCAAATTAAATATCGTACCTGATGCCCTATCTCGTGATGTTGTTTCTCTTAACCTTCCAAATTTAATTCCTGATACCTGGTATCTCAATATGATTAAAAAAGTTTCTGACAATCCCGATAAATTTCCTACCTTTCGTGTAACTAATAATAGACTATATAAATTTTATTTTCTTCTCTACATAAAATATCTAATATTCCTGAATGGAAACTTGTCGTGCCTACTGCTAACCGCAGTGAGGTGCTCAAATTATGTCACGATGACCCCATAGCTGCGCACCTTGGTGTTACAAAAACTCTCGCTAAAATATCTGAATTATATTACTGGCCCACACTTAAGCAATCTGTTTGTCGTTATATTAAGAACTGTAAAATTTGTGGTTCTCATAAGAGCTCGCAAGACGCTCGTCCTGGTTTAATGGGTAACTTTAAACGTGTATCTTATCCCTTTCAATTAATATCGCTTGACTTATTAGGACCTCTCCCCCGATCGAAAAGAGGTAACCAATATCTATTAGTTGTCACCGATTGGTTTTCTAAATTTGTTATGGTGCAACCCTTACGTAAAGCTACATCTGCTGCTATAATTAAATTCCTAGAGCAAAATGTATTTCTTATCTTTGGTGTCCCTCAGATTATCCTTTGTGACAATGGGGCACAATTTATCTCTAAAGATTTCCAGAATTTCGTTAAAAGTTACAAAGTACAAAAAATTTGGTTTAACGCAAAATACCATCCCCAAGTAAATCTTACCGAAAGAGTAAATAGAGTTTTAGTTACCGCTATTTCTTCCTATATTGATTCAGACCATACTACATGGGATGAACATATTTTTAAAATTGCTCAAGCTTTGCGTACATCTAAACACGAAGCAACCCAATTCACTCCGTCATTTCTTGTTTTTGGAAGATATACCCCAATCGATGGGAGTTACTATGGTTTAGTGCCTGACGATACTAACGTAATTGAATTTGACGATAAAGTACGCTGGGACAAAGACCAACAATCATTACCTTCTATCTTTAACGACGTTAGAAAAAATTTGTTAAAAGCTTACGAAAAGAGCAAGGACCACTATAACTTACGTAAACGAAATATTTCCTTCGCCTTGGGCGAACAAGTTTGGAAAAAGAATTATGTCTTATCGGATGCATCTAAGAAATTTTCTTCAAAATTAGCCCCTAAATTCATCCTTTTTAAGGTCATTCGTGTCATTAGTCCCCTTATCTACGAACTTCAGGATGCTGAAGGAAAACGTCAAGGCAGGTGGCATATTAAAGACCTTAAGCCATTCTCTGCTGATCCAAATGCTAGTTAAGTTTTTCACGTTCTATTCTCCTCACTATTTACCTAATATTTTTTGTTCTCACCATCAATTAGTTAACTTTAATTACTTATTCCCTCTCTCATATAGTGTATAATCTCTTACACGTTTAACTTTACTTACCTTAAATTAGCTATCTTTTTCTTTTGGTTGACTTTTCCTTGACCATACCGTTACTTATATATCACTTCATTCTCTACACCCCCCAATATAACTCTGTTGTTTCATTTAATTAATTGTCGAAGTTTTCCTATAGCATATTATTTGGTTTTTAGTATTTTTCTTACATGGTTTAATTGTGTGGTAATTGTCGTAACTTTGGTTGCAATAACTCATTGAATTTTTATGATTGGTTTTAGCTGATGTTAGAGTGAATGCTTTCTTCTTTGGAATCACATAGGAGACGCGGCCTATGCCATTGTAAGAAATAGTTCATATTCGCAGTTGCAAAAAACTAGGATTGTCTATTCCATGTGTTTTTCTTCTGAATTATTGCAGTCGCCCACATTATACTATATCATTATTTCTTTCTTTTTCTACGAAATCACCATAACTTATAAACATTTTTTTCATTGTTTTTTGTTGAACTTCGTGGTGAGACGCTATTGCTTCTTATTGATATCTTATTAAATTCTCGGTTGTTTTAGCATATTGGGACAGTGTACCTGTATTTAACTGCTTATAATTAGGAATTTTTGTGTGTTTAGGGTGCTACCGTTTTGAAAAACTACCTTAAAACAGTTTGTTTTCGTGTGAATGTATCTGCAATGATACTTTTAAGTTGTTGTGTCAACTTTTGTCTAATTTTGTTATCGTAGTGGATGCACTCGTTAGGAAAATGATCGTACTAGTTCTCTTGAGAGTCTAGTGAATTGTTAACATATGTTATACCTTATCTTGTCGGATTAATATCGCAGGTGGTCCTTCAGACTGCGCTGTGTTTAACAGGGACAACTCTATACCTTCTCTCGGACGCTTGTCCAAAAACTCTACTTTTTCTTATCCCGCTGTCTCCGTTTCTGCCTTATTCTTCTTTCGGTGGACCTGTTCTTGTCCCGGAACACCCGTCTGCCACATAAGAGTGATGTTCCCTCACTCCGAGCTACTGACTGCATTGACTGGTTGAGTAGTGCTTTGCTATCCACCTTTTTCTGTCTCTTTTGCTCAATGCGAGCCCTTTCTCTACTTTCTTCTACCTGGAAGTGCCTCTTATGCATTCCAAATAACCTACCTCCTTCTTTTTACCGTTCCTGTTTCTCTACTGCCTTTTTCATTTCCGTTAGTCACCGTGTGGTTGCGCGGGAGGTTTTCACAGACACCTGGACCCCGTCTCTGGGAATCTTTTGTGAGGTCATGCGGTGCCGCTGTCAGCGCATGGGCACTGGCAGTGAAGGTATGTATGAGTGTGTGAGTGAATGAGTTTATATCTATGTATCGATATACCGTGTGGGTATCGGGTGATTGTATCACCGACATCAATTAACGCCGGGTGCAGGGATGCACCCAAATGCCTTTGCCGGTCCCTCGTGCCGTTTCTTGTAAACGGACCTGCTTCACAGGTCGCTCTTTTTAGAGGGTACGAGAAATGCCCATTTAACGGCTCCACGGAGTCACTCTATCTTTACCTTTATCTATTGTCTTTGGTAATAACTAAGCTAATATCTTTATCTTGTTTATTATCTTTGATAATACCCTTAGTTTTAGTATCGTTATCTTACCGACTACCGTTAGTAATAATTTTGGTTTAATTTCTCGTTATCTTACCGACTACCGTTAGTAATAACTTCGAGATAATTTCACGTTATCTTACCGATTATATTTAGTAATAACTTTTGTTTAATGTCGCGTTACCTTACCTACTATCTCTAAGAATAACCTTAGCTTAATATCGTGTTATCTTACCTAGTATCTCAAATAATAACTAAAGCTTAATATCGTTATCTTATCCATTACCTTTGAGGATAACAATTTAAGCTTAATATCGTTATCTTATCTACTATCTTTAACAACAATTTGAGATCTTGTCTTATCTTTTTATCTTCCTAACGTCTGGTATTTATGACCAGACGTGGGTATTATTTTTCTTGAAATTTAAGTGAAAAAGCTAACCTGATGTAGAAATGTAATTTGTTAGGTTAGCCATGTAAGGATTTAGTAGGGTGGTACTTTTGGTAAATTTGTTGATTCACAACCATGTCATGGACAAGTTTTAATGTGTATCGTTAGAAAGCCAAAGTACCAGTAACAAAATTTGCTAGAGTGTAGAGTGACTCACTCTATGAACATTTTTAAATTTGGGCACTTCTTGCCAACAAAGAACAGTTTTGATGCATCGCTCATGTGTGTTTGCACGTAAAAACTTTAATGTTAGCTTTAGTTTAGATAGGTTAGGCGACTTGTTGCATCCGTTTTAATTTAAGTAGTGTTTCATGCTCCCCGACAAATTTGTGCTGTCGATCATTAGTGTAGTCAAAAACAATGGGGCTACATTTTCCGTTTCCTGGTACTTCGGTAGACGTGTTATCGGTCGAAAAACCAGGTGGCACCTTATATAAACATTTTGTAGGTTTTCAGTTAGGTTTTATGTAGGGTAGTTTTAGATTTAGATTTTAAGCTGTTACTGTTCTAACAGACTTTTTCTTTTTTAAGTTTTTTTTTTTTGGCTTTGTCGCGATTGTTTCGTGCCAAATTGGCCCTTAAACATGTTTTAGTTTAATTTTGATGTGCGGAAGTTTCGCGCCATAAATTCAAAAGACGCGGTGCGCGTATTTCCGTTACATCAAAAGTGGGTTGGACGAATAATTTCGCGCCGACGCGAGTTAAGGTTCGGGCCTTTGGAGCTGTGTTTTTAAAAAACAACTTCAAACACTTAACAAAATTTTTATTTAATTTGAAACAGAAATTACAGTAAAATTTGGAATAACTTGTTCATAATAACTTTAATAAAAAAATAATTGTACTGGGCGAGTAGTCTAGGTAGACAACAATGCAAAAGCTGTAATACTCAGACTGACTCGGTTGAGTAGCTTGAACAACGAAGTATGGAGTTCGAAGACTGACTGCCGGGCCTCAAGCTCCCGGGCTTTTTATAATAACCTGCCCCTCACACGGCTGTGGGAACTTGCAGATCTCATGTCTGCTTTACACTTTCTTACAATGTATCAATCTTAATTCTAAGCAATTGCGGTATGTTGACCGCCTGTGACCTGCCACCTGCAGTATCACTGCCCTCACGGATGCAAAGTTGCATGTCCGTTCACATTAACTGTCGATAACCTCTCTGGGTTATCCTTGTATTACAATGTTGCAATGGACTTATACTTTATTTAACAATTTCTAATAATTCTTATTAGATTCAATATATTCAATACATATATATAATTGGGGGATACATAACTCGCGTAAAAGGACAAAGAAGTGGGGTTTTTCCTGTGCTCTCTGGAACGTGGCTTTTTTGCCTGAACTTTCGAGTGGAGTGGACGTTTTTAGGTATCGTATCGTGCCTTATCTTTATTTATGTAGATATCCTTGCCTGATTGTCTTTGTTTGTCGCCCTTTACCATGTTCCCGTCTTTCCCTGCATAGGTAGAGATATTTTGCAGCCGTTGGCGAATCGTACTGCACGACCCGGAGAACAAATAGGAGGCCATGCCCCGCTAGCATTCCACGCCGGAGCACAATCTCTAATCACTCCGGGATGTAGCCCTGATGGACTTCAATAAAAGCCAACTTTAACTCAACTCCGCAGGACGCCGGATTTCTGATGTAAGTACTCCATTGTTTAATTTGTTAGCTGATATAAACTATTGTCTTAAATTTATATTTTCCGATTATTGCGTAATATAATTTGTGCATTGGTGACGTCATTGATAGATGGGCGCGCCGAAATCTGTACAAAGGTTAGCGTTACCAACCGCCCGTGACGTCGCTTATTCCGCGCTTCCGCGATGTATTTATCGACTTTTTAAACTGTAAGAATTCGGGTTTAAATCGTAAGAATATATATATATATATATATATATATATATATATATATAGCGAGTTTGTAAAGCTATTCGCGAAAAACAAAATCGACATCTGGTTTATACAGGAACCGTAATGATCAAACAAGGATTTTAAAACAACCCAATATAGAAGTTACTTTTAATTATAATAAATCAACCAAAGAACTCTTCACAAATTTAAAAGACAAAACAAAAAACTAGAAACAGGCAATACTATATATAGAATCAAATGATCATGTGGAGGACAATAAATAGGTCAATCAAAACAATACCTTGGTCACAGGCTTACACAACATAAAAGCGACGCCAAAATAGGAAAAACAACCTGCGCACTTTGAACACATATAAAAAGAAACCATCACACTTTAAATCTACAAAATGATGAAATATTTTACAAAATCTAATTACTACAAACGATTATTTTTAGAATAGTAATAACTAGACAACCAGGACACTTATACAGTCTCCAAAATTTCTTCAAACAAAATTTATAATAATAATAACGTTTTCTCAACTAACTATTTTAAACAAAACTAAATCAAATTAATAAATTACAGATACAACAACCCAAAGACAAACCAGTTTCCTACTACACACACACACACACGCACGCATGCATGCTCACATGCACATATGCACCCACACACACACAAACAAACACACACACATGCAACCACACACACATTCTCAAATTCACACCCATCCACACACATACACACACATCCACACAGACACACCCACCCACCCACGCACGCAAGCATGCACGCACTCACGCACGCAAGCAAGCACGCACGCACGCACACGCACACACACACACACACACACACACACACACCACACCACACACACACAGATATATACACACACACACACATTCTCAAATTCACACCCATCCACACACATACACACACATCCACACAGACACACCCACCCACCCACGCACGCAAGCATGCACGCACCCACGCACGCAAGCAAGCACGCACGCACGCACACGCACACACACACACACACACACACCACACCACACACACACACAGATACACACACACATTCTCAAATTCACACCCATCCACATACATACACACACATCCACACAGACACACCCACCCACGCACGCAAGCATGCACGCACCCACGCACGCAAGCAAGCACGCACGCACGCACACGCACACACCACACACACACACACACCACACACACACACAGATACACACACACGCGCGCGCGCGCACACACACACACACCGTAGTACTCGTGCTTGACGGACGCGTTTTAACGGTGCTCCGATATTTTATTAATTTTTAGTGCTAAATCGAAAGTTTTTCAGGTTATTTTTGTTCAAAAAGTGTATTGAAAGTAATTTGACATTAGGCGCTGCCAGTAAGTAGTTCCGTTTGCTTTAATTGACTTACATTTTAAAACAACAAAGCGTATAGACATTTAGAATAGAATTTATTCGCGATACGACTTCAACGTCGTATGGCGTTTATAAATGTATTATCCTATCTTTGTTTTCCTCACTATCCTTTCATATTGTTGGCTTTATTAAATAATGTTAATAAAGCATTAGAATAATGCAATCTACGGAATTATCAACAAGTGGTGTTTCTGATAACAGGAACACTGCAAATGAAGTCTCTAATGTTGAACAAACAGGTTCATTTAATACCAGCTTAAAAGTTAATCAATCACAAGATAAAAGTACAAGTTTATTTTCTGATGTGGCCAAATCTACTCCGTTTCCGAAGAAGGATCAAGGAATTATATTTTCTGCAATTGAAGGTATTCCCGTAAAATCATATGTAATTGCTATTGCGAAATTATTTTCACCTAGAAATGTGACTTTTGCATCACGAATGTCAAATGGTCGCATTTGTATTTATTTGAATTCAAAGGATACCGTTTCATTATTTATAAACACTCATGGCGGAATTACGATCAGAGATATATTCATACCCGGACGAAATTTAATATGTCCTTCGAAGAGAATAGTGTTATCAAATGTATCCCCGTACATACTGTAACAAAATTTTTGTTACATTAAATATCTCTAAAGAAAAACATTTCTAGCTGTTGTTGTATTACGAATTTGTCATTTAGCGTGAAATCGTTAAATAGTTTAATTAACTATAAGGAAGAAAAGCTCTTTCCTATTTACATTATTTTCATCTATACGAAGTATTTAGTAGTGACTCCTACGCATTTAATATCTGCAAATACCCTGAACGTAACTTGAGTTGCATAAGCTACAGGCGTTCTGAAGTCCACTTGTGCAATTGCTAGACACAACGTCTGCGCGTAAAGTGACGCGATAACTAGGGTGTTGGCAAGGAAGCGAATGCGGCCATCTTGCAAGCAACTACGAAGAAGTACGCTTCGTTGGAAGATGAAGAGCCTTGTTTTCAGGTGGAGGCTGAGAATAGCTCTACCGTCGGGAAGGGGCTAGTGGTTGCCGCGTGGAGGCATCACAATAGAGCTCTTGTGAGGCCGCCCAGACAACCAGGAGAGCCGTAACAACATGTGAAGATAGAGGTCCATTAGTGGTGAGGCTTGTGTAATTAACCAGCATTATATAAAACTAATAGATGGTTCAATTTCCCTAGCACATTTAGGAAACACGCTTGACAATGAGATTGGAATTTGGTTGTGTATTGTCGAATTACTCATTTTGAAGCTGTCCGAGGGAATGCATTTAGTAAAGGCATATTTCGTACCTTTCTAAATTTCAAGGAGATGGAATGTTATGTGTTTTAGTTGGTCTACTACATTTATCAGCATCACCGTCGTTTAATTAAGGCAAAACCAATCAGGTACTTATAAAACTATTTACTGAGAATTAATTTTACGTACTAATTACGGTCAAAGCTTTGATTTAACATTTACCAAATCATAAGAAACTTTTGTTAAAGAATGTAAATGTCAAGTTTTTTTGCAAGATATGTTTATGCTCAAATCACACGTAAAAATCAGTTTGAAAATTATACCCTAAAAATTTAATAGGTTAAATACCTTTTTTTTGTTCAGAACTAAATTTATTCATAAGAGGAATTTTTGAACTTTTAGATAATTTAAAAGTTGTTATTCAAAGCACGTACATAATGCACATGTTGATTGAGAAAAATAAGTATAAAGTTCACTTTTGATTGAAAGATGTTTACTTGCAATATGTTATGTGATTAGTAGAATATCTATGCTGTTTCTAACATATGTTGAACTGACTTTCTTTAAATTCATATAATGCTTAAGCCATATGAACTTTTTATGTATCAAGTTCTTTAGAGAAATTTTGTAAGCCAGAACAGATCTGTTTTATGGATGTTTAAGAACCCGACTGTATTAAATAATTTATGAATGTTAAGACCTCTCTATGTAGAGAAACAAATTCAGAGATTTTTGAAACTTACTTTATGTTGATTATATTGGTTATAGATAAACACATTAAGAAATTTTTGAAACTTATTTTATATGGATTATTAAATTTTTTTATAAATAATTTTTGCAACAAAAGAGAATAACATTTAAATTATACTTTGATATAAAACTTTCGTCTTTTATTTTACTAATTGAAATTAACATTGTCCAAATTAGATAAGCAAAATTTTGAATGTGGAACTTAGAAAAAGTTGATACAGTACCAGGTAATAGAAACAGAATAAGTAATTTCCAGTAGAGTATTTTTCATAAATAAGGTGTTGTTGAGATTTTGAATTCAGGCCAATCGATCTATAAAGATCGAAATATTTTGTTGTTGTAAGGCACAAACAGTGTCTTATATTTTATTTTTGTGTGACATTTTCTTGCAGATCCGACATCGCAGAAGCTGGGGCAGAGGCCAAGAGGTTTCCAGAGGTAGTGCTTATTGTAATTTGTATGTTTTTTGGTAATCATTATATCCTATAGGTTTCTGCGTCTTCCTGTAGGATACTTTAGTTTTGTTTATTGTCTATATAGATGCAGTGGCGTCCATTTACGTTTTTTTGTTCCCGTTTGTAGTCGAGCCCACCCTATATCCACGCCCAAACTCATTGCTCACCCTTGGGGTAATTCCCAGACTAAGCCGCGAATATAGTAAAGCTCGTGGGTCCACCGAGGTTTTGTTCACTAATTGACCTACTCCATAATTAAATTAAATAAAAGAAAAAAGTAAGTTTCACTGAAGCCCACTTAAGTTTCAATACCACATCATGTAGTAGAAGTAGCATTAAAACAGCACAACTTTAAATTATTTTCGCCGTTATCGTTTATCGGTGCCGGGATCGGGATTGCAGAACTACGGCACGTTATGAGCTTCAGACGCCAGGTATTTATCGTAGACAAGGAAGATAAAACCCTACCAGAATCTTTGCTGATTAAATATGAGAACGAAGAGTACAGAATTTTTATATCTGATGAGAAGGTTAGATGTTTTGTGTGCAAGGAGGTGGGACATATCTCGTCTAGATGCACAAACAATAACATTCATACAATCCCAGACATCAACATTATACAAGAAAATATTACCACCAAACGACCCGCCCCGTCTACTACTAAGGCGACCGAGATGAACGATACCAACATTATATCTTCTGTTGCAGAACAAGCAGGGACTAGTCAAGTCGTTGATGACGAAATTCTGGTCGCCGCCCCTCAGGTCGGCGAAACAGAGTCTTTTCAGAGTCCCAAACATGAAGCTCGTAAAACGAAAAGGGAGGTTAGACACAGCCGTAAGAAAATTAAGGTTGATCTCACCCCCGACAAATACACGCAAGATGATTTTAAGGAATTGGAAGCCTTGTGGCATAACGGGTCACAAATAATAGATTTTACGTTGTTCACAGAGTTTTTGACTGAAGTGAAAGGTAGCGAACAGCCACTTCAAATCGCCATAAAATATACAAGTGATATAAATAGCTTACTACTATTAATTAGAGACGCATCGAACGTCATCACCGCTCGAGCTTTGAAAGATAGGTGCAAACGCCTTATCGTAACAATTAATAAAGTTCTTTCTGACCCGAAAACTAATGCTTCGGTATCATCCCAAGCATCAGAAGATTCGCAGGAAAATCTTAAAAGACTTTATTCAACAGAAAGTTTAACTAGTGAAAAAAGCAGCTATTAAAAGTTCTTATCTTTCCTTATCAAAATATATTAATAATTCCATGGCTTTACAAACTCTCAATCTTCTCACATTAAATGTAAAAAGTATACGAAGTAGCTTCAAATGTATACAATTAGAACAATTTCTTACACAAGTTACGCCAGATATTGTATTGTTGCAAGAAACTAACACAGTATCAATGCCACCAATAATTACAAAAAATTGTAAATACAATACTTTTTTAACGCAGCAGATGCAGCATTCACGGGCACTGCAATTCTTGTCAAAGAATCTAAACATATACAGATTGTGAACCATGAAATTTTATATGCATCGTATCTGCAACTACTGTCAAGTTTTAATAGATAACGATACCTGGCACATTATTGTTGTATATTGTTCCCATGATGAACAAAAAACAGAAAGTATTTTGGGAGCATTAGAAGCGTTTCTTACGCACCTTACCAATCAAATCAGTTACAACGAGAAATCCAAAATAATATTAGGCGGCGACTTCAATTGTACATTACAACCCTTGCTAGACCGCTTTAATGCACATGAGGTAAGACCAGCTAATGGAAAACGGTTGGGAAAAATTGTCAACAGTTTTAACCTAGTGGACTCATGGAAACTTTTCCACAGAGAGAAAGGCGGTTACACTTTTGTAACAGCAAGTTCGGCGGCTAGATTGGATCGTATATACTGTACGGCAAATATGATCAGCACACTAACTAACACGAATATACATCATTCTTTTTCAGACCATTTAGCATTATCAGTAAATATAAAAGTTGGCAGTACACAAAGCAGTAGTTTACCGCCCTACTGGAGGTTCGACAACGCATTGTTAAGTGATCAAACATATGTAGAGTGCATGAAAGTTTTCCTAAACGAAGAAATTAATCATAATACATCACTACAGATTGATCTCCTATCATGGTGGGACGCTTTCAAAATCAAAACAAAACAGATATCAATTCAATACGTTAAGCAGCGAAAGCAAAACTTAAAAGTAGAACATAGAATGTTAAACGATAAATTACTGGTTGCTACAGAAACCAACCAGGAACTCTTAATTAGTACACTGAATGACCTAATAAAGGATACGCGTAGCAGCTACAAAATAAATGCACTTGAAGCTCATGCCTTGGAAAAATACAAAGAACTTTATGCAGCTGATAGGCCCACGTTACACCATGACATGCGTAAACGATTTGTTCCACTTACTCAAATTAAGTTTGAGGGTAACGCAGCGAAAAATAGTTTGGAGTTATGTGGTTTAATGAGAACCCATTTTCAATCTTTATATAACCAATCTGACTTACACACTGATAACAGCTCAATACTTTATTCATCCTTACCGACGCTAAGTAAAGTGGACCAAGAGTATTTGGAATCTGCCTTTACCTCTGATGAATTTACAATTGCCGTTAAATCCTTAAATAAAAATAAAGCTTCAGGACTAGACGGTTTGACGGCAGAGTACTACCTGTTCTTTTGGGATTTCTTGAAACAACATTCATAAAGTTTTTAGCAAAGCTTTATTGCGTATGACTCTTCCTTACTCAACAACGAAAACGGTCATAAGCTTGTTATCCAAAAGTAAAGAGAAACTCACGTCTATTGACAGCTGGAGGCCTATTTCACTTTTAAACACGGATTATAAGATACTGGCAAAGAGCATAGCAAGGAGACTGCAGAATGTAATTGGGGATCTGATTAATGCTGACCAAAGTTTTTCAACACCAGGTAGAACAATTTTCGACTCCATCCACCTACACAGGGACGTGATCGCGTACGCCTCACAAGAAAATATTGCATTAGCAGTTATAAATTTGGATCAGCAAGGAGCATATGACCGCGTCAACCGAGACTATTTGTATAAGATTCAACAGAAATTTGGGTTTGGACCTATTTTTATTGGCTATGTACAAACCTTATACAAAAGCCCGATATCCCACGTCAGAGTCGGTTCCTTACTTTCAGGTGCAGTAACGCACTACAGAGGAGTACGGCAGGGCTGCCCACTGTCTGGTCTATTATTCACACTGTCCTTGGAACCTTTCCTTAACCTTTGTAGAAACCGTCTATCAGATTTTCCCCTTCCTATATCCGATATGATACAACTACAACCAACAAAATTAGCGGTATGTGCATACGCCGATGATGTGTCTATTTTTATTTCAAAAAACAGTGATTTTGATCATTTACAGACTGTTTACGAAGTGTATAAAAACCAATCAGGGTCGGTGTTAAACACATTTAAAACAAATGGGCTTTGGTGCGGCGCATGGCGAGGGAGAACAGATACTCCGCTAGGGTTCTCTTGGTCATCAGGGAATATAAAAATACTGGGAATACACCTGTCAGGCAATATTCAAAAAGATACAGTATTGGCATTACAAGCTCTTTGTACCAAAGTAGACAAAGCTATTGAAATGTGGAAATTGCGTGCACGCAATACTTCTCTGATTGGAAGAAAAATAATTGCTAATCAATTTATTGCACCCAAGTTGTGGCACTGTATGCAGACTCTCCCATTTAACGTCAGCCAGCTAGAAACTTTACAAAATAAATTAAGGGATTTCATGTGGACTGGTAAACATTGGGTAAAATCTGAAGAACTATATCTACCGAAAGTATACGGTGGCATTGGTTTGGTATGCCTTAAAGCCAAGCAACACTGCTTTCGCATTTTTTTGGGCTCACGTTTAATCAATAGTTCCAGAGAGCATAAGTGGGCAACTATCATGAAACATGTTATCAAGAAAAATAACTCATATAGGGTAACATGGCAACTTCTGACTTGTACCGATCTTAATAAGTACTCAGCAGATTTTGAAGAGAACATTTTTGTAAAATCCTTGGTTAATGCGTTTAGCAAAATATCAACGTCGTATCCGGGTTTTCCTAAATTTAAAGAAGACCTTTATTTAGTACCAACAACCAGCTGTAGGTTGATTGCAAGCGATACTGTGCCTCCACTATTTAGCAAACGATGGGTAGAATATGGGTTTAGAACTATTGCCGATTTTAGGGAAGGAGATGAATGGATAACACCTGCAAAAATGAAAGAACGACTGCATAATGCCCCATGCTCAACAAAAAACGACCTTCTACAACACTACAAAAGGATAACATTATTTATCGATAAATATACGAACAGCGCAAGCAACGGCAGTGAACGCAAAGCGCATCGATGTAGGCTCAATGTCGATATAAACCAAACATCATTGGAAGTGACAAAAGACAATCGCAGTAGGCTACAACAGAGTTTGGTGCTTCTGTTACTCAACTGCAAGAAACCCTTGAGAAGTAGTTGGACAGATGATGAGGTAATTTGGAGTTCCTTCTTCAAGCCCCCCACACTCGGACACGAATCAATAATCTCTTGGAGGTTTGTAAAGAATAGATTGGCCGATGCAAAGTTCCTAAACCACATAGGCGTAAAAGACACGTCAGTCTGTCAATGGTGTGAAAGTGAGGGCAATGCCTGGCATATAATGATTACTTGCCAAAAAGCAAAACAATTGTGGCGGTTTGTAACTAACATCGTACAAATTTTGATGAAAAGGAAGGGACTCCTGATCAAAGAACAATGTTATGGAATCAGCGGCAATACAGCAAAGAGTGACCTAGGAAATTACGTAATAAACCTAGCTAAAGCTTGCATCTATTGGACAAAGATTGATGCGATAAAAAATGTTAATTCTAATATACCGTTGACCCTATATTACAAACAGCGTTTAAAATCTAGGATAATTAAAGAGTTTGTTTGGCACCACTCCAGACGTTCACTAGACAAGTTTTGCAACATATGGTGCATCGAAAAAACTATATGCTGGGTAGAGAATGATAATCTACAGTTTAGTGGCAATTTAATGCAGTAACTTATTGAAATTTGCGCAGATTACCAAAGCGAATGTTGTGACATGGATGCATGTACACAATAATTAAGTTGGAAACGTTTTGATTTTTAATTTTTTTTTCATTTTATTTTATTCTGTAACATTTATTTCATTTTATTTTGTTAGTTTTTTACTGTCGTTTTATTATTTATTTTTTTTGGTGTTATTTCGGCAGCGTTGCACTTGCCGTTCTTAACTACCTTTTTTCTTGTAACTACTGCATTTTATAGTTAGCGCTACCTTTGTGACATTATAATAAGTGTAGGTTTTATAAGATCTTATATATTAATATCTATTTTTTATATATTTGAACCATATATTATGTAAAAACCTAAAGTTTTAATAAATAATAATAATAATAATAATAAATAACACACACACACACCACACCACACACATACAAACTTAATAAAGATTTGTTGATCAGATAAAACAAGAATTTTTAAACAATCATAACATTTTGTATTTTAATCAAATTAGTTAAAAGTAGAAAGCTAGTTTTGACAAACATCACTTGTAACAACTTTAAATAAATGACATTAAATTTCAAAACTGGTTTTTTACAAAAACACATTAAGTAGTTTATAACTTTTATATGTGTAATTTAATGCTATCTACCTTGTAGCTTATGATTAAGGAATCAAATTTTCCGAAACGTTAAGTGTAATAAATGTTTTGAACTAAACCACTAAACTATTTCGAACAAAATTTATCCTAATACTATAAACAATCAATTAGTTTATATATATATATATATATATATATATATATATATATTGCTGTGATAAGGGGTTGTTTAGGGGTGTATTGAGTAGTAAGGGTCGTGTAGCAACTATAAATAGCAATAGGAATCAGAAAACTGCATTTATTTAGCAGAAAAATAGGCAATTCGTACATTATGTAAATAGCAAGCATTTAACACCTAGTATATAGACCGTTATTAATTTTAAGTAATGCCAGTGAGCATATCTTTCAACAATAGAACGTGTATTCAGCAGAGAAATAATCATACATGTAATTAAACATACGTAGAGGAGTGTTCTATAACTTATAAAATAAAATATGCATAAGAGAAAACATAACAAATCTTCATACAATTACGCTGGAACCATGAGCGCTTTAATAAGAAAACGCAGTTTCAGAGTTTAAATAAATACATGGACGAAAACAACACTAGAGTTACATCATTTAATTTTGTACAATTATCCAAAAGCATTATCTATACAAAGTCTGGCAAAGATAACAAATAATAAAGTATCAAACAATAGCAAATAACAAGCATAATTTCATCAGAAACAGCCTAAAAATACAGGTAATATTAAAGACAAAAGCTGGTTGGTTGAAACAATCTGCAAAACTGCTTGGAAACCCAACCCAAATGTAGTGGGAAAAGGCTATTTAACACCCAGCGGTGATAAGACCGCTCAGTCCACACCTGATGCACGTCGAAGCCACGACACTGTTAACCAGAAATCTACGCATCAAATAAATAAAGTTTAGAATATATCAAATTTATGTTATAGTGAAAATAGTGCTACATACAAAAATTGTGTTAAGAATATATAAAAAGTTTTTGCCGTTTTTCTCAGAAAACGTGAGTAGAAATTGAGTAATTAATAAATTAAATATTTATAATCATATAGGGCTTCTAATAGGCTTTTAATTGCATTCTAATTGGATTCTAATCAAATTCTAATTGGCTTCTGGTACAATTCTAATCTGCGTCGAAAGCATTTAAGGCAAGAGATTCAAAGCATATGCAGACAAATATAAAATACAGAAGCACGAGGTGATTTTTGGAAAACAAGGGGTAACTGTACTCAAATATTGGTTCAACCAAGCAGAGCATTGGTACTCGATTGAAGACAGAAAGGGGGTGTTGACACGAAACAACATATCACAGATCAGATCTACTTAATATTAAGATATTTTAAATTTAAATTTTAATACTGAATTTATTCAATTTATCCAAAACTTGTAAAGAAATCAACAAGAAACATTGCATACGGTAAACTTACTTAATAAATCATAAATAAGTCTACAACGTTCCAGATTTTTTTGTAAAGATGTTGTTTTGGTGACTTTATATTGAATTAAAAGTATATAAGTTTTGTAATAAATAATACATATGATATTAATTGATTGAAGGGTGTATTTAAAGAATTTCAAAAATTGTAAATATTATTTCCTTTCATTATATGAATGTTGATTGACTTCGTTTTTTCAAACAGGTAATCATAAAGGGGTGAAAAAGGAAAATTGATCATCGTAACGTTGTGCACTCTGTGTAGATTAAAAAGGGCTAGCTGTGGCATAATAATAAAAGTAAAAGATTAAATAGAGAAGAAACACAGAGTGGTGGCGTTAGGTAGAACGTTTATTACACCGAGTACGGCGTTATCATATCAATATATATATATATATATATATATATATATATATATATATAGATAATATGTAAATTTTCTGACCATATAACTTTATCTTCAATTGTAACTTTCTGGGTAGTGGCCATCCATTAAATAAAATAATACATTATAATATTCTTGTTTACGCGTTTCGGTCTACAAGACCATTATCAAAACTTTATTATAGCAAATATTCTTCAATAGCACCTACAAATTTTACTTATAAACATGTGATTATAATTTTTTCAGATAATTAATCCTTACCTCTATTTCAATTATTTTATAAATTTGTACAGATAAAATTCATTTTAACAATAATATGTAATTCAAACATTTTGGGTCATTAAATAAAATTGTAAACATACACGTTAAAAGCTAAATTAAAACTGTTGATAATAACCTTAATACATTATTGATAACAACTTTTTATCTAATTTACATTATTTTACTAGCAATTATCTATTAAAACTATTCTATTTCTTAAATCTACAGGATTAAACATTATAAATATACACTCAATAACTTTTAACTATATTAACATTACTGATGATTTTGTTATCCCAATTTTTAGTTTACTACTATTTATTTGTTATGTATAATATTATTAAATATTTTATAAAACCGTCGTTGTCGGTCTTTGAATTTATAGCATTTACTTCCCTTTGTATGTGTATTACCTCTAAAAAATTCCTCTTAGTATCATGTATTTCGTTGTCTATGATGTTTATTGTATCAAAATTAAAATTATGCATTTTGCTTATGGCGTGATTAGCGAGTGCCGTACATTTATTATTAGTTTTAATTGAGTATTTGTGTTCATAGCATCGTTTACTAATATATTGTTTAGTACTGCCAATATAAGTACCGGGGCATTCTTTGCAATTTATTCTATATATGACATGTGTTTTATTTTTCCGGGATATCAGGTTTTAATTTATTAAAAATTTTTTGTGTAATTATTAGGTTTATGTACTACTTTGATATCAAATTTTTTAAACAGGTTTTTATTTTGTGAGAAAGGAGCGGATTATATTCTAAACTTACAAAAGAACCTACTTTGGTATCATTTTTTTATTTGTCGTTTATTGTTATTATAAATGTTATGTATTTTTGTTTTATTACAGGTTCGTAGAACTTTACAGAGTAGTTATTTTCTTTTAATATTTTTTGACAGTATCTAAGTTCTTCGGTCTAAATTTAGAATCTGCAAGATTTACTGCATTGTCAATAAGATTGTTAATTACATTAGTTTTATATTGAGCCGGAACATTAGAGTTATAATTTAAAATCTACCTGACCAAATGTTCTTTGTATGCCAGTTTGTTAATATCTTACCGTGTTTATTATACAAAATTTTTATATTTAAAAGTTAATACTTTGGTCCGTTTCTTTTCATAAGTGAATTGTAGTTTAGGCTGAAATGAATTGAATATTTTTAAAGTATTATTAATTTTATTAGTAGGTAAGCACATAATACAATCATCCACGTATCTTTTATAAAAGTGTGGTGTATAACTCAGCTGGGGAATAACTGTGTTTTCTAATTCCTCCATAACTAGGTTTGCTGTTGTAGCAGACTATCTCTGCAATAGCAAACCTGAATTATGGAGGAAGACAGTTCTCGCTATAAAGTGATGTGATGTGACTACATAAAATATTGTGAATATCAATTCATTGCAATCATAATGTAACAAAATAAAAATATGTTGATAAACAGTGTCTGATGGGTGAAATGTCATAACGTGCGAATAATAAAAATGTGAATCGTGATTGTGTTAATAGGCAATTGATAGTCGTGTTCGGTACTGCAGAATAAATAACTGTTATGATGAATAAATGCAATTGTAGGAATCGCTGCGCGATGGTAATATGAGGTCTGTGAGTCATGAAAAGATGTAATGAGTTAGTATTAACGATGCAGGCAATCACAAAATATCAATTGAATGTGGATAGTAATAAAGTGATTGAGTGTAATTAAATGTCGGAACTGCCATGCAAAGATAATTTAAATTTATGTATAAATAAACATATAGAAACGTAATCCAATATACTCTAGAATTTGCTAGTTGGGTAGGATACTACGGTAAATCTTACAACAAAATATTTTCGAAATTATGTATTTCAAAATCGAAAATTCAAAATTAAATAATAAAAAATTTTTACCCGTTTCCTTCTGTGATGGCTTTTAACTTCGGTACTTGGACCTTTTGGAACTAATACCTAAATTATTCGACATAACAAATATTTATATAACAATATAAATATGTAAACTAAAATTGGTGATCTAAAAATATCATCATTGTAATGGTTGAATTGTGAACAAGTATATTGATGTATATTTGATAATGTTTAACGCTGTAGATTTTTAAGAGATGAATAGATTTAATAATATATATATATTATATATATATATATAAATTACCGTGGAACTCCGGTCTAAATTAGTACTCTCTCAAAAACATTCAAGCCCCAACGTTGGCACGTCATTGGATTGCGGTGGAACTCGGGTAAATCCTTCACCAACAAAATATTTTCGAAAATTTTATGTATTTTTCAAAACTCGAAAATTCAAAAATTAAATAATACAAAAAAAATATTTCTTACCCGTTTCCTCTCTTCCTCGGTTGAATGGCCTTCTTCAACTGCTTCCGGCTAGCTCATTTGGACCTCCTTTTGGATATCTATATTCACTCTCAAATTCTATCATTCACGCACACTCCCAATAAAACCACAAAATACAACCAACATACAATCTTTTATTTATTCCTATTTACAAATGCAATTCAACACTGTCCATATTTTATTGTTCACGTTACACTTCAGTAACTCTTATTTCGTAATGTCCTATATTTAATTTTAAAATCATCAAACACATAAAATGTACTCGGAGTAAATGGACCTTGAATAAAACCTTCTCTAAAATTCCTTCTTTATAATTTATTTATTTATTTTAATAATCTAAGTAAACTGTGGGGTATGGTGAGCTCATAATAACCCAACTAATTCTGCATAATGTATGCCCTTCTACGTTGCATACTCTTAAAATAAAAAAAAAACAAAGCCATGCACTCTTCACAAAATTTCACGTTCTGATGGAACGTTTAAAAGCTTTCTAGACACCTTCAATTTCTAGTTGAATACCGTAATAAAGTTATTTACACATATTCTGTTCAATACGCAAATAATTCACACTACCTTGAATAACACTCTCATACGCCACCCCAATATTTACAGTTTATAGGAAGCACAATTTTAAATCGTTACCTGGAAATTTCTACAAGATCTCCGCTCTGTAGTTGATGCCATGTATTTTTCTATCTGGTCGGCAGGTCGCTTCTCGCTATTACTAGAAGAACTCCATCTTGGTTGATCCGCCAACGCCGCCTTCTCGGTATAACCAAATTCCATTTCAATTATACTTCTTTCACAGTAATCTACGTTACTTAATGTCCCGACACGAGTTGATAAAAAATTATAGGTGATACCTCAATAAAAATTGCAATCTCGGCACACTAACAGCGTTTTAATTTAAAGGCTACCACTAAGCATTACAATTTAAATGATTTTATAATACTTACAACTCGTGTTAACTTTCATACGTGCTTTTTTGGACTTTCGAAATAATAAGGCACGAAGTTAAAAGAGAAGAGAGCTAGTGCTAGCTCTCTAGAATATTTATATCCTTCCAATGTAACCTCTCCAGGCCACATTTATCCGAAATCCCCTGCTCACAACAACACATTCCCACAATTTTGCACTCAACCCCATTTTCAAATCCGCGAATTTCAGTACCTCGTTATAGTATTTTAAGAAAATTACGCTACACTATCCTCGTGTTTATATCAAGTCAAACTAAACATATCGACCAATCGTAGATCTAATGACGTTTCACAAATTCCTCCTATACTATTGTGGTCTCATGCTTATACGTTTTCTACGTCTCCTTCTAACCTGCTTTGAGTAGTAGGAAATCGATATCCTTGTTTGTGCGCTGTCTACCACACGTGGACTTTCTACGTGAGTTAAATAATCGCTCATTAGTATTTCATGCTAAAACATCCGACCGCTTTTAAACAATCCTTAGAATAATTTGTTTGTTATCTACACATTAAATAGAACTTGACATTTAGAAAATACGCAGGTGTTCAATCGTAACGTTTTAAATAACACTTCCACGATTTAGAGTTCGGCGTATTTCTACCCCACTGATATATTTGTCAGATAGTAACGCGTTTCATCTTGGTATCATTGGGTTTTTACACGTTTTATGCATATTATACATCAATAATCGTTCAATTAAATTCAAATTAATTAATAAATTAATGGCATTGGCTTCTACCATTTAATTTCTTTGCAAACCTACTTAGATTTCATTAATTATTTATAACATTTCGTTAATACCTGATACTTAAAAATGAATTAACTAATATAACTTTCGCACGTAATTTCTGGTTGTTCCTTTATACAGGGTGTTTTGAAATTGTTTCTTTTATATTTATTTTTGATCTTTTAAAACCACTATAATATACATATATATATATATATATATATATATATATATATATATATGAATTAGAAGGTGATCCGTGTCAATCCCAAAGGATTTGGCACATAAAAGATTTAAAACTGGATGCAACTTGTAATGCGGACACATGTTATAACAATTGTTCATTTACTTTAGTTTTGGGAAAACAATTTTGGTTTAAGAAGTGTACATTAATAATGTTAGTTAGTTATTTTGTAGTTACAATAGACATTTACAACTCGGATTTGAAAAACATACAAAACTGCTCCCTTACTTCACAGTCATCCATGTCGACACCACGTCTTTTCTCTTACCTTTCTGGACTATCAACTGATTCCTGAAGGATAATAACACTTAAATTTTTGAACAATCCCTCGATAATATGAAACTAACCTTCCATGGCTGTTCACCCTTGATCCTCACTGAAAAAGGGTTCCCAGCTGACGTCTGTTAGCTACACCTGCATAACTAGACAGAGCGCATTCTCTACTTTTTGACAACACTTGCCTCTGTACCGTATTATCCAGCCTCTTGTGTTTTCTTCTTTGTACCTACCAAATTTTTTTCACTGGGTCTTTTGATTAAAGAATCAACATCTAATTCTCTTAATTAATTGTTTTATTTTGCACAAGTAAGTTCAGAAATAGTGTAACCAGGTATATGAACAAATAGCATAAAGTGGTAACCCCGATTTAACAAGAAGCTTTAATAGCATTTTCAGAATTTGAAGCGTAAAATCTGTGTTCAATATTGTGTGCATAATTAATCTTTTCTGTTTTTTTATACGAGGTAACAAGAGAATACCTCTTGTGTCCTCACTTTGTTAATTTAATTAAATTTTCTTTACAGCTTCTGCGTTAGCGGTTAATACAAGATTCCTCTCTAAGGACTTCCAAGTCCCCCTTAGGGAAACCCTGTGTTTAAAACTTAATGACTTGGTGGCGTCCTTCCTAAACCCCTGTTTTGATAAGAATCGAGCCCTAGTAAGAGAATGTTTTGTAAAAAGAACCACGACCAATCCTCATAAGCTCTACCCAAGGAATAGACTCCTAGCATAATCGGAAGATATTTGCGTTCCATCATTTTAAGGAAATCCTTCCTGAAAGTTCACTGGTTCCATTTGGGGATATTAAAAAACCCACGGGTTACTTTAATTATACATCAACCCCAACCATAAGTGTTAATTTTGTAAGAACTTTATGATAGTTGCAATAATGTCCATTAAAGCTATTTCATATTGCATGGAGTTTATTGAATAAGCTTTTCAAAGTGCATATTTATGTTGCATATTAATGAATTTTCTATTTTCTGAAAGCTTTTTATGACAGAGGCTTTTACTCTAAAATTTTATAGTTATAATTGATTCGTTTACATAAAATTCCCCTATGTTGCACCTTTTCTTTTTACAGGTAGATATGTGTGTACAACGGAGTTTAAACAAAACTCTAGCAGGACAAGCGTCAACATTTGGTGGCTGCGGTAGATTGCAAAAGACTATATCTCAAGGGGTTTTTACTCTTAGATATTTTGAGAACAAAGTTAAATCTTGCCAAGAAAAGTTATAGGAATGTAACTTAAAATATGACAAAAGAAAATTCCTTAATACAACTTGTATATTGACGTTTAGTTAATAACATTATAAAAACAAAATATATTACCTTATTTTCTTACAACCAAGTTTTCATGTGATAAAATCACTAAGTCTAGTACATATACCTACTCTCTCATAATTTTAAAAATGTCTTAAACTCTACCAGATAAGATATTAGAAAATCTAAAATTATTATTGTATTTAGACACAATTTCAAATTAACTTTCTACGTAAAAAAAAATCATAAATACGCTTTGTTGTATTTAACATAGTAAAGAGAATTTGTATTGAACATTTAAGTTGTAATTATCCTCATATCCACAAAAAGTTTCATGAAAGCTTTTATGTTTACACTTGTAAGGTTATACCAGGAAAATAAATGTAATATTAAATTAGTAAAAAAAAGGAAGAAAGATAAATCTCATATATGCATTTATATAATTTGAAAGAAATGTATACTTAAGTATCAAGCTCTGGCTTGTTCAGAATTAAAGAAGTTTCAGTCTCTTTAGACGGCTTTAAGACTACTATCATCCATATTTAGTTTGGTTGTTAACCTCAAACTTCAAATTTGTAAGAGCCAAACTTTTTATTTCACAACCATACGTTTTGTTAACGGATATTTAATTTACTTTTAGAAGGTAACTAAACGGCAACATAAAATTCTTGTACGATAATAAATAATATTTTGTAGATAGGATTAATGCATAGGCTTAGATAGCCTAGCATATATAGTTCGACATTCCACCGAAGAACCCAAGAAAATTTAACTGGTAACTTACCATTCATAAACATTTTGAATGAGTAATTCAGGTCGGCTTTCTCCATATACATTTTAATAGTATTCTAAAACAATATTTTGTATTTCAACATTAAAAAAAGACACCTTCTACATACCAGGTACGGCATCGTGGTCTTAGAAAGAACTTCCATATCGGGAAACGGCATTTGCACAAAAAGGCAGTCAGATATCAAGAGTACAAAAATTTATTCTGGTTTGAAGATAACCACACCTTTTGAGAAAGGGACAAACAAGAAAACCATCCTAAATGACAGATTCTTGTATACACCAGTTGTGTATTTAGGGACATATTTCAGAGGTTTACCAATTACAAAATTACATATGATCATAATTATTTATATTATTTATACAAAAGGAGGAATATTAAATTAGTACTAAAGATCAATGTATTTAGTGTATTATTTTATAATACTAAAGGGTAACGCTACATAAATTAAAACTAACTTGTCATTGTAAACGGTATTAATATAAAATTAAAATGAAGAATACTTGTATATGAAAGGAAGTGTGACGTTCAATGTAATATGGCAAGGCAACGACGAATTGACATGTTACAATGTATTTAACAGAAATAACATGAATTTCTTTGTTTTTCAATTAAATTTGAATAAAAATACGGATTTAATTGTAAGTCTTTGTTTTTAAACATTATTTTACATGAACATTAAGATTATACAAAGTGTTTCAATAAGAAATTAGTCCATCCAAGGTTAAATATTAATTGTTTCATATCTAATTTAACATTAGCATAATGCATCACATTACACGTTTTCACTTAGAAACTTTATCCAAAATTCACAAAAATGATTATCTAATGCGTCCAATAGTAGCTTGTAATAATTGCCCCACAGAATCACTACCAAAATTTATAACAAAGATTCTTCAAAAGTCTATCGATTGTAAATATAATATTAAAGACACTTTTGAATGTGCAGATTTTAATAATAATTTTCAATTAAGAGAAATTCCATACTAATATGCTTAGACATTACTTCATTATTTACTAATATGCCAAAAGAACTAGCTTTACAATATATTAATAATATTTGGACTAAAGTTAAGTACCAAAATTGACAAAAACATTCTCCTACAAATTTTTGAATTTATATTTGAATCTAGCTATTTTTCATTCAACAACAAATATTTCAAACAAATATTTTGTTGTCCAGTGGACTCAAACATAAGTCCAATATTTGCTGATATATTAACAAACACATTACGTGATCAAGTCATACCTAAATTATCTTTCAACTACCATTTATTAAAAAACTTGTAGATGGTATAATTACAAATATATCTTTACAAAAAGTTAATGAGATTTTAGATATTTTTTAACCATTACAATTCATATATACAATTTACAGCTTAACTAGAAATAAATAATACATTACCATTTCTAGATATTTTATTAATTAGAACAACAGCAAATAAAATCATTTTAAATTGGTATCATAAAAAAATTATTATTTTTAATAGATAAATATTCGTGTCAACTATTTAGTATGAAAATTAATTAATTTTAAAAATGTAACACCGTATACAGAAAATTACTAATCAATCTTTAAACAAAAAGAATTAAAATCTTTTTATATTAAAACAAAATAGTTATCTATCAATTTTAGTAAAAAAAAACTTTACGCAGCAAAACATTCGAAACAATAAAAATAACAACTAAAATAGCATTTATAAATTACTACCATACATAGAACACTTAACACCCAAATTAGTTAAAGTATTTAAAAAAGAAACAAAAATTGTAAAACGATATATAATTTCAATAAAAGATCTATTTTCTAAAATAAAGGATAAAACACTAATCTTAAATGAGTAAAATACATTATATAAATAAACTAAACGTTTAAATTGTAATGCGTCATATATTGGTCAAACAATTCGTTTTCTAAATCTATTGTTATATTTGGTGCAGATTTTAATGAGCACCAGTGCTCTTTAGTGAATACTTCATCTATAGCAGCGTAAAAAATTTCCTAAGCTGAACCTGAAGCTACATCATTTAGGGTTCTTGCACTGCAAAGTGTTCCTGCATTTTTCATCTTCATAATTCTCATACACCATTGAAGGAAGAACAAGTTTATGTATTTCACATTTGTCACATGATAAACTTACTGTTTTAACATGTTATATAACAAAGCTAAGTGTATTAAAACGACACATACTTTTGACAGAAACATGTTCGCTCCGGTTCGCAAATATTTTCAAACTCCTAAAGACACCCTAAAAAAATATTAAAATTGTTTTTTTAGCTTCTGTAAAACCTGTGCTCTTGAAACTTGTTGGGCATATTATTGATATTAAACTCGCTATTTCATCCATGGGTGCCGGTTCTGCTGCTGTTTTATTTGCTGTTGTAGATATTGATCAGCAATTATCTCCAGGGTTTATCTAAGTTTGTTGTATGATATCCACTTTACCCTGAAGCACAACAGATGTACTTAATTATTGATTTATGGTTGTATTAGTTGTGCAGTTAATTGCAGTTTGCACCTGGCCATCAATATTCTTGTCTAGGTTCGCATCTATCTTAGAAGTAGATGATGTACTGTGTTTTGAATGCCTAGAAGTTGTGGAAGGTGAGATAGGTCCTTGAATATCTTAATGCAAGGTGGTTTTAGTATTAGACTTAGAGATTGAATGCCAGACGATTCAAATAATTGAGTGTCCACTTCTTTTGCACTACTTTAGGTAAAATAATTGCTGTTCTGGGTGCAACTTCAAAAGCAGATGCTATACTAGTGCTAGCAATGATGGGAACTTTACTAGAACATGATAATTTATTAAGGAACTTTGTGGTTCTATGACCGTATTTAGAACGAGTTTTTCATATTTTACAATAATCAAATATCCTTAATTTAGACATAAGCAATGTTGACTTTTTCGAATCTTTTTCTGCAGGTTTTGACCAAGACAATATTCCAGGATTTGTACCTTGAAATGTGCTTGGTGGCTTCGATGTGATACAAGTTTTCAGATTTGTTGTGTTCACTGGAGTCTCTGGTTTTGGCTTATGATCAGTTAAAATTTCTAACAATTTTGATGAACTCAAGTACTCAGGTTTTTCAATGTATAACTGATGGGTATTAGAAGAATTTGTACTTGCAATAGAAACATGATGAATAATAGCACCATTGGCAAAGTTTTTACTTTTGGAACTGGATTCCTCTGCAAACACTTTGCCTAAAGACTGTTCTATAGAATCGGGTTCTTCTTTTGAAGGGAAATCTTGCTTTGGTTTAGTGACAGTGTTAATCATATCTTGAATATCGATAAAAACAACAAAAAAAAAATAGGAAATGAAACTGGTTTTGAAGATATTGACGGTATACTAGTAATTTCTATTTGGGCATAAGCTAAGACATCTGTTAGAAATGTTGGATTAGAATTTTCAGTATTGCTTTGTATCAATGTTTCAGATGATTCGGTAGAAATATTATCACAAATAGGTAAAGCTTTCAAAGCAGGATCAGCTAGTGCTGATAAACCAGATAAATCTTCTGATTGTTTGCTATATCTTTTTGATGAAACATTTACACATGTTTGAATATGATTCAATACTGTTATCTAATTCAACAACTGTAGAACTTTCAAACAATCCTGTATTTTAGGTTCCAAAATCTTCAATTTCGTTCTGGTTTGTCACTATTGACAATGGGCAACTTACATAAAAAATATCAGTGTCATTATTTTTATGCAGAACTGACATTTGGGCATTATCTTCAATTGAATCATCTTTATCAAGTTCATTAATAAAAGCCATCCTGGTTTTAGAAAATGAATCTGTACTAGGCAAAACTAAATTTAAAGCAGTTTAGTTCATAAACAACGGTGTCATTATTTTCAAGATGTGCTGGTAACTTCAATTGTTCATGTAATTGTATATGTTTAAATGTTCGCATAAATCTCTTTTTGGGATCATTTGGTATTTCGTCGCCTGCTTCACAAGGGTCTCGCCTTGGAAGAGCTGGTATTTTTAGCTTAGCATCTATGGACACTCCTGCAACGAAGTCATTAACACTTCTCTTAATAAGTATTTAAGTATCTATAAAAACAGAACTTATTTCAGGTTCACTACTGGATATTTCCATTTGTAAAAAAACCTTCCTTATCAGACTCAGAATGAGGAAAAGATATATCCATTGTACTGAATAATGGCTTACACCCTGTGGGAAACAGAAAAATTTAAAAAAATGATTTCTTTGGATCAATCTCTTGGTAATTGTGGGGTGGAATAGGAGTTGGACAAAAATGGTATCAAAATTATGTATTTAGGCACATTAAATTGATTACTTTTTGGTCAACACAAATTGCTACTTTTGGAAAGCATGCTAAAAATTTTGAATAAACCTGGTCCAGTGCTAATAAAAATTCTAAGGGTTGTATATAGTGAATTTGTAAAATGCCACCTGTAAAGTAGGGTTTGAATTATGAAAATCGGGTGGGTTTATTTAAATATACAAGTTGAAAAATTAGTTTAAGGTTTGCATCATGTATAAAGTTAATTTGTATTAGTATACAAGTTTTACAGATTGCCATAGAGGTTTGTGTATAAAAGGTTTGGTAACAAGATAATAGTTTTAAAATAATAAAAATGAGTGTTCTTATTTTGAATAACCATGGCAATTTAAAGAAATGAGATTAATTTTTGATTTTCTGAAAGAAAGATGTTTGTAAATTGAGTATTAAATTTAAAATAAACAGTTGTATACAAATCAAGAGGTGTTATTTGAGATTAAGTTAATGAAAGTAATAAAGGCAGCAATAGTGAAAGATTAAGTCATAGTATTGTAAGAGAAGTTGGAAGAGTTTTATGATTGCAAGTTATTGGATCGCTATTTGGAAAAAAAGAAAGGTTTAAAGAAAAAATAGTGTAAAGACGGTAGGAAGAGTAAAAGAGTGGAATAAGTCTTTGGACAGCAAGTAATAAAGAGTGGTTCATAATTCAAAGAAAATGGAAGAGGATTTTGATTTATTTTGGTGATGCATACAACTGTGTTTGAGGAGAGGATGTTGTTATTTCAGCTGGTGGTATAAAAGAAATATTGTAAAGCGCTTTTACTAGCAGAAAGTTTAAGAAGTAAGTACTGATAAGCAATTAAGGTAAAAGTAATAGGGAAACTAAGTTTAGTTTTCAAAATTATTTCTAAATTCTGAGGGGGCTATGACTGACATCTGTCAGTGGGGTTTAAATAACCAATTTTGAATATTTGCAACAACTACTGTACGTTAGAGCTGTGGTATTTGCAGGATACGTAGGTTAGCTGTCGGCGTACGTATCTGAGCCATCGTTTGTTGGCACATTTCGGGACCCTGAGGTAAGAGAAGAGCCATAGTAGAATAGAATAACTGGGATCAGCATTTAATGAAAATATAAAATACCACTTTCGCTCCATCAGAAAAGAATGTTTGTAGCTGAGTGGCTGGGTCTTATCAGATTGTTGTAAGTGGCCAATCCCAATGTGGAACAAAGACCCAAAAAAAAAAAGAATATCGCGTAAGTAGATAAGTAAGGTACGAATGGGACCAGTGCAGCATGATGCGCGGGAAAGTTGTTACAAATATAAATATACAGATTTTGTAGTAATTTAGTGTTTCAGAAATGGCGGAAGAACAAAAAAGCAATTGAAATCGGGCAAAGCATATGGACATGGATATGAAGACAGAAACCTGCAAGAACAGAGTCGTGTTGAACCAGATGTGCCCATTGTGGAGATGGAAAAACGAGTTGAGAAACAAAATGTAAATGTAGGTAAAACCCAGGATATATTGAAAATTTTACGTGAAATGCAGGTGAAGATGGTTGCACATCAGACAACAGTAGAAGCGAAACTAAAAGAAAATCATGCAAGTATAGAAGAAACCAGGAGGAAATACATACAAGAAGCCATGATATCCAGATGGAAAAAAGGATTGAGGCCAACGTTTAAACCAGCGTGAAAGTAATGCTACAAGAAACGTTTGAGACACAAAATGGAAATCAACCAGGACGTAGACAGTAGAATTATAGGCTGTAAAAACATGACAATAACCAGAATCAATGACATTAGAAAAGAAGTAAACCAGACGAATGTGAACCACATGGAATATTATGCTAATTTAAGATAAGCTGAACGTTTGAAGCAAGAAAACGGCCAGAAAATTAGGAAATGTGTAGCAAAATTAATAGGAATGAAATTATGACAAATGACAGGGAAATCAACCTGGGCACGAAAACATGAGTAGGTTTGAGTTTTGATAGAGTTGACGGGAATTTTCAGGCCTTAAATGAGAAAATCTGTAATTTGGAGTGAGATGTGGTGGATTTAGACAAGCTAATATTTTTAAATTTGGAAAAAAAATTACCAAAATTTGGACGAAAATGAGAGCAATGCAGTATGGAGGGAGAGGGGGTGTTGAAAAATGTCACTGCATGGTTAGAAAACAAGATCGAAATTATGGGAAAATTTAAAAAAATGTTTATAGACAACTACTAGGAAATGTTACAATCTAGGTGAGAAATTTACCTTCATCAAAAGTTTATTTTAATTTTGAAAAACAAAGTGTGGCTTTGTGCTAAATAAGGGGCAGGGATTATATTTAAGTAATTCAGGGATTACAACACATGGGAAACAGAAAATTTAAAAAAGTTAATTTCTTTGACTGCATCTTTTGGTAATTGTGGAGTAGAACACGATTTAAATAAAATAGGATTAAAATTATATATTTAGGCATAACTAAATGGGTTCTCTTTTGGTCGACACAAATTGCAACTTTTGAGAAACATAATAGAAATTTTGTATAAACCTGGTTCAGTGCTAAGAAGAATTCTAGGGGTTGTATATAGTGAATTTGTAAAATGCAATCTGTAGGTTTGTAGTATTACAATTGGGCGGATTTATTTAAATATATAGGTTGAAAAATTAGTTTAAGATTTGAATCGTGTATAAAAAACAAATTGTATTGGTATGAAAGTTTTATAGATTCCCATAGGGATTTGTGTATAAAAGGTTGCCTAAAGAAGCACTGGTTTCAAAATAATAAAAACGGGTATGCTTATTCTAAATGCAAGGCAGAGTAACAATGGCAAATAGGAGATTAATTTTTGATTTTCGGAAAGAAAGACGTGTTTTGTAAATTGAGTGTTAAATTTTAAATAAAGGGTTGTATACATGTGAAGAGGTTTTATTTGAGATTAAATTAACAAAAGTAATAAAAGGCAGCAATAGTGAAAGATCAGGAAGTCATAGTATTACAGAAGGAGAAGTTGGAAGACTTTATGGTAGCAGGTTATTGGATTGGTATTTGGAAAGAAAGAAAAGCTAAAGGAATAGTATAGAGACGGTAGGAAGAATAAAAGAGTGAAATAAGTCTTTGGAAAGCAGGTAATAAAGAGTGAATCATAATTCAAAGAAAAAGCAAACGCATTTTGGATTTAGTTTAATAACGCATTGTTACATTCCGTCCCTGAAATTGAAATAAGTGCTCATTCAACACCCCGTAGGTTTTATTAGTACATGCTATTATCATTTAAATATAGCATATTACTCTAGCAATATAACTTGTAACTTTTTATTTATCGAAAACGTTTACTTCGGAAATATTATTATAGTATTGAAAATTGGGCATCTCTTGCATTAAAATATTTTGTCCTTAATGATTGTCAGGTGTTCCGAAAAGGTTAAATATATACGCCTTGTCAATAGCTTTATTTACTAAAGCATTTGCTTTATCGAGATAAGGTATAATGTTTTAGCAGACTTACTATAAAGATCGAGGACGAACGTATTTCAAATAATAAATTCTTATGATCATATTGAAAATAGGCAACTTATGTTACACCTACCTCTAGGAATCTGCAAAACTAGTTGCAGACATTCGTAGTTGGTTAGGCACGCCCCCCAAGAGGTTAACGACGTTTCATGTTTATCGAGGCAGTTCACTCTGTCCTCTTGACAACAGATGATGTTTTGGAAATTATTTTTCATGTTGGTGTTTTGGTCGACAGAAAATGTTCTTTTAAAAACACGATTTCTGAAAAGTTTTCGAAAGATGGACAGGTTCCAAGCAAGACGACGATCCAAAGAAGGATCATTACTGTATTTTGTGGTGATTCCTTTATTTTTCAAGGAACGTGCTTTGCTATAATCATTTTGCAGTGTAAATGCTATACAGATACAACAATCCGTCATGCCTATTCTAAAAAGGAATAATGTCCTTAATACAAGATTTTGAGAATATAATAACTATGAAATACCGGAATGTAAAAAGTTAAATGTACTGAGTTAGGCCTAGACGATTTGCAAGCTGTAGCCTGATATACAAACAGATACAAAATGTCCCGCCAGGTTGTTATATTCTCTATAGCAGTGGATGATTTTTCGAACAATAAATTTGGTTTGGATTTGGTATTTTTTGGTTGAATTCCTTTTTTTTAAGATTTGGTTTTGGTATTGGAAATGGATTCCACCTCGCTGAAGACCGTCGCCATTTAATGTGTTGACGGCTAATATTAGTAAAGATTATAGCAATTAATTGTAACCCTCACTATCTCTAAACCTTTTTTTCTTATATGAATCTTTTAGAGCTATCCAACGATTCAGATATAATGCTACCACCCAAGTGGACTGTGAAAATGCATTTTATTGGCATATTATGAGTGATCAAGATTTTTTTTGTTTATCCAGTAACCGTTAAACTATTTAATTTTGTTTAAATATTTTCATTTTCTTCCTATTTAATGTACATGTGAGATATTACCATTTAAACTACTTGAAAGGGAATTTAGAAAAGTAACAATTATAATTTTGCTACAATAATTTTTTGTTCAAACTGTTTCGACAACTAAAATTTAGTAATTGTCAATGTAACAACTAAAAGCAGTCCATTGTAGATGTTGTTTAAATAATTTTTTTTCTATTTGAGGTGAACTTTGGAATGTATTTATTATTTTAGTGAAAAATTTTGTATTATAAATTCTTCGGAATAATTTGTAGAAATTATTGTTTACATCAAGAGCTGGTTCTCTTTTCTGGTGCAACATGTTTTTCTAATTAAGGGATTGAAAAATAAATTTTTAGGTTTTATGGTTAATCCAGGTAGTTTCAACTTAAATTTGTACCCTGAGATTCCCAATCTTGCTTTCTCTTTGTGTGACCTACCCCACTCTACGACGCATTTATGGTACTTTACTTTCCTTTGGTCCACACAAATTATCGTAACAGCATACAATTGAGTTTAAGGAAATGATTTTGTTATTTCAGCAGGTAATATAAAAAAAATATTGTAAAGGGCTTTTGAATCTTTTCCCACAGGGCTTTTTGAATCTTTTCCCACGGGTTTTCTTGAATTGATTGCTATTATTTTACTTCAGAAGTGAATCAACTAAAAACATGTACAGAGCGTTTCAAGTTTAAATAATAAAAAAAAATAGCAAAAAGTGACATACAACACAGTACTATCTCAAAAGTCCAAATTTTCAACTTACTTAACTGACTTATATGAAAAGATTCAATTTTCATTTTCATTCAAATGCATTGTCCAAGTATTTTAAAAAATACAATAACCATGCATCACACAGCGACATGACCATCGGTTTTTCGGCATTTCTAAATAGCATTCTTTTTTAGTTGCTACAGTTTTGATCCAGATGTGTAACATTTCCATGTATAAACTTTAACACTGGTAGAAAAGAGTATTTTTAACACGGAAATTAGTTGTTTTGTATTTTAATATTACACTACATATACATTACTTTAGTACGTTTATGTTATACAAAGACGTCACACAAAATCTATGTCCAATTATAAATATATATATATATATATATATATATATATATATATATATGCATTAACTTATACAAACTTTCTCCTGTATGTAAGTTTCTATGATTTAGCAGTACTACTATTGTCGCTATGTTTTATGTGGATAGATCATTCGAACATGCACCCAGAGCTAGTTATGTATGAAATGATGCATCTGTTGCAAGTACAAATTCTTTTAATATCAGACAGTTATACAATGCAATACCCGAGTTTGTTAAATCTATCGTAACTGATGACGTGACATTCATGAAAGACATGTTATCGGTTTGTCCAAACATTTAAACATCTACAATTACATGAACAATTGAAGTTGTCAACACCCCTTGCAAATAATGACACCGTTAATTTATTAAATGTAAATACTGATATACTGAACAATAAAGATAATACTGAAACAATAAATCAATAAACATGGTTGAAAGTATAAAAAAAGAATACCAGAATTAACGAAGCCAGCACAAATTCAACACCAATTAATCAAACTATTTTCAAAAGTACAGTTGTTTCTGAACATCACAAAACTGCTTTAAATTTAGTCTTGCCTAGTACAAATTTATTTTCTAAAACCAAGATTGCTTTTATTAATTAACTTGATAAAGATGAATCAACTCAAAATAATGCCCAAAAGTTAGTTCTGCATACAAATAATGACCCTGATATTTTTGATGTAAGTTACCCATTGTCTATAGTGACAAACCAGAATATAATTGGAGATTTTGGAACCCAGAATACAGGATCATTAGAAAGTTGTACAGTTGCGGAATTGGATAACAGCATTCAATCATGTTCAGACATGTGTAAATGTTTCATCAAAAAAATATAGCAAGCAATCGGAAGATTTATCTGATTTATCAGCACTAGCTGATGCTGCATTGAGCGCTGTACCTATTTGTAATGATACTTCTACAAAATCATCTGAAGCATTGACACAAACAATTACTGAAAATCCTAATCCAACATTTCTAACTGATGTTTTAGCCGATGCCCAAATTGAATTTACCAGTACACCATTATCATCTTCAAAACCAGCTTGATTTAATAATTTTTCTATTGATTCCACAGATGTTAAAGATTTGCCGAGCACTGTCACTAAGCCAAAGAAAGATTTCCCTTCAAAAGAAGAACCCATTTCTATAGAACAGCTATTAGGCAAAGTTTTTGCAGGGAAATTCAATTCCGAAAGCAATAACTTTGCCAATGTTGCTCTTATTCATCATGCATCTGTTGCAAGTACAAATTCTTCTAATACAAAACAGTTATACGATGAAATACCGCGGTACTCAAGTTCATCAAAATGTTAGAAATTTTAACTGATCTTAAGCCAAGACCAGAGACTACAGTGAACACAACATATCTAAAAACTTGTATCACATTAAAGCCACTAAGCACATTTCAAGGTGTAAATCCGGAACTATTGTCTAGGTCAAAACCTGAGGATAAAGATTCAAAAAAGTCAGCATTGCTCATGTACAAATTAAGGATGTTTGATCATTTGTAAAGTATGAAAAACTCCCAAACATGGTAATAAAACCACGAAGTTCATTAATAAAGTATCACATTCTAGCAGAGCTCCCACCATCGCTAGCACTAGCATACTATCTGCTTTTGAAATTGCACCCAGAACAGCAATTATTTTACCAAAAGTAGTACAAAAAGAGGTTGACACTCAATTATTTAAACTGTCTGGCATTCAATCTGAAGGTCTAATTCTAAAATCACCTTGGGTTCAGATATTAGACAAGCTCCCTCACCTTCCACAACTTCTAGGCATTCAAAACACAGTACATCATCTACTTCTAAGATAGATGCGAACCTAGACAAGAATATTGATGGCCACGTGCAAACTGCAATTAACTGCACAACTAATACAACCATAAATCAATAATTAAGTGCATCTGTTCTGCTTCAGGGTAAAGTGGATATCATACAACAAACTTAGATAAACCCTGGAGATAATTGCTGATCAATATCTACACCAGCAAATAAAACAGCAGCAGAACCGGCACCCATGGACGAAATAGCGAGTTTAATATCAATAATATGCCCAACAAGTTTCAAGAGCACAGGTATTATAAAAGCTTAAAAAAACAATTGTGTGAGTGTGAATAAGTGAGGGTATGTGTGTGTGTGTGCATATGAGTGTGTATGTGTTTGTGTGAATGTGTATGTGTATAAGTATGTATGTGCATGTGTGTGTATGTGGGTAATGTAATGATGTGAGTATGTGTTGTATCTGTAGCACTAGTGTGTAGTTGGGTGTACTATTGTAATGTATTCTACAAAATATCTGAAGCATTGACACAAACAATTACGCTTCCACCAAGTATGGAAAGTAACTCTTTCAATTTTAAAATAACAAAAGAGTGGGAATACACTATCACTAATATATATATATATATATATATATATATATATATATATATATCGGAATTATTCGGGAACTAACCTATTATTACCGATCCGACTAATATACCGGATTTATACGCGAGTTAACCGAACATTCTGCCCACCGTAAAATACCCAATTTTACCCAAATAAAGACGTGTAAGATAAATTCATCTTAATCAATGTCAATGTCATCAATGTCAACCAAAGAAAACATGCATAAACAAACAAAAAAAAAAATAAATACTAAATCAAGATTACATAGTTAATCATTGATTAGGAAGAGGACATAGTTTAATGACAGGCCTCTTTAAATAACCTGTAGAGGTTCTGAGAGTAACTACCCGAGTTTTCCCGTCAGACCCGGGATGGAGAGAGACAACCCGCCCCAACTTCCATTGCAAAGGAGGCAAGAGTTCATTGCATATCAAAACGAGCATGCCTTCTTTGACAAGATTGCCCTCAAGAAGAAATTTTAAACGCTGTTGCAGAGTGTTCAAATATTCATTCCGCCAGCGTTTCCAAAATAATTGATGAAGTGCTTGTATTTTCTGCCATCGAGATAAACGTGACATGTTGATGTCCGACAAGTCTTCATCAAAAAAGATTCCTAAAGGTTCAATCTTTAAAAAATGATTTGGAGTAATAGCCGTCAAATCGTTAGGATCAGAACTATTAGGACACAACGGTCGCGAATTGAGCACAGCTTCGATTTGCGAAAAAAGAGTACACATCTCTTCAAAGGTGAGTATGTTGTCTCCAATAACCTTTATTACATGGCGTTTGACGGATTTAATGCCTGCCTCCCACAAGCCACCCATGTGGGGGGCTGCCGGCGAGTTGAAGTGCCAGACCAAATGTTAGGCTACAACCGCTAAACGAAAATACTGCAAAATTGCTTTGTTAGCTGCCACAAAATTAGTGCCACAATCACGAAATATTTGGGCGCACAATCCTCTGCAGGCTATAAAACGACGCAGAGCTGCTAAAAATGCCTCTGTGGAGAGATCAGAAGTGCACTCCAGATGAACCGCTTTTGTTGAAAAGCAAACAAATAAGCAAAGATAGGCCTTCAACACTTTTGCCCCTCTAATTCTACTGGCGGTAATAGAAAATGGTCCACCAAAATCGACACTCACAATCTTGAAAGCCTTTACCTCAGAAACCCTGCTTTTTGGCAAATCGGCCATAATGGGAGGAGTGAAAGGAGTAGGGCAAACACGAAAACATGTGTAGCAAGTTGATAATACCGAACGGATAGCCCTTTGCAGGGATAAAATCCAAAATTGTCGCCTAAGTAGGGACAGCAAAGTGTGATATCCGGGATGCAAATAAATTCAATGAAAATGACCAATGATTAAACGCGTTGAAATGTTATTTGTTATTGTCTAATTGATTAGTTACAAGGCTAGCCTCACGCATGGGCACCAGTAAAACGTAATTTATTGATACGCCTCACGTTGCCGGCACCTATGGGATGTTAATTAGGGTTAAGCCCTTCTTTACAATATTCGCGGTCTAGTCTGGGAATTACCCCAAGGGTGAGCAATGAGTTTGGGCGTGGGTATATGGTGGGCTCGACTACAAACGGGAACAAAAAAAATAAATGGACGCCACTGCATCTATATAGGCAACAAGCAAAACTAAAGTATCCTACAGGAAGACGCAGAAACCTATAGGATATTATGATTATCAAAAAAACTTACAAACCTCAATATACAATACCTCTGAAACCTCTGCTCTAGCTTCCGCGATGTCGAACCTGCAAGAAGATGTCACACAGAAAATAAAATATAAGACACCGTTTGTGCCTTACAACAACAAAATATTTCGATCTTTATAGATCGATTAGCCTGGATTCAAAACCTTAATAACACCTTACCTATGAGAAAATACTCTACTGGAAATTACTTATTCCTTACTATTAACTGATGCTGTATCAACTTTTCCACAATCAAAATTTTGCTGATCTAATTTGATCAATGTTAAGTTCAATAAGTGAAATAAAAAGACAAAGGTATCGATTCAAAATTTAATCTAAATATGATTCTCTTTTGTTGCAAAAATTACTTGTAAATAAATTTCATTAATCAATATATAAACTTTAAAACTTTCTTAGAGTGTTCCTCTATAATCAAAATAATCAACATTAAATAAGTTACAGAAGTTTCTGAATATACTTCTCTACATAGAGAGGTATTAGCATTTATAAGTTAGTTAATACAGTTTAGTTTTGTAAACATCCATAAACAGATCTGTTCTGGCTTACAAGATTTTTATCTAAGGAACTTGTTACATAAACAGTTCATATGGTTTAAGCATGAAAATAATAAACTCAGATTAACATATGTCAAAAACAGCTTAGTTCTTCTACTAATTACAACAAATTGCTAGAAAACACCTTTCATCCAAAGGTGGACTTTATACATATTTTTTATCACTTGACATGTGCATCATAAAAGCACTTTGAATAACAACTTTTAAAGCATCTAAAGATTAAAAAATTTCTCTTATAAAGCAATCTAGTTCCAAATGAAAAATATTTGACTTATTAAATTTTAGGTTATACTTCCAAACTAAATTTTTACGTGGTATTTAAGCATAAACACATTTAGCAAACGAACTTGAAATTTACGTTACTTAACGAAGATTTACCATGATTTTGTAAATAGTAAATTAAAGCTTTAACCTTAACTAGCACACGAAATTGATTTTCAGCAAAAGGTTTATAAGTACCTGGTACATTTAATTGTTACAGCTGCGATGTTGACGAATGTAATAGATGAGCTCGGACACTTTACTTTCCATCTGTTTGAAATTCGATAGATACCAAAACATGCCTGCATTAACCATAATTCCTCGGACGTTTTAAAACAATTAATCTGATAATACTCGACCACAATCTAAGTACATCGTTTAGCGTGTTCCTCAAATTTTGCACCAATGGATTTCTCACCACGTGTTGTAGCTGTTGCTTGAGTTGACTGGGCGGCTTACACGAGAGCTCCTTCGTCAAGCCTCCACGCGACAACTAAGCAGCCCTACCCTTCTTCTAGAGCTATCCTCAGCTCCCACTTACAAGCGAAATTCACCATGTTTGGCAGTGAAGTCTACGTACCCGCGGTTGCTTGCAAGATGGCCGTATTCTTTATTTGTCAATGCTCATAGCCTTCGCGTCATTTTCGCGCAGGCGTTATGTTTAACAAATACTCTAGTGGACGCCAGAACGCCTGTAATTTATGTAACACAAGTTACGCTCAAGGTATCCTTGATATTGAAAGTATAGAAGTCTCTGTTAAATACTCCTTATAGGTAAAAATAACATAAACGGAAAAAGTTGTTCTTCTTTATAGTACATTAAATTAATTAATGATTACACGCTAAATGACGAATTCGCAAAATAATAACAGTTAGAACTGTTTTTTTTAGATATGAAATGTAACAAAATTTTGTTACACTGCCTCCGATCAAAAAGAAAAAAACTTTGAGGTTAATTATATCTTAATATATACACAACCGAGAAGTTTTTTTTATATAGAGGAAAACTATCGCCTTAACCAAAAGATAAATACAAAAAAGAAACATTACAACAAATCGAAGTAAGAACAAAGTAAGTTTGCACTTTGATCTCTGAACCAAAAAAATCATGAATGACCTCTTGCATTAAGAAGAGGAAAATGGGGTGCAACCAAATGAGTGTGTAGGTAACTCTGCGTACCACACATCCGTCAGGAGTCAATATCGGTAAGTCATAATCGGTAAAAGGTCATAATCGGTAAAAATCAAAATATTGTAGTCTACCACTCGAGTTGCAACCAAACGGGGGAACTAAAAAAACTAACCTACTTTTCAAAATATAAACTGAAATTCAAACAAAAAGCTTGACATGAACTATCGCAAAATAACAACAAAAAGATTTACTTTCCTACTACTACCCTTGACACGATAACCTTACTAATATTAATAGTAAAACAAAAACTCACACCTATATACATAAATATCAATACTGTTCCAACAATGATTATGTATTTGCTGGTCTCAAAAATTCCAGCTCAATACATTCAGCAAACTTTGATTATTGCCTCTACCAAAAATAAACTGCTCATCAAGCCACTACTCATTGTAGCTTACTAATGAATACTTGGCTTCTTCAGCTTATAGCTATTCATAGCCCAATCGCTACTCTTTTCTTTGGGACACTCCAGTCTCAAAAAAAAATCCTCAACTCTACTGTGGCCACACCAAACATCTCGAACCAAAACTACTCAATACTACAATGGCCTCACCAACTAGGTTACTCCGACCTACAACAACAAACAGCACCTACCTTCCTCGCTTACTCTAGACATAACAACACATGACTCGATCAAAATACGTCCACAAACATGAAGCAACAAATATTTGTCTCACTTCCACTTCGGGCTATAACAACAACACGGCAAAATAACCTTTTTTTTTTAATAATCCATTAGTGCACATTTAAAACAACACTAGTCGAGAAACTTCCAATCTCTACCAGCAACGATATACTGGCGAAAGCCTTCAATTTGTCATCACCACTCTATCCCATAACCAAATTTATAATATATCCTTTACGACACAAATACTAAAGATGACCAATCAGTCCTCTGGTACATATTCTGGATCTACGACAGTATAGGGTTTTAGATCCTTGACATGCCACCTGCCTGCTTTTGATCCATCTAGATTAATTAGATCGTACACCACATTCGAGCACTTTTCTTGACTACACTCAAAATAAATTTTGGAGCCAGTTTAGCAGTAAATTTATTAGCCGCGCTCGACAGCACCTTATTGGACCTCCACACTTTACTGCCAACCTCAAAAGAAATGTTCCTCCTCCTTAGATTATATCGATTGCTTGACCTTCGATAAGCTACATGCAACTTCGCACGAACGTCTTCAAATACTTTAAATATACCTTGGTGGTCTGAAGCATATAATGGGCGACTACCAGGAACGATTTCAACATCAGCTTCAGGAATAAATCCACTACCGTAAAATTTACCGGACATGGGGACGTGTCGGCCAAAAACTAAAAAATTCGGAGTATAACCCGTCGACTCATGCTTAGCAGAATTAATTGCAAATTGAATCTGCGCTAACTCAGCATCCCAGGTATCATGTTCTTCGAGATAGGATCGAATAGCTGTCCCTACCGTCCTATTAATCCTCTCAACAAAATTACATTGTGGCGCATAAACAGCATTATACCATATCTTTTGAATTTCAAACCTATTACATAATGACTTAAAAATTCGACCAGCTAAATTTGAACCATTATCGCAAATAATAAATTGGGGCACACCAAACATTAAAAACACTTTCTGTTCTATAAACTGTTCTATGACATGTGACTTTGCACTGCGTAGAGGATGTAGAATTGTATATTTTGAGAACCAATCTCCTACTACCAACAACCATTTAAATCCTAATTTTGAGCGAGGAATGGACCCATAAGATCTAACGCGATAATTTGAAATGGAAACTTGGCCTCTTTCTCCTTTCCCATTAAGCCTAAAGGACCTGCATTAGAAGATTTTTGCACCACACACTAAACATGCACGACAAAATTTCAACACATCTAAATTCATCTTGGGCCAATAATAATGTTCTTGTACCCTAGCAATTGTCTTCGAGAACCCAAAATGTCCTGCAACTGAGGGTCATGACACGATCTAATGACTTCTTCTCTTTGAACCTTCGGCACTAAATATTTCCACTCTACTACATTTGACAACATAGGCAAATTTGATGGAATAAACTTAAAACAAAATCGTTCTCAACTTTCCATTGAGGGTAATCCTCAGGCGACTCCAAAATTTTCTCACGTAACGACACATACCAATTTTCTAAATTATCTAGCTTGACCTCTATTAAATTTACAACATGTTTTCTTCCGAGTTGCACGACTTAGACAGTCAGGGACTACGTTAAACTTTCCTTTCCTGTGTACCAAATCAAACGAATGTTGTCTTAACCTTACAGCCCATCTAGCTAACTTTCCTGTAGGGTTCTGCAAATTACTCAACCAAAGCAACGAAAAATGGTCGGTTACGACCGTGAAACGAACTCCTTCAACCCATGGACGGAACTTTTCAATGGCAAAATTACCGCAAGACACTCCTTCTCCGTCGTTGAATAATTTCGTTCAGCTCGATTAAGGGTTTTGCTGGCATACGATATAACACGTTCTTCTCCACTAACATTCTGAATTAATACGGCACCTAGACCCGTATTACTTGCATCACACTCAATAATAAAGAAGCAGAATAATCCGGCTGCGCCAGAAGTGGTGCAGACACTAAAGCCTCTTTAATCGACACAAAGGAAGCCTCTGCTTCTGAAGTCCACGTAACGACTTGACCTTTTTTCTTTTCTTGACTAGATCATTGATTGGTGAAACTAACGATAAAAGTCTTTAATGAAACGACGGTACCAACTACACATACCAAGGAATCTCTTAACTTCAGTGGTGGTCTTTGGGCGTGGAAAATTGACCATAGCTGACACCTTATCTGGATCCGTCCTTAAAGAATTTGACCCTACTATATAACCGAGAAACTTGAGTGACTTCTTAAAAAACTCGCACTTTTCTAAATTCAATGTTAAATTTGCCTCTCGAATGCGTTCCTTGACTTCGTACAATAACTTTAGATGTTCTTCAAACGTCGATGAGCACAGAATTATATCATCCAAATAGCAGAAAACGTATGGTTCGAATTTCGGACCGAAAATTGCATCGACTAAACGCTGTTTTATCCTTCGATGATTCACTAAGAGGGACCTGCCAAAATGACTTTCGCAAATCAAGACTAGAAATATAATTAGCATTACGTAACATCCCTAGAATTCTGTCTATATTAGGAAGAGGGTAACTGTCATGGACCGTAACATCGTTCAATGCTCTTCCGTCGAAGCAAAATCTATATTCTTTACTATCTTTTTTCTTGACTAATAACACGGGCGAATTCCATGGACTCTGACACGGTTCTACTACTTTTAATCGAATCATTTCATCTAACTCCTTATCCAACTCTTTACTAATATAGGAGACATAACATAGGGTCTTTTCCTGAAGGGTTTTGCATCTCCTGTATCGATATCCATCTCAATCATATTAGTACGCCCTAATTTATCAGCACTAGAAATTTCTCGAAATGAATCTATGGCAGTTTGCGCCTGTGACCTCTGATTAATCGACAAATCATCCAAATTGAGTAAACAGTCACTATATTTTAGGGGAACTGATGATGGACCCACATACGGAACACTACTTTCCGCATCACCTTGCACATGCCAGGAATTATCCTTAAAATTTGCTATCAATCCAAATAGCTTAGCAAAATCACTACCAAATATAAATGCGTGTGGTAAAGATGGCACTACGAGCATTAAGAACACGACATTGTTTTCCTACTGAAATGGGCAAATCTACGATTCCTTCGACTGGTTTCAAGGCTCCATCTGCTGTAAAAATACCTTGTTTCTGTGACCTGAAAATTTTTAACTCTAACCTATTGATTAAAGGAATAGCAAGAGACCCAACTACCGATGTAGTACATCCTGAATCTAAAAGACCAGTGACATCTATATCAAATAATTTAACCATCACATATGGCCGATTATCACCAGATTTTTCAACAAATAACGAATCAGTTTTGGGCTGAGGGTTAGTACGACAAAAATTTTTTACTACTTTTAACCATTCAGACCACTCTTTTCTACAAAAATAATTCTTCTGTTCACAAGTCATAACTGCCGCCTTATGAGAAGGAATGGAATGCCGGCCGCGCAACATCCATCTCCTCACTCGTTTTTGAACATGCTGGACACTTATCACGCGTAACTCCTTTATGACCGCAACCGTAGCAAAAATTCTTTTGGGAATCTACAATACCGAAATGAATGACCATGTCGCGAACAATTCCAACACCCTGAAATAATTTTCGTTGGACCTGAAGAACTAGCATGGGTAGGTACTGGAAAAGTTTTATTATTACTTATAGTCTGAACTTGTGGAGCACACGTTTTTGATTATCAACACGAGCTTCTGATGTAGAAGAATCTTTCAAATACATAGGGTATTTACTCTTTACTGACGAATTAGCACTATTATGAAATTTAGCGGAGCTAGTCGACTGACTGAAAACTGATTTTGTTTCAACATCATGGCCTCTTCCAATTTTTGCATAATTTTATTAACGTAGCTGTATCCTCAATATCTGAAAGAGCAAGTTGCGATATGAATTCTGGTAATAAATTTTCCTGAGTATCCTCACTTTTGTAATTTCTGCTGGGGTATGGGGTAATCTACTAAATAAACTTTCCACATGAGCAACGAATAGAACAATTGGTTCATCCTCTTTTGACGACGATTTTTATTGTCTCCCAGATCTCTTCCTCTGAATGAGCGGGTAAAAAATCTTCTTTCAACCTACTCTCAAGGGCTTCCCAATCTTTTACGGAATCTCTAATACTTCTAAACCACACTAAAGCATTTCCGACGAACAATTCGACAGACGACTCAAACAAGTCTTTATATGATACCTTACGTGATTGTGCCAACTCCTTTATCCTATCCAAAAGAAATACAGCTGCTTGGGGTCTCCTGAAAATTTAACTGACCAAGAGCCAACAGGGATCGGTGGTGTAAAATATGGAAACGTATGCATAGGTGCAGCTACTGCTAACGAAGTTGTGTGATTTGCATCACTTGCACCGCTTGACCCTGGGCTCGGCTTCACCTTCTCGTACAATTCAGCTTCGACAGTAAGGATGGTTGCTAACAATTCCTTTTAGATAGTTCAGCTTCTTTCAGTTTGTCAGACGGGAGTCTCATACGTTTAACTCGACATGATACATGGGCAAGCCTAGAAAGTACCCTTTTAAAGATTGAATCTCCCGAATCACCTTCAAATTCTAACACCAAATGTTTTATTGAATCGATGGTAGCATTTATCTCTACATTCTTCCTCAAATTCTACCCTATATACTGACAGATCTACTAAACAATCAGGTTTCCTACTTCTTTCGCTAACAATCTACCTAGAATTTTCTCTTTTCCATAACCGGCCTAGCACTTTCTATTCCACGGATTTTTAATTCATATTCCAGCTCTTCCTTGAGTAAATGAACAATTTGAAATGTTTCAGCCATTTTTTAAAAATTTATTTTGACAACCTAAAGTTATTTTATTTCTTGACCAACTCAATATGACAAAAAAATTTCTTTAATGCGAATTAAACCTGTTGTGACATTCAAATAACTAATGCATAAAAGACTTGAGGTTCCAGACACGATACAAATGCTATGGAAATTTATAACCAAATTAATTTTGAGTTTACCAACTAAACCAACACATTAAGGGATAATGAAATAACTATTTTTATAAATCAAACATCAACGAAATCGAGCCTCACACGTTGTGCGCCAGTGAAATGTTATTTGTTATTGTCTAATTGATTAGTTACAAGGCTAGCCTCACGCATGGGCACCAGTGAAACGTAATTTATTGATACGCCTCACGTTGCCGGCACCTATGGGATGTTAATTAGGGTTAAGCCCTTCTTTACAATATTCGCGGTCTAGTCTGGGAATTACCCCAAGGGTGAGCAATGAGTTTGGGCGTGGGTATATGGTGGGCTCGACTACAAACGGGAACAAAAAAAATAAATGGACGCCACTGCATCTATATAGGCAACAAGCAAAACTAAAGTATCCTACAGGAAGACGCAGAAACCTATAGGATATTATGATTATCAAAAAAACTTACAAACCTCAATATACAATACCTCTGGAAACCTCTGCTCTAGCTTCCGCGATGTCGAACCTGCAAGAAGATGTCACACAGAAAATAAAATATAAGACACCGTTTGTGCCTTACAACAACAAAATATTTCGATCTTTATAGATCGATTAGCCTGGATTCAAAACCTTAATAACACCTTACCTATGAGAAAATACTCTACTGGAAATTACTTATTCCTTACTATTAACTGATGCTGTATCAACTTTTCCACAATCAAAATTTTGCTGATCTAATTTGATCAATGTTAAGTTCAATAAGTGAAATAAAAGACAAAGGTATCGATTCAAAATTTAATCTAAATATGATTCTCTTTTGTTGCAAAAATTACTTGTAAATAAATTTCATTAATCAATATATAAACTTTAAAACTTTCTTAGAGTGTTCCTCTATAATCAAAATAATCAACATTAAATAAGTTACAGAAGTTTCTGAATATACTTCTCTACATAGAGAGGTATTAGCATTTATAAGTTAGTTAATACAGTTTAGTTTTGTAAACATCCATAAACAGATCTGTTCTGGCTTACAAGATTTTTATCTAAGGAACTTGTTACATAAACAGTTCATATGGTTTAAGCATGAAAATAATAAACTCAGATTAACATATGTCAAAAACAGCTTAGTTCTTCTACTAATTACAACAAATTGCTAGAAAACACCTTTCATCCAAAGGTGGACTTTATACATATTTTTATCACTTGACATGTGCATCATAAAAGCACTTTGAATAACAACTTTTAAAGCATCTAAAGATTAAAAAATTTCTCTTATAAAGCAATCTAGTTCCAAATGAAAATATTTGACTTATTAAATTTTAGGTTATACTTCCAAACTAAATTTTTACGTGGTATTTAAGCATAAACACATTTAGCAAACGAACTTGAAATTTACGTTACTTAACGAAGATTTACCATGATTTTGTAAATAGTAAATTAAAGCTTTAACCTTAACTAGCACACGAAATTGATTTTCAGCAAAAAGGTTTATAAGTACCTGGTACATTTAATTGTTACAGCTGCGATGTTGACGAATGTAATAGATGAGCTCGGACACTTTACTTTCCATCTGTTTGAAATTCCGATAGATACCAAAACATGCCTGCATTAACCATAATTCCTCGGACGTTTTAAAACAATTAATCTGATAATACTCGACCACAATCTAAGTACATCGTTTAGCGTGTTCCTCAAATTTTTGCACCAATGGATTTCTCACCACGTGTTGTAGCTGTTGCTTGAGTTGACTGGGCGGCTTACACGAGAGCTCCTTCGTCAAGCCTCCACGCGACAACTAAGCAGCCCTACCCTTCTTCTAGAGCTATCCTCAGCTCCCACTTACAAGCGAAATTCACCATGTTTGGCAGTGAAGTCTACGTACCCGCGGTTGCTTGCAAGATGGCCGTATTCTTTATTTGTCAATGCTCATAGCCTTCGCGTCATTTTCGCGCAGGCGTTATGTTTAACAAATACTCTAGTGGACGCCAGAACGCCTGTAATTTATGTAACACAAGTTACGCTCAAGGTATCCTTGATATTGAAAGTATAGAAGTCTCTGTTAAATACTCCTTATAGGTAAAAATAACATAAACGGAAAAAGTTGTTCTTCTTTATAGTACATTAAATTAATTAATGATTACACGCTAAATGACGAATTCGCAAAATAATAACAGTTAGAACTGTTTTTTTTTTTAGATATGAAATGTAACAAAAATTTTGTTACAGCGTTAAGTTGCCTTTTCTAGGCAACAAGATCAGGTGCCTTTGGTCAAAACTAAGTGAAGCATTCCTAAGACGACCTCCCACACGGATTATATCATTATCGTCCAAGAATGGATTCAACTTTCGAATAGTTTTACAACATACCTTACCCTTTCTCAACTGGATTATTTCAATGCTAAATGCAGTTTGTTGGACAAGTTTTATTAAAACCAACAGAGACTTTTGAAGTTCTGGAGTAGTAAATGCTCCAGAAAAATATTTAATCTTACGACTATAATAAATAAATCGAAGACAGTAACCAATAATTCGTTGCAACTTCAGTAAAGATGAAATTCTATCGATTACAGTCCCTGTATCCTCCACGGAACTTAGTAAACAAATATTCTGGTTTACTTCCTCGTTAGTCTTAATCAAATTTGGTTGAACGGGCCAACCAATTCTCGGTCCAATTAGCCAAGGGGGACCCGCCCACCATAGGGGATGCGACTTCAAATGAGAGAGTAATAAGCCTCTTGAAGCACAGTCACAAGGATTATCTTGTGATGGAACATAAAACCAATGATCTCCAGGCAATTGCTCTTGGATTAGGGACACACGATTCTCCACAAATGTCTTCCAACTATGAGACGGTGACCTAAGCCAGGACAGCACCACTTGCGAGTCAGACCATGCAATTGTATCGGTAAATGTTATTTTTTCTTTAAAAGCCTTTCGGACGAAAGCTATCAATTCCGCCAAAAGACGAGCAGCACAAAGCTCCAAGCGAGGAATAGATAATCTTTTCAGAGGGGCTACACGAGTTTTGCTAATTACTAAAAAAGTAGATATTGCCTCATTTGAATTGTTGTACAGCCGAAAATAAACCGCAGCTGCATAAGCCGCTTCACTGCTATCACTGAATCCATGCAATTCACAAATAGATGCCTTATCTATGCCATAAAATCTCGGTATAGACAATTCCTTGATTAACGGTAACTCCGACTGAAACTTCTTCCAAGAACAAACAATTTCAAAAGGAGGTTCTTCGTCCCAACTCAAGCTCAAGATCCATAATTTTTGAATTAGACATTTCGCAAACACCACTATTGGCAACACAAAGCCCACAGGATCAAATATCCGGGCTAATTCCGAGAGGATGTGACGCTTTGTGCAATGTGTTTCCTGGGAACAAATATTATATGAAAAACAATCTGTCGCAGGAGTCCATTCCAAACCTTAGACCTTTACAGATGAAGGTTCATCAGGGCTAAAAGATATAGTCTGCTGTCGCGAGACATCCAACCCTTGTAAAACAGTAGAATTATTACTAACAAATTTCTTAAGCTCAAACCCACCTCTAAGTAATAGTGCGACTAAATCCATCGCTAACTGGCGAGTGCTTTCTGACGAGCTAGAACCCGAAATTATGTCATCCACGTACACTTCAGACAGCAAAACCTTGGCTGCTATAGAGAAGTCCACTGACTCATCCCAAGCTAGTTGCTGGATAGTTCGTAACGCTAAAAATGGTGCAGACGATACACCAAACGTGACTCTATTCATAACAAATTCCCGAACAGGAAGTTCCGGAGAAAAACGCCATAAAAGACGTTGAAAATTGCGATGCTCCTCACAAATGTATATCTGTCGATACATTTGTTTAATATCTGCAATGAGGGCATACCTATGCAACCTAAAATTCAATAAAATTTCAACAATATTTGTATGTAATTTCGGACCAGGTAGCAAAACATCATTTAACGAGATGCCGTTCGAAGACCTACTCGAGGCATTCATCACTACACGCAATTGCGTTGATGATGATTGCAATTTACAAACCCCATGGTGAGGTATATAATAGACATTAGAGTCCTCTATGGGAGCATCTTCTGTCATGTATCCCGAATCAATATAATCCTGCATAGCATTTATGTATAAACCACATAATTCAGGATTGATAGATAAACGGTTTTCTTATGATTTTAAGCATCGTAGAGCTGTAGAATAGCTTTCTCCAAATATAGGAGGACAACCGTCTACAAATGGCAGACATACTGTATAACGACCCTCACTATCTCTTCTATAATTTTTTTTAAAATCTTCTTCACAAGGTTCTACCTGGTTGTGAGAAGGCAACTGTTCCAATTCCCACAACTTTTTAATATTTTCCTCTAATGCACTTTCAACAAAATAGCAAGAAGCCTGATTTGGCTCCTTGGCCGAAATCTTACCCATTAAAACATACCCAAAAATGGTATTAATAGCCGATGGCTCTTTGTTATTGAGCCCCGAAATTACATTACCCAATAAAATCTGGGGAAATACTTCCGCTCCTAGCAGCATATCCACAGGCGCTTTAACATCAAAATGTGGATCTGCTAAGCATAAGTTTTGTATATGTTTCCACGAATTATTCTTTTGTAAATTATTTGCAGGCATTTCACCACAAATAGACAATGAAATTTGAGCACTGAGAGAAATCAGGGGGCCTACTCCCTTCCTAGATTGCAGGAAACAAGTGACAAGCCCTCTACTCTTAACATAGGTTTGGCTCAAACCACGAATAAACATACTTGAATGTTTTCGAATAAAACCTAATTTTTGCACACAATTTTCTGTGATAAAATTGACTTGCGAACCACAATCCAACAAAATGCGAATAGGTATTGGCACATTACCTGCACTTAATACATTCACAATCGCTATACCTAATAGAACCGTCGGATTCAACTGGGCCATCCCTGAAAATGGGGTCACCCCAGGAGGATAGGATACTCCACTATCTTCTGATGAAGCCAATGGCTCTAATAAAGTGGAAGAATTATTCATCTCGGGCACAGATAAATTTCTGAAATGCAGCAGAGTATTATGACGGCCAGAACATATCGTGCACGATTTCTGGTCCTTACAAACTTTCACGGTATGTGTATCTTTCAAACAAACAAAACAGCGATTCCGATTTCTAATCCATCGAAACCTCTCAAAAGCTGATTTATCTTTGAATACATGGCAAGACGAGATATCGTGTTCCTTTGAACATAAAGGACAACCAGTAGCTGATTTAGCAAACAATACTGTAGATTTAACTTTAGGGTTATATACTTGATCGCCTTTAACAACTTTTTTAGACTTTGAAGTACCTAATGTTCCCAAATTGTCTAAAGCACAACTTTGTTTCCCTAAAAACGTTAATAACGAATCTATACCAGGGATTTTCTTACGTTCGTCAACAATGCTTAGCTCAAATTGCTCCCTAGTAACTACATCTAATTTCTGTAGTAACATATTAACCAATAACAAATTCAATTGTTCCTCCTGGTCCGGCAATAAAGCTTTGAGCGCGGCCCAATTTTCATTAAATCGGTCCACCAATCCCTTCATCGTGGAGGGTGAACGATCAGAAATATTTTGTATCTTATACAAATTACGAAGATAATTATTAGCAATTAATCTAATATTAAAATATCTATCATTTAATATCTTCAAGGCAATAGGGTAATTGGTTGCTGTCACCTTTAAACTTTTTATAAGAGAGGCGGGTTCAGATTCTAAATGCATGACCAAGAAATGGAATTTTTCTACATCGGATAATTTCCCATTACTATCAATTAAACTTTTAAATAATTCCATAAACGATTGATATTCGGAAATATCTCCAGTAAAAACCTTTAATTTAATAGATGGAAGCTTTAAATGTGGTTGATCAGTAGTACCACAAGATTCCACTTCTTTAACACCTACAGCTTTATCTAATAACCTAACTAAATTTTGATGCTTTGTTCGAATTGAGTAAGATATATCATCAAAAGTTTCTGTTAAAGTATGAACTTTATCCACTAAATCAGAGGTGGGCATGAAGTCGATCGCGATCGACTGGTGGACCGCCGAGTCATTTTAGAGTGATCGCCTTTAATATTTGCCTTTTTTACTTAAACTACTCCTTAGAATATAAAAAATTCCATTACTCGGGGTTAAAGAACTGAACATCGATGCGGGACGATGTAGCTCTTAACGCACGCAAAGCAGAGGTCGTATTTATATTCTTTCTAGTATGCACGTATCTAGATAGCGTTAAGCTTTCTACGCGCTCGGAGCTACATTCTCTCATCGACGTTCGATTCTTAACCAAGTACTCAGCTAAAAAGATTTTTATACCGAGTATTTTTATTGTTAACATATATAAATAATTATTAAATTTTTTAAATATGGAATCTTCAAGCACAAGTGCCAAGAAAAGGAAAACATACAACTTTAATTCAGAATGGGAAGAACAGTTTTTCTTTACAATGGTGAAAGAAAACTGTGTATGTTTTATATGCAGTGCAAGTGTAGCACTCCCAAAAAGGAAACGTTGAAAGACACTTCAAAACCATGCACGGTAGTTTTGATAAGGATTATCCGTTAAACAGCGAATTGCGCAAACGAAAGTTAAAAGAACTTAAATCACAATTAATCGGTCAACAATCATATTTTACTAAATCGATTACCATTACTAAAGCTGTAACTGTTGCATCTTTTCGTGTGTGTCAAGTGTTAGCAAAACACAAAAAACCTTTCGCAGATGGAGATTTGGTAAAACAGCCTTTCTGGAAGCCGGGGATTCATTATTTGACACTTTTAAGAACAAAAAGAAATCATTTCGGCAATTAAAGACATCCAACTTTCGCGTCGAACTGTTACGCGGCGTATAGAAATGATGAATTCTGATATATCTAATCAACTGAGAGAAGATGTAGAAAATGTATTTGCTTTTCTTTACAGTTTGATGAATCTACAGATTTAGTAGATACTTCTCAGTTATGCATTTTATAAGAATGGTTTTCAAGGACATGAGCGTGAAGGAAGAATTGTTAACCATATTGCCTTTAAAAAGAAAACCGAGGTGAAGATGTTTACGATGCATTTAAAAGTATATAGTTGAAAATAAAATTCCAATTTATAAAATAGCATCAATGACGACCGATGGGGCCCCTGCAATGACAGGAAGAATCAAAGGATTTTTGGCTATTTGCAAACGCGATGATGATATACCAAATTTCTTGAGCTATCATTGTATAATTCATCAACAAGCCTTGTGTTGCAAAGTATTAAATATGTCTCATATAATGGGAATCTGTATGAAAATTGTCAACTCGATTCGAGGAAAAAGTCTTCAAAGAAGAATGTTTAGGGCACAGTTAGAAGAAAATGAATCTGATGCCGGGGAATTGTTATATCATGCTGATGTTCGTTGGTTAAGTCGGAATATATTTTACAAAGGTTCAGGGAGCTACTTCCAGAGATCAAAGATTTTTTAAAATTAAAGGATGAAGAGTATGCTGAACTTAGTGACGACGTTTGGTTAATGGATTTAGCTTTTGTTGTGGATATAACAAATCATCTTAATGAATTAAACCTGCAATTACAAGGACAAAATCGATCAATAGCAGAATTGATCAGATATGTTAATACTTTCAAAAGTAAGCTAAAGCTACTTTCCTCCCAGTTAATAAAGAATGAACTAAAAAACTTCAAAAACATTTCTGACGAGTTTTGCAAAAACGGAGGTATTTTAAATAAGGAAAAATTTTATGAGGAACTAAGTAATCTTAGCTCTGAATTTGAGAATCGTTTTCAAGAATTTATAAAACTAGAACCAATAGTTGCATTTATGTCTTACCCATTTGGGAATGTTGATGTGGAAGAAATAACCAAAAATATAAACGAATTGTTTTCTATAACTATTGAGGAAGATGAAGTTCTTCTTCTTCAAAATGACATAATTTTAAAAGCACATAGTTCAGATCCTACAAATATTTTTTGGAATTTAATAGACGAAGTTAAGTATCCTAATTTAAAAAATCTCGCATTAAATTTAACATCGTTCTTTGGCTCTACCTACCTATGTGAATCTGCATTTTCTACAATGAATATAATTAAATCAAAATATCGCTCCCGTCTTACAGACAATCACCTCGAATGCAGTACAAGACTGGCAGTTAGTAATTATATACCAAGATTTATTAAATTAGCAGAGGATATGCAGTGTAAATCTTCTAATGCGGACAATTTCACATGACTTTATCTTAAATAATAATTCGAATCGGAATATTTTTTATGAACTTGATATTTTTATACTTTTATAATCTTTAAATTTTGTTTGAAAATATATACCTAAGTTCCTTTCTATTTTCATTTTTTTAGTTACCTATGTACATTTATACCACATTGTTTATTATAATTATTTTAATAAATATCTGGTGGACCGACACATTGTAAAAAAATTAGAAGTAGACCGCATCCTAAAAAAGTTTGCCCATCCCTGCACTAAATTATCGGGAATACCTGACTTCACTACACGCGCTTGATAATCACAAAAACGCTTTCTGATGTCTGTGAAGTCTTCCGCACGTATTATGCAATTTTCGATATCTTCCCTTATACCTGAACTTTCAGCAGCTTGCATTAAATACAGTAATTTCACACTGGGTTTAATCAAACCTTCAAGCGTTTCAATACCCTCTTCAAGCTTAGGCATTATTAATAATAAATAAAGCAATAAACCAAATTTAAACTATAATAAATCAACTATTGATATGCAATGAACTAATGCGCGTAAATTATTAAAATCTCTGCAATGTAAACAAACACGCATCACCTCCAAAATGGCATGTAACCCCCAAATAACGTCAAAACACGAAGCAAGGTTAGAACGGAATGCCGAGGAAATACAAAGATTTACGATTGCGTACAAAACAACCAAGTACAAATTAACTTGACCGTTGTACTAGATTTCGTGGAAAATGAACCTAAAATTATCGATATTTAACAGATGTGCGCTCAGTCAAACACATCGCCGGTTTAAACGATAACAAACCAAATGCGGCCGAAGTGACCAACTGTACGGGTTTCAATCATTTTCCACGATATAGAAATTTTAAGTAGGACTGTAATTACATAGGATTTTCAATAACTAAATTAAATAAAATATTTAGAGTTGGAGACAATGCAAACAATTGGTTTCTATATAATAAAGCAAACAAACTCACCTTGTCCTTCCAGTAGACTTGCATATACGAGCGCTCGTTTTGTGGACACACATGGACAGCAACCGTGAATTGCCTGTTCTTTAATATACAGCCATAAACCAAAATATAAACACTGACTCCAAATCACACGATAACCACTACATAGGTTACATACAATAAAAGGACGGTACACACATTTAACCCGTCAATAATATATTTACATGTTGCTTCCACCAAGTATGGAAAGTAACTCTTTCAATTTTTAAAAATAACAAAAGAGTGGGAATACACTATCACTAATATATATCGGAATTATTCGGGAACTAACCTATTATTACCGATCCGACTAATATACCGGATTTATACGCGAGTTAACCGAACAATGGTTGTAGTAATTTAGTCATCAGTAGGGAGAAGTTGTGAATTCTAGATCTAATTGTAGTTCCCCTATTGAAAATAATTTGTCAATCGTGGATAGTTGAGATAAATTTGGATTTAAAATTTTTAAATTTCAAGATTTTAGTTTAAGTTTTTTTGATATCGATTTTAGAAGAATATAAAAATGGCTGATACTTTTCAGGTTGTGTACTTACTCAAAGAAGAGTTGTATTATGAACTCCGGATAAGAGGAATAGAGAGTAGTAGACCAGTTGTATACAAGCGGAAGATATTAGGGTCTTTATTAGTGAAAGAATCGAATAAACCAGGTCATACGTTTAGTTATTGTAGAGGCCCTATGAAAATATTTTGTTTTAAATGTGGAAGTAAAGGTGTAACATCAACTTCGTGTCAGTCATGTTCAAAAATAAGTGGATCACATGAATAATAATTAACATCATCTCGTATTATACAGTTACTATATAGTGAGTACTAAAAATAATGTTTTAGTAAATCAGGTACATTAGTTAGTGCTGTCGTCATATCGTTTGAGAATTGTCCTTGTGCGTAAGCACGTTTTTGGTTTAATGGCAATCTTTATGATTTATATTGGCGTTGCAACATAATGTATTTGGTTTTGTGTAGTATAGGCAATACTTGTCGTTGTAGTTGGTCACTCAGCAGCACGTGAGTCTAGACGAGACTCGTAAGGAGTTGGTCGCTCAGCAGAGCGTAAGTCTAGACGAGACTCGAGGTGAGTTGTCGTTCTAATAATTTTTGGCATCACTAGTTTGGAGTTTGGTGATGAAGAAATTTTTTTTGTAGATTAGTCTAGGTGAGGCTCATGAAAGAGTCTGTCATTCTAGCGAGTTTATGCATTGTGAAGCAATTTTTTGTTGTACTGACAGCTTAATTATAACTTATTCCATCAGTTTGATTAGACATTAAAGAGAGTGTACCTGTACATTAATTTTTTGTTAGCTATCGTCAAGATTAGTTTCCTTCGAATGTATAAATTATTTCGTACTCGAAAGCCAGAAAGTGGCATAAAAAGCCCTAAAACCTTTTTCGATAGTAGACCAAGAAGATGTCATTTCAATATAGTTAATTGTTGCTCCCCAGGTTTAAGTTTGAAGTCAAGTATATCTTTTATCATTTCGTTTAGTTTTTGTTTTTGTATAGAAGAACAAGAGGAAGAACCTCGTCTAAAAATGTTTTTATCTAATACAAATTCAACTTGACGTCAAATAATAGAATAAGTATGTTGGAGAACATATTATAAAAAAAACCCTTGTTAGTAAAAGAGCGTATTATTAAAATCACTTTCCCCATGCGTACATATTGCGTTTTCAGAAACACATCCCCTGTGTACACAATCTAATTTAAGAAACACCTTGCCCATGCGTACGTACCGTGTTCTCAAGAACACCTTTCCCTGTATGTGTATGTGTGTTCAGACCGTTAACACAAAAAATTTGTTTTTTTTCGAAGTTGACAGACGAAATTTTGTTTGATTCGTAAAATGTTGACAGACGAAATCTTTTGGATTTATAATGCATTAACTGGGATGAAATTTTTTTGTTGAGCTTGTAGAAAGGACGTTTTGTCCATGATGGATGGATCTTCTACATTGTATGCAAAAGGACTATAGTATGTTCTTTTCGCATTTAGTGCATTCCATCAAGAAATGCGTAAGTCTAGACGAGACTCGTGATGAGTTGGTCGCTCAGAAGTATGTGCTTGGTTGAGTAGAGTGTAATATTTTTCTTTAGTATTTAGTTTAGTGACGCTCGTGAGCAGTCGATCACTAAATAGTTTGGGAATAGTAAGTGAGCCAGTTGCTCACACGTTGGTTAGTTTGGTTTGAGTTGTGCCGGAATCACAATTAGTAGTAGAGTTAGCTACTCACTACTGAATTAGAGTATGATTAGGTGAAATAAGTGAATCAGTCACATTTTTGTTAGTGAATTTGAGTATGTGCAAATTGCACAAGTTGAGTTAGAGTATGATTAGTGAGCCAGTAGCTCACAGGTTATTTAGTTGTGAAAAAGTGCCAATAGCACAAAAGTTAGTAGCGTAGATGGTGTGATGGTCTTGCATTTGTGTGTAGGTTTAGAGTGTTTTAGCTGATTGCTAAAATAGTGTAATGGCGACTCCTGATATTTTTGATGGTTAGATATTTTGAGACTGCCTTTTAAAAAAAATAAATAAATGAGCTCTATTTATTTCTTTGAGTCGAGTTGTCATCTTTATGAAAAGTTTTGTACTTAGTTTAGAGTTCTGAATTTTTTTAGTAGTCTGGATATTATCTCTAGTATCATTGTTATATTTTTTTCTTAGTAGTTTCAGTTTAATATTAGTTTGGAAAGTTTCTCTCTTACTTTTTGTTCTAGTTAGTAGAGTTTAATAGAGACCTGTGAATCTTGTTAATTTTTCCGTGAGAGTGTTGGACTTTCCGATTGCGACAATTCCCGATAGTGTCATACCGATATTGTTTCCTTAAGGACGTGCAGTACGCGTAGCTACTAAAACACACTCTTTATTATTCAAGTTCCCCCATTTTTTTAATTTTTCTAATTTTTATTTTTTATTCTCACCCAGGTCAGTCACATGACGATTCAATATTAAAGTTAGTATTTCGTTTAAGGTTATAAAAAAAATCTTCGGTCCTAAGAAAAGATTTTTTTCTTTCTTAGAGAGAGGCAGTGTAACTTTTTTTTTTTGACGACTGCAAATCACCAAAAATTTATTAGTTAAATACATCTTTTTGTCTGTTCCAATAAACAAGTAAACATCATCATTTAAATAAATATTCGTATTGGGATCATGTAGCCCAACCACAATACAGAGATGCTAGTTTGGTTGCTAACAACAGACGTTAACTATTTGAATAAACATTTCAATGCCAAACGACTTTGATATAATGTGCGCAGGGTGTCAACGACTCACTCTGGCTGGAACACCTGACACGAAGACATCATGGAGAACCTTAGAGTTCTAGCCAGTAATTTACGTGTGGCTTTACGCCTATGTGTTTAGCTCAAGTGTAATGAGCACTTGAAGAAGTGTTTTTTAATAATGGTATGCAAATACACATAATCTCTTAAACAAACTAAATAATTTTGTTGTAGCGCTCTTCTAGGCGGCTCCGTGGCGTAGTGGTATGTGTGTGACTACTACGCCCAAGGTCCCGGGTTCGAATCCCGACACGGTCCGCTTGAAAAATGTTAGGCGAGCATTTTTCACAAAAATACACCCTCGTTCGGATGAGAGGTAAAATGGAGGTCCCGTGTGTGAGTGTTGTCACGCACGTTAAAGATCCCTACCTTGCTTGGAACAGCAAGGGTTCGGCAAAATTCAAAATTTTCCAGGTAAAAAAAACTCGCTTCCTGGCCAATGTAGTACCTTCGGGTGGAGCATTGGAAAAAAATCAAATGTAATGTAGCGCTCTTCTCTTGTCTTGTCTTATCTTGTTTTATTTTATTTCATCCTGTCTTTTCTTTTGGTTTACGCTCATCTAGTTTACTATTTAATGTGAGCATTTATCAATTTGATTGTAATATTCTAAATTTAACAAGAACGTACTTCAAGGTGGCAATAATAATTTTTGGTCTAATATGAACGTCCTTCAACTTTACCGCAATACTTGGATTTAATAAAACGTTCTGCAATGAAGCCGTAATATTTGAGATTTAACCTGAATGTTCTTCAATTTAATAGCAATGCTTTTGTTTCACTCTAAACATTCCACAATTAACATTTACGATAATCTTTTAATTGCTATGATGAATTTACAAGTAATAATGTGGATAATTACACTCAAGATAAGTGTATGGATAACGAACTAAATGCAGTAATAGATGGAAGGTTTGCATTTTTTTGATAACTGTTTGAATGGATTTTGGTCTGTGCCGTTATTGCGTAGAGGAAATACGCTTTAAGCTCGTATAATTGGGTCCAAGAAGCACGCAGTTGGTTGGTTTCAGTACAACATGTGAACGGCGACGTCATTTGTTTGTCCAGGAACAGTATGTATGCACATCTGATTTAATACAATGTAACGCTGTCACACAAACATGAACCTGTCAAAACGAGGTAAGTGCTCTTAATTATTTTCACATGACGTCCGCATTTGGCCAACATGGATTCAAGGCAACATCTGAAATAACATTGTGATGACCTATAAATATTATTTTTCTTAACCCACTATAAAGGACTTTTGATGTTTTTTTATTGTCAATATTATTCAGTGTAATAACCGTTATTATTATTAACGAAATTAAGCACCTTCATTGAGTTCTGATTAAAGTTTCATTTATGTGTAATTATAGTTAAAGCTTTTGAACGTTAAATTATTAGATTTTTGATATTTTCATATAAACTTGTAAGCCTAATAACAGATCTGATATTTTGGGTATGATTTGAGTTAAAAGAAATGCTTAACGTATTTGATATTTTATTTGAATTTATCACTCTACATCTGTGTAGAAAAATTATAGTACCATTTTTGGTATGTAAATTTTGTACATACAACCTTTTATCATGAAGCAACACTTAATTAAAGAATCACCATTTAATTCATTCAATTAATTGTTTTATTTTGAACAAGTGAGTTCAAAAATAGAGTAATTAGATCAAGGAACAAAAGGCATAAATGCCTTCGATATAATGATATTTGTAGCGTCTATTTGACGAAGAAGCTCCGATAGCTCTTTCAGAATTTGATGCATAACATTTGTGTCTATAAAAGTGTGTGCATAATTAATCTCTACAGCTTTTCTTATTATGAGGTAGCAAGAGTATACCTCTTGTGTCCTCACTTTGTTAACTTAATTCAATTTTCTTTACAGTTCCTGCGTAAGCAGTTAATACGATATTCCTCTCTAAGGGCTCCCAAGTCCCCCATAGGGAAACTCTGTGTTTAAAATTTAATGACTTGGTGGCGCACTTATTTTGGTTCGTGATAAACACGAATTCTTATCACTTAATTTAGTGAATCCATAGGCTTGTATTCACCATATTTCAGTTGTGCTTAATTAAATAAAAAAAGCTTGAAATTAAACGATTATAGTGGACTGTATATTTATTAAAAAGATTAAACTGAATATAACATTACCGTGCAACATAACATATGTGCATCGATAAATAAAACTATATTATAAATTTCAATGCGAGAGCAATACAACCACGACCCGCCGTTACCATAACAAACGTGCTAATCCGAGCATGGTCAAACCACAACTGCCGGTTCTTCGTGCAAGCAGCCCCTTCCTCCTTGAACAATGTAGGTATGGTTGCTCGTCGCTACCATAAACTGCCCGCGAGCACCAAATCACTCACTTCACAGTAACTAATCTAACACTTACAAAAAATCAAATAATAAAGTCAACGATACAAGCAAAGACGTATGCAGCATTCGACTCTTATAATAGAACTAAAAGTAATAATCCTCGTAATAACCCTTAAAAAATTATTAACATCAAAAAATATCTACTCAGACCAAACTAATTACTAAGTATCCCATTTAATAGGAAGAATCGCAATTTTAGACACTGAAGTGACAAAAGTGCCATTTTAGTTTTTAAGTGAACAACTCTAATTTTATTGTCTTTACCTGGTATAACCTTAATTATACGTGCTATCGCCCACTCTAATGGCGGTAACTTATCATTTTTAATAAGAACTAACATACCTTCTTTTACATTAGGCATAACCTTTTTTCATTTTGGTCTGTTTTGCAACTGGCCTAAATAGTCCCTAGACCAAGCCTTCCAAAAACTATATTGTAATTGCGTACAAAGTTTCCAAAATTTAAGTTTGTTTATTGGCACATCTGAAACATTACCTTCAGGAATACAAGCTAAAGATCCACCAATTAAAAAATGGCTTGGCGTTAAACAAGACAAGTCTGATGGATCTCCAGTAAGGGCACACAATGGCCTTGAGTGCAACATGGCTTCTATTTGAATACAGACCGTGTGAAATTCCTCATAAGTCAATTTAGTCAGTCCAATTACCCTTTTTAAATGGTATTTGAACGCCTTTATGTTACTCTCCCACAACCCCCCAAAGTTTGGGCTATATGGTGGGATAAAAGACCACTTTATACGAAATTCCCCTATATAACTTTGAAACTGCTGACTAGTTTTTAAACAACTGTATAATTTCCTCAACTCATTATCAGCTCCTTTGAATGTGCTCCCGTTGTCACTAAAAATCCTTCGCGGTACACCTTCCTACTCACAAACCTCTTTAAAGCATTTATAAATGTCTCAGTTTTCAAATCTGACACTACTTCTAAATGAATCGCTTTTGTTACAAAACAAACAAAAACTGCTACATAACCCTATGTAAGAATCACTCTTCTGACTCTTGATTGCTTAATATAAAAGTGTCCAGCAAAATCCACCCCAACTTTCTCAAACGGCCGAGCTATATTCACTCGATCGTACGGCAAACTGCCCATTAGCTGCTTAGAAGCTTCAGACTTTAACTTCCAACAAATTAAACATTTAGCAATAACACTTTTAATTTCTCTAGTAGCATTTAATACCCAATATTGCTGTCTCAAAACTGACAATGTTAACTTTACACCGGCATGCAACAACCGTAAATGTTCGTTATTTATAATAATTTTTGTTATAAAACTTTTAGTAGGTAGAATTATTGGAAATTTATGTTGAAACGAAAGTGCACTATTTGCAGCCTCCCTCCTACACGCAACAATCCTTGTGAATCCAAAAACGAATTCAGTGATAATAATTTCGAATTACAAGATTTACCTGCTTTAATTTCTGCAATCTCTTTTGTAAAATACTCCATTTGTACTTGTTTTAATATAATCGTACGCGATTCATCTATCTCTTCTATTGTTAAATTACTAGTTTTTTTGTTAGTTTTATTCTTACAATTGTAAATAAAACGCAAGCAATATGCCAAAACTCTTTTCATTTTCACAAAATTTGAAAACTTTTCGAATAATGCTAATTTATCTTTACCCTGGACTGCAACATTCACTACGGGCTTCATTTCTGGCAACATTTCACTAAACTCGGACGGTCGAAGGTATTTGTCAACTGTACAATCAAGTGTCCCTAAAAATTCATGACCCTTCCACCACAAAATACAATTTTCTATATTGCGTGGTAAAACTTCTCTCGAAACAAGATCAGCAGGATTTTCATTAGAACGGATATAACACCACAGAAATTCGGACGTTAATTCCTGAATCAATTTAATTCTATTGGCGACATAAGTATTAAGTTTCCAATATTCTATTTTCAACCATACTAACACAATTTTTGAATCGCAAAACAAAAAAACCTTTTGTATTTTATCCTTCAACATACCAAAAATTCGATTTATTAATCTTGCTAATATCAATGCCCCGTTTAATTCTAACCGCAGAATGCTTGTTTTATTTTTCAACAAATTTATTTTTGATTTGGAAGCTAACAATTTTATTTCCACTGTATGACTGGCCGTAACTACTTGCACATAAACACAAGCACCTTGTGCAATTTGAGAAGCGTCACAAAATCCAACAAGTTCAATGGAAACAGCCTCGGAAAAATTTAAATATCTATTGATTTTAATTGCTGGCATGCACCTTAATCCCTGTGAAAATGATTGCCATTCCTCCTTCAATTTATCAGGTAATTCTGTGTCCCAATCCAGACCTGCAACCCATATTTTTTGCATCAATAATTTTGCCACAGTAATAACTGGAGCCAAAAAGCCAAAAGGATCAAATAACCTAGCAATAAAGCCCAAAACCAATCTTTTGTTGCATGTTGCAGGAACGGTTTTCATTCCACAACTCATTATAAATTGATCCGTATTTACATCAAACGATAGACCTAGGGTTTTTAAAATACTCCCCCTTTCATTAGTAATATTTGTTTCTTCAAAATGTTGAAGTTGTCGTGAAATATTTCGTACTAATTCCACATGGTTGGAACACCATTTATGTAATTCGAATTTAGCTAACCCCAGTAATTTTATAAGTTCAGCTTGATCTTGCAACAAACTTTCCTTATGATCTGCACCAAAAAGGCAGTCATCAACATAAGTATTAAAACGCAAAATAAACAAAGCTAAGGGAAATTCTGTTTCTTCCTCAATAGCTAATTGTAATAAACATCTCGTTGCTAAATGAGGACTGGATTTCAAGTCAAAAGGCGACCCTTTAAACTGCATAACCTGCAGCGGTTGATTTCTACTCTCCCTCCAAAGAAAATTTAAAAGTTTTCTGTGTGCAGGTTCTATCGAAATTTGCAAATACATGTTTTATATCAGCCATACAGACGTACCTATACGTACGGAATAAAAGCGAAATGTCAAATAACTCAAGTTGAACAATATCTCCATTGCACAAAATACTCTTCAAAGAAACACCAGTTTTGTAGTGGCACTACCGTCCATTACAATTCTAAGTTTCATCGTAATTTTGTCATCTCTTACTACACCATGATAAGGCAAAAAATACCAATTCTCATTATGTAATGTAAAGGGATCAACCTACAAATCTTTTATAAATCCTCTACTTAGAAATTCCTTAATAAATTGTGAATATTTTAAATATAAACTTTCATTTGCTACAAATCGTTTTTCTAAGTTTTTAAAGCGTTTGTGCCATAGAAGCCGAATCTCCCAATTGGAACTCTTCTAAATTTATTTTTAAAGGTAAATCGACTTGGAACCGCCCGTCAACTCTTGTAAATTTATTTACAAAAACACTGTTCTGCTATTTCATTTTCAGTCAGCGATTCTTGGGTCATTTTTAATAAAAACATTTTCGGTTTCCCAAAACTTTTCCATCAACTGATTTAAATTTTCATCAGCATCAATTACCGCACTATGTAACGACACTGCGTGCAAACTAGCACCACATCTTACTTTTGTAGTGAACGGCACTTTTCCACTCACAAAGTAACCAAAATAAGAATTCTGAAAATTAGGCTGATCTATTCCCATTTTTATATTTTGCGGAAGCAAAACCGAGAAAAAATATCTGCACCTAAAAGGATGTCTATCTCAGCTGACTCAAAAAATTTGTCATCAGCCAACGGTAAACCCCTTGGCAATTTAAAACAGCTGAAATCAAAACTTAATTGAGGCAATTCAACTGTAATTTTCGAAGTAACACTGAAATCATAAGAAATTTCATAATTCCCATATCTCGAACGAATCGACAAGTCGATCCATTCTGAACACTCTGTCGAATTATCACAAATACCAGAAATTTAAGTTAATTTCTTTGTACGACAAGTGTTTAATCCCAATTTGTCACGAAATTTAACTGTAACAAAACTAGTCTGTGAGCCTGAATCTAACAAGGCTCGTGCCGAAAGTAATTCACCTTCAGCATTTTTTACTAATATTGATGCCGTAGGCAATAAAACAAATTCTGAAATAGTAGACTTTACTTTAGTTATCCCCTGAGCAGCTACCACATTATCTACCGCATTTAACTGTACATCCTTATGCAAAAATGTGTGATGCTCCTTGGATTGGCATATGAAACATTTAAGAACAACAGAACAGGGTTGACCCACATGTACATTTAAACACATCTTACACACTTTGTTTTCCGAAATACACTTTTCCCTTTCCTGCGTGCTTGCATTTTTAAATTGATCACACCTAAAAATTGGATGACCTCCATGCTTGCAAAATTTACAATTTACTGAGTTTGAATTCACTCTTTGTCTGCCTTTTTCCATTTTTTTGCTTATAGGATTTACCAGAATTCGGTACAGCAGTAATAGTGTTAGTTACAGGTTTAAAATGTGTTTGCTTATTAATTGTTTTACTATTATTTTGAAGTTTGGCACTCGATTTAGTTAATTCCGAATTCAAGGCCCTCCTGTCCAAAAATTCTAAAAGTTCTTCTAAATTAGCCCTAGAATTAGGTTTCCTCTCATTTTGATAAGCTCGATTGCTATAAATGTCTAGCTTGGAAAGTATAAGATGAACTATCATAGCATCACAAATTGATTCCCCTAAATTTTTTAGATAAGCTACACTTTGCCTTATTCTGGCTACAAAGTCCCGTAACATACCCGAGTCATTACAATTTGCAATTGATAAATCCATTAAATCTTTGATATGACAATCAATAATCAAATGATCATCCTTATACCTTTTTTGCAAAATATTCAGTGCCGAATTATAACAATTATTTTCCACGGGCAACGCAGAAATTAACCGCAATGGCTCATCTTTTAAATGTTTGTGTAAATACATCAATTTTTCAATATTTTCCAAATTTGGATTTTTGCCAATAAGAGTTATGAAAAGCTCAAAAAACGATTTAAAACCTTGAATTTGCCCCGAAAATACAGGTAATTGTAAGGCTTCCAATTTAATATTTCCTTTAACAACATTATATGTGCCTTCACTAGAAGATCCCTCAGACCTGCCCTGCAATTTCAACAATCTTTTAAACTTAGCGTAAGTCGTTGTATACAATTTTCAACCACCTCTGCTTCATCAAAATTATCTTCCTCTTGCAACTGACAACAAACATGCATAAACTCATCAAAACTACTTTTAATAAGCTCAAATTTAATATTTATTTCTTCAAAATCTAATTCCGCAATAGACATCGCTTCTGCTTCTACGGCGTAACTATTCGCCCTAGTTATGTTGTTCTTCAAAAATAAACGTTCACCTAACAAAGTCTTTTTACCCTTTGTCATGATGATAAATATAAATTCTCGCTCACACAATTTTAATTGCAATGAGTCGCCTAACGTTTCTTGCTACCAGTATATAATAAGTAAATATAGCTGCAGTTCTTACAAAAACCAGCTATTGGTTATTTTAAATAAAACGGAAATTCCAGAACAAACACATTAAAATATAATTGCTTGTTTGGCCTACCTTTCTTATCTCCAGGCGAAGACAGCTGTATATTATACCAAGGTCTCTGCTTGCCTCCAATATAACGTTGTGCAGGTGCCTTTTCGTCTATCCTTATTTACCGAACAGGCAGGAAACTAACTGAAAGCTTCTCCGTCCTTGCATACACAATGCAAGTTAAAACTTTCGTTCCACTGATATGACCGTTGGGAATTAATCAGTAAATCTTTCCACAAACTTGTAAAGATATGACCATCTGGAATTAAATCAATACAAATTCGCACTGCACTATTTTTAATTTAAAACGTTTTAACAACACCGATTAGAGAATCATTTACACCATAATAAAAACATTTAAAATTCTTTCCAATAATATTTTGAATGCTCAATCGGATTGTTTATAATATGGCGAAAATTAATACCACATCCGACTTAATTGAACAATCATTTAAAAATACGTAATAATTCACTACGCATCCGATATCTGGAATGGACCAATAAATATGATAAACACGAATTCTTATCACTTAATTTAGCGACTCCATAGGCTTGTATTCGCCATATTTCAGTTGTGCTTAATTAAATAAAAAAGCTTGAAATTAAACGATTATAGTGGACTGTATATTTATTAAAAAGATTAAACTGAATATAACATTACCGTGCAACATAACACATGTGCATCAATAAATAAAACTATATTATAAATTTCAATGCGAGAGCAATACAACCACGACCCGCCGTTACCATAACGAACGTGCTAATTCAAGCATGGTCAAACCGCAACTGCCGGTTCTTCGTGCATGCAGCCCCTTCCTCCTTGAACAATGTAGGTATGGTTGCTCGTCGCTACCAGTATGAAATAAGCCTTAGTAAGTAAATAATGTTTTGTAAGAAGAACCACGACCAATCCTCATAAGCCCTACCTGAGGAATAGACCCCTAGCATAGTCGGAAGATAGTTGCGTCCCAACATTTTAAGGAAATCCTTTCTTAAAGTTCACTGGTTCCATGAGAGAATATTAAAGAACTCACGGGTTACTTTAATTATTCAAATAACAAATTAACCAGTAACGACAAATTTAATAAGACTTAGTTCTACACCATACCCGTGTTTCAGCAAGGGCGATGTTAGCCTTGCTTAAAATCTGGGCCCTGGAATTGCCTTCTACCACTATTAAATATCATTAGCGTATGCAACCGTCAATGACAACTCACATGTTGCCCAGTTTTTCAGTAATTCCTCGATGACGATGTTCCAGAACAAGACCGCACACTGAGCCCTGTGGCGATCCCTTTGTTATCCATTTTGTTATGTTGTGTGTCTCTTGTAGTGTTACGTACCAATCCCTGCAGTTCTTTAGGAATGGTACAGCTGTGTAGGGCAATTTGTTGTCTCCAGTCGGGTGAAGAGGAATGGCCACGATAGGTTGTTAAAAGCTCCTTCTACGTCTATCATTAAAAATAGTACATATTCTCTGTTGGTGTTTTGTACTGTCTTGAGTGCTTCATTGATGACATCTTCTGTTGATTGATTTTTGGAGGCGGCTCCGTGGCGTAGTGGTATGTGTGTGACTACTACGCCCAAGGTCCCGGGTTCGAATCCCGACACGGTCCGCTTGAAAAATGTTAGGCGAGCATTTTTCGCAAAAATACACCCTCGTTCGGATGAGAGGTAAAATGGAGGTCCCGTGTGTGAGTGTTGTCACGCACGTTAAAGATCCCTACCTTGCTTGGAACAGCAAGGATTCGGCAAAATTCAAAATTTTCCAGGTAAAAAAAACTCGCTTCCTGGCCAATGTAGTACCCTCGGGTGGAGCATTGGAAAATCACATGTAATGATTGATTTTTGGGGAAAGCCGTATTGTCTGGGAAGTATTCCCGTCGTTTATCTGTGTTGCGTTCGTTTGCCAAGCAATCACTCATTTGTCTTGTCTAGGGTGTTAAGTAGGCAAATAGACCTGTACGAGTTCGGCTGCTTCGAGTTGTTGTCCTTTCCTTTTGGAATTATTACAACATTTGCCCGCTTCCAGATGTTTTGGAAGGTGAACTGCCTCAGGCATTCGCTGTAAAACTCCGTTATTGTGAGTAGTAATTTCCCTTGCAGGACTACAATGACCTCTGCGGGCATAATGTCCGGTCCAAGTACTTTCTTGTCCTTGGCTGAGTTTAGATCGAGTCCTGAAATTGTTTCGTCTTTTGAATACTCCTTGTGTAAGTTACCGATTTTAGTGTTGGTATTGTCTTATTGATTGCATCCGTGATTGTCTTTGTAAGTGCTTTTGAGTATTCGTTACGTTCTGGTCTAGTGTTATATCTGGTGGAAGTATGTAGGTGTCGAGTAATTTTTGCCAGTTGACGTTTTTGATGTTGTATCGCTTGGTGTGTTGTCATCCTTCAGTTGATTGGTGGGTTGTCGTGTTGATTTCAAAAACGATAAGGTTGTGATCGCTGACTGTCTGATTTTCTTGTACTTTCCAGTTTTGAATGTATTCGTAGGCCTTTCCGTATGTCAACACCATGTCGATGTTTGTACCAGTGCCTGATCTGTTGTGTTTGTCGGTGGGTTGTTGGGCTGGTTTATTGTTTCAAGTTGTTATGTCCGAAGCATCTTCTTTTGTTTGACAAAATTAGAGATGGGAAGATCAGAGATTGGCATCTTTTCCTCGCAGCATAAATAGCTCGCCCACTAATATGTTTATTTGTATTTTTCAGCAACATTCACTGGGTAATATGGCTTTTTTGTAATTATCAAACTATCATAATTTCTTAAATTCAAATACAATTTGTAAAATGTGAGAAGTGTGGCGATGGTTAAAGTAAAGGTTAGTACATCTCTATAAAACTATTAATTCCAAGTATTCAAACCATTTAACCTGAGATTCATCACAAAATATCAACAAATGTTATATATATATATATATATATATATATATATATTGCTGTGATACCTCCAAAATTAACTGGTCCGTCGACTTTCTTCTGTTCATCGCCTCGGCTGCTCCTCTAGATAACTTACATCCTCAATCATAAAAAAAAACAAACACATTCCTATCACAAACATCAACGTTAACTCTATTTACATCAATATTCACAATACATTAAAATTTCAAAATTAAAATTCAGCATAAATTTCAGTATCAGAAAATTTCAAGATTAAATTTATTATCATTTTAATGTGCATCCAGAATTAAAGTCTTTGTAGGATGCCTACTAATTAATGTAACAATATATGCAGACCTGAGTCTGAGTACAAAGGAGCATCTACCACCCTTTACGTTAATTAACCAGGTTCGTCTAATTGAGCTCAAAGACATACCCAAATTTTCATCATAATCCAGAACATCAATACTAAATACCCCCTTCTACTTAAACAAGCAAATTTCCCCTTACAATTAAAATTTTATTGTTAGTACAATTTCACTACTGTCCATTTTAAGTAAATCAATTATAAAGTTATTCAACACACACGAAAACATCAAAGTTCAAACAAAATAGTATAATTTACCTGAAGGTTACTTCACTCGTAGCTTCAATGTACATCGTCCCTTTTGTTAATCACACCAATCCAACTGGGTTATATTTACGGCTTCTGATTCTCAACGCTTTTAAAATTTTCTACATCACCATCCATCTAAAGTAGTTTCAGTGCTTTTCCGGAACTCATTTGTGTATATCTGAAGCTTGTTTTGTGGATCCAGACACGTTTATGAACCATTTAATTATTAACACCCCCGAAAAATAGCAAAGAAATTCATACTTCTTTCACCAATATACGCCAAAACTGCCTACTTTTGTGTATTCATTTGTCGTTGTAAATTTTACTAATTGGTACAGTGATACTAACTTTATTACCTTGTATCTTCTTTTCTAAGTGCACTAAAGTACATTCATTATAGCACGTAAAGAACAAACTGTTTTAAATCACCAAAATATACGAGCAAACTTTAAATTATTCTATCAAACTCGGAAAACTAAAAAGCACTGTTTAACGCATTGAATCAAGTCGCAGATCTAAGAGAGCTTGTTCATATTCACCTGGGTATATATAGAGGTTAGCCTGTCTGTCGGTCTGTTCCCCAAAACGGACAATTCTAAAGAATTTCGCATGCAATGTCCCCATTCCGCAGCCCGGCATGCAATTTTTACGAAATTTGCACTCGCACCAGTTAAAATCTCAGAAATTCTCACACGGCACGCAAACATGTCCGAGAATAACTAATTAAATTTTGTACAGAAATTGTTGTTTCTACCTCTCATATGTGCATCTTATTTTCAACCAATCGTGACCCTCGTGACGTTGCTCATATCATGCCTTTAATTATTAGTGTCTTTGTCTTACGCACATTATCTTTCCTTCTCTAACCTGTTCTTAGTGGTGCAAATTGATATTCCTTACTATCGATTATTTCAGTCCACATGGACTGTTATCTGGGTTAAATAACCCCGTATCCAACCTTCCCGTTAATATAAGCGACGGTTTCTCCAACATTCTCTGAAACCATTTGTTATCTGCCAAATTTACGCAGAATGAGCCTTTTAAAAATACGCAGGTGTTCAAACATAATAACACTTCTACGATTTGCATTTTATTGGTTTTTTTCAAGTTTTTATAGATATTATATGTTACTAATGGTTCAATTAACTTCAATTACAATTAATACTCTTTAAATTTTAGTGACCCCTAATCAAATATTCAATTATTATCAGTACATTTTGTTTAATACCGGTTACTTAAAATAGAGTTAATTAATATAAATTTTGCACGTAATTTCTCTTTGTTTCTTTACTAGGAATAATTAAATTACATGTAGAGCTTTTTAATACTGCTTCCTTTTTTTTATAGCAAGCGTCTTGTAGATTATTTAACTTCCTTATTTTTAATGAAACGAATGAATTTTTATGCTTCACGGTTTTATAATAAAGCGTATTATCTAATAAAATTCCTTATACACGGTGATTAAAATTATTTGATGTGATTATTTAATTTTCTACCCTGGTCTAAATATGAGTATTTTCCCCCTATTTGAATACAAATAATCCCACTTATTTGAATTCATATATGAAATAATTAAACCGCAAACAAAATTTACAAAAAAATTGCCTATCTCTCTCTACCCTTATCTATCTAACTTACCTACCTTATCCAATCCAAAAAATTATTTACACCTATCCTATATCCCTATCCTATTCCTAACTCTCATCTAATTTCATAAAATGAAATTATCCCTAACTTCATCCTACTTATCCATTTAATCCTATATACATCCTATATACCTATCCTATTCCTAACTTTTTAACTAATCTTCACTATACTTCACTTCCCCCTAACTAATTCTATATACCTATCCTACTCTTACTCTATTCCTAACTCTCCACTAATCTTATATGAAATATCTATACTTAACCTATTTTATTTTCTTCCTACATTTACTCTTTATTCTCATCCTAAACCTATTTCTAATTATCTCCCATATTTATCCTATACCTAGCTTTATTTTCTATACACACCTACTTCTACTCTTTTATATACACCTATATCTACTCTCTATTCTATTTCTATACTAAAATTCACCTATCTCTATCCTTTGTTCATTAAGTTATTTAAATCTAACTCTCTTCTTGACCCTCCAAGTCTTTCTTCTCACCAACCTAATACTCTTCATCCCTATTTTTCCTCCTTTTATATCTATACTTATCATCCCTGTTATCTCACATAAAATAAACTTATCATCCCTATTATCCTGACTCTTAAATACTGCTTCTTCTTCAGTCCCTACACTTGTCTGTTTCTTATTTATTATTATTTTCTTTTCTGTCGACAAACCAAACGATACTACTTTAAAATTATCGATTTTTCCCTCTACGGAAACTCCTATGTACCTTCTAGAATTCTTATGTAATGGAATCAGCCAGAATACATTCCTTAAATCTACTTTATTAAAAACAAACTTGCCACTTAACCTCGTCAAAAGTGTGTCCATGGATGGTGGACAATGGAATTGCGGTTTGGTCCGTTGATTAATTTTTCGTGCATCTTTAATTAATTCTGCCTTCACCTGCTCCCGATATGCTGCTGTTGCTTCTACCCCCACTAATTCTGCATGTTTTTGTACTAAAGCTTGAACCTCTACTATCCTATCCTCTGGACATCTTATTGTGTTGATCTGTTTAACCCTATCATCCTCTACCTCTACTACATTAATACTCAACCCTGTGTCATCCTCTGTTACTTCATAACTCTCCTTCCATGGCACTACCCTATCCTTAATCATTACTACCTTCCTTTCCATATCTATCAAAACCCCTAACTTCATCATACAGTCAACACCTAAAATGATCTGAAACTTCAGTCCAGGTACAATTACAAACTCCTGTTCACAGCTTAAACCTCCTATATCTATCCTAAGCACCACAACACTATTTACTACAGCAAACTTCTTTTTATTTGGAGCTACTAAATGGCTACGCTTTATAGGCATAATTCTATCACAAACCTTATCCCTAATTTTGATGACGAATTCCTCCGATATTAAACTCGCCTCTGCCCCTGTATCAAGTAATACTTCTACATTATTCTCAAAAATTTCTATATTAATAATTGGCAAACATAATTTTTCCTCAGTTTCTGGCTCTACTTCCTCCTCAATTTTGAAAAATTCACGTGGATGTTCATATACATTTACACTGAAATCTAGTGGTCTGTCGCGTTCTAAAAATCCTGTCCAGGTCTGTTTTCCCTACTTGGTCCTGGTCTAGCCGTCACCTCAGCGTATGTCCTAGGCGTTTCCACTCGTTCCGTGTCTGTATTAGCTGTCCCCCTCATGTCCGATGAACTATTCCTTCTGGTAGGTTCCGGTCTCGGTGCAGGTCCCCTTCCTAAACTATTACTTCTAACGTATGGTCGTCGCTGTTCCCAATTCTGTCGCTGGTATCCGTAACTATTCCCCCTTCTAGCATAGTTGTCCCGTCTATTGTCAAACCTAACTGTGTTGATCTGTCTTTCCCTATTATCCCGAGGTCGTCCACTACTTACGTCGCCGTACCTCTGCAGGTATTCTAAAAACATTTCTCTGTCCACTATGTTCTGTAGTGCTACGTGTTGTCTTACTTCTACCTCGAAGTGTCATGATAAATACTTGATAATTTGTCGGTCCGTCAGTGGTGGGTTCAGTTGCTTTGCTATGCTATACTTGCGTATAGCATATTGCTCCTACTTCCTGAAAATTCTCCCTTAAATTTCCTGTGATTAAGTCGTCTCGTACCTGGTCTTGTCTGTGGTCACTCCAGTAGTGCTTTAAAAATCTGTCTTCAAAGTCCGTGTAGGTGTCAATTTCCTGTCCTACTAAATTGTACCATGCTTCCGCGTTGTCTTTCAATAAAGCCTTTATCGTATTCAGTTTAGTCTGTTCGTCAAATAAATTTCCCACTAGATTTCTTACACTATTAATAAAAATTTGTGGATTTACCCTGTTATCGCCATAAAACTTCATGTGTTGGTCCAATGATCCTCCACCTGTATAAAATCTGGGACCATCCCCCGTTAAATTTGACATGTTGTATTTGATACTACTAACTTCTCGTTCTACCCTGCCTAACTGATTCCTACATGAGTCCGTTACTTCAGTCATTTTTATATTAATCTCTTCTTCACAAAAAATGCGTACTTCGGACCTTAAATGTCCCATTTCCTGTCGAAGACCTGTAATGTTTTTCTCATTTATATCAACCCTACTTTCTACTTCCCCCATTTTCACGGTAAGGCTATTTTTAAATTCTAAAACTTCTTGATTCGTCTTATCTATTTTCTGACTAATCTCCTCTAACTTCCTGTTCGATTCTTCACTCATTTGATCAAATTTTCGATTTGAGTCCTCTCGCTCTATTCGATTCATCCCTAGCTCTATTGGCTTCTTCGTTCATCCTCTCTAGCATTCTCATTATCATCTCGTTTCCTTGATCCCCTGATTCCGTCCTCGACTGATCTCTACTGCCTCCAGCTTCTTCCATTTTAGAATTTTTCTCACACAATGCACTATCGTCACTTCCAATTTCCACTCCTTGACTCCTTAACCACTCCTTTCTCTGCATACGTTCAAATCACTCACACACACTCTAAAATACTCTTAAATTTATACACAAACAGAAACTCTCTCTCTCAAATCGCCAGTTTCCTGGAATAAAATCACAAAAATTTTATTTGGAACTCGAGCCTCACTTTTGGGTCGCCAAAGAATGCTGTGATACCTCCAAAATTAACTAGTCCGTCGACTTTCTTCTGTTCATCGCCTCGGCTGCTCCTCTAGATAACTTACATCCTCAATCATAAAAAAAACAAACACATTCCTATCACAAACATCAACGTTAACTCTATTTACATCAATATTCACAATACATTAAAATTTCAAAATTAAAATTCAGCATAAATTTCAGTATCAGAAAATTTCAAGATTAAATTTATTATCATTTTAATGTGCATCCAGAATTAAAGTCTTTGTAGGATGCCTACTAATTAATGTAACAATATATGCAGACCTGAGTCTGAGTACAAAGGGAGCATCTACCACCCCTTTACGTTAATTAACCAGGTTCGTCTAATTGAGCTCAAAGACATATCCAAATTTTCATCATAATCCAGAACATCAATACTAAATACCCCTTTCTACTTAAACAAGCAAATTTCCCCTTACAATTAAAATTTTATTGTTAGTACAATTTCACTACTGTCCATTTTAAGTAAATCAATTATAAAGTTATTCAACACACACAAAAACATCAAAGTTCAAACAAAATAGTATAATTTACCTGAAGGTTACTGCACTCGTAGCTTCAATGTACATCGTCCCTTTTGTTAATCACACCAATCCAACTGGGTTATATTTACGGCTTCTGATTCTCAACGCTTTTAAAATTTTCTACATCACCATCCATCTAAAGTAGTTTCAGTGCTTTTCCGGAACTCATTTGTGTATATCTGAAGCTTGTTTTGTGGATCCAGACACGTTTATGAACCATTTAATTATTAACACCCCCGAAAAATAGCAAAGAAATTCATACTTCTTTCACCAATATACGCCAAAACTGCCTACTTTTGTGTATTCATTTGTCGTTGTAAATTTTACTAATTGGTACAGTGATACTAACTTTATTACCTTGTATCTTCTTTTCTAAGTGCACTAAAGTACATTCATTATAGCACGTAAAGAACAAACTGTTTTAAATCACCAAAATATACGAGCAAACTTTAAATTATTCTATCAAACTCGGAAAACTAAAAAGCACTGTTTAACGCATTGAATCAAGTCGCAGATCTAAGAGAGCTTGTTCATATTCACCTGGGTATATATAGAGGTTAGCCTGTCTGTCGGTCTGTTCCCCAAAACGGACAATTCTAAAGAATTTCGCATGCTATGTTCCCATTCCGCAGCCCGGCATGCGATTTTTACGAAATTTGCACTCGCACCAGTTAAAATCTCAGAAATTCTCACACGGCACGCAAACATGTCCGAGAATAACTAATTAAATTTTGTACAGAAATTGTTGTTTCTACCTCTCATATGTGCATCTTATTTTCAACCAATCGTGACCCTCGTGACGTTGCTCATATCATGCCTTTAATTATTAGTGTCTTTGTCTTACGCACATTATCTTTCCTTCTCTAACCTGTTCTTAGTGGTGCAAATTGATATTCCTTACTATCGATTATTTCAGTCCACATGGACTGTTATCTGGGTTAAATAACCCCGTATCCAACCTTCCCGTTAATATAAGCAACGGTTTCTCCAACATTCTCTGAAACCATTTGTTATCTGCCAAATTTACGCAGAATGAGCCTTTTAAAAATACGCAGGTGTTCAAACATAATAACACTTCTACGATTTGCATTTTATTGGGTTTTTTCAAGTTTTTATAGATATTATATGTTACTAATGGTTCAATTAACTTCAATTACAATTAATACCCTTTAAATTTTAGTGACCCCTAATCAAATATTCAATTATTATCAGTACATTTTGTTTAATACCGGTTACTTAAAATAGAGTTAATTAATATAAATTTTGCACGTAATTTCTCTTTGTTTCTTTACTAGGAATAATTAAATTACATGTAGAGCTTTTTAATACTGCTTCCTTTTTTTATAGCAAGCGTCTTGTAGATGATTTAACTCCCTTATTTTTAATGAAACGAATGAATTTTTATGCTTCACGGTTTTATAATAAAGCGTATTATTTAATAAAATTCCTTATACACGGTGATTAAAATTATTTGATGTGATTATTTAATTTTCTACCCTGGTCTAAATATGAGTAATATATATATATATATATATATATATATATATATATACAGGGTGTTTCAAAATTGCACGACACTATTTTAAGGGAGTGTTCTTTAGCACAAAATAAACATAAAACTTCTAATAAACGTATGCCCTAAAATGTACCCCTATGGAGTTATAACCCCTTTAAGAGGGTAGGTGAAATTGAGTTTTTTTAATTATCTGAAGAACCACAAAAGATATTTTATTCAGATTTTTGTTGCCTACCCCTGTTTTTATGCCAAATAAGATAGGCTTATCCATTTTTCGATAATAAGATCAGGAGTGTCCCATTCGGGGGGACAATCACGTTTAACCCTGTAATTTTTTTGTGTGTAAGCTTTTATAAATTGTAATGCCAGAATTAGAATCTTTTGACATTTCTGAGTAAAAAAGTCACTCTTGTTTGAAGTCGATATCTGTAGCCGTTTTTGAGTTAATTGGGGTGAAGCATTCAGGATGCCCTATGATACTTTACATACTTACATAGATGTTGAGAATTGAAAACATTTATTACAATTAAACATTTAAAGTAACTGTTCAAAATGTCCACCATTTTGTTATATGCAGCATCCAGCATGGCGAATCCATTGCTCTCTGGCAAGTCTTATAACATCAGGACAATTCTTAATAGTATCAGCAGCCTCCACGATCCAATTCTTTAACTCCTCTTGCATGTAGATAGGCTTAGAATAAACTAGTCTTCATCCCACCCCAAACAAAATAATCTAACGGTGTTAAATCGGGAGATAGAGGTGGCCATTTAACAGGTCCATTTCGGCCAATCCATCCGTTACCATATTCTGCGTGACATTCAGTGACAATATGAGAGAAGTGGGCTGGGGCACCGTCATGCATAAACCAAATCCCACATCTATCGAGAATTAGAATATCCTCTAACAGCTCATAAAGATTATTTTGCAGAAAATTCAAATAAAACACTCCTGAAAGTCTTCGTGGTAAAAAGAAGGGGCCGATGAGATTGTCACTATGAAGTCCACACCAGACATTTAAGGAAAATGTATGCTGATAATGATTTGTGACAGTGGTATGGGGGTTTTCTTCATCCCAAGTATGGGTATTGCAAAAATTGGTAATTCCATTTCTTGTAAAGGTAGATTCATCAGTCACTAGCAAGCGGGTCAAGAAGGTACGATTTCGTGTGCATTTTCGAATTAACCACGGCAAAAAATTGGTTCGTTTGATGTAATCTTGCAGTAACAAATCTTGCACAAATGTCACGTGAAATGGGTACAGTTGCTGCTTGTGCAATGTTTGCCAAACGCTTGCAGATGAAACACCAAACGAAGAGACAATCTTCTAGTGCTAGTACTAGGAGATAACTGAACAACATTAAGAATTTGTTCTTCAACATTTACATGTCGTCGAAATCTTTGTCGACCAGCATTTACTCATGTAGGTTTTAGTGTGCCAGTTTCCCTAAGACGTGTTTCAATGGATTGAAGTATTTTACGATTTGGTATTCTTCTATTTGGAAATTGTTCTTGGTATCTGCGAACTGCAGCAGCGCCTATTCTCTGTAGTTCACCATAAACTAACAGCATGTCTGTTTGTTCTGCAAATGTGAACAAGTTTGTGGTGTCTCCCATGATACAACAAATTAAAGTGTCTTCAAAGTACCAATTTACACAAAAACTAACAGAAAACTAGTAACACATATTAGTAACTTACACAGTGTTTAAACATAACAAAGGTAATACATAGTAGATACATAATCACCTGTCAAACAAATAAACGATATGAAACTGTTATAATGTAGAGCTTCTAATATCCAAGGCTATTTGATTAACATCGCATTTTGACATTTAGCTTTAGTCTTCAACATCTAAGTAATACATTGATTAATTTGAGACATATGTATAGTTTATACATATGCCAAGTTGTTACAGAGATATTGAAGGCAGCTAGTATTCAACTGTTTTCTAGCGACGGTTGTATCAATCCTTCATCTCCAAAATTAAAAATCCACCCCAAAAATGACTTATGAATGTACAGTATCGATTCACAAAATCCAATAGCCTACATTTCATTTCTGGAAGAATTTTTAAATTATGATCGCCCCTTTAACCCTAAAATTAAAAAACCATCCCAAAAATGACATATGAAGTGAGGTACCAATTCTCGAAATTCAGCAGCCTAGATCTCATTTCTAGAGAAATTTTTAATTTAGAATCACGCCTTCACCCCTAGAATTAAAAACCCTCCCTCAAAAATGACTTATGCACCTGAAGTATTTATTCTTAAAATTCAAAAGCCTAGATTGCATTTCTAAAAAATTTTTTATGTTAGAATCACCCCTTCACCCCTAAAGTAAAAAACCGCCCAAAAATGACTTATGCACGTGAGATATCAATTCTCAAAATTTAGCAGCCTAGATTTCATTTCTAGCCGAATTTTTTATTTAGAATCACGCATTCACTCTTAGAATTAAAACCCACCCTCAAAAATGACTTATGCACTTGAAGTATCTATTCTTAAAATTCAAAAGCCTAGATTGCATTTCTGGACAAAATTTTAATTTAGAATTACCCCTTCACCCCTAAAATAAAAAACCACCCCAAAAATGACTTATGCACGTGAGGTATCAATTCTCGAAATCCCGCAGCCTAGATTTCATTTCTAGACTAATCTTTAATTTAGAGTCACACTTTCACTCGTTAAATTAAAAAACCACCCCAAAACTGACTTATGCAGATACAGTATCGATTTACAAAATACAAAGGCCTAGATTTCATATCTGGAAGAAGTTTTAATTTTGGATCACCCCTTCAACCGCTAAAATTTAAAAACCCACTCAAAAAAGACTTATGCACGTGATGTATCATTTCTCAAAATCAAAAAATCTAGATTTCATTTATGAAAGAATTTTTAATTTAGAATCACCTCTTCAACCCCTACAATTAAAAACCTACCCCAAAAATGATTTATGCATTTGAGTATCAATTCTCAAAATCTAAATGCCTAGATTTCATCCCTTGAAATATTTTTAATTTAGCATCACCCCATCAACTACTAAAATTAGAAATGTTTTAATAAAAATTTTCAAAAATTAAATGTGGGCAGGGGTAAGGGTGGTTTAAGAAAAGGTGGTGCATGAGTTACATTGTTTTCTAAAAATGGTAGTATATTTTAATTTTGAAGGGTTGGCCGGCTAGGATTACGTGACCCTGGCCGCACACTATAAAAGTGGTGCAAATTCTTTCAGAAACCATGGTTTGGATTTAAACAAGCTTAAGGAGCACTTTCATCTTTTCTAGTGCAAGGATACTTCATGTGTACATATGATATAAATAGGTCTAACTATAAGTCATGCTTGTTTTAATATATTCCTGCTGTGCAATTAGTCAGTAATAAAGAAATATAACTACTACCTGTTCCTGTTCAATACAAACTAGACATCTCATTTGCATTCAAAGAGACATTTAAGTTCACTTGTATCCTAAACTGTTTACTACGAGTTAGTATTAAACAAATAGAGTGTACTGCAACTTACGCCATTTTATTTGCAAATGGTTATCAAAGCGTGATTTTTGAAAGAAATCGGAATAAATATCACTTACGTCCGTTTTATGCAAACGGTGGTTAAAACCATTTTCTCATAAATAGACTTACACTAACATACATCTATTATCTTACGAAATGCTTGCGATAATAAATTGCTGATAAAATCACATATGTCATACAAACGTTGTCTTCCGCGGCTCCGTGATCCCAGCCAGCCCACTTCAAAATTTAAAAAAAAATAATAACACAAAAACATTGCATCCCTTATGCACCCATATGCACCAACCTCACATTTTATTGCACCCCTTCAGTTAAAGATTTATCCACAAAATAAAAATTGAAACATACTACCGTTTTTAGAAAGCAATGCACCCTTGTGCTCCACCAAAATTAATCTTCTCACCCTTTCCTAAACCTCCCTCACCCCCTCCCAAATTTTATTTTTTGAAAATTTTTATTAAAATATTTATATACAGAATGCACTCATTATGCATCATCTAGCACATACCTCACATTTTTTGCACCCTGTTGGTTAAGGGCTTATTTGCGATATAAATAAAAAAATTAAGTCATTTTGCAGTTTTATATGTATTAGGTTTTGGTAATTTAATTTATTTAAATTTTCACGCATTTTGGGAGTGATGTACACGAAATGCATACATTTTACTTAAGCACTCATTGTAGAAAGAGGGTTTATGTACGTTTTGCTCTGCACAAATATGTTTTGATTATTTAAAAATCTTGTCTGCTTCATTACTATAGGTAGTAATTGAAATTGAAAATAAAAATTTACTATTTACTTTAATTTTTCAGAGGCGTAGGCATGATTCGTATCATACTTCTGTTGTAGCAAATGTTTATTTACGGAATGGGACGATACGACGCCGTCGTTTCGGAACAGCCGATTCGGCACAGCGGATTCAACGGACGAACGTGGCGGCGCAATGACGTTTTGGCACAAGAACGTTTCGGGGTAGAAATGTCTCAACGCGCAAAATTGCTTGCTATTTGTCCATATTGCAATATTGCATATCTGCAGTGTTGTGGTGAAAATAGTGTTGAGTTTTCAACTTAGGTTAGTAGTAGATTTGTTTTACTACTAAGAGATAATTATATTTATTTATTTATTTGCACATACGTGCATAAACGGGATACCCCATTTACATTAAAAAAATAATATAAAATGTGTAATATTACATAAACTTATTAATTATACAAATTTAATAATGTTTGCCTGAAGCTCTGAGGACTGTTACCAAACCAATTTAATTCACTAAATGTATTTGCAGAAGCTACAACTCGATTTAGATAGAAGTGACATCCATAATTGGTTCTGTGGCAATCACTGTGGAATAGGTGAAAAGTACGTGAGAGTCTAACTGGAGCATTAAATTGAATTAATACTAGTAATTCAGTACAGTTGATGTAACCATTAATAATCTTATGCAGAAGACATAAATCATTCAATATCCGCCTATCCAGTAATGAAACTAATCGAAGTGATTGTAATAGAGACAATTCTTGACATTGGTGCTCTTGAAGTCCCATCTTCTATGTAATAAATTTAAGAAATTTCTTTTGGACCCTTTCTATTTTAACAATATAATTTTTATAAAAGGGTGACCATATAATGGAAGCATATTCTAAGATGCTTCTTACTAAAGAGCAATATAACAGTTTGCATGTGGTAGTTGAAAATTTGCCACTATATCGGAATACGAATCCTAAGATTTGCATAGCTCTTTTGGTGATAGTATTGATATGGGAATTAAAAGTGAGTTTAGAATCTATCAAAACACCCAAATCTTTAACTTCATAAACTCGTACAATAACATCGGTATTTATATAATATTCTGTTATTGAAGTCGACACTGCACGAGAGAAGGTTATGGTTAGGCATTTGTTGATGTTCAAAGAAAGTCTATTTATTTTACACCAGTTGTTAAAAGAATTTAGGTCTTCCTGGACAAAGATGTGATCTCTTGCAGAAATAATATTTTTGTAAATTTTGAGGTCATCCGCAAACAGCAAAAATTTACAATGTTTGAAGATTTGTTTAATATCGTTGATAAACACTAAAAATAGGAGAGGACCAAGGTGAGACCCTTGCGGAACTCCAGAGTATACCGGAAACTTATAAGAAGTGAATTGTCTATACTTGACACTTTGCCATCTACCATATAGGTAGCTACTAAGCCATTTCAAGATCATACCATCTACACCTGCCTTTTGTAGTTTAAGAATCAAAATATTAAGATTTACTTTGTCAAAGGCTTTGGTAAAGTCAGTATACAGAGCATCTACCTGAAGCCCATTTTCTAACGCTGCAGTTATGTCATTGGTATAGACAAGTAAATTTGTAATAGTTGATTTCTGGGATACAAATCCATGTTGGTTATTGATGATAAATTCTTTAACTTCTAAGACAAATGATGAGTTATTAAGCAATCCAATAATTTCGGTATTGAGGATTGAATACAAATTCCTCTGTAATTCTGAATCAAATTTTTGTCACCTAATTTTAATATCGAATTAATAAAACTGTGCTTCCATATTGTTGGAACCTTACCTTGTGTAAGAGAGTTATTAATTATGATAGTTGGGAGAATACACAGACTGTGAATACAATTAATTATCAAGCTTGCAGGTATGCCGTCCGGGCCGGCAGAATTGGTAGGTTTAAGTTTACAAATAGCATCAAAAACCTCATCAGTTCCCAGCAAAATTTCATTAACGTCAACAGTGTCTAACGTGCAGTTAATGTCTGCAGTTGTATCAAATGGTACAATACATTCATTTTCATAAACCTCAGAAAAAAAGTCCGCAAATAAATTGACTATGCCTAATCCATCAAAACTGACATGAGACTTGTATATCATTTGACTTGGTAAGTCATATGTATGCTTCAATTGATTTACATATTTCCAAAAATTAGCAGGAGATGAGTGGATAGATCTTTCAGTGAAGTAAAGATATTGATTGTAGAGATAACTACTCATCCTTTTGCAACGTATACATAGCGAACTAAATAAATTATAATCCTCTATATGACAAGAAGCCTTATGCCGCTTATGAGTAGCTTTCTTTTTACTTATTAAACACTTCAAATCACTGTTAAACCATACAGGAAAAATTGTTGTTTGAATGCGTTTTTTCGGAATATAACTTTGCAGTCCATGATATAGGATATTATAGAAAAGTTCAATTGTGGTATCAAGATTTTCCTTTGAAGAACAGAATGACCAATCAATTGAGTTGAAATATAAGTTAAGTGACTTATAATCTCCTTTAACAAAATCAAATTGCGATTCCTTATAATGTAATGATTGTTCTTTTGTTTTCAATGTAACAGTAATATGAACGGCCGTATGATGAGTACTATTATCCATAAGTAGATCTACAGCTGAAGATATAGCGACATTATTTAAATTTGAAAAAATAAGATCTAAGAGTCTGTTGTTTGAGTTATGAACCTGGTTATATTGTTGTAGATCTAAGAGGGCTAGTGTGTTAATGAGGCATTCTGCATTATCCCCACTATTACAAAGAATAAATTTGTCATTATGCCATGATGCATTAGGAATGTTGTAGTCACCGCATAGCAAAATTTTTGATGAAGGATATTTATAAAAAATATGTTCAAGAGCTGTACTGTGTAATTCATATAAATCAGCCGGCGATGTAGGTGGGATATATGTAGCACCAATAATTAAATTTTGGCCTGAATAATTGAATAGCAACAAACAAGTGTTCAACACCAACTACATTGGTAACAATTAATCTTGCATTTAAGGCAGCTCTAACTAATATAACTACACCACCCCCTCGTTGCTTTGTACTGGTTAATATATTCCTATCACAACTAAATACCGAGTAGCAATTTGTGGTCAGTTCAGAATCATAATAGGAGCTATTAAGCCAAGTTTCGGTGATAACAATAACATCATAATAGGCACATAAAATTAAATTGTCTTTAAATTCATTGACCCGTGATCTAAGTCCACCAACATTATGATAATAAACAGATAACTGTAAATGGGGTAGCACTAATTTTTTATTGAGGAAGTAGTGATTGATGGAACTCCATTAAAATACCTAATGGTGACATTCTCGCCATTAGATTTACGTTGGTTTAGTTCATCACGTAGTAACTGCAAGTATTTTCTCCGCTGTATGGTTTGATCAGATGCAATACGATAAGAAGAAGAAGTAAGCTTAAAACCGTTTTTCAATGCTGTGCATACAATTGATGAATCCGAATAAATGACTTTTATCGGTCTGATTGAATCTTTTTTATTACCAAGCCTGATAATTGCAACAGAAGGAAATTGATCAATTTCTAGTATGCAAGAGATTTTAGCAACTGATTGTTTATCATAATCAACCCTATCAGATGTTTCGCGAGATTTAGATTCATCAACATTAAATATGATTAAATTTCTGCTCCTAGTAACTCTTTCATTAACCTCAGCAAAGAGCGCTTCGGAATTAGGCATAATTTTTTGACTTTCGAGTAAGACAACTTTTTCCTTTAGCACATTAACTTCCGTTTTTAGATCATTTAATTTTTTTAAAATTAGTGGAACTTGTTTAAATGCAATTGTACACTCATCACAGAAGAACATTAGTGATCTTTGTTTTTTTAGCTGCATAACGCGGACTTCAGATGCTCCCAATTCTGAGCATTTTTCATGAATCACTGTATTGCAACAATCACATACTAGGTAATTTTCATTTTCACATGTTTTATTGCACTTTGTACATTTATCCATTATGATTTAATTGTTTTAAATTTTAATATCTTATTATTGAAGCACCTGTAGATAACTTGAGCAAAGTTGATAACAATATAATATTGGCCAAGGATAAATACAGGTATAAAGTTATCAATAACAACAACTGTATCAGTTGATACTAAATTATTAAATTCAGTTTCACATAGAATCACTACTGGTTAAAAATTTGAGGATAGTCCAAATATGCAATGTGTAGCAATAGATACTGCACAATTCACTGATTTTTTTTTATACAATTTTCATAAATTATTTCACAATATAAACCACTTAAACTGTTATTTAAATGAAGAGACCAAATAATATGTTGCCATACACATTTTACACATTTATAGAGTCGGTACATGTGCTAAAATAGTGTTGAGGCGAAAACAGTGTTGAGGTATCAATTTAAGTTAGTAGTAGAAAAGTTTTACTACTATTAGAAAATAAAGGATTGGGCATATGTGTCGAGGCAGAAATAGTGTTGAGGTTTTAACTTAGGCTAGTAGTAGAAATGTTTTACTACTAAACCATAATAATCGAAAGATGCATGTGCGAAGATAGTCCTTGAGGGAAAAATAGTGTTGAGGTATCAACGTCTCTGCGCTGAAAAGTCCCTATGCCAAACCGTCCCTACGTCGAAACGTCCCTTCGCCGAATCGACCGCGCCAAAACGTCGTAGACTGATTTGTTTAAGTATTATGTTTTTTTAGACCTTAGTATATAACACTGAATAATCGATTTTAATTATAGATTTGTTAATGGTACGCCTCTGGTAACTTGAGTTTTTTAATTTTATTAACGTAGCGCTCGCGGGGTTGATTCCTTATCAAATATGGTGTACAAAGGCCATCAAATGTTAAATATCAAGCAAATGTTCAAAAGTCACTAAAATGTTTCAGATTTGAAATAAGTGTACACGAGTTTTGTAAGTGATCAACTCCTCGGTGAAGTTTTAAGTGGTTTGTATGAAACATTTTAATGTCTACATCCCTCTAATATTATAGGCAATATTATTCTAAATACAAGATTCAAAAATATAGGTCAAATATTCATATTGTGAAGTATTAAATACAAGAAGTATTTACAATTTAATAAGCCACTTGAAGCTGGCGCCATGGCGCAGCTGCTTCTGCTTGATCGAGTACAAAAGCGTTAAAAAATGTTAGGTATTCTAGTCTCTAGGAAATATTCTTATATGTTTCCCAGCAAAGCCATAACAACAACTTTTTGTTTCAGAGTTTTAATAAAAATCTTCAACAAATAAAATTTGAGAGGGTGTAAGGGTGGTTTAAGAAAGGACAAAAATATTAATTTTGGTGGAGAACAAGAGTGTATTGCTTTCTAAAAACAGTTTTTTAATTTTAATTTTGAAGTGTTGGCCAGCTAGGGTCACGTGACCCTGGCCGCACCGTTTAATTTTGTCAATAAGTTCTTAATTAAATGGGCGCAAAAAATGTGAGGCGAGTGCTAGATGGTGCATAATGAGTGCATTCTGTATGTAAATGTTTTAATAAAAATTTCAAAAAATAAAATTTGGGAGGGGGTGATGGTGGTTTAAGAAAGGGTGAGAAGATTAATTTTGGTGGAGCACAAGGTGCATTGCTTTCTCAAAACGGTAGTGTTTTAATTTTTATTTTGAATTGTCGGCCGACTAGAATCATGTGCCCCTAGCCGCGCACTAGAAATTTGTCAATAAATCTTTAATTGAGGCCGTAACAAAATGTGGGGTTGCTACATAGCGGTGCATAATGGGTGCGTTCTGTATATAGATGTTTCAATAAAAAGTTTAAAAAATTAATTTTGGGAAGGGGTGAGGGTGGTTTTAGAAAAGGTGAGGAGATTAATTGTGGTGGTGCACAAGGATGCATTACTTTTTAAATACGGTCATCATCATTTTGTTCTCGACCTTACTTAAGGTCTGTTTGACACAGCTCTAACTTCTTTTCTATTCTATGCTAATCTAAAAAGTTCCACATACCCTTCACAACCTAATTTTCTAATAATTTGACTAATATAGCTTGGTATAGGTCTTCCTATACTCTTCTATCTTTTTCTTATCTACCTGGCTCTACATAGATATTAGCAACCTGATGGTTGTTAAAGAACTCCAACATGTGCACATGATTCCCATTTATAAGGAAATGAAATATAACCTGGTTATCCTCTCCAAAAAAGAAAAAGTGTTAAATTATATGTTATGATAAGGCTTAAGCAGCGAATCTCTGACAACATGCCAGACCGCTAACTAATTGTGAGTTATGTCATGGTGACATTTAGTTAACTGTTTTTTTTAAAAATGGTAATGTTTTAATTTTTAGTTTGAAGTGTTGGCCAGCTAGGGTCACTTGACCCTGGCCGCGCACTAGAAATTTGTCTTTAACTGAAGGGATGCAATAAAATGTGAGAATGGTGCATAAGGGGTGCAGTGTTCCTGTATTATTATTCATTTTAAATTGTGAAGTGAGCCGGGTGGGGTCACGAAGCCGAGCAAAATGAACATAAACCTCTTTCTACAGCGAATGTTTAAGTAAAATGCATGCGTTTCGTGCACATCACTCCCAAAATGCGTGAAAATTTACATACATTAAGTTATCAAAACCTAATACAAATAAAACTTTGCAAAATAGCTTAATTTTTTATTTATATTGCAAGTAAGTTCTTAACCAAAAGGGTTCAAAAATGTGAGCTACGTGCTAGATGGTGCATAATGAATGCATATATGCATATATGCATATATATATATATATATATATATATATATATATATGTTTTAATAAAAAATTTGCAAAAATTAAATCTGGAGGGGGTGGGGGTAAATTAAAAAAGGGTAAGACGATAGATTTTAGTGGTGCACAAGGGTGCATTGCTTTCTAAAAACAGTAGTCATCATCATCATTAGATCTTCAGTCCTAGAACTGGTTGGACACGTACCCTCATTGTTTTCTAGTTTGAACCAACCTACACATTTCCACGAAATTTGCACAGTCTGCATCTATCACTATCTGTTTGCGAAAGTCTGATCTCGGTCTACCTCTACCTCTCTTTTCCTATCCCTGCTTGTAGTATATCCCGTAATATTCCCCAGAACGTATCCTGTCCTTCTATTTCTCCTATTTTTCATTTTCCACAGATATCTTTATTCCTCTACTATTTCTACAACCTATTTGTTATTAACTTTGTCTGACCATTCTACCATCCTCATACATCTGAAGCACAACATTCCAGAAGGCTTCTATCTCTTTTTGTCTGCTTTTCCTACTGCCCCTATTACATCAATGTGCTGTGCTGTGCTCCACACTGTGCTTTGAACAGTTTTCTTTTTGTATCTATGTTTGTTGTCTTTGAACATAGCAGATGTTCTTTCTTGTTTGATGCAATTTGGTCACCTTATATTGTTTTACAGTTATATACCCTATTTCCTCGATATTCAGTGGTATGTGAAGGGGGGTAAGCAGCCTTTGACTGCCAAGTTCCCCAGCACCTGAACCTTTGTCGAATTAATAGTTTTTCCAATTTATCCTTTCGCACAATCAACATTAGTTGAAAATATTTCACAACCAACATCTGCAGTTGTTTATAAAAATCATCAGATTTAAGAGCACTTATTTTTCATCATTGACGAACTGGTTGGACTTGTACCTCAGATTACGCTTACACAGTTCCCTGCAATTCTCACAACAGTCTATATACAGCTCGATCCCTTTCTATTGTTTTCTAATTATATTCCCTATTTCACCGAGATTCAGTGGTATGTGTGTAACATGCCAATTTACCATTCTATTACCATGTTACATTGTGGTCCAATTTCCCTCAATAAGAAAGCATTATTTATCTTAAGTTTATACTAATACCGTTTATAATCACAAAAGTTTTAATTTGTGTAACGTTTCCCTTTAGTATTATTAAATAATACACTATATACATCTATCTTTAGTCTTGTTTTAATATTCTTTCCTTTGTATAAACAATATAAATAATTAAGATCAGATGTAATTTTCCTATTGGTTAACCTTTGAATAATATCCATAAATACACAACTGGTGTATATATGAATCTAGTCTTTAGGATAGTTTTCTTGTTTTGCCCCTCTCTCAAAAGTGTGGTTATCAGTAAACCAGAACTAAAATTTGGTTTGTCTTGATGTTTAATGGTCTTTTTGAGCACATGTCGTCTTCCGATTAAGATGTCCTTTCGAAAGCCATGCTGTCGTACCTGGTATGTAAAAGGTGTCTTTGTTTATTCTTCCTAACATACATAAATATCGTTTTAGAATATAAGCAAAGCGCTTATGAAGAGAGCCTACCTAGATAACCCGTTCATAATGTTAATGGATGGTAAGATATTTCTAGATATATTTTTAGACTGTTCCTCGTGACGAACTGTAATATTTCGTTATTGTAACACGTTTATTTTCTAGGGTCCTCCTTTGATGGCATGTTTCCCTCTGATGGCGTGTCCTACCGTATAGCATATCTTCTGATGACATGCTTTCCCGTGGCATGTTCCTTCCTAAAGTATCTTCAGGTGATGTATTCTCTGATCGAGAATTTGATTATCTATGCTGAGCTATTTGAGCTCATGCATTAACTTTATTATCTACAAATATTACCGTTTATCGTTTAAGAAAGTTATGTTGACGTTTTTAAGTACCTTCTAAAATAAATCAAGTTTGCTGATGAAACATATGGCTGTAGAACAAACAAGGATTCGCCCTTACAAATTGGAAGTTTGAGGTGTTCGTCTCAACAACAGTAAGCATATCCTATGGTTCTGAACAAGTCGTAAAGCTCAACATTTAAGTATATGTTTCTTATCATTTATATATCTGGAATCAGGTATGAATTTATCTTAATTATTTTTGTGATGGAACGAAGTGCATGCGTTCTGTTATAAATATAAATTGTCTAAAAAATTATGCATGTAAAATATAATCATAACTTTATTTATCGATTACCTTAACTATTACCGATTACCGTAATTAATTTATATATTATCTTTACCTTGATATATAACCCACTGAGTTGTAAACAAGAAAGCTTTCATGAAACCTTTACTGTGAATTTTGGATTTAAGTTCAATTTAAACGTTCATTTTAAATTATCTTAATTAATGTTAAACACTACAAAGTGTATTTATGATTTCAATCTACCGCAGCCACAAACGGTCGACGCTAGTCCCACCAGAGTTTTATTTAGACTCTGTTGTACATCCATTCCTACCTGTAAAAAGGAAGGGTGCATGTGAAGGGGGTCAAGCAGTCTGTGGCTGCCAAGGATCCCCTAACACTTAGACATTTGTCGTATTAATAGTTTTCAAGTAAATCCTTTCGCACAATTAACCTTAGTTGGGAGTATTGCAAAACCAATATCTGTAGTTGTGTATAATAGTCACCATGTTTAAGTACAATTATTATTTTTATCGTTAGTTTTTCCATCTTGCGACTGGTTAGAAACGAACCGCCATTGATTTCTATTCTGAGCTAGCTTACACATTTCCCTGAAATTTTCACAGCCTGCATCTTTCACTATCTGTGTGAAGTAGTCTAACCTAGGTTTACCTCTGCTTCTCTTTTTTCCTATCTCTGCTTCTAATATATTCCACACTATTTCTTCATGTCTTAGTATGTGGCCTATCATCCCATCTCTCCTATTTTTTACTGTTTTCCACATAGTTCTTTCTTTCCCTACAATTTCTAGTACCTCTTTGTTCTTAACTTTGTCTGTCCATGGTATCTTCATCATACGTCTGTAGCACCATATTTCAAAGGCTTCTACCTTTTTCTCGTCTGCTTCTCCTACTGTCCAGACTTCACAGCCATACAGTGCCGTGCTCCACACATATGTTTTAAGCAATCTTTTCCTTGTTTCTATGTTTGTGGTCTTTGAACACAGTAGTTGTTTTTTCTAGTTAAATGTAGTATGACCTTGTGCTAATCTTTCTTTTATATCTTTTGTGCTTTTCCCATCTTGCGTTATTTGACTTCCTAGGTAACAGAAATCCTTAACCTCTTGTAAGTTCTCGTTGCCTATTTGTATTCTTGTTTTTGATTTATTTTCCCCTCTTTTGTAGACTAGAAATTAGTTTTATTTTTGTTAATTTTCATACCATATCTATCCGTTAGAACTGTTTCCATTTCATTAAGAGCAGCTTCTAACTCTTCTTTGCTAGATGCTTATACCACTATATCATCTGGAAATCTAAGCATATCAATCTTTTGTACCTGCATATTAATTCCAATTGTCTTCCTGCATTTGACAGTATTCATTACCTCTTCTATGTACAAGTTAAAAATTAATGGGGATAAGGCACATCTCTGTTTCACCCCTTTCTTAATATTTACTTCTCTACTTTCTTGCTCTAATTCTATTACCACTGTTTGCTCTTTGTATAAGCAATGTACTATCCATCTATCCTTAAAACTCATTCCAATCTTTTTGAGTATTTCAAACACTTTTTTCCACTTTACATTGTCGAATGCTTTTTCCAGATCTACAAACCCTATATACACGCTTTCCCCCTTCTCTATTGTTTTCTCCATTATCACCCTCAGAGCTAATATAGCCTCCCATGTTCCCCTGTTTCGCCTAAACCCAAATTGATCTTCTCCCAGTATTTCTTCAGCTCGTTTTTCCATTCGTCTTTGTACAATTCTAGTTAATATTTTTGAAACATGTGCTGTCAAGATTATTGTTCCAAAATTTTCACATCTATCCGCGCTTCTCCTTTTTTTGGTATAGTTACTATGATGTTACGTTTGAAATCTTTGGGTATCTCGCCTGTCTCATACATATAGCTTACAAGTCGAAAGAGACGTTCTGTTACTGCTTGTCCAGCGGCTTTTAGAGCTTCTGCTTGCACCTTATCTGTACCTGGCGCCATACCATTTTTCGGACTCATTAATGCTAATTCAAACTCATCTCTAAGTATAGAATATCCCTGGTCATCATTTTCAATGTCTGATTCTTGTTCTAATGCTGTTAATTCCTCTCCTGAATATAAATTCCTTATATATTCCTGCCATCTAGCTACTTTCTCTACATTTTCTATAATGACGTTTCCTCCGGCATCCCTTATATTATAGATATATGGTTTTATATCCCTAAAATTCATTCTAATTAATTTGTATACATCATCTGTCTTTCCTATTTCCATCTTAGTTTGTACCTCGTTGCACTTTTTATCAATCCACTGTTCTTTAGCTTTCCTGCATTTGCAAATAATTTCCCATTTTATGGCTTTGTATCTCGGTTTTCCTGTTTCGTCTGATCTATTTTTGTACTTTCGTCTTCTATTAAATTCGTGATATCCTTTGTTATTCATGGTTTCTTATTTCCTTTTTGTGTATACACCAAAATATCTCTGACCGCCAAGTCTAAGCTGGATTTAATGTTATTCCATTCTGTTTCGACTTCTTTAGTATTAGAAATTTTCCCGATATCTTTCAGCAATTCATTTGACTTTTTTTCAAATCTTTCGTGGATATTTTTATCTTTTACCTTCTGAAAGTCAAAGTGCCTTTTTCCGTTCCTCTTATTCAGATTTTTAAATTTAAGTGCGGCCTTCATAATTACGATGTTGTGGTCAGTTTCTATATCTGCTTCTGAGTAGCTTCTACAGTTTTTTACTTGATTTCTAAACCGTTGTGTAACAATAATGTAATCTATTTGATATCTTCCTATATCTCCTGGCATCTTCCACGTGTATCGTCTTCTAGCACGATGTTGAAATAATGTATTTGTGATGGTTAAGTTGTTCTTGTCGCAAAATTCTACCAGCCTATTTCCCCTGTCGTTTCTCGTGCAAAAACCAAATAAACCTACTACCGCTCTTTCCCAACCCTCACCTACCATTGCATTAAAATCCGCCGTAATTATTAAATTTTCGTGTCCTTTTATGTATCTTAATGTCTTCGATATTTTTGTAGATCGCTTCTACCTCTTCCTCACTGTAGGTAGAGGTGGGCATGTGTACCTGTATTATTACTGTATTTACTGGTTTAGATTCAAATCTAACCATGAGTACTCTTTCATTCTTTTGTAAGTAGTTTTCTACACGTTGTCCTATCTTTTTTCGCATAACTATCCCCACACCCGAATTTCCTTCCTCTGATCCTGTATAAATTATCCTGAAGTTTCCACTCCAAAAATCCCCCGCCACTGGCCTGCGAACTTTGTTAATTCCTACTGGCTAGTGCTAACCTATCCAGTTTGAGTTTCAGGTTCTCTAGTTTACCTACTTGTTTCATACTTCTAACATTCCACGCTCCGACTCGCAGAATGTTCACGGATCTCTTTCAACTCTTTTGGATCACATCTCCTGAAGTGGTCCCCTCCCGAAGATCCAAATGGGGGACTATTTTACCTCCGGAATTTTTTACCCCAGAGGATGCCATCATGTTTACTAACAATTTCTGTATGCAGTGTACTTGGGAGGTAATGTGGTGGTTTCCCGTTGCCTTCCACATCGCACTATAAATTTGTCCATATTGCAATATTGAGCATTTCTGCAGTATTGTGGCGAAAATAGTCTTGAGGTTTCAACTTAGGTTAGTAGTAGAAAATTGTTACTACTAATAGAAAATAAAGGATTGGGCACACGTACAAAGATAGTGTTGATGCAAAAATAGTGTTGAGGTATCAACGTCTCTGCGCCGAAACGTCCCTATGCCAAACCGTCCCTGTGTCGAAACGTTCTTGTGCCGAAGCAACCTTGTGCAAAAACGCCCCTGTGCCGAATCGGCCTCGCTGATACGTCGTGGATTGGTTTATTTAAGTATTACGCTCCTATAGACCTGTAGTATGTATACTGAGTAATCGATTTAAATTTTAGGTTTGTTAATGATACGTCCCTGGTGAACGAAGTTTTTTGTCTATATTTAATTAAATACCGAGGAATTGATTAGTAGTCAAATGTGGCGTATAAGGGCCATCAAATGTTAGTCAAATGTCTGGAAAATGTTCAAATGTCGCTCAAATGTTTCAAATGACAAACAAGTGTACACAATTTTTGTAAGTGATCAACCCCTCGGTAGCGCTTCAAGTGGTTTGTATGAAACATTTTAATGTCTACATCCCTCTAATATTATAGGCAATATTATTCTAAAGACTACATTCAAAAGTATAGGTCAAATATTCATATTGTGAAGTATTAAATACAAGAAATATTTAATTTAATATGCTAGTTGGAGCTGGCACCATGGCGGTGCTGCTTCTGCTTAATCAAGTACACAAGCGTTAAAAAATGTTACACATTCTAGTCTAGACTTCTTAAGATTAATTTTGATGGTGTACAAGGGTGCAATGCTTTCTAAAAACGGTATGTTTTAATTTTCATTTTGAAGTGTAGGCCAGCTAGCATTTTGTCAAAAGTCCTTACTAAATGGGTGCAAAAAATGTTAGAGGGTGCTAGATGGTGCATAATGAGTGCATTCCGTATGTAAATGTTTTAATAAAAATTTTCAAAAAATAAATTTTGGGAGAGGGTGAGGGTGGTTTAAGAAAGGGCGAGAAGATTAATTTTGGTGGTGCATAAGGGTGCATTGCTTTCTAAACACAGTAGTATGATTTAATTTCTAATTTGAAGTGTTGGCCAGCTAGGGTCACGTAACCCTGGCCGCGCACTATAAATTTGTCAATAAATCTTTAACTGAAGGGATGCAATAAAATGTTAGGTTGGTGCATAATAGTGCAAAAGGCGTGCAATATTTCTGTAATATTATTTTTAAATTGTGAAGTGGGCCGGCTGCGGTCACGGAGCCTTGATTTTGGAAGAACCGGTGCGATGCGAGATTTATAATGCAGGCTTAGAACAGCTCAGAAAAAAAAGTTATCCATTGTAACATGAAGGGTAAGGTATGTTTATTTTTGGTCCGGTAGCCGAATATGTTACAAATGTTTTTTTGTTTTTTAAAAAAGCGCTTTGACATGGAATTGTCATTTTGGAACAATGTTTGGAACAACTAGAACAATAATAATCGAAAGACAAAACTTCGTTTTTGAAAAATAGGGCGCCAGCAAAAAAACGTCTTTTTCCGTTTTTGAAAAATCGTTTAGATAGGAATTGTTCTTGTGTAAATCTTGTAGCGGAAAAGCGTCGGCATGAATAATTGTAGCAGGTGTAATGATTAGTGCTTTTTAGTGCCCAAGTATGAATGCCAGCAAACTACTCAAAAAACGTTATATACAGTTAAAGTTAGTCCGCCAACATGACGCCCGGCGGAATAGTGTCGGCAGGAATAATTTTAGCCAACGTAATCGTTAGTGCTTCATTAGTGCTTTTTAGTGCCCAAATATGAATGCCAGCGGACTACTCATAGAAAAGTTATATGCAGTTAAAGTTAGTTCGCAAACATGACGCCCCGCGAAAAAGTGTCGCCAGGAATAATTTTTGCCGATGTAATCGTTAGTGCTTTTTAGTGCCCAAATATGAATATCAGCGGACTACTGAAAAAATAGTTATATGCAGTTAAAGTTAGTCCGCCAACATGTCGCACAGCGGAAAAGTGTAGGCAGGAATAATTTTAGTCGACGTAATGGTTGGTGCTTTGTTAGTGCTTTTTAGTGCCCAAATACGAATGTCAACGGGCTACTCAAAAAATACTTATATGCAGGTAAAATTATTCCGTACATGTGATTTTCCAATGCTCCACCCGAAGGTACTACATTGGTCAGGAAGTGAGTTTTTTTTACTTGGAAAATTTAAAATTTTGCCGAATCCTTGCTGTTCCAAGCAAGGTAGGGATCTTTAACGTGCATGACAACACTCACACACGGGACCTCCATTTTACCTCTCATCCGAACGAGGGTGTATTTTTGTGAAAAATGCTCGCCTAACATTTTTCAAGCGGACCATGTCGGGATTCGAACCCGGGACCTTGGGCGTAATAGTCACACACATACCACTACGCCACGGAGCCGCCGGTAAAATTATTCCGCTAACTTTATGCCTGGTGGAAAAGTGTCGGCTGAAATAATTGTGGTCTGTGTAATGGTTAGTACTTCGTTAGTGATTATTTGGTGAGCAAAAATGAATGTCAGCAAACTATCCAAAAAATAGTTACACGCAGTTAAAGTTATTCCGCTAACTTGACGCTTTTGAGTAGCCCGCTGGCATACATATTTTGGCACTAAAAAGCACTAACGAAGCACTAACCATTACGTCGGCTAAAATTATTTCTGCCGGCACTTTTCCGCCAGGCGACATGCTGGCCGACTAACTTTAACTGCATAAAACTCTTTTTTGAGTAGTCCGCCGGCATTCATATTTGGACACTAAAAAGCATTAACGAAGCACTAACGATTACGTCCGCTAAAATTATTCCTGCCGACACTTTTTCGCCGAGCGTCATGTTGGCGGACCAACTTTAACTGCATTAAATTTTTTTAGTAGTCTGTTGGAATTTATAATTGAGCACTAAAAAGCACTAACTATTACGTCGACTAAAATTATTCCTGTCAACACTTCTTCGCTGGGCGTCATCATGTTGACGGACTAACTTTATCCGCAAATAACTATTTTCTGAGTAGTCCGCTGGCATTCGTATTTGGACACTAAAAAGCACTACCGAAGCACTAACTATTACGTCCTCTAAAATTATTCCTGCCGACACTTTCGCCGGGCGTCATATTGGTGGACTAACTTTAACTGTATATAACTTTTTTTAGTAGTCTGCTGGCATTTATATTTGGGCACTAAAAAGTACTAACGAATCACTAACCATTGCGTCGACTAAAATTGTTCCTGCCGACACTTTTCCACGGGGCGTCATGTGGCGGACTAACTTTAACTGCAGATAACGATTTTTTGAGTAGTCCGCTGGCATTCATATTTGGGCACTAAAAAGCACTAACGAAGCACTAACCATTACGTCGGCTAAAATTATTTCTGCCGGCACTTTTCCGCCAGGCGACATGCTGGCCGACTAACTTTAACTGCATATAACTCTTTTTTGAGTAGTCCGCCGGCATTCATATTTGGACACTAAAAAGCATTAACGAAGCACTAACGATTACGTCCGCTAAAATTATTCCTGCCGACACTTTTTCGCCGAGCGTCATGTTGGCGGACCAACTTTAACTGCATTAAATTTTTTTAGTAGTCTGTTGGAATTTATAATTGAGCACTAAAAAGCACTAACTATTACGTCGACTAAAATTATTCCTGTCAACACTTCTTCGCTGGGCGTCATCATGTTGGCGGACTAACTTTATCCGCAAATAACTATTTTCTGAGTAGTCCGCTGGCATTCGTATTTGGACACTAAAAAGCACTACCGAAGCACTAACTATTACGTCCTCTAAAATTATTCCTGCCGACACTTTCGCCGGGCGTCATATTGGTGGACTAACTTTAACTGTATATAACTTTTTTTAGTAGTCTGCTGGCATTTATATTTGGGCACTAAAAAGTACTAACGAATCACTAACCATTGCGTCGACTAAAATTGTTCCTGCCGACACTTTTCCACGGGGCGTCATGTGGCGGACTAACTTTAACTGCAGATAACGATTTTTTGAGTAGTCCGCTGGCATTCATATTTGGGCACTAAAAAGCACTAACGAAGCACTAACAATTACACCAATTAAAATTATTCCTGCCGACATTATTCCGCTAACTTCACGCACCTGAACAATGTTAATTGGGGGTCAAAACTTCAATTTTCGAAAAATGGGGTGCCAGTAATAAAATGGATTTTTCTGCATTTTCGAGGATTCGTTTGGAATAAAATAATGTCGAATTAGAAAAATGCGGTACAAGGTTAGAACAATTTGGGACAACTTTGAAAATTATTTTCAAAAAATGGGGTGCCAACTTCACACACATCAAATCCGGGGAAATCCGAACAGATGGAAACCCTACATTCAACAAGCTTTTTTAAAAGAATTACATTAATATGGGTCATTTATCTACCTCACTAGAAAATTTAAAATGCAATACTGAAATGTTGCACGTCAGTTAACAATGTTTACGCTAAACAGAATCGGAATAGGCGCCGGTGTTGTAGTCCCTATCTTTATATGTCGTGCTAAGATTTCAGAGCATCAGCATTAAACTTTTAAGTCTAACGCTCCCAACACCAAGCATCACCAACTACTTTGTTCTGCTGCGTATGAGATTTGTTTTTCGATTGCATGGGAATGGAAATATTACGTACTATAAATTGCAGACTGCAGCTAAAAACTCTACTAGGAATATAGGTTGCATCGTAGACATGAACATAATAATAGTAATATTTCAATTATTAAGTGCATTATGCCTAAAGTGACCATTTATATTGTTCGTCAGAGCGGGACACCTGCAGAATTTTTAACAAAACAAAAACTGATTGCTGTTCTAACTGCTTTTTATTTATTAATAATAAGAAAGCGAATGAATAATATAACGTCTCTAGATACTTGTTTTATATTTGTTGGCAGACCAAATCTGTTTCAAAATATCGGATCTCGTTTTCAAGTAAAAATGGAGCTGATTACATGATTTGTTGATGTTTGTCTTGGTGATCAATATGGCACTCATTTAGCTAAAGCGGGACATTTTTGCTCTTACTGGGGCAACGGGACAGACAGACTGTCCCACCCATAGCGAGACGTATGGTCACATTAATTAGGCCTCATAATTGAAATTAAATTTGGAATCTTATACTGAAAATCCTTTTATTCAAAGAGTGAAAATGTTTACAAGATATTAAAAATGATCAAATGCATAAGTTCCAATCGGGTACCAATAATATCAAAATGTGAAGTATTACTTTAATATCAGTTTGTTGTTATGTGTGACAAATTAACACCCCATTTTTTTAAAATTATGATTTTGAAAGTTGTTCCAGATTGTTCTAGCCTTGTCCCGCATAGTTCTAGTCTGCCATTAATTCAAGGGATTCTTGAAAAATGCGGGAAAAACCCATTTTATGATTCGTTACTGGTATCGAAGGTTTGACGCTCGCTTAAGATTGTTCTAGTTGTTCCAAAAGGACTGTAACGTATTTTTTTACATAGTTATACTTCGCTTATTAATCTAAAATAATACCGCAATAATCTAAAAATATAATTTGTAAATTTCCGTACAATAAAAATAATTCATAAAATTTATAATAGCATATAGACTCCTTTGCTCTTGAGGTCTGTTTCGTTAATAAGCTTCGTCGAGTTGTCATTTCGTGTCACTTTTCTATCGGCGTCTGAACAGGTAAGCTGCTATCAGCGGCATAGAAACGTCAAGATGGTTGTATCCAGGCATGTGGCCTGTAATACGGTCAGAAAGAAAGATAGAACTGATTGAATCTTCGTGTCTGAAGGTAGTTCCTAGCGGCTTTAGCGTGATGGTTTTCATTTTTGTGTTCCACCTAGAGCAGCTCAGTTGATTCCTGCAGGCCAAAGGAGATAGAAGCTCCCCCTCATCATTAAAACATGCAATATCAAGGAAGTAGATAATATCTTGGAGAAATATCTCGGAAGTAATATCTAGAAGATATGTTGGATACGTTAATATCATGCAATTAATTTCAAGAAAATTTAGTTTGGGATTTGGAATACTAAATTTTATAAGATGTAATTAAGGAGTTCCAGCGATAAATTCGTCCGTATTCATATGTTTCCTATTTGTGCATAGCAGATGTTAATGGAATATCCCACAGCTGAGGTCATAGTTCGATTTCTTTTGGTCGTACTGTACTTCCACACGTGAGTGATATGTAGCATTTAATTACTTTCATAATTATTTAATCGTAATACGAGAATATAAGGTTGAAACTTTACCTAGACTAAAGTAACTTAAAAATTGTTTAGTGAAAGAAAGAATTCCGTAATAAATTTATAACCTTGCATAAATTTTAAAGATGACTATGCTGTTTGCTTATTATTATTATCTCACAAACAGATAACGTTAACTAAACTGAAAAGTTCTTAGTGGCATATGATGTCAAGAAAAATATTCAGCTGTCCAAATTTAAATATCACATATTATTTGGCGCTAATTTAAAAATATATTTAATAATTTTGAGGTCATGTACTTTGACTCTTAATCAACGTGATGAATTCTTTTTATACATATTAAGTAAAACTAACTCTATGTTGAAACATGCTATTTTATCGGAACTTAAGTAATTAAATTTGATTGTAAGGTCAACGTAGTACTACTGGTGGCTAAAGATTAAAATATGTAATATGAATTATTAAGAGAACTCAAACTTTTTAGAAAATTTATTATAAAATATTCAATTTAGAAATTATTATATTTTTTTGAATACAAAACCTTATTATATTTCTGTTCTATAAAATTAATAGTTAAAGAAAGATTATATTAAAACAAATCAAGGAATTTAATCAAATAGAATCCATTTTTGCATGACTCTTTTATTATTCAAAATACAAGTAAAACTTATAGGTCATTCATGATCAGAAATTGTGTGTAACGATAACAAATTCCCTGGGTGTATATTTTTGGAACTTAAATTCTATTATATTATTTTTGGTAAATATTTTTAAGAACACAAACGGTGTCCATGTTGTGCATTAGTTTGTTCACAGGTTAAGTCGAGACATCTGTATAACATCTGGTAATTGAAATTTTGGTAAGTGTTTTAGAAAAGTGAAATTCAGGTTTTATAACTATTTTAGTGGTGTTGATATAAGGTTTCCGCATTCCCCTAATACAAGCATAGATAATTTTTGTAGGTTGTTGTATTGAAAAATACGGTGGCGCTCATTTTTTATATTTTTGGTCATTAGACAACCCATGACCCAAGCTCATGATCTACCCAGAGCTAACACTCTACTAGCCGTTTATGTCTGAAGAGTTTTTCTTTTCCTCAAGCCGTTTTCCATCCAACTTTACCTAGGGCTTCCATTGTTAATAAGAAATGCTCGACCTTGTGATATCAGGTGAGGGTTTATTATGGTGCAATTTGTTATCTGATATACACAAAAATAAAAATTTATTTTGTTTACAGGACAATTCCGTATCTAAACGATTTCTCAAAAACAGAAGAAACATTTTTTGCTGACATACCATTTTTAGAAAATCAAAAGTTTGCCCTCCCCGAAGATTGTTCTAGTTGTTCCAAAAATTGTTCCAAAAAGACAATACCGTTATCTAAACGATTCTTCACAAAAATGGAAGAAAACATCTTTTGACAAACAAAACTGCCGAACCAAAAACAAACAACTTTTCCGTCTGTGAAGTTAACCCCGCTCATGCAAGATTTTGAAATTTTGTCAATGCAGATCGCTGGTTTAGCGTTTGTTTATGTTTACTTTGCGATTTTCGACATCTGTTTAGGTCTACAGATGCGCGGATTTTGAAAAAAATTAATTGGATGGGACCATTTTTGCAACAACCACGTTCATGCAAGATTAAAAAATTTTGCAATGGCAAATTGTTTGTTATATAACTTAATTAACTTGTCCATGACATAACTCGCAATTAGTTAGCGGTCTGGCATGTTGGCAGCGATTCGTTGCTTAAGCCTTACCATAACATATAATTTATCACTTTTTCTTTTTTGAAAGGGATAACCAGGTAATATTTTATTTCTTTATAAATGGGAATCATGTAAACATGTTGGGGTTCTATAACAACCATCAGGTTGCTAATATCTATGTAGAGCCAGGTAGATAAGAAAAAGATAGAAGAGTATAAGAAGACCTATACCAAGCTATATTAGTCAAATTATTAGAAAATTAGGTTGTGAAGGGTATGTAGAGCTTTTTAGATTAGCACAGAATAGAAAAGAAGTTAGAGCTACGTCAAACCGACCTTAAGTAAGGTCGAGAACAAAATGATGATGACCGTATTTAAAAAGTAATGCATCCTTGTGCACCACCACAATTAATCTCCTCACCTTTTCTAAAACCACCCTCACCCCTTCCCAAAATTAATTTTTTAAACTTTTTATTGAAACATCTATATACAGAACGCACCCATTATGCACCGCTATGTAGCAACCCCACATTTTGTTACGGCCTCAATTAAAGATTTATTGACAAATTTCTAGTGCGCGGCTAGGGGCACGTGATTCTAGCCGGCCGACAATTCAAAATAAAAATTAAAACACTACCGTTTTGAGAAAGCAATGCACCTTGAGTATAGGAAGACCTAGACCAAGCTATATTAGTTAAATTATTAGAAATTTAGGTTGATAAGGGTATGTAGAACTTTTTAGATTAGCACAGAATAGAAAAGAAGTTAGAGCTGCGTCAAACCGGTCTTAAGTAAAATCGAAAACAAAATGATAATGAATGATGATGAAATCGTTTGTTTAAGAGTGTGTTCCCATTTTGGAGGTTTCTTTAGGCCTACAAATGCGTGGCTTTTTAAAAATCAAATTGCATGGAGCCACACTCCTAAACAAATGCTAAACAAACTATTTGAAATGACAAAATTTTAAAATCTTGTAAGGGCGCAATGCTTTCTAAAAACGGTACTATGTGTTAATTGTCATTTTAAAGTGTGGGCCGGCTAGGGTCACGTGACCCTGGTCACGCAGTATAATTTTATCAATAAGTGCTTAACCAAATGGATGCAAAAATGTAAGGCGAGTGCTAGATAGTGCATAACGAATGCGTTCTGTATATAAATGCTTTAATAAAAATTGTCAAAAAATCAACTTTGTTGAGGGGGTGGGGGTGGTTTAAGAAAGAGTGAGAAGATTAACTTCGGTGGTGCACTAGGGTGCAATGCTTTTTAAAAACGGTACTATGTTTAATTTTTATTTTAAAGTGTCGGCCGGCTAGGGACACGTGGCCCTGGCTGCGCGCATTATAAATTTGTCAATAAATCTTTAAGTAAATGAGTGCAATAAAATGTAAGATTGGTGCATAAGGGGTGCAATGTTCCTGTATTATTGATTTTTTAAATTTTGAAGTGAGCCGGCTGGAGTCACGGAGCCCCGTGACCCCAGCCGGTCCACTTAACAATTTAAAAAAAAATAAGGATACAGAAACATTGCACTCTTATGCACCATTATGCACTTAACCTCACATTTTATTGCCTTCAGTTAAAGATTTATTGACAGATTTATAGTGCGCGGTCAGGATCAGGTGACCCTAGCCGGCCGAAGGGGTGCAACCCCCAACACAAACATTTGCCGAATTAATTGTTTTCCAGTAAATCCTGTTACACAATTAACATTAGTTGAAAATATTGCAAAGCCAAAAACCTGCAGTTGCCTATAATAATCATCAAGTTTAAGTCATCATCATTTTGTTTTCGACTTTACTTAAGGTCGGTTTGAGGCAGCTCTAACTTCTTCTCTATTCTGTGCTAATCTAAATCTACATACCCTTCACAACCTAAATTTCTAATAATTTTACTAATATGGCTTGGTCTAGGTCTTCCTATACTCTTCTGTCTTTTTCTTATCTACCTGGCTCTACAAAGACATTAGAAACCTGATGGTTGTTATACAACTGCAATATGTTTACATGATTCCCATTTATAAGGAAATGAGGTATTACCTGGTTATCCCCTCCAAAAAAGGAAAAGTGTTAAATTATGTGTTATGGTAAGGCTTAAGCAGTAAATTACTGCAAACATGCCAGACCGCTAACTAATTGCGGGTTATGTCATGGTGACGTTTATTAAATTATATGTTATGGAAAGGCTTAACTAACAAAGCGCTACCAACATGCCAGACCGCTAACTAATTGTGAGTTATGTCCTGGTGACATTTAGTTAACTGATTTTTATTTATTTATTTTTTGTTTTGTTTTCAAACTTAATTAAGGTCGGTTTGGCGCAGCTCTAAATTTTTTTCTATTCTGAGCTAGCCTAAATCTTTAATAATTTGACTAATATAGCTTTGTCTATGTCTTCCTACTCTATTTTTATTTGGTAGTCTATAATCTAAGACCTCACTAAATCGTCCCTCATGTTTTAACTGGTGCCCTATCATTCTATCTCTCTTGACCTTTAATTGTTTCCACATACAGGGTTCCTCACCTATCCTTCTATAAACTTCCTCATTTGTTACTCTATCTGTCCAACTAATCTTTAACATTCTTCTATAACACCAAGTTTCAAAAGCTCCTATCTTTTTCTTATCTACATCTTTAATTGCCCAAGTCTCACTATCGTATAATAGAATGCTCCATACGTACGACTTTAAGAAACTTTTACCATTATCCGAACTAATACTATTAGCTATCAGTAAGTCTTTCTTTTTAAAAACATTTTTCTAGCTTGGCTATTCTAGTTACTATATCCCTTCGGCTACATCCGTCTGTAATTATACTACATAAATAGCAAAATTCATCTACCACCTCTAACTCGGTATTACCTATTTTTATAATTTTGGTTTAGAACTAGGCTGTAACTCACTTGTCATTATCTTTGTCTATCTTGAGTTAATCATACTATAGTTACTCTGTAGTATTTCATCTAAAATGGGAGATAGTATACAGCCCTGTCCAACACCATTTCTAATCTTAGCTTCCTTTTCTATTTCATCAAATCTAATTACTACGCTTTGGTTTTTATATAGACTGTAAATAAGTTTTCTATCCATATGAGAGATTCCCATTACAAATGGACCTGCACCTAGCCGAAGTTCTAGATTACTAGAACAGGTGAAATGGCTTGCATGTTCTAATGAGCTAAAGAGCCAAACTACAGGTCCAACCAAAGTAGCAGGGTCTTGAATGAGGAACCAGACTAAGACAGATCCCCGAAAGAGGGCAGCGGCTTTTTCGGTACTTAGATTGGCATCTACCATAGGGGTTGATATGGCAGTCTAAAACACACTACCGCGATCTGGAAGGCAACGGGAAACCACCACATAATCTCCCAAGTACAGAGCGTACTTAAATTGTAATAAACATGATGGCATTCTCTAGGGTAAAAGATTCCTGAGTTAAAATAGTCCCCCATTCGGATCTCTGGGAGGGGACTACTTCGGAAGATGCAATCGGAAAGTTCAAAATAAGAGTCGGGAACATTCTGCGAGTTGGAGCGTGGAATGTTAGAAGTATGAAGCAAGTAGGTAAGCTAGAGAACCTAAAAATCGAAATGAATAGGTTATCACCAGACATAGTAGGGATCAGCGAAGTTCGGTGGCCAGAGGCGGGGGATTTTTAGAGTAGAGACTTCAGGGTAATTCATACAGGAGCAGAGGAAGGAAATTTGGGTGTGGGGATAGTTATGCGGAAAAAAAATAGGATACTGTGTAGAAAATTACTTACAAAAGAACAAAAGAGTACTCATGGTTAGACTAGAATCTAAACCGGTAAACACAGTAATAATACAAGTATACATGCCCACCTCTAGCTACAGTGACGAAGAGGTAGAGAAGCCATCTACAAAGATATCGAAGACATATTAAGATACGTAAAAGGACATGAAAATTTTATAATTACGAGGGAATTTAATGCCGTGGTAGGTGAGAGTAGGGAAGGAGCGGTAGTAGGTTTATTTGGTTTAGGCACGAGAAGCGACGGGGGAAATAGGCTGGTAGAATTTTGCGACATAAACAATTTAATCATCACAAACACATTATTTCAACATCATGCTAGAAGACGATATACGTGGAAGATGCCAGGAGATATAGGAAGATATCAAATAAAATTAAATACAAACCCTTAACCACAAAAAATATTTAAATTACTAGATACGTATTTCGACCACTATGTGGTCATCATCAGTAGGAAACCTCTTAAAAAAAAAAAAAAAAAAGTATGTTGTTCAGAACACCAGCCTGCGGGTGAGGAGAATATCTTCGATAGTGTTTAAAGCAACAATATAGTAAATTATAGGTTGGGAAGGTTCACTTCAGCCTAAGTGGTGAGGAGAATATCCTCTGAAGTGTTCCAGAACAACAGCTAATTATTATTATTATTGTTTTTTTTTTTTAAGAGGTTTCCTACTGATGATGACCACATAGTGGTCGAAATACGTATCTAGTAATTTAAATATATTTTGTGGTTAAGGGTTTTTATTTAATTTTATTTAAATCGTGCCAGTGTTCCTATAGATTATTATTAGATATCAAATAGATTACATTCTTGTTAGACAACGGTTTAGGAATCAAGTAAAAGACTGTAGAAGCTATCCAGAAGCAGATATAGATACTGACCGCAACACCATAATTATGAAGGCCGCACTTAAATTTAAGAATGTGAAAAAAAGAAATAGAAAAAGGCACTAGGACTTAGAGAAACTAAAAGATAAAGATATTCAAGAAAGATTCGAAAAAAAGTCAAATGAATTGCTCAAAGATATCGAGAAAATATCTGATACCAAGGAAGTAGAAACGAATGAAATAACATTAAATCCAGCCTAGACATGGCGGCCAGAGATATTCTGGGGTATACACAAAAAGAAAATAAGAAACCATGGATAACAAAGGATATCCTGAATTTAATAGAAGAAAGACGAAAATACAAAAATAAATCAGACGAAACAGGAAAACAGAGATACAAAGCCATAAAATGGGAAATTATTCGAAAATGCAAGAAAGCTAAAGAACAATGGATTGATGAAAAGTGCAAAGAGGTACAAGCAAAGAAGGAAATAGGAAAGACAGACGAAGCATACAAATTAATTAGAATGAATTTTAGGGATATAAAACCGTATAGCAAAAATATAAGGGACACACAAGGAAACATTATAGAAAATGTAGAGAAAGTGGAATCCCTATAGTAGGGGATAAAGAATACTACTATAATAAGCCTGCTTATCGTAAAAGGCGATTAAAAGGCGCAGCAGCCTTGCTGGCTAAAAGATATTGGAGGAGGGTCGGTTGGTCTCGGGCGATCCTCAATAATTTACAAGCTTGTTGGGGGTTGGCCGTGACGGATACGGCTTTCTGCTAAAATCTTTAAAAACTGCGTTGTGGAAAGATATGGGAGCCTACCACAATATTTCCCAGGTGTGTGTGGCCTAAAACACGAAATACATATGATGGAGAGCTCACAAGTAAAATTCTTGTCCTGAGGTAAAATACTCCCTCATTCGGATCTATAGTAAGCCTGCTTATCGTAAAAGGCGATTAAAAGGCGCAGCAAGGGGCAGCAGCCTTGCTGGCTAAAAGATATTGGAGGAGGGTCGGCTGGTCTCGGGCGATCCTCAATAATTTACAAGCTTGTTGGGGGTTGGCCGTGACGGATACGGCTTTCTGCTAAAATCTTTAAAAACTGCGTTGTGGAAAGATATGGGAGCCTACCACAATATTTCCCAGGTGTGCGTGGGCTAAAACACGAAATACATATGATGGAGAGCTCACAAGTAAAATTCTTGTTCGGAGGTAAAATACTCCCTCATTCGGATCTCCGGGAGGGGGTACTTGGGGCTCGTCATCGTAAGAATATAAAACAACAGTTCGATTTAGTGATAGGGACCTGGAATGTAAGGTCATTACTTAGAGTAGATAAGTTAACGAATTTATTAGTCTAAATGAGAAAGGAAAAGCTAGACATTTTAGGTATTAGTGAGGTGAGATGGCCAGATAGTAATGACTTTTGGAAAGATAATTATAGAATAATTACAACTTCTTCAACTAATGGACAGGCAGGGGTAGGAATAGTGTTAGGTAAAAGATTAGGACATAAAGTTAAAGAGTACTTACAATTTAGTGATAGAATAATTATGGTTAGATTCAGTACAAAACCCACAGACACTGTTTTAGTACAGGTTTACATGCCAACAACTCAGTACGAAGATGAGGAAGTAGAAAAGGTATACGAGGATATAAATAGTATAGTGAGAAAAGTAAAAGGAGATGAGAATTTAATAGTTATGGGCGATTTTAATGCGTCAGTGGGAGAAGGTAGTGAGGGAAAAATGGTAGGAAAATTTGGGTATGGCAGACGAAATGATAGAGGAGAAAGATTAGTTGAGTTTTGCCAGGAACATAGATTAGTAACTGTAAACACCCTATTCGAACAACATGTTAGGAGAAGATATACCTGGAAAGCGCCAGGTGATAGGGCTAGATACCAAATAGATTATATTTTAGTTAAACAAAGATTTAGAAACCAAGTTAAAAACTGTCGTAGTTATCCAGGGGCTGACATAGATAACGATCATAACTTAGTTAAAATGAAGTGTAAACTAAAATTCAAAAAAATGAGAAAGGGTAAAAGAGAAGGATGGGATCTAGGTAAGCTTAATGATAGTAGGGTAAAAGAAGAATATAAACAAGTATTAGATAATAAGAGCAAAGATATAGCTGTAGGAGGGAATGTAGAAAACAGATGGAAAAAAATAAAACTGACTGTACATGATACAGCAACACAGACTATAGGTAAGAAAAAAATAGAAGCGAGAAAACCCTGGGTAACAAAGGAGATATTAGATGTAATAGAGAATAGAAGAAAGCTTAAACCTTTCAGAGAAGTGGATAGTGAAAGTAAGCAAAAATATCATACAGTTAGAAATAAGATAGTACATGAGTGTAGAAAAGCTAGAAATAAATGGATGGAGGAGAATTGTAAGGGAATACAAGATGATTTGAGAGTAGGTAAGACAGACAGGGCATACAGGGCAGTTAAAAAGTTTTTTGGGGAAGATAGGAAAAAATATAATGGTAATAGAGACGAGAATAATGAGCTTCTAATAAATAAAGTTGAGGTAGCAGATAGATGGAAAAGATATTTAAAAGATTTATATAAGGGAGACAATATGGATGAATTAGAGAACGACCAAGAAGAGGATGTAGAAATAGGGTTCTCAATATTAAGAGAGGAATTTGATAGAGCTGTTTGGAATCTTAAACTAAACAAAGCGCCAGGGATAGACGATATTCCCGCAGAATTAATAAAATATGCAAGTCAGAAAACTTTAGATAGATTATATGAACTAGTAAAATTAATATATGACACAGGTGAGGTTCCAATAGATTTCGAAAAAAATATTATTATTCCAATCCCAAAAAAGTCAGGAGCTGATAGGTGTGAGAATTTTAGAACGGTTAGTTTAACTTCTCATGCTTCCAAAATACTAACAATAATAATTAAAAATAGAGTAGAAGCTTTGACTGAGAATTATTTAGGCGAAGACCAATATGGTTTTCGTAAAGACAGGGGGACTAGAGAACCGATACTAATGATTAGGGTAATTATCGAAAAAAGGTTACAAAAAAATAAAAAGACTCATTTCGCGTTTGTAGTTTTAGAAAAAGCATTTGATAGGGTTAATTAGATTGTTATGTTCAGGGTTTTGCAAAAAATAAGAATCTCTCATAGGGATAGAAAAATTATTTACAGTCTATATAAAAACCAAAGTGTAGTAATTAGATTTGATGAAATAGAAAAGGAAGCTAAGATTAGAAATGGTGTTAGACAGGGTTGTATATTGTCTCCCTTGATTTTTAATGTTTATATTGAGGAAGCTTTAAACTTAGCTAGAGAGAGAAAAGAGATAGGTATTAGTGTACAGGGACAGAAAGTAGACATGTTACGTTTTGCAGATAATATAGCCATTATGGCAGAGTCTAGAAAAAAGTTAGGAGAGTTTTTAAATATTTTAGATGAGATACTACAGAGTAACTATAGTATGAGAATTAACTCAGTAAAGACAAAGATAATAACAAGTGCGTTACAGCCTAGTTCTAAACCAAAATTAAAAATAGGTAATACCGAGTTAGAAGAGGTAGATGAATTTTGCTATTTAGGTAGTATAATTACAAAGGATGGACGTAGCAGAAGGGATATAGTAGCTAGAATAGCTCAAGCTAGAAAAATGTTTTTAAAAAAGAAAAACTTACTAATAGCTAATAGTATTAGTTTAGATAATAGAAAAAGTTTTTTAAAGTCGTACGTATGGAGCGTTCTACTATACGATAGTGAGACTTGGACAATTAAAGAAGTAGATAAGAAAAAGATAGAAGTTTTTGAAACTTGGTGTTATAGGAGAATGTTAAAGATTAGCTGGACAGATAGAGTAACAAACGAGGAAGTTTATAGAAGGATAGGTAAGGAACCCTGTATGTGGAAACAATTGAAGGTCAGGAGAGATAGAATGATAGGGCACCAGTTAAGACATGAGGGACTATTTAGTAAAGTCTTAGATTATAGACTACCAAATAAAAATAGAGTAGGTAGGCCTAGACAAAGCTATATTAGTCAAATTATTAGAGATTTAGGTTGTGAAGGGTATGCATACCTTTTTAGACTAGCTCAGAATAGACAAGAATTTAGAGCTGCGTCAAACCGACTTTAAGTAAGTTCGAAAACAAAACAAAAAAAAATAAAAATCAGGTAACTAAATGTCACCATGACATAACTCACAATTAGTTAGCGGTCTGGCATGTTGGTAGTGATTCGTTGCTTAAGCCTTACCATAACATATAATTTAATGAACCTCACCATGACATAACTCACAATTAGGTAGCAGTCTGGCATGTTGGCAGCGATTCGTTGCTTAAGCCTTATCATAACATATAATTTAACACTTTTCCTTTTTGAAGCGGATAACCAGGTAATATTTCATTTCCTTATAAATGGTAATCATGTAAACATATTAGAGTTCTTTAACAACCATCAGGTTGCTAATATCTATGTAGAGCCAGGTGGATAGGAAAAAGGATATAGGAAGACCTAGACCAAACTATATTAATCAAATTATTAGAAATTTAGGTTGTGGAGGGTATGTAGAGCTTTTTAGATTAACACAGAATGGAAAAGAAGTTAGAGCTGCGTCAAACAGACCTTATGTAAGGTCGAAAACAAAATGATGATGATGAGAGAAAGTGGGTATATGGCAAGAATATATAGGGAATTTATATGCAGGAGAGGAACTAACTGCATTAGAACAGGAATCAGACTTTGAAAATGATGACTTGGGATATCCTATACTTAGAGATGAGTTTGAATTAGCATTAAAGAGTCTGAAAAATGGTAAGGCGCCGGGTACAGATAAGGTGAAAGCAGAAACTCTAAAAGTCGCTGGTCAAGCAGTAACAGAACGTCTCTTCCAACTTGTAGGCTATATGTATGAGACAGGCGAGATACCCAAAGATTTCAAACATAGCATCATAGTAACTATACAAAAAAAGAAAGGCACGGATAGATGTCAAAATTTTCGAACAATAAGTTTGACAGCACACGTGTCAAAAATATTAACTAGAATTGTGCAAAGACGAATGGAAAAACGGGAGGAAGAAATACTAGGAGAAGACCAATTTGGGTTTAAGCGAAACAGGGTAACACGGGAGGCTATTTTAGCTCTGAGAGTGGTAATGGAGAAAACAATAGAAAAATGGGAAAGCGTGTATATAGGGTTTGTAGATCTGGAAAAAGCATTCAACAATGTAAAATAGAAAAAAATATTTGAAATACTCAAAAAGATTGGAATTAGTGATAGGGATAGTACATAGCTTATACAAAGAAAAACAGCAGTAATAGAATTAGAGCAGGAACGTAGAGAAGTAAACATTAGGAAAGGGGTGAGACAGGGATGTGCCCTATCCCCATTGATTTTTAACTTGTACATAGAAGAGGCAATGAATACTGTCAAATGCAGGAAGACATTTGGAATTACTATGCAGGGACAAAAAATTGATATGCTTAGATTTGCAGATGATATAGCGGTATTAGCATCTAGCAAGGAAGACTTAGAAGCTGCTATTAATGAAATGGAAACGGTTCTAACAGAGAGATACGGTATGAAAATTACCAAAACTAAAACTAAAGTTCTAGTATGGAAAGATGGAGAAAATAAATCAAAAACAAGAATACAAGTATGTAACACGAACTTACAATAGGTTAAGGATTTCTGCTACCTAACAAGCCAAATAACGCAAGATGGGAAAAGCACAAAAGATATAAAACAAAGATTAGCACAAGGTCGTGCTACATTTAACAAGAAAAAGCAACTACTGTGCTCAAAGACCACAAACATAGAAACAAGGAAAAGATTGCTTATAACATATGTGTGGAGCATAGCACTGTACGGTTATGAAGCCTAGACAGTAGGAGAAGCGGACAAGAAAAAGGTAGAAGCCTTTGAAATGTGGTGCTACAGACGTATGATGAAGATATCATGGACAGACAAAGTTAAGAACGAAGAGGTGCTAACAATGGTAGGGAAAGAAAGAAATATGTGGAAAACGGTAAAAAATAGGAGAGATAGGATGATAAGCCACATATTACGACATGAGGGAATAGTACGGAATATATTAGAAGCAGAGATAGGAAAAAAGAGAAGAAGAGGCAGACCTAGGTTAGACTACACACAGATAGTAAAAGATGTAGGCTGTAGGGGTTTCAGGGAAATGTGTAGGCTAGCCCAGAATAGAAATCAATGGAGGTACGCATCCAACCAATCCCAAGATAGATAAACTAACGACAAAAAAATAACTGTGCTTAAACATGATGATTATTATAAGTAACTACAAGAATTGGTTGGGCAATATTCTCGAATAATGTTAAGTGTGTGAAAGGATTTACTGGAGAACCATTATTTCGGCAAATGTCTAAGTGTTGGGGGATCTTGGTAGCCACAGGTCGCTTAACCCCCTTCACTGAATCTCGGTGAAACAGGGCATAAAATCAGAAAACAATAAAAGGGGAACGAGCTGTATACACGTGCTATGTGAGAATTTCAGCGAACTATGTAGGCTGGCTCAGAATATAAATAAGTGCAGGTACGTATTCAACCAGTTTTGAGACGGAAAATCTAATAACGAAAAAATAAGCGCAGATAAATCTGATGATTAGTATAAACAACTAGTTGTTGGTTGCGAAATATCTGCAACTAATGTTGACTGTGCGAAAAGATATATTGGAGAATATATTAAATCGGGAAATGGTTAAGTGTTGGGGGAACTTGGTAGTCACAGGCTGCTTACCTTCCTTCACAACCACTAAAGATCGGAGAAATAGGGTATATAACTGTAAAACAATAGAAGGTGATCATACTGCATCTAACAAGAAAGAACAGCGCCTATGAAGAAAGACAACAAACATAGAACAAAAAGAAAATTGTTGAAAGCATATGTGTGGAGCACAACACAGTATGCCTATGAAATACGGGCAGTCTGAAACGCAGACAGAAGAATGGTAGCAGCCTTTTGAAATGCTGTGCTTCAGATGTATGAGGATGATAGCATGGACAGACAAAGATAATAACAAAAAGGTTAAAGAAATAGTAGGGGAACAAGGATATCTGGGGAAAAAGAGAAATAGAAGGGCGGAATACGTTCTAAGGCTTTTTTGGGGAATAGTATGGAATATATTACAAGCAGAGATAGGAAAAAAGAGGTAGATGTAGAACTAGATCAGATAGTGATAGATGCAGACTGTGCAAATTTCAGGGAAATCTGTAGGTTATTTCAGAATAGGAAACAATGATGGCACGCCTCTAACCAGTTCCAGGAAAGAAGACCTAATGATGATGAAAGAAAAATTCGAATAAACCGCCATTTTGTTTTTTGGCTAACTGAATGTTCAAATAAATTTCGTGTAATTGTGAAGCATCTCAGTGAAAACCGCATGTATCTATCTTTATTAGCTTAAAAGTTGAAAGCAAATATAACGAGACCCGGGTAGTTACCACATTGTTATTTTTAAAATTATCTTTATAAAGTTTTGTTACTAATGATATTTGTGTTTTTATCGTTGAAAACTGACTTTCTGGATTTGTATTCTATAAGTTTACTTATATTACATACGTTGCATATTAATTATGCAACTGGTTTTGGGAATTTTATAGTATGCATAAACAAAAGGCAAAATTTATTAGACGAAAAATCAATTGAATCATTCAAAGATTGCAAGGTTCCTGATTTTATTCCCGACATGGACCACTAAAAAATTTAAGCAATCATTTTCCACAAAAATGCGCCCTCCTTCGGATGGAGGTAAAACGTAAGTCCCGTATCTAAAAACCACTGGCTTCGTGACCAATGTAGTATTTTCGGGAAGAGAATTAAAAAATCAAATGTAAGGCAACCGCAGTCCAGTGGATTTGTTTTGAAGGTTTTCGTTATAAGTAAATGAGCACAATTCAAACAAACACCGGTACAATTGAACACAAAACGAGCACAATACAACGAACTTGAGAAAAATTGGAAAACTCAAAAATGTGGGGAGCTAGCGGTCACCTGGCCCCCAGATTTGTTTTCAATTTTTCGCTGTAAGCAAATGAGCACAATTCAAATAATCACCGGCACAATTGAGCACAAAACGAGCACAATTCAAAGGACTTAAGAAAAATTGGAAAACTCGAAAACGCGAGGGGCTAGAGGTCAACCTGACCCCCGGATTTGTTTTCAATGTTTTGCTATAAGCAAATGAGTACAATTTAAATAAACATCGGCACAATTGAGCACAAAACGAACACGATTCAATAGACTTTAAAAAAAATTAAACTCAAAAAACGCGGGGCTAGCGGTCAACCTCCCTCCCCCCAAACAATTTGTTTTCAATTTTTTTGCTATAAGCAAATGAGCACAATTTAAACAAACGCCGGCACAATTGAGCACAAAACGAGCACAATTTAATAGACTGCAGAAAGATTGGAATACTAAAAAAAGGTGGGGAGAGCTAGCGGTCAACCTGGCCCCCCGGATTTGTTTTCAATTTTTCGCTGTAAGCAAATGAGCACAATTCAAATAATCACCGGCACAATTGAGCACAAAACGAGCACAATTCAAAGGACTGAAGAAAAATGGGAAAACTCGAAAACGCGAGGGGCTAGAGGTCAACCTGACCCCCAGATTTGTTTTCAATGTTTTCGCTATAAGCAAATGAGCACAATTTAAATAAACATCGGCACAATTGAGCATGAAACGAGCACAATTCAATGGACTTAAGAAAAATTGGAAAACTCAAAAAATCCGGATGACTAGAGGTGAACTTGTCATTTGTTTTTAATTTTTTTGCTATAAGTAAATGAGCACAACTCAAACAAACACCGGCACAATTGAGCACAAAGCAAGCACAATTCAATTGAATAAAAAAAAATTGACAAAGCGAAAAAAGCGGTGAGCTAGCGGTCAACCTGTCCCCCCGGATTTGTTTTCAATTTTTTCGCTATAAGCAAATGAGCAAAATTCAAACAAACACCGGCACAATTGAGCATAAAACGCGCACAATTCAATGGACTAAAGAAAAATTGGAAAACTAAAAAATGCGGGTGGCTAGCGGTCAACCTGGCCCCCGGATGTTTTCAATTTTTTCGCTATAAGCAAATGAGCACAATTCAAATAAACACCGGCACAATTGAGCACAAAACGTGCACAATTCAATGGACTGAAGAAAAATTGAAAAACTCAAAAAAAGCGGGTGGCTAGCGGTCAACCTGGCCCCCCGAATTTGTTTTCAATTTATTTGGTTTTAAGCAAATGAGCACAATTCAAATAAACACGAAGAAAAATTGGAAAACTCAAAAAAAGCGAGGGGCTAGCAGTCAACCTGGCCCCCGAATTTGTTTTCAATTTTTTTGGTTTTAAGCAAATGAGCACAATTCAAACAAACACCGGCACAATTGAACACAAAACGAGCACAATTCAAAGGACTGAAGAAAAATGGGAAAACTCGAAAACGCGAGGGGCTAGAGGTCAACCTGACCCCCAGATTTGTTTTCAATGTTTTCGCTATAAGCAAATGAGCACAATTTAAATAAACATCGGCACAATTGAGCACGAAACGAGCACAATTCAATGGACTTAAGAAAAATTGGAAAACTCAAAAAATCCGGATGACTAGAGGTGAACTTGTCATTTGTTTTTAATTTTTTTGCTATAAGTAAATGAGTACAACTCAAACAAACACCGGCACAATTGAGCACAAAGCAAGCACAATTCAATTGAATCAGAAAAAATTGACAAAGCAAAAAAAGCGGTGAGCTAGCGGTCAACCTGTCCCCCCCGGATTTGTTTTCAATTTTTTCGCTATAAGCAAATGAGCACAATTCAAATAAACACCGGCACAATTGAGCACAAAACGTGCACAATTCAATGGACTGAAGAAAAATTGAAAAACTCAAAAAAAGCGGGTGGCTAGCGGTCAACCTGCCCCCCCGAATTTGTTTTCAATTTTTTTGGTTTTAAGCAAATGAGCACAATTCAAATAAACACGAAGAAAAATTGGAAAACTCAAAAAAAGCGGGTGGCTAGCGATCAACCTGGCCCCCCAAATTTGTTTTCAATTTTTTTGGTTTTAAGCAAATGAGCAGAATTCAAATAAACACGAGCACAAAACGAGCACAATTCTATGGATTGAAGTAAAATTGGGAAACTAAAAAATTGGGTGGGCTAGCGGTCAACCTGGCTCTAAGTGTCGCCGTGAATCAATGTAGCAAGCGTAAGACTACGGATCCCAAGATCCCGGGTTCAAATCCCGACAAAGTCGACTGCTGGTAAAATGGCAGGTGGGCATTTTTCACAAAAATTACGCCTTCGTTCGGATAAGAGGTTAAATGGAGGTCCCGTGTGTGTGTTGTCACGCACGTTAAAGATCCCTACCTTGCCTGGAACGGCAAGGGTTCGGCAAAATTCTAAATTTCCAGGCAACAAAAAGCTCCCCTCCTTGCCCAATGTAGTACCCACGAGTGGAGCATTGGAAATGTAAATGAACGGTCAACCTGGCTCCCCGGATTTGTTTTCAATTTTTTCTCTATAAGCAAATGAGCACAATTCCAACAAACACCGGCACAATTGAGCACAAAACAAGCACAATTCAATGGACTGAAAAAAAATTGGAAAACTCAAAAAAAGCAGTGGGCAGTCAACCTGGCACCCGAATTTGTTTTCAATTTTTTCGCTATAAGCAAATGAGCACAATTCAAATAAACACCGGCACAATTGAGCACAAACACAATTCAATGGACTGAAGAAAAATTTGAAAACTCAAAAAAGCGGGGGGTTAGCGGTCAACCTGGCCCCCCAGATGTTTTCAATTTTTTCGGTATAAGCAAATGTGCACAATTCAAATAAACACCGGTACAATTGAGCACAAACGAGCACAATTCAATGGACTGAAAAAAATTGGAAAACTCAAAAAAAGCGGTGGACAGTCAACCTGGCCCCCGAATTTGTTTTCAATTTTTTTGCTATAAACAAATGAGCACAATTCAAACAAACAACGGCACAATTGAGCACAAAACGAGCACAATTGGTGAGAAAGAAAAAAAATTGAAAACAGAAAGTGGGGGCCTAAGTTGACCCAGCTTTGTCCAAGAACTATTTAAAAATGTAATAATATATAGGGTGTTCTATTAAAATAATGAAGTCGAGCCCTATTTCTGGTATAACCGAAAATTGCACGTAGTTGTGAATATTTTAGCTGGACTTGCCTTGTTCGATAAATCCCTGCATGCAAAATTTCAACTTTATAATTTTAGTAGTTTTTGAGATACCTTTAATGAAAGTTCGTAGTGGGACACTCCGTATAATACTCCCTCTTAACATCTTATTCACTTACAAACACAAATAAAATAAATACATACTATAAAAAATATTTGATTAACTGTCAAATTCATGACTAACTAACTATTATTTTCAAACTGCAGTATGAGTAAACAATCATCAGTACGTGATTAGGGTATTCAATTTGTAATCTTTCTTTGGCTATTATCACAAAGCAGTTTCAAAATTCTAAAAGGCAAGTATGAAGAATGACATCTTTTAATTCTGGACGAATTATATTTGAATTGTTGTGTTTTAAAATGTTCAGAGGAGCCAATATTTACAAACTCTGATTTTGCATGTTATATCTATCTCAAATTCCAACCAACACACTGTATATAACAAAATAAAAGTTTGGGGTGAGAAATTCTTTATCAGGATAGAGCGGAAAAATTCTTAATCCGGCACAACTATAAACATTTTAATTTAATTCGTGGTTGCCGAAGTGAATATAATATAGTGTGGTAAAAATGGTAAATATAATAAAAACTGATGACAATGTTGATCTTTTAATCGTAATGTATTCTGCTTGCTCTTATACAGAATGATGTATCAGCAGGTATTATATCTACATATCATATTATACACAAGCATTGCACGACTACATGTCTTCATTGGCGCGTTGCCCTCCTGAACCAAAATTAATGAAGAATAAGCAAGTATAAACGTTATGTAAAACAGTCTGATTAATCGGTTTTTGTATGTGTCGTTTCATGCATGGGTGTAGGTGGAATACAGTACAGTTACTAACGATACATGATTGGTAATGTTACCTATCAATTGTGTAAAACACGTAGTGGTTTGGTTGAGCTGTTGCAGATGCATAATGCAAATGTTTATAAATAACAATGCAGACATTTTGGGAAATCGTTCAGCAACTACTATAAAGGCATGCCTACACGACCTTTGACGCAAAGTTTTATCTGAAAGATCAGGTTCAGCACGAAGCAGTGCTGAGGGTGTTTCTTTTTAAAATGTGTTAAATGTATAATAAAGCTTTTTATCTTGTCTAGTTTGGAAATAATACCCAATTGAATATCCGTAATTTGTATAATAAAATAATGCTTCCAAATTGCACTTTCTATGCAGGGCGTACCAAACTAAATGCACAATATTGCTAACTTTTTTATATAGATACAAAGTCGGATAAATTGGCAAAAGTTATAGCAACAAATAATGGAGCAGAGCGTTTACGAGTAAATGGGGGAAATGAAATTTTTTTAAATGGAGCACCCTGCATATTTTTGACCGAATCGATCACAAATCGCCTACAAAACAAAAACCTAAAACAACCTAACTATTACCATTTGCATCTTTTATTCTTTTAGCCAAGTTGGCTGTGTATTTCAGAAATACACACACCAACTAGTCTAATAGAATTAAAGACGCAAATGGTAATAGATAGGTTATTTTAGGTTTTAGGCCAATATTGTACCCGAACTTTTTTGTTTTGTTGGCGATTTGTGATCGATACTGTCAAAAATATACAGGGCGTTTCATTTAATAAAAATTACGTTTTCTCCATTTACTTGGAAACGCTGTGCTCTATCGTCTTTCTTGTTTTTTCAATCTTATTCAGCAGAAAAAATCCTACTACTTTGCTAATTTAATTGACTTTGTATCTATAATAATAAAAAAAGTTACCAATAGTGCGCACTTAATTTGGTACAGGTTGTATAAACAGCATCCTGTGTTCTGATGCGCATCAATGCTAACTTAAAATGTTTAACTCATTTTAAATGAAATACCCTATAACGAATGCCAGTTTTTGATTCCTTGTTTATTTTTTATTCATTTTTCTTAATACTGTCGTATACTTATCTCTTCTAGTTTTCAAGATTTTTATTATTTTCCAGTTTTTTATTAGTGAAACCTGGCCACAATTAAACGTTGATAAACTTATGCTTCTAAACTATAAGGAACTCTAATTTGGGTTGGGGTTAGTTAAGGCCCAAAGGCTTTACATCCTGCAACCAAATCCTCTAGTAATATGAAAGGTGCTCCAAGTTCCATTGTTTCTTACTTGATTAAAAAAATGATTAAATATTCGGATTTTTGAATAGAACATCATGTATATTATTTGCAATTCAGAGCACTGCTATTTTTCTATGTACACTGTTCATACACCTAATTCAACTCGTTTTGAACTTATAGGCAAATACATAAATAATTTTATCAATTGAATTTTGTTTATCAAGTAGTCTATGGAAATTGAACTAAAAGCTTTAAAGATGAACCAAAATTTATAAGATAGTTTTGTAGTCATCTAAATTTCTTATTAATCATTGCCAGTAAATTTGGATACATGTCATTGAATTTTTGACAAGTGCGGCTTATAATTTTATCACACTCCATGTAACATAAATAAATTCATAAGAACTGTAGTTGAATAAACATTTTCTGCCATCTTTTGCAAGATTTACACTTTATAGGTGTGTAACACAAAAACAAAGTAACAACAAAACGAAATAGGCAATAACAGAACGTCAAATTTCCAGACTGCTTGATAAAAAAAATCCAATTATTTCAATATTTGCTTATAATGAAAAATAAATTTCAGCAACTTTTTGAATTGCAAATAATATACAAAGTATTCTATTTTAAAATCCGAACGTTTAATACTTTTTTTAATCAAGTAAGAAACAATTGCTCCTGGAGCACCTTGTATGTTTACTGGAGGATTTGGTGTTGCAAGATGTGAAGTCTTTGGGCCTTAACTAATCCCAACCTAAATTAGAGTTCCTTAAAGTTTAGAAGCATATGTTGATCAACATTTAATTGAAGTCAGGTTTTACTAATAAAAAACCAAAAAATAATAAAAATCTCCGAAAATAGAGGATATAAGTATATGACAGTATTAAGAAAAATTAATCAAAAATAAACAAAGAATCGAAAACTGGCATTAGTTATAGGATATTTCATTTAAAATAACAAAGTTACTGCTGTGTTAATAGAATTGGCAACACTGCATAGTTGAGAATATTTTAAATAGAGACAGCATGTTTGCTTACATGAGTGACCAAAAATTCAAATTCAAAACGCTGTGTTAAGTAGTTCTCTGTAAATGTTTAATAGACCATCCACCGTGAATCACCCTTTATACAATTAACCATAATGTTGCATTTACGTTACATTGGGATTACCCTACAACTTGTATTTTGAATGCACGAAGGCAATAGTTCATCTCAAACAAGTCTGTTCTTGCAATTTCGTTGACTACTAATAAAATGGCAAATGCATTAGTGGTGGTCTTAGTAAGCTAGTAAACTTATATACCGTGTACAGTGATCAAATTGTTACAAGTAGGTAATAATAATTAAAGTAAGAAATAATATAAACCAATTAATATTGCTCATTTACTAACTTCGATTGTTTATGCGTCATTTGCACACTTGGGGCAAGACAAAACACATTCGAAAACTGCAGAGTTGTGAGGTGCGTAAATTTAGCCGCACTTTTTTAATTTCAGAAAAAATTTTATGATATTATTAGGCACCATTTAGCACCGTTAAAACTAAATTTTTCCCCCTTTTAGCATTCCAGTTATTTTAAAAACAATTTTTTTTCGACCAAGTTCGCGCAGCCACAGTTTTTTCGCTTTTTCCAAAAAAAATTGGTGCCATAGTTAGGCGCCAATTAGACGCTATTTTGCGACGTTAAAACAAAATTTTGCGCCCACCTGGCAAACAAGTTATATTAAAAAAATTATTGCTCTGGTCAAGTTCACGCAGCGCACTTTTTCGGAATTTTTAAAAAAGTTTTGTGCCATAATTAAGCGCCCATTAGGCGCCATTAAAACAAATTTTTTAAATAAATTGTTTGCAACGAAGGTGCAAAATTTTGTTTCAACGGCGTGAAATGACTCCTAATTATAGCATAAAATTTTTTGTGAAATTTAAAAGGAGCGCGTGTAACTTCACGCACCTCAATTACCTCCATTTTTTCTACATGCGTATATAATGCGTTGGGAGACATTTTATAAGCACATTTCACACTCGATGTTTTCCAAACACCAGTCTTATTCTTTCGTAAATTATTTATAATTTCTTCTTAGTGTTGGAGTAATGTTTCACATAAGAAATGTTGATCAATGTACTTCAGTCTTCTACAAAAGCTTGTAGGGGCGACCTACCTTTTTCAAATAAAGTCAAAGCTTCGACTTTTTTGTTGAAGGTTCGACATTTTTCCTCGAGGCTTCGAGATTTAAAAAGACGAAGCTTTGACTATTTTTTATGGTGATGTAAGCCAGAGCAAAGCGAAGGCAAACAACAAACGCATCGGCTCCGCGGGTAAAGTTATTCTGAGCTGTGTGTGGTGCGTGTAGTCGAAATGTGAGATACTGGGTAATTTCTTATGGTAATGTGAGCAGGAGCGAAATGGAGGCGAAAATGGGACTCTTAATCTCCAGTATAGTTTTGGAAAAATACTTTCCATTTGGAAGAATATTGATTCAAATTTCGACTACACGCACCACTCACAGCCTACAATAACTTTACCCGCGGAGCTGGTGCGTTTGTTGTTTGCCTCCACTTCGCTCCGGCTCACATCACCATAATAAAATTACCCTGTACCTCACCTCGCGGCTGCGTGCACCACTCACAGCCCACAATAATGTTACCCGCGAAGCTGGTGCATTTGTTGTTCGCCTTCGCTTCGTTCCGGCTCACGTCACCATAAAAATTGTCAAAGCTCCGTCTTATTAAATCTCAAAGCTTCGAGAAAAAATGTCAAACCTTCGAGAGAAAAATCAAAGCTTTGACATTATTTAAAAAAGGTAGGTAGTCCCTATAAGCTTTTACAGTCTTTCGGTCATTTCTAATATTGTGCAATTGGCTGTCCTTCCTGTATAAAATACAAACTCCAGAAATTTCATTTAGATTATAAGAATTTAAGTTATTTCTCACTTAAAGTATTTTTAGTGACTTACCGTTCATAACTGTTTATAATCGCGGCGGTAACAACCTCACCTTAAAAATTACTTTCCGCCAAACGTAGACTAAACGTCTTGCAAAAACAACCCGGTTACAAACAGTCATAATCAAGTGAGTTGACAATCTTAGGTTTGCTTTCTACATAAAACTAAAAAATGAGGTTATTCGTTGTTTTGTTTAGCGACAAAGTATTCAAATCCTTGATTTTTAAGGTAATTGAAAACCCAAAATTTTCAAGCACGTTAGTACAACTACTATAATATATCAATAACGTTAATGGTACCCTCAGCAACAAATAATATTAGTGAAGTAATATTCAACAACGATTTGCCTAATCATTGAACATCCTTGTTATTCTTATGGACTAACATCTCAGAATGGGACAATAATATAATTATGCAATATGCTTTAATCCTTTACAAAATAAAAATAGAAATTAATTCTTATGATAAAAATGGTAATGAGCAATAATAGTAACTGAAAACGTAATTATTTAATAGTTTAAATATATTAATGGCAAAACCAAAACTCAAGTATTTTTTTATCAGGGTGTAACTCAGTGGTGTGTATTTGTGACAAAAATAAAACAATCACAATAACTAAGTTATACTTCTAACACATTCTTAGAAGAGAATAAGCAAAAAATTTTTTGGCAATACATATTCCAACCTTGTGTTAGTTTTATTCAACGCAGATTATCAAAAATAACTATCCAAATGTGTTTCGTCCTTTTATTATAACACAATTAATGCCCTAAACATAAATCAGAATTAAAATAACACCTAATCAGGTTACATAACCTCAAAATTGGAAACAAAAATCTCGTTTTTTACATATAAATCGCAAAAACCTGCATTTTTTTCCTGTTGATTTGTTATTTTAGACGTATTTGAAAGTATTTACCACAAGATAGAAGTCTAGCTGGGATCACGTCATGTAAACCGTGACCAAATGTTTACTACAGAATGATATGCAATTCTTATATACTGCCGTGCTAAGAAAGAACCGCGTATCTGCAGTCGCATTACTTTTGAGAAATTTGGGTTGAAAATTTGACTGTGCCATGTGGTACCAACGTTAAAAAATTTTATTTTATTTGCAGTTTTAGGGTAAAATATAGCTGAAGATGCATTAGAAACAAGAAAAAAATGCAATTGTTTAAAAAATCTAAAAAAGATAGCGTTACGTTGTTTAAACTTAGGAAAACTTTAGAATTTAAACTTCTTTATTTCGGTTGAAATCGACGTAACTAGAATTACCGGAGTTTTTCTTAGCAAAATGAGCTTGAATCTTTTAATATCTTTTAGTAAAACATTCTTAGCGTTTGAAATTAATATAAATTATGTTTTATAAGGGCACGAGCGAACAAATGGAACTGCATAACTATCGCATTTTAAATATTAATGTAATACACTTTAATCCTAGGACTGAAATATAAATAAAAGCAACATATTTTTACACAGGTACAATTAAATTTTTTTATAGGCTAATCCTCCCAAAAACGTCTTCGATTTTAGGGAATTACCCCACTTAATTTTTTTAAATACTCTTTCTTTTCATTCGTAACGCCATATGCTGTTACTCTTGGAAGGGGTAGCTTTTTAATTCCTCCTTGTATGTAAGCTTTTTTCATAACAAAATCTAACTCCATCATATCTTCAGTACGTGATGTTCTATAATACAACACTTTCTTATTCCTGCGAACCAGTATTTGGATAATATCCGCTAGATAAAGCCGGGTACCATTTCTATTTTTTAGTTTTTGATAAGAGGTTCAATCTTTCCATTCAAAGAAGTCAGTTATATTCATTTCTTTGATTTTCACTATGCACCACGCTTTTTTTACAGCATTTGCAAAATCATGAAAATCATAAGTCTTGGTCTGTTGTGTAAGTGATTTTTCTATGCTGTGGTGAAAGCTATAGACACTCGTGAAAGTGTGACCTGGTTCAAAAAAGTTCATTGTAATGCTGTCGGCCAATATTTCAGGAGTTTCTAATATGAAGCAAAAACGATAACATAGTCCAATTCTTAATTAGGGCTGCGCAATTGTCGACCCAAAAAATAATTTCGCGAGCATCCCTATGAGCTAAAAGAATGAGTAGTAACAACTAATAATGTCTTCTTTAGTTTTCTCTAGTTTTTCCCAAGGGCACGAAACTTTCGTGATAAGCAACGATTCTCTGAGTAAATAAAACCTTTTTAAAGCATTCTATTCGTGGTAAAATAATGACCTGTAAATCAACGGATAGGCAAACTATATCACAATCAAACTTTGTATTGGCATCCTTTTTATATAAGTCCCTGAAATTTTTTGCTTTCAAAATGTGTTTAGACCAAGAATTACAGTTTAAACATACGCTTTGAAGATTATCCGAGGTGTGATTAGGATTGTGCAACTTGAATTCTTTACACAACTCACATTCTTCATGGCCAAGTTTGGTAAAAGATATATTTTTTCGAAGATAATACTTTCTTATATAACTTGTAAGAACATTTCATGGCTAAATTTTTATTACAAAAATCCTTATACATTAATACGATTTGGCATATGCTCGCGTCTGTAGTGAGATATGGTTGGACCAAAACTTTCAATGTGATTGTCAATTATATTCGTATCAATCTTGTTGCGATTTGCATGCTGCCCGTGTTGATCACATTTTGGAATCATCTGTGAAGGCGATAAATTTTTAAACGCTCCTTGTATAACCCAAACATTTGTATTCTTATATCCCAACGTACACAAAAAGAATGGTTTGCAAACAAAACAAGTTCTGCCGTCAGTATCTTTTAGTGAATATTTAAAACTACCTTGTCCTCTCGAATTTTCGGCCTACCCGTTAGGAGGTAACGAGTTACAAGGGCAAATTGTAAAAATGTGCGCCAAAGATAGCCGCCTACTACATAAAAATACCGTATCTTCTACTTGCTAAGATAAACCTATGTAACTATATAATAGTTACTGGGTTTTATCTTAGGAATTTCAGATACGAGGTTTTATTGTAATAATACAGCAACAATTTCAATTTCACGTAATTATAATGTTACGTTTTCTCTTAAACTACAAGAGATACGGTGTTGAAGCTTTGTAAAATCATAAATTTTTAGTCTAGCAGTAAGCTTGTAGCAAAATCTCAATTTTCACAAAAATCAGAGTTATGGGGTTCTTTCTTAAGACCGCAGTATAGGTGATAACACCACAAACTAATAATTATGTAAGTTGATTATTTTACTCACGTTTCGATATTTCCAAATATTCGAGAAGATTCCATGGTTTCAATAAACTTTCTGAGAGCTCTGCTCGACCAGGAGTAACAAGGTCGGCCATTTTGGGTTGCTTATTTTCCCGCTCTAAAAAAACGCAAATGAAATAAAACTACCATGTATGACACTAATTCGATTCGAACCTTAAAATATTTACTTACGTCAATATAAAAGTGATAAATGTGGCAGATTCTTGAACACTATTATTCTTGGAACTGCATATAGTTCTTGCAATTTCTAAACCGACGTGCGTCATCAATATTCGTGACGTCATATATTGAAGAAAATTATAACACACAATCTCCCCATGAATTTTAATATTTGAATAATACAACTACGTTTCAGGACTCAGGCTACGCCCGTGCTCATGTCGACAATAAATTAAAAGGTTACAACATTGGACAATCTGTAATATGCAAATTCTTAAAAAACGTGGCGATTTAATAAATTAACTTACCTATTAATGTACAGCGAAAAAAAGGTTTTATATCATCAATATTATTAGTGTTGTATTATCTTAGATTTTTTTTAATTTGAAGCTCCTCCACGGAAAAAAAAACATGGAGGAATGAAAACAGTCAAAGACAAATTCCGACAAGTTAACGTCGGCAGATATTTGAACAAAATGGACGAAAGCTTGATCTTTATGAATATAACAGTTTTAAAAAAACATAGTTACCAACTTAATTATTACCAACACATTTGTTATATATATATATATTTACGAGCGTCTCGCGGCAGTAATAGCCCGGCAGTAATGACAGTTTTAGACAGATTGAGATTAGAGGCAAATCACTTTAAGAAGAACAACGTCATCATGCGCACAAAGCAAAAATTGGTTAGGAACAGTTCATTATATATAATTAGGGATGACAGTATTCAGGTTTTAGTGGCGTAGAGTTTTATGATCAACCAATCGGAAATTACCTTGTAAAAGTTATAGATTTCATTACTATTTATTTTTACTAGATACACAGACGGACAGTTTTAAACCGCCATTTAACTAATATAAAATATCTTTTATATAACAATTAACATTAATAAAACAATAAGTTACTCAACAGATGTGTTTGCAGAACACTAGAATGAGATAGAAACCACTTAAGTAGGCCATGGTATTCAATCATTTGCTTTATCGGATTTTACAAAATAACCTTGCTATAGCAGTATTTTTTAGGGATATTGATGCACACAACTCATATGGCGATATTATATTAAAAATTTTAAATTATAATTTAATTGGTTATGTTTATTTTTTTACTATTTAACGCAATATCTTCCGTTTATACTGTAATAACTCAACTACGTCATTGATATTACATTTTTGCGCAATCTGGCATATGACGTTGGGTTCTTCTTAAAGTGATTTGCCTCTACTTAATTTTTTTGTTTACATTTAGTGAATGAGATCTATGAAAATTACCTACTAATTTTGTTTATCGTGTTATTTGTAAACGAGGAGTAAAAATGAATACTTGCGAAGATTGTGGTTTTGAGTTTACACAAAAGAAGAATTTGTATGCCCATTTAAGAAAGATTCATGATTTTGAATATAGGAAACCAATTACTTTAACTAGTAAATTTTTGTGTGATACATGTGGCAAATCCCTTACCAGTAAATCAACTTTAAGTCGTCATTGCAGAACTGTTCATAAAAGTATTCCAATAATTCTCAACTTGTCAAGAATCAAGTACTTTTATGGTAATTGTAGAACACATCTAAAGGGATATACAAAACTTCGACAACATTTGGCAAATGAGCATCAAATTGAAACTAAACTTGATCGACTACATTTTAATTCACAATAGGTTTGAAGATTATTATGCAAAGTGTTAATTATATACTAATTTTATTCTGTTCAACAGAGTTCAAAAACTGAAAAAACCAAGAACAGGAACAATCTTTGGCAATGTATATACTTCACACTTCAGCTAAATTATTGTCTAATGGCACCAAAAAGGAGTACTATAATTGCCATCGATCGTACAACTACATTCCAAAAAAGAAGGGTTTTAGAAGCTTATAAAGCACAGGCACTAATAAAATTGGAAGTGTTTGTCCCTCAAGAATGGAAGCGACGATAAAGAACGATGGGTCTGTTGCAGTAGACTTCTGGACAACTCATGTTGGACATACCAACGATATTGATCGAGTTTTTTAAGTAAAGAGAGTAAAGCAGAAATTGCAGATATTTTCAAACATAAAGTTCTAGTTAAAAATTTTACAGTTGATGTGTTTCAGGAAAATTAAAGGATAGATGATGTTCGTGATTCTGCTTTAAAACAAGAAAATTCACAGAGAATTTTGTTGTTAGAAACAAAAGATATGCACAATATTGTTGGGACTTCAATATTGAGTATGGTGTGAAACGTCACCTAAATGATGCAATTAGCGTACGGCTGTGGGTAGAGGAGATGACGAACTTATGAAGCGACTGCCCAGTGTTATATTATAAAAGCCAAGGTGTAGAAGGAAACCCAAATGTGTCATAAATAATTTTAGATGTTCAAGATTTTGCATTGGTCATAATGACTTCTTTTCAACGTGAATAGTTGCTTAAATTCGGGAACGACAAAGTGTGCTTTGATATTACACACGCTACAAATAGTTACGATTTTCCGCTCTACACACTAATGACAGTGGATGAATTTAGTTCAGAGTGCCCAGTGGCATTTTGTTTTTCAAATCGTGCTGACGAAATGATTTTCAAGTTGTTTTTTGGAAAAATTAAATCAAGAGTGGGTATTATATCAACTACTGTTTTTATGTCTGATGATGCTCCAGCATTTCATAATGCATGGTCTTATGTTATGGCGCAAGGTACTTCACCAGTTGCAATGTACTTGGCATGTGGATCGTAATTGGCGCAAGAATTTGTCAAAAATAAATGGTGGGATTGAAAAGAAAGTAGTAGTATATAAATCCCTTCGTGTTTTATTACAGTATGTATCTATTGATGAATTTAATGACATTTTAAATCAGGTAGTAGAAAATCTTTATGCCGATGTTGATACACAATCATTTGCTGAATATTTTCATAATAATTATGCAAATCGTCCGACATCTTGGGCATATTGCTATCGATTGGGTTTAGAAATAAACACTAACATGTATCTTGAATCGATGCACAAGGTTTTGAAGTATGTGTATTTGGAAGGTCGGAAAGTAAAACGTTTGGACAAAAGCATTAATGCAGTAATGAAGATTGCTCGAAATAGCTTGCTTAAACATATAATTCAACTTGCAAAAAATACTTCCAATGACAAAATTAATAGAATTAAACAAAGTCATAAAGCAAGTCTAACAATTACATCAGATTTTATTAAACGTCTTGAAAATGATAAGGAATTTTTAGTTACGTCGTCCACTTGTGCTTTTTAACAGTATCAAGTTACCAGAGTAGATGAGGCCTGTGAAGGTTCATGCCTAAGTTGTACAAAGTGCAGCATATGTGTTCATACATTTCAATGCACCTGTATTGATAACATGATAAAGCTTAACATTTGCAAATACATACATGCTTGTACGATACAGTTTTACAAATTGAATCTTGATATTGCCACACCTTTGCATATTAGTAACATTAATGAACTTTGCAGCAGTAATATTTTACATGAAGAAAAAGCTGAGCTAATAATAGGTCTATGTGAGAATGCTTCGTTAACTGACGACGAACATCTGGGTATAATGAGGCAATTTGATAAAATCATTGACACATGAAATAAAGAAAAATCTATTGATCTAAAAACTATAGAGATTAATATTAGTAAAAAAGTTGAACATCAGGTGCGGGTTTTTTTCAACAAAGAAGAAATCAACAAAGAATAATGATCTTAAAAAGCCTACCCTAACAGAAGAAATTTTTATTAGGGATGGTTTGGTTAATAACTCAAACATTGATGTTAATGTTCATACAAGATCTGATCATACATCACCTGATTTTATGTTAAGATAAGACAGTGTATTACCTTAATAGAAAGTAGGTTTAATTAACGCTAAAGCTTATAAGGTTGGATTTTGTTCTCCTTTCTCTTGTTTGGGAATAAAATCCGATGGGGAAACCACTCGCAGAAATACATGTACAAATTACTGGAAATCATTACAATCCCAGCGATTTTGATGCGAAACCTACAAGTACGCGACTAATCTAATTTAATCCTCAGTTCTCACTTTGTTTTATCAGTGTTACAAGCGCTGGTAAGTTATTGTAATTTCGTCAATTCTGTCGGATTGAGTGTTCTTAAATTAACAGTGCAGTATTTTAGTTTTACTTTTTGTCGGAGTACCAAAATAATCTTAATTTTCTACCTTGTTTTTTTACATATTGAAGCGGGCTACTGCTACCGCGTTTCTTTAATTCAAAACAAGTAATAATAATGGTCTTCATTACTCACTGTTCACAAGTCTAATTAACAGTATATGCCTTATTTATAGATGTTTTCAGTCCACTTAATAATGGAGCACTATTACACTAATGAATTTACAAGCACTAATATCTTCTTAAACTAACTTCTTTACCATAGGTCCAGTAACAACACTAACACAATTATTTGTTTATACACTTCTATTTATTTATGTATACTACAAGCTGCATGTACATTAGACACAGCATATCACGTTTATATATACTTCTAAAGCTCAAAACTACTATTACTTTACACGATATAATTTATATTAGACATTCAAGAATAGACTCACTCTTGCATTCATTAGCGGTCTTATATATACTCTGGATTACAAGGATGACTCATGCTCCCGTAATTTCTAGAAGAATTCTGGAATCCTTGAAAATACGCTGTGCCCCGAGCGTTTGTATGTTTGACGGGTTGCCTAATAGTGGATCGCAACACTGCCCCCTCTTTAAAACCGTTACGTCTCGTAACTGTAAATCCATCTTGACGCCAATTCGATGACTGGTGACGGTATCGGCAGCTATCTCCTCTGGTGCATCCACCGCGTCGTTGGAAGTAACAAGTCAACACTCTTTTCCTGGTCTTGGTAGGCAACCGGTTGATAACAACAAACAAGAACCTGGACTTTGGTTCCCTGGAAAACTACTTCTAGCATATTTCGGACTATCCTCCAGTCTAGGCGATCCAGTCCACAGCCCAGCTTGGGCACCGCTAGTCTCGTTACTCCATTTTCCATCATCTGCGCCTTAAGATTTATCAAAGCCTCCCATAGATGTCCATAACTAGGTCTCTGCCATGAAGAATTTTTGGTGACCAGATAGTAAACATAACGATTTTTATCTTGAAGGACCAAAGATTTTCCTACAGTTGGCTGCTGTTGTACTAATTCATCCACACATCCAAACATTTTCTTGAAAACAACAGCTATTCCCCTTGACATTGCCAAATCTTGAGCTACGCAATGTGCAAGGGAATACTCTTCTGGTGCTCTAAACAGATCTTGCTGTTTTTCAACAACAAAACAACAACGCCAAATCTCGCTTTAGCGGAACCACCATACGCCGCCATAAAGCTCTCAAAATCTACATTTGGCTCACGATTAATAACTTGCCGAACACCATTATCATTATTCGAGTCTTCCTGGTTGTTGCCAGCGTAGGATGTTAAACGGTCAAAGTGTACCACTTTCGGTTTACCACGAGGGGATCTTCTGATCCGGTACACTACATCATTAATCCTTTTTAACACTTCGTACGGCCCTTCCCATTGTCTTTGTAGTTTTGGCGACAATCCACGTTTTCTTTGTGGATTGTACAACCACACTAAATCTCCAGGTTGATAACCACCTTCATGTGCTCTCGTGTCATATTGTGATTTCATTCGATCGCTTGCTGCCTGGATATTCTTTCGGACGTTTTCGTGAATACTATTTGATCTTTCACGAAGCTTACTAACGTAATCTTCACCTGCGATCTCTTCTCCAGGTTTAAATCCAAACCGAAGATCACATGGTAGCCGCAATTCACGTCCTAGCATTACGCAAGCGGGCGAGTACCCTGTGCTGTCATGTACCGAAGATCGGTACGCCAGTAAGAACAAATGCAGATATTGGTCCCAGTCTCGTTGATGTTCAGAGACAACTTTGGCCAGGTACTTCCCTAACGTCCTGTTCATTCTTTCAACCATTCCATCCGATTGGGGATGAAGTGGCGTGGTTCTAGTCTTCCTGATTCCAAGATGCTTGCAGACATTTTGAAACAATGCTGATTCGAAGTTTCGACCTTGATCGGAGTGTAATTCCAACGGAACTCCAAAACGACAAAACAACTCCCTGACTAGTACATCTGCAACCGTCTCGGCTTCTTGGTTAGGTATAGCATATGCCTCCGGCCATTTGGTAAAATAATCCATTGCAACCAAGATGTATTTATTTCCTTTCTCTGATTCAGGAAACGGACCAGCTATATCAATGGCTACCCTCTCGAAAGGATTTCCCACGTTATACTGTCTCATTGGGGCTTTCCGTTTTGAGACCGGGCCATTTGCAGAGGCACACAATTCACATTTCCGGCACCAATCCTTCACATCATCTTTGCAGTTCAGCCAATAGAATCTTTCTCTCACTCTCTCGAGACTTCTTTTCACGCCAAAGTGCCCTCCGGAAATACCATCGTGCAAGTGCTGCAACACTTCCGGCACTCTGCTTTTCGGCACTATCACTTGAAGTCTCTCAGTGCCATCTTCAAATTCCAGGCGTCGCTTCAAGATTCTATTTTCCATCATCAAGGAGTCCCACTGTGCCCAGTATGCCTTCAGGCTCCTACTTAAAATACTAATTTCTTCCCAAGCTGGTCGTGGTCCTCTATTTTTCCACTCAATAATACGTCCCAATTCGGCGTCATTTTCCTGGTCTTCTCGCATTCTTTCGGGTTGCCAAGTATCATCGGTTACTGTCATTCTATGGATGACACTTATTTTCTCTTCCATCTTGGAGCAATGATTGCAGTCCACCGGACAAGGTCTCCTTGACAGAGCGTCTGCATTCCGATGGCTAGTTCCTACACGATGTTCCGTATCAAAATCATATTCCTGCAGCCGCTCTATCCACCTTGCCACTTGCCCTTCAGGATTTCGAAACTGCAATAACCATTTTAGTGCAGCATGGTCTGTTCTCAACAAGAATTTACGGCCGTATAAGTACTTATAAAAGTGCTCTACAGATTTGACGACGGCCAACAGCTCTCTTCTTGTCACACAATAGTTCCTTTCTGGCCGCGACAAAACCTTGCTGAAATACCCAATAACTTTTTCTTGTCCGTCCTGCACTTGAGAAAGAACGCTTCCTATAGCTGTGTTACTGGCATTAGTATCCAACACAAATTTACCCTCCATCCGTGGATAACACAAAATTGGTGCTGTAACTAATAGCCTTTTCAGTTGTTCAAATGCACTGTGGCAGTCGTCATTCCAATCATATTCTTGTCCATCTTCGGTTAATTTCGTCAACGGTTTGGCAATGTTCGCAAACCCAAGTATAAAACGTCGGTGATATGGCACAATCCTAGAAAACTGCGTAGTTGATGTATATCTGCTGGTGTAGGCCACTCTTGTACCGTTTTTATTTTGTCAAGGTCACCTCTTATTCCGGTCTCCGAAACGACATGTCCTAGGTATTTTACCTCTTTTCCAAATAGGTGACACTTCTTGGGGCTCAATGTAAGGTTTGCCCCGCGTAATCTTTGGAATATCTCCTCTAGGTTTTTAAGGTGTTCTTCAAAAGACCGGCCTAACACTATCACGTCGTATAGGTACACCAGACATGTTTCCCAGGATCGTCCACGCAGTATCGACTCCATCAATCGTTCAAAAGTAGCAGGGGCATTGTATAATCCAAATGGCATGACCTTGAACTGCCATAATCCAGTTCCAATTGTAAACGCAGTCTTTTCTTTATCGTTTGGCTCCAAGCCTACCTGCCAGTATCCGCTTTTCAAGTCCAAGGTCGAAAACCATTTAGATCCGGATAGAGTATCTAAGGTGTCATCAATTCTGGGCAAAGGATAGCTGTCTTTCTTTGTCACGTTATTAAGCCGCCGGTAGTCTACACAAAACCTTGTCGACCCGTCCTTTTTCTTGACAAGCACTACCGGGGATGCCCATGGACTATTCGAGGGTTTAATTACTCCCTGTTCTTCCATATCGGTGATAATTTGCTCAGCTTCCTTACGTTTTGCCAAAGGAAGCCGCCTGGGGTGTTGTCTTATCGGTTGCGCATCCCCAGTATTGATCTTGTGTTGCACAACATTCGTCCTTCCTTTCTCACTATCATCCAGTGCAAACACACCTCGATATCGTCCGACCAGTTCTTTTACCTTGCCCAGTTGGTCGCCATTTAATCCTTGACACGAGGGTATCAACATATCCAGCAATTTCTGTGAGCAACCGTTGGTTGGTTTATTTTTCGTGTCGTCCACACAACGTTTAATATAACATACTGGAATGCAACTTCCAACAATCATGCCCTTCTTCAGGGTCACTGTATGGGGATTAATGTTCAGCACCCTTACTGGTACCATATTTCGAGACTTTACCAGCGTTCTTCCAATCAGAAGTCCCTCCTGACCCATTCCCGATTCAGTTGCTTCCATCATGCATACTTGTCCTTCTTGGAGCGTACCATCCGGACGTCCCATTACTATCATTTCCGCCTTCTCGGGTATTTTCATATCACAAATCATTCGAACTTGCATCGTCTGGTTACTCCTACCTTGAAATGGAATCTCATCATCATCTATCCGAAGCACATTTTCTTTCATGTTTACATGAAACCCATATTCTCCCATGAGATCCATTCCCAAGATCACTTCTTCTGTAATTTCAGCTACCAACACTCGATGATTAATTAATTTGTCCCCAATTGTCAACATAACGGCAGTCTCTCCGTGAGTACCAATCTTTTCACCACTTGCCGTTCGTAGACACACCGATACAGGTAGCACTTTTCCACGACCAACCAAATCTGGCCTCACAATAGTTCTTGTCGCTCCTGTATCCACAAGTAATCGGACAACCCTACCATTAATTCGACCATCGATATAAATGCTGTCCAGACTTTCCACCGACGATGCAGCACGGATGATAATCTCCGGGGCACTACGCTGTGCTGTCGAAGTTCGCCCCCTTACATGGACCAGCTTTGGCACCACCGGTTGTTTTTTTGGTTGAGTACAGCGTCTCTGCATATGGCCAACTTCACCGCAGCTCCAGCATCGTAGACGCCATCTCCGCGGTCGTTGTCTTTTCAGCCTTTCCGCCTTTCGCTTTTCAAACACACGGTTGATTATTTCATCTATGCTGTTCTGAGCTAGACCAGGTTCTTCTAAGGCAGACCGAGCTTTGTGACTCACCCTATGTGATGTCTGCTTAGCTGCTTCAAATTCAAGCGCATGGGCCAGTGCATCATCTAACATTTTTGGCCGTGCTAGTCTTAGCGCTTGCTGTATTTCGCCATCCTTAACGCCATCCACAAATGTTTGGACAGCAAGTTGTTCGAGGAAGCTATCTGGTGCCGTTGGGTATGCCAATCTAACTAACCTGGCAATGTCAGCTTCGAATTCTTGCAGGCTTTCACTTGTCTTTTGCGAGCGGTTCTTAACTTGTGCGTGGTAAACCTGTTGAAGGTGAGCATCTCCATATCTCATCTCAAGCTTTGATGTTAAGAGGCCGTAATCATTCTGCTGGTGATCGGGAATCGTTTGTAAGATGTTAAGAGCCTCCCCGTAGGGCCACTATTATGAGATAGCCTTCTCTCTGTTGCACCAACCGTTGGCTATTGCAGCAGCTTCAAATTGTTTCAAATATGTGGGCCAAGGTGTTTTACCATCGAATGTAGGTGGTTTCACTTTAAATTTTGACGGTATTGACTCGCTTCTTTCCATGGTTCTTATTTCTGGAATGTTCTGATTAAAAACTTGGTTTGGTAATTCAAGTGGCCGCGTTGTTAGTGAAATTACTTCTTCTTGCAGCCTCATCACATCTTCTTCCATTTTTATCAATTTACTGTCCAACTTTTGCTCAACTGTTTTTACCTGTTCAGTGAAATCTTCTTTCAATGAAATGGAACTATCCATTAATCTTTGTTCTAACGTGGCTGTACTTTCATTCAACTTTTCTTCCATTTTGGCAGCGTTTTCACTAAATCTTTTTTCCATTTTCCTAGCATTTTCACTTAACCTTTCTGTGAGGTTTGATTCCAGTTCAACTGACCTCACTGCGTTTTCACTTAACTTTTCTTCTAATTTCGTAGTATTTTCGCTTAACTTTTCCTCCATACCGGATTTAAAATCCTTAAGGAAATTCATTAAAGCCTCTGCCTCCATCTTATTTTGGTTTCTTGTAACTGGCATATACAAACTACTTAAATGTCTTTAGACTTGTGTTTTAAATTAATCATTTTATACCCCACACCTGACACCAGTGAAGCGGGCTACTGCTACCGCGTTTCTTTAATTCAAAACAAGTAATAATAATGGTCTTTATTACTCACTGTTCACAAGTCTAATTAACAGTATATGCCTTATTTATAGATGTTTTCAGTCCACTTAATAATGGAGCACTATTACACTAATGAATTTACAAGCACTAATATCTTCTTAAACTAACTTCTTTACCATAGGTCCAGTAACAACACTAACACAATTATTTGTTTATACACTTCTATTTATTTATGTATACTACAAGCTGCATGTACATTAGACACAGCATATCACGTTTATATATACTTCTAAAGCTCAAAACTACTATTACTTTACACGATATAATTTATATTAGACATTCAAGAATAGACTCACTCTTGCATTCATTAGCGGTCTTATATATACTCTGGATTACAAGGATGACTCATGCTCCCGTAATTTCTAGAAGAATTCTGGAATCCTTGAGAATACGCTGTGCCCCGAGCGTTTGTATGTTTGACGGGTTGCCTAATAGTGGATCGCAACAATATTTTAGTCGACTGACGGTGCAAACAAAATTCTCGACAAAATAAAATTAGTTTCTTTCTTAATTAATTTAGGTATTTATTGAGAATGTATATGGGTACATAACGTGTTCACTTTTTAAAAAATAAAAATACAATTTTTGAAACCTCAAGCCTCTATTACTATTATTGAACACATTTCACTCAAGTAATTAATAATTTACAAATCAAATTAAAGAAATACCAGCAAACTACCTTTAAACTGCATATTGACCATACAAGAGCTAACATATATAGATAACATTCGTGTAAAGTTAATTTCCTTCATTGCACTGAATTTAACTTTTTTTTTATCCATAGTTGGTTGCTTATAGAAACTGGTCTCTTATATTCAAATCATGAAATTTTCTTAAGTGGCCATACAAAGTTTTATTTTACGTAAATTCAGAACCACAATCTTGGCAAATATTCATTTTTTACTCCTATATAAATAACGAGATAAACAATCAATTCAACATTAATACAAACCTCATCCAATTTATGTAAACAAAAAAAATTAAGTAACCTCAATCTGTCTACAACTGTCATTGCAGCCGCGAGACGCTCGTATAAATTTAAGGAGAATAAGGTTGTGATCAAAATTCACCATCTTATTAAAAAGAAATCTTTTGTAATACTTTTTAATCTCAACAATCTCCAAAAAAATTAAGCTAAGTTCCTTTATTTTGAAGGTGTAATATTTTTAAACGATTTTCATCTCAAATATGAGAAGACTTGACAATGTGACAGGCAAACGCAGAGTCGGAATTATTGTTAGTTGGATCCAATCTAAATTTTAAAATAGCGGATATGTGTTCTTTAAAACGTGTATTTCACTTACGACCAGTTTGTCCGATATAGAAGCAGTTACAAGATGAACAATTTAGTCTGTAGTATGAACCCCTCTACTTAGGACGTTAATCTTTCTGTCCTTGCAATACTACAAAACTGTGACAAATAATCTCTAGTTAATAATGTTGCCGCTAGGGAAAAGGAGGGTCATTTTTCTATTGTGTCTTATGGCGTATTAGTATTAAAATCGCATTTTTATAAAATTGTGAGGTCTAATTAGACTAAGATCATCGTATTTGGTACTTTATAGCTGTGATAGTCAATAGCGTGTAAAACGTGCAACCTATAACTTATCTATTGATATAGGATATGAAGTGTTGTTTTGTCCCTGGGTGCAAATCCGGATATAAATCATTCAAACACATAAGGAGAAGTATTTATTCTGCTTCCAAAGGATTTTTTGGTGTTTAGTAATACTATTGAGTTTCTAAATACATGTCTTTGTAGGATGTGAAAACGTTAGAAAAGTGGAGACAAGCTATTCCTCGAAGTGACGAAGTTCTTTCTTATTTGAGTATACATTAATGTATAATGAAATTTAATTTTATGTGCATTGGATGGTAAGAATTGTAATTTAAGTATCTACCTGAGCATATATGTTTCTAATACGATTCTGGTTATAATAATACATTTTTATTTTTAATTATAAGTGTGTATAAAAAAAGTTAGGTATACTGTTGTTTTATTTTGTTTAATGTAATACTTTTTGCTTCAATAAAATTACTATTTTAACCCCAAAAGGATGGTCAGATTTTTGTGTGCTTAATGAAACATGTACTTCGTCAACGATTCTAAAAGTCTTGTAAATTCATTAGTGTGATAGTGCTTCATTGTTAATTGGACTAAAAACATCTATAAATAAAGCGTATACTGTTAATTAGACCTGTGGACAGTGAGTAATAAAGACTCTTGTTATTACTTGTTTTAAATTAGTGAAACGGGGTAGTAGTAGCCCGCTACACTACTTTGGTTTCTTGTTACAGACATATACAAACTACTTAAATATCTTTAGACTTGTGTTTTTTTCTTCTTTTAAATTAATCACTATATACCCCACACAGGCTGACACCAGTGTAAAGATATTTAAGTAGTTTGTATATGCCTGTAACAAGAAGTCAAAGTAGTGTAGCGGGCTACTACTACCGCGTTTCACTAATTTAAAACAAGTAATAACAAGAACTTTATTACTCACTGTTTACAAGTCTTTAACAGTATACGCCTTATTTATAGATGTTTTCAGTCCAATTAACAATAAAGCACTATCAAACTAATGAATTTACAAGCACTAATATCTTCTTAAACTAACTTCTTAACTATATGTCCATTAACAACACTAAAACAACTATTATAATTTATTTATTACACTTTTGTCTGTTTATGTATTCTACAAGCTGCATGTACATTAGACACTTTCACATCATACAACATTTATGTATACTCTTGGACTTCCAAAAGCTCAACCATTTAACTTTACACGACATAATTTATATTCGACATTCTGATATCGACTAACCTATTACATTTATTCGTGGTCTTATATATACTCTGAATTAAAAAGGATGGCTCATTCTCCAGTAATTGCATGAAGAGATCTCTGTTACTGGAGAATATACAGTGCTTACGGCTCTTGTTTGTTTGACGGGTTGCCTAATAGTAGCTCGCAACAATATTATTTATGTATGGTTACATTGCCCAGCATGCTATTTTCATTCTTTAATAATTTAAAATTCTTTTAGGAATACGGGAGTATTAAATTGGTAATTGTTAAAAATTTGTGTATATTTCAACTTCCAATGACTGGAATTTTAAATAAAATCCGAATTTATAATTATTCATGAGAAAAATAACGGATGTTCCATAAGACTGCATGTAAAAATCGCCCTCCATTGCTCTAGCGGCAAACTTGGAAAAATATTTTTAATTTTAAATGCAATATGATCATATTAGTGAATACTGAAAAAGACTTTATTATTACTGTTATCTGGAATTAATCTAGTTGATGAATTAATTTTAGTTTGAATTTTATTGGGTAAATTATTATATATACTAATTGGATAATTATAATTAACTGCAATTTGTTTAATGATGTTAAGTTCTTGGTGAAAAATTTGCAGAAAGAAGAATTAATAATAGTCTTCTGATGAGAAAGTTGAAACCTGCTGATTTATAAAACCAAGAATGATAAGAAACATAAGGTATGATGTTATCAGTGGCTGTTGGTTTTCTGTGGATACTGTATTTAATAAGAGAAGGATTATTGTATAACAAAATTGTCTAAAAACGGAATCTTTCCTTTCAATTCATATTCAACACTAAACTTTATGTCATGATGTCAAGTATTTAAATTATCTAGGAAGGAGTTAACCTTTTCTTTTGAACCTGTGTGTGTATACAAATAATGTCGTCTACATATCGAGCCGAAAGTAAAATGTTAGAGTTAAAGAAAGGTATGTCCATTCAAAATAACTTTAGGATGACGTCAAATGTAGTAATAAAGTGTGGGTAACTGTATGCAAATGAATATCTAAAATTACTCTTGAAGAATATTGTCACAGATTATCCATGCAAAAAAAATTTTCTTAACCACCCTCCAGAGTTTTTACGCTCGAAACGAGTCCCGCGATAGGTTTTTTTTGGTTAGGTTACTGTTAGAAATAGATATTATTATTAAAAAACGTAAATCACTTAACACACATATCAGAACGATCTAATGTTTTTTGTTGCTAAAACTATTGCAGGCTGTTCTGATATGCGTGTTAAGTGATTTGTGTTTTTTAATAATAATATCTATTTCTAACAGTAACCTAACCGAGGACTTGTTGGAGCGAAAGGACTCGGGAGGATGATTAAGAATAAAATTACTGCAAGGGGGCTAATTTGTGATATTGTCATTTTAAGACAATAAAGGATATTAGTTTTGTACGGTGTTGCCACCACTTTCTTTTAGAAATCCAAGCATTTGTCATTCGACATATTGTCTGTTGTCCTGCTGGATCTTGTTTTATTTTTGTTTTTATCGTTTATGTTCTTGGTTATTTTATAAAACAGTTTTTTCAGAACTAAAGTATATTATTTGAATTGTGAATACATACATAAACAACAAAAATATAATTTATAATATACAATATATAATATATAATATATAAAGAGACGTAAGTGATTTCTGTATTTATGTGTTTGATTCTACTCGGATAATTTCAAATTTGATGAGGTTAAGTAAACTCAAGGGTTTCCTTAAAAGTTATTTGTTTTAGCTACTCACTTGCATTAGATTAAATATTAGTATAGGCACTGTAAACAGCATTTGGAAAAGGTCCAATAAGGGTGAAGCGCTAACAAGCCCAAAATAAATACGTTCACTCAAGAAACCTGTCATTGATATAGATAATTTCGACAAACATACAATTAGAAATGTAATCTACCAGATGTATAAAGAGAGTTAGTAAGTTTTAAACACCTTGGAAATCGAATAATTTTTTGTATTTCAGAGCAGCATGTTACTGTATATTCACTACAAGAAAATCTTTGTGAACGAGACATATTTAAAGAAGGTAGAACTTCGTTGTGGACAATTTTAAAGGATATCGGATTTCAATATATCAGGGATGATCCTCCTCGTGGATTGATGGAAGTACATAATGTCATTTCAACGAGGCGGACATTTTTAAGACAATATGTTCAAGCTAAAACAGATGATCTACGGCGTAAATGTTGATAAAAACTGGATTTTCAAAAACAGAAGTATTGGAAAATCATGGCAGTATTTTGATGCTAGAAGTGTTAAAAAGCTTACTGTTGGTGGTAAACGGTAATACTAAAATTATAATAATATAAGATTTTGCTAAGTATGTGTCTCTTTATTAGATATATAGTTCTTCACGCTGGGTGTGAAGAGGTATTCATTCCTAGTGTCGAACTCGTCTTTGCTTCAATGTGACTCATGGCGAAATGAATCAGGACAACTTTTTACATTGGTTTGAATATCAGCTTTTAATTAATCTAAGCAAGCCATCGACTATCATAGTGGACAATGCTAGCTACCATAGTACTCAAATCAATAAGGCAGCAACGGGTTCTGATATTCAAAGTGGCTGCAAAAAAATAATATTTTTTACGATAGCACAATGCTAAAATGTGAATTAATAACATCAGTGAAACAGTAAGTTATATTATTATATATAACCTGTTTCTTATTGTTTGTGTTCCTAGGAATAAGTCTAAAGTTACATATGCAGCTGATCAAATGATTGAACGCTACGATCATAAGGTTTTGAGACTTCCACCATTCCACTGTATTTTTAATTCCATAAAACACATTTGAGGTATAGTTAAAAGTTATTATGGGGACCACGTTCGATACAGTGGTACCTCAGTTGAGAAGTCGCTTAGCTATATGGAAGGAAGTTCTTGCGATTGTAACACCTGATATGTGGGCTAGCACAATCTGCCATACAGAAAAAGATATACAACTCTGATGGGATAGATTATGAAGATGCACTACCATAGATTATCAATGTAGATAGTGAAGAAGACGACGACGGTTGAATGTTGAAGCATAATTTGAAATTTCTTTACAGCTTTGGCACAATATAAATATACATTTGTTAATTAATATATTAATGAATTAAATACATATTTGAGTATTACTTAATTTTGGTTTAGTTGCTTTACGTGAAGCATGAAAAACATTTTTAAAAACATGTTGAAATGTATTGATTAAATTAATATCTTCATCCTAAAGACTTTGTTACAAATTTGAAAGTTGTATCCAAGACATCAGTTCGACTAAAATTCAAGCTTTGTGAATATTTTATATTGAACGTATTTACATACCTGTTAAAGTTAATAAACTACTCAAACATATTAGGCGATTTTTCGCAACATACTTGAATTGTTCGAGTATGGTATGTTAAAGTATCCCCCCACTATTTAAAAAATATTTACTGGGTCGGGCACCGCGAAAACGTATTGTAGTTTCCTAACCTCGCTTTGAATAATTACCCGGTAAAAGTCAAGCGTTTAACATACACAAGCATAACCAGGTACAGATCAGGGTATGTTCGTTGATCTGATAGAATGGTGCCGTACAATTTTCCCTCCAATAAATTTTATCGCCAAAACGCAAGTTTAACACATACACACATAATTAAGTATGTTAGTTTATGTCGCGAAAAATCGCCTTTTGTTTATTTAAAACCATTAACAGTTTATGACGTCAAACGTCACATACTTTATGAAGTACTGTAAATTTTAAGAACCTCACTTTTTAGTAACACTACAATAAATTTGTGTGCCAAGCTCCATATTATATTATCCTAAATTTTGTGATGCAGCATGAAATATAACTATGTTATCAAGAAGAAGTTTAATTAATTATTACTGTTTTGTATATCAATATACTGTCAAAACATTTGGTTTTGATTTATGGAAGGTCTCATTGTTGTCAGACATACCGCTGCCTGCATTCCTATATCCTGGAGTATGCACACTTAATACAACCTTCATTTATAGAATTAAAACAATACATATAAAATTGGCAATGCAGCATTTTATTCAGTTGTGACATTATCTTACAGTTAAGGCAAATGGACTATAGTTTTGAAATACTATTAACTTCTAAATTGTCCATGAATAATTCAGCTAGATAGGTGATAAATTGCAGCCCATTGCTAAACCTTTAGGTTGATAATAAAATTTACTGTTGAACTTGAAAAAATTTTGTTTCATAGTTAATTCAAGTAAAATACATAAGGTGAATGCTCCAGTTAGCCGGCCAGTTCTATTTGGTGGCCATTTCTAAAGATTTTACGAAGGGATAGGTAAATTTAAAACACATTTATTGTTTAAAAGCGTCCCTGTTCTTACCCATCCTTTGCGCAAAAATATAACACGCCACTGGTTCACTTAGCATCAGAAAGCATAACTAGCACCATTCGAAAGTGACCAAACCGTGCACATCAGCCACCCCTAAAAATTAATAATAGTGTAGCGTGCTAACTAATCGAAAATAGTAAGTATCCTTTCTATTCTATTAGATAGCCGCTATTATTGTATATTGTAGTATTTTGGAATACATTAATTTTAATATAAAAGGAGGATAAAATGTAAATAAAACAATTTAGAGGTTATATATCATGTGGTCGGTAACTGGGCTTTTACAAATTATATAACCTCGTTTTTCGGCCACGATGGCCAAAAACTGACTTACTCATTTCTTTGTTCAATATCTTTCTCTAATGCATGCATATCTATATTAAACTGTCTAACTTACTCTTTCTGTTAATTTTTTTAATATTGACAACCAGTCCAGTTTACGGCCACAAATTCTGGTGATCGAAACCTGGGTATCACTATTCTAGTTTCCGTCCACCTTAAAATTAATGTGAATTTTGAATAGAATAATCGTCTAGCTGTCTATAAACGAATGTATTCTGACTTAACAAAAATATTTAGTGATTAATAAAATTCTTATTAGTAATTTTTCCATTATTATAGTTGGGAAATGAAAAGAAAGCAACAATCAAAAAAATTTCAAAAGCAAAATATCATAAAAAACTTTTCCAATACACTAAAGAGGCCTTTTCTGCAGCAATAGAAGAAATAAAAGAGAAAAATTCTGGAATTAGGGCAACCTGCAGAAAATACGGGATACCCAGAAGTACACTGCAAGATCGTTTGCGCGAAAAAACAACAATGCAGTACAGAAAAACTGAACCTCCACCTCTTCTTAAAGTTGAAGGTGAGACGAAGATCGTGGAATGGATTGTCAGAATAGCAAAATGTAGATTTCCTATTAAGAAGCGGGACTTATTTGAAACCGTAGGAAAAATTTTATAAAACAGTTGCAAGGAAAGTATCCTTAAAAACGGCAAACTCGGTGAAAAGTGGTACAGAAGGTTCTTAAAAAGAAATCCGACAATTTTAATTCGAGAGGCAGATGGGATAAATAAGACCCGTGCCATTAATACTGAGGAATTTATACGACGATGATTTTCATAACTTAAGGTGTATTTAGAAGAACATAATTTATTAGATATTTTTGAAGGTCCTCAAAGAATATTGAATGGAGATGAAACGGGATTTGCACTGTGTCCCAAAACGGGAAAAGTTCTAGCTCCCAGAGGATTTAAGAACTTGTATAGCATGAAAGTTGGGAATGAAAAAAAAAACATTACAGTTTTAGTAGTTTTTAATGCAGCTGGGAAAATATGTTCACTGCTTGTTATTTTCCCTTATATTAGAGCACCTACAGTGGTCGTGGAATCAATGCCAGAACATTTGGTGCTTGGTAAATCTGACTCCGCGTGATTGCAATCATGTGTATTTTTTGAGTATGTTGTGAATGAACTAGATAAGTGGATAACAGATAATGAAATTAAGAGGCCCCTTATTCTATTTATTGATGGCCACCAATCACACATGACTATGGCACTGAGTGAAGAATGCGAAAAGAAAAATATTGTATTGTATGTATTGCCGCCCAACACTACGCACTTGCTTCAACCAGCTGATGTTAGCGTCCTCCGGCTCGTGAAACAAGGGTGAAAAAGGAAGTGGCAAAACAGGCCAGAGAACGTCAATTGTGCAGTAAATAAAACCAATTTTTGCAAGCTACTGTGCGAATCATTGGAAAACAGGATTATACAAAGTTCCATCATAAGTGGATTCCGGAAAGTGGATTATACCCACTTATCCCAATAGTGTTGATTATACTAAATGTGTACAAAATCAAATGGAAAACATGCAAACTCACAACAACACCTTACTTTTAGAAAAGTATAACATAATCGAAAGAATAACAGCTAATGATATTAGTTTTGCACACAATGTTATAACGTTTATTAGAAATTCATTTGAAGGCTATAGTATTAATGTTAATGTAATTTTGGACGAAATAAACCACTTGGGAAATGTTGCAGTAAAACACACAGAACATGACGAAATAAAACACCCAGAAAATGATTGTATTAGTGATTTAGAAGTATTCGATATGGAACAATCACTTGACGTATCTCCGAAAAGTATTGACGGTGAAAAGCCTCTTGTAGAAGTGGGGACTATTTTACCTATGACTAAATGTTATGTTTATATTACGGGTCAAGATTTACTAAGTTATAACATTCTGGCGACGAGGATGCCGGCGGATAATGAAAGTAGAAGCATGCAACAACAACCTAAATACATTCCCTCAAGTTTCGTGATCGAATTTTTTGATCAGAAAACGCAAAAGTTTGAAAGATGGTTGCAAAGGCTAGAGTCATCGTTCCAAATTTTCCAAATCGTGGATGTGGAAATGAAAAAGAACTACTTACTTCATTACATTGGTGTTGATGCATTTGAAATTGTGTGTGACGCATTATCTCCTGCTGAACCCCATACAAAAAGCTACAATGATGTAGTACAAATATTAAAGCAATTTTATGATCCGAGACCTGTAGAAATTGCGGAATACTATAAATTCCACCATCGCATGCAACAAGAAGGTGAAACTGTACGTGAGTATTTGGCTATTCTAAGAAAAATGGCAACACATTGTGGTTTTGCTACTTATTTATTAACTGCGCTGCGCAACCAATTAGTTTGTGGGTTACGAAATGAAAAATTAGAAGTAGGTTATTAGAAGTTGCAGACCTAAGCCTAGATAAAGCTGTTGAAATGGCCAGTAGCTTAGAAACATCGTACAAAATTCCAATGAATTTACTGTAAATACGATACATAGAAGCAACAACAAATACAAAAAGTTGTATTTGCGAATACGTCAAATTCGGGTATAAGGGGAAATAAATCCAGCACTCGCATAGTGCAAAATCAAGGTCAACAGGACACACGTGTAGTCTGTTACAGGTGTGGCGGACAGCATTTTGCTACGACTTGTAAACATATAAATACGAAGTGTAACTTTTGTAAAAGTGGGACATCTTCAGCGTCAATGTTTAAGTAAAGGAGACAAAGGACGCAGTACAAAAAATATTAATGCAGTAAGCAGCGAATTTTCAGATCCGAATGAAGAGCAAGAAGTAACACATTATATAAATAATATTACCGGCGAAGCTACCAGCGACAGCAATAATAAGGGAGTAATATTCGCAGAAAAAATATGGACTGAAGTAAAAATAAACGATCATCCTGTTAAAATGGAAATCGATAGCGGTAGTTCAGTATCGTTAATTAATGAAATGACTTTCGTAAGATTTTAATGATCTTGAGCTCAAACCTACAAATATTAAATTGACTTCCTATTGCAATACACCTTTAACTGTTTTAGGTTATGCTGAGGTAGTAGTGGAGTGGCAACAGGCAAAACTTGAAAACCTTAAGTTATATGTAGTTAATTCTACAAATAATCCTCTGTTAGGAAGGGATTGGATGAAGGTAAACATAAATTGGAATGAAGTTTTTAAAGGTAATGTAAGTACTGTAACAAAACAACAGGTGTTTAGTGAAAACGATAGTAATTTGAAATTAAAACTTAATGCTTTGTTGCATAAGTATTCAGTTTTATTGGGCGAGGATGCCGAATTAAAAGGAGAACCAGTATCGTTATCATTAAAGCCGAATGCACAACCTGTTTTATTAAAGCTCGTCCAGTGCCTTATGCACTCAAAGAAAGAATTGAATCGGAACTTTCTGATTTAGAGAATAAAGGTATTTTAATTAAAGTAGAAAATAGTAATTATGCAACTCCTATTGTTCCCGTGGTTAAAGCAGACAAAATACGCATTTGCGGCGATTTTAAGGTTACTTTAAATCCACAACTAGAGGTAGAGGAGCACCCACTACCTACTGTAGATGAATTATTCTCAAAGTTAGGTGGCGGAGTATTATACTCTAAAATAGATTTGCGTAGGGCTTATTTACAATGGAAAGTTCGTGATGAGGATCAAAACAAGTTAACGATAAGTACACATGTAGGGTTATTTAAATGTACACGCATGATGTATGGATTAAGTTGCGCACCTGCAAAGTGGCAACGAAAAATTGAAACAATACTACAAGGTATTGAGGGCGTTGTTGTGTTTATTGTTGATATTTGTGTTACGACAACAGATAATGAAACGCATTTTAATAGACTAGAGCTTGTATTTAAACGCCTAGAAGCTAATGGCTTAAGAATAAATTTAGCTAAGTCGAAGTTCATGCAACAAGAAATAGAGTACTGTGGTTTTAAAATTAACAAGTTAGGCATTCATAAATGTTTTTCAAAAGTTGAGGCGATTCAGAAAGCCCCAGAACCTACTAATGTAACGGAATTAAAATCCTTGTTGGGTTTAGTAAATTATTATGGCAGGTTTTTTGCTAATTTAAGTACAGTGCTAGAACCATTGCATAACTTGTTACGTTCAAAAGCTCCCTGGAATTGGACGATTGAATGTCAGAATGCATTTAAGAATATAGAAGATAGAATGCAATCTGATGATTTTTTAGTTCATTATTCAAATAATTTGCCGATTACTCTTGCAGTAGATGCATCGCCTGTAGGTGTTTCTGCTGTAATTAGTCACATTCTTTCTGATGGTCAGGAAAACCTATACAGTTTGCATCGCAAACATTATCAGAGACTCAAAGAGGTTGGAGTCAAATTGATAAAGAAAGTTACGCGATAGTTTATAGCGTTAAAAAGTTTTATAAATTTTTATATGGGCGGCATTTTACTCTGTATACAGATCATAAGCCATTGGTTCAGATTTTTTCGCCAACGAAAAGTTTACCGCATATGTCTGCAATGCGAATGCAACATTATGCAGTTTTTCTTCAAGCATTTAACTATAGTATTAAGTATAGGCGATCTGAATAAAATGCAAATGCTGATTTGTTTAGTAGATTACCAATAGATTCTGGAGATAAAGTTTCTCTTGAGGAATCTGACATTTACGAAATACATCAAATTGAAACTATGCCTACTACTGTTTACGAATTAGCTCAGGCAACAATTGACGATCCTAAATTAAATCGGTTATTACATGCTTTAAGAGCAGGAACAGATATACCTGCTGAAGTTAGATTTGGAATCGATCCTTTAGAATTCTCTATTCAAAAAGGAGTAATTATGCGTGGAATTCGTGTTGTAATTCCAGACAGTTTGAAGTCTAAAGTGTTAAATGAAATGCACACAGCTCATTTTGGAGTTAGTCGTATGAAAGCGCTTGCACGCAGCTTTTGCTGGTGGAGCAATATTGGCTCAGATATTGAAGCATACGTGAAGAATTATAATTTTTGTAGTAAAAATAAGAGAAATCCTCCAAAGGTTGAGAGACATCACTGGATGCCTCCTACAAGACCCTTTGAACGGTGTCATTTGGATTTTGCAGGTCCGTTTATGGGTACATATTTTTTTATATTAGTAGACGCTTATTCGCGTTGGCCTGAAGTTTATATTATGGATAAACTTACCACCGAAAAGACAATAAAGATATTGAGAAAAATATTTTCTACCTTAAGCCTAATTTCAGTTTTATGTACTGACAATGGTACACAGTTTACAAATTCAAAATTTGATAATTTTCTAATTTCTAATGGTGTTAAACATAAAAGAACAGCACCACACCATCCAGCCACTAATGGATTAGCTGAAAGGTTTGTGCAAACTTTAAAAGGCAAGTTGAGAACCTTACCTATAAACAAAGAACTGTTAGATTTTTATTTATCGCAAAAATTAATGCATTATCGCATTACCCCACATTCAGCAACGGAAAAATCTCCATCAGAGATAATTTTTAATTATCAACCCAAAACAAAATTTCACTTAATGTTACCGGAAACTTCTAAACCTAAACCTTATTTGGATAAAAATGTTACCAATAGATCTTTTGATGAAGAAAATAGAGTAGCAGCTAGAAATTATTCAGGGGAGGATAAGTGGAATATGGGTACGGTAAAAAATAAGACTGGTAAACTACATTATAACATCAAAATGGATGATGGACGTACTTGGAGACGTCATACAGATCAAATGTATAAAATAGGTGATACTGTTACAAATCAAGCGGTAGAATTAGATCATATACCTGGTTCTAGTTTAAATTTGGCATCTGTCCCTGATCATAATGTCCTAGAAGATGATCAAACAACTGTTGTTCCAACAAAGCCTGTACCAGTCACACCTACACTGCCTCTAGCATTACGTAGAAGCGAAAGAGTAAGGAAACCTTTAGTAAAATTGAATTTATAATTTTATATGCTTTAGATTGCTATTTTCTTAATGACTGATTGTGTTAGCAATTTGATTTTTTAAGAAAGGAAGGAACTGTTATGATTTTGTATATTTATATTTGGCGCCATAGTAATAATAGTTGGCAGTATTGGATAGGAACGTTCGTTGCCGGGAAATGTTGTTAAGTTGTCATTCATAGTAGTACTGTCATGGAATCAACAGAGTTAAGTTACGATATGATGATGATTGTACAAAATAATGTTTTTTATGTTTTGTAAGTTCTAATAATAAATTCGTACTTCAGGTTGCGATGTTATGTTTATATTACGGGTCAAGATTTACTAAGTTATAACACTAAATTTAAAATAATATCAGACATTAAAATAAAATGTTATGATTCAATATGGGATACAGAACTAGCAACCAATGACATGCGCATATCAACCACACATAACACCACAACTGACACAGAAGATTTCCCCTAAAAAACACAGTAATGACGATCTAAACTTAATGTCAGTAAAAGAAAATCTTCTTGTGTTATGTGAAAATATGGCCAGCGCTTTCGAAACAAGTTTTAAAATTCTCTTAGTAACAAATTTGAAATTACAAGAAACTTGTGGAAAAGGAAGAACAGCTTTTATTGACAGAGTCGTTTAGAAAACATTTAATTTTTCCAGAATCGATTAAAAAAGGCAGCAATTCAAGATTAAAAGAAAAATTGCCAAATGCCATTTCATCAAAAGCTTGGAGACAATATTATATACAAAAGGAAACTATCAAACAAGCAAATTTGAAAGCTGTGCTAAAGAGAAGAGAAGAAAGACCACAACAGAAACAAGTTAAACCATTAAAACTGAAGTTAGAAAACGAGTTCCATGACAAAGAAAATATATCTTGTAAAGTAATTTCATCAAAAAAATGAAATTTGTTCTACTTGTACAATAGAACTTATTAGTGACACTAAAAAAGATGATGAAAAGAACATAGGCTGCGACTACTGTAGCAGATGAGTAGGGTAAAATCAAGAAACCCACCGCCACATTTCCACCAGCATCCACATTTCCACACACATCTGGACCAAAAAGTTTTCTTCGACTAACCATTTTTCATCTTTCGAGATAAATGAGCATCCACATTTCCACACACGAGATAAACCTATTTTTAAGATTTTTTTTACCGCTAACATTCTGGACCAAATAGTTTTCTTCGACTAACCATTTTTCATCTTTCGAGATAAATGAGCATCCACATTTCCACACACGAGATAAACCTATTTTAAGATTTTTTACCGCTAACATTCTGGACCAAAAAGTTTTCTTCGACTAACCATTTTTCATCTTTCGAGATAAATGAGCATCCTCATTTGCTCCCACAGGACCAAAAAGTTTTCTTCGACTAACCATTTTTCATCTTTCGAGATAAATGAGCATACATTTCAACACAATAAACCTATTTTAAATTTTTCCGCTAACATTCTGGACCAAATTTTCCGACTAACCATTTTCATCTTTAGATAAAGAGCATCCTCAATTTGCTCCCACATCTAAACCAAAAGTTTCTTGCAGCCATTGCAAATCTTTCGAGAATAAACCTATCTTTTTGGACAATCAATATTAGAATTTTCTTTCAACTAACCGAATTCTAAAATTTTCAATAACATCACCCCAAGGGCTACCCCAATTTTAAGATTTCTTACCTGTAGCGCTTTAGCATTCTTATAATTTTTATTTCATCGATACTTAAAGCTTGAATTTATGCAGAACAAATTGCAACGATTTAAATCGGATATCCAAAGTTACACTTTAAAGCTTCAAACCCTAAATTTTGCTCTTTGCTTTATAAGCAAACTAACAAATACTTTTCTTTGCTAGCCAATGCTTTTCGAGATTAACCTACCTTGTTTTATCAATTAAGATTAGAATTTTCTCATACCCGAATTTTAAGAATTTTCAGATTATATCACCCCCAAGGAGCTACCCTAATTTTAAGATTTTTAACCTATAGCACTTTACGTTCTTATAAATTTTCTTATTTCAGCGAACATCTTGTTTTACTTAGAATTTTAACGCAAAATCAAATTGCAAAACAATTTAAAATCACTACCTTACAAAGTTACATTTAAGCCTCAAACCTTAAATTTTACTCTTTGCTTTATAAACAAAACTAACAAATACTTTTCTTCGTTTAGCCATGCATCTTTCGAAAGATAAACCTACCTTGTTTGGCATCAATAATATTAGAATTTTCTCAGCAACCGAATCTTCTTTAAGAATTTTTAGATTGCGCCATCCCCAGAGACTAACCCATTTTAAGATTTCTTACGTAGCGACTTTGGTGCTTATAAATTTTCTTAGTCAGCGATACATCGTTAGTCTAAAATTTTACACAGAATTTGAACTGCAAACAGATTTGAAATGGACCATCCTTACAAAGTTATACTTTAAACTCCCAAACCACTTTAAATTGTTTTGCTCGTTCTATGAACATATGCTTTAACCAACTATTTCCTAGAAATTAAAACCGCAAGGATTTTAAAACGATCCTTTATAAGCCATAAGTGCTTAGTATTTAAAATCATTTTTTCAAACATAAATTTTGCTTCCTCAAATGTCGCAAAAACCCATGACTTAAAATTTTTCTGGTTTAACATTAATTTTACATGTACAATCTAAATTGTTGGAAAATTACATAGACAAAACAAACTAATCGCTTACAATTATGTACGTATTAAAGTAGAAGGGACAAACCTAATTGCTTTAAATTATGTTACGGGTAAAGTGAAAGTAGCCTTTCTTTTTTTTTATTTAATTAGCCGGGTATATGATTTGAAAATAAAATATTGATTAATGGAAAAGTTTTAAAAAAAAATTTAAAGTTTAGACCTATTAATTTTTTAGAAACACCATAAAAATATTCAAATTACATTTAACCATTTTAAATCCATTGATGTTTTTAGATAATCAATTTAAACCTCCATCTCCACTTTACAAATGTTGGTTTTTTACAAACCCTTTCAATTTGGAGTGAAGTTTTACCCATTCATTACTTTTCCTCTGTAAGTATTAAAACCATACGAAACCCATTTAAACTTTTGCCGAATTTAAACCCCGGGTTTCACCAACATTAAATTGCGTTAATATTTTTAACAAATCCAAAACCGGAAATGCCCAGGGTCAAACCAATTAATTCGCTTTAATTTAACTTTCTACCTTATTTTAATTTTATTAAATCCTTTTTCCCACACTTTCTACGATCCCAACCTTTGGGGTTTTTTATAGGAAGCCCCGTTAAAACTTTATTAATCTTTTTAATGTTCTTTGCGCACAATAGTTTACCTTTACAAATTAACAAACCCGTTAATTCGTTTTAATCCCCAACTTTTTTTAAATTCGGATTTTTATTTCAGTACAACTTAAATTAAAATAAAACAGTTTTAAATATTAAATTAAGTTGACGATCATTAAAACAAACTTTATGAAATTGTTTAAAGAATCATCTATGATAACAAAAGTTTCCGGTCTGGAATCTGAGATATCCAAATCTTAAACTTTGGAACCGACTTCATTGATTTTAAATAATGGGAAATTTAATTTAAATGTCAAAATTTAAAATTGTTGAACTTTGAAAAAATATGACTGCCCCCTTAAAAGTTTAAAATTTTCCCACCACAACTTATACCAACAAATTTGTAAAATTTGGAAAACCTTGTCTTTTTATTAACAACAATTCCAAAATTTAATTTGTAACTCGGATAACCAAAATAATCTCCTTTAACTCTTTATTAAATTTCTTTTCAAAATTGTTCAACAACATTTTTTTAAGGTGTCTCAGCAATTTAAATTTATTTATGAAAAATCGTTTCAGTAGTAACCATTATTTTTAAGTCGAAAATTTAATTTTAAATCCTTAAAATAACATTTTTCCAAAATAGAAATGTTATAGAATCAGACACAACCCAACAAATGGATGCAGGTTAAGACCAAAAAAAAACCAACTTAATTTGGAAATTTGAAGGAAATTCCAAATCCTATGGTTGATTCCAATAGTTGGTTATATTAATTGTTATCATATAACGTTAAAAAAAATCCATAATTTTAATTTATAAATACATATTGAATATCGAACATGGTTTATGCCGATGGCGACGGTCAGTCCATTTATTAGGGGTTATATCAATCGATGGAAAATGGGTTAAAGTTTTAATTTTTAGAGATTTAAAAACCCATTTTAAAATTAAAAAAATTCCTTTAGGTTTTTAATATACCACGGAAATTTAATTTTATTGGTTTTCCTCGGTTCCAAACCCCAATTTTAAATCGTCCCTGTGTTCATAAGACGTATATTCTAAATAAATTTAGTGAAATGTATGATCATTAGCCTGCATTGTTTGTTGATGACGTCGACATTAATTTCACTTTCACACAGTTAATATCGAACATTCTATAATTTGATTAAATGGTATTAGAATTTATATCTTCCCCTCAACGTATTAGGAAGTTTATATAAATTCCGCATTTACCTTAAGTTGACATGCAACATTAAACGAGAATCTTTTAAATAAAATTCTTAGTGAAAGAAGAGGAATATGAATACCAAAGAACAGAGCATTAGGGTACAGTTTTCACCATTAACTTTAGAAGAATTCAATTGTTTTTCTGTTAATGTTGCAAAAGATTAATAGAATGATGTTACAAATCTGAAGTTTAAAGCAAATATATGTATTTGACATTATAATTTAAAAAAACAAGTTTTTAAAACATATTTTAACAATTCAATAAAATTGAAATCCGTGAGATCCAAAGCCCAAACTGGTCCACGTTATCAGTAAGGAACAAGAATTTACCACCTCTGCAAGCAACAATTACAAATTTTGTATCTTAACTCCGGGTCGTGGAAAAGCACCGCAACCTACATACCAAACGGTTCATAATTTTAAGAGGTAAACGAGCCACAATATCTCGTTTTTGTAATAAACCACACTGATTCAGAATGACATCTTTCGAAAAATGTCTTATAAAGTTTCACCAAACATTTATACAAATTTAAATGTGCCAAACCATGAACATGACCATTGAACATGACACATTTTAACGACCTTTACAATTTGCAACATTGAACCATACGGCACTATGACACCATTGGTCATTATGTCATTGCATGTTCCATGCATCATATGGTCCGTGTCATGTGGTCTGTGGTCATATGGTCATGTGGTCATGTGGTCAATGGTCATATTCATGTGGTCATATGGTCATATGGTCATATGGTCATGGATTAGGAGATTAAATTTGGATATAAAAAGTTTTGGGTAGAGCTTATATAGTAAGACATTTTTCGAAAGATGTCCAAGCATCAGGTGCTCAAACAATCATTACAAAAGCAGCAGAGGATATCTGATGGCTCGAGTTCCTGCAAAAATATAATATACCTAGAAACGTTATGCAGTATGTTAAATTGCAGAACTGAAGAAATTCATAATTCCAACGATGCATCCAGAGATGTTATACCGAGAAAATATTACAGAATTATATAACTTGCATCAATGCAAAAGGATGGAAAATGCCTTGTTCTCTAACATACGAGCTATATTCGTACCATCGAGGTAAGACAACGTTTAATATCTCTGATTGCACGAGAACGGTCAGATTTCAAATGTCTATGTATTTGAAGAGTTTGTATCAACCGAAATACGATTGTTAAGAAACGTTTTTACACCATTAAAAGAAATTGGTTACCATGAGTTTGAAAAATTACGATGATTTGATCAACCGAGATACCAAAGAAGATTCAATTATGGTTTTCGATGATATACCTGCAAACGAGCAAAGTAAAATCACCAGTTTTTCTCGTTTCACATAAAGCAATAGATTCGTTCTATCTATGTCAAACTTACGCTAGTGCCAAAACATAGACTCAGAGATAACGCCAATGTAATCGCATTATGGAAACAGGATGAAACCAATCTCGGAATATCTTTCGGATCATATAAGTGGTGACATGAATATCCGAATTTAAAGAATGTGTTTACAGTTTGGGACTCAAAACATAATTTTATAACTGTTGTTAAAGATTTTGATTTGGATAAGGTCGATATAGGAAGAATTTCGAAGTATATAAATATTTGACATTATTCAAAAAGTTAGTTCCCATCCAAAGTTCATATGACGACGTTAACAATTTTATTGCATAAACGCAGTCTTCATCTTATGCAGGATGCTGTACGAAAAGTTTATAGGTACAAAAGGAGATGCTACATCTCAGCAAAAATTCAAAGAAGTGCACAAACAATTGATTGATCCACTGCAAGTTCAGTTGCAATCGATCAGAAAAATTCCATCCTACAACAAAGGTTAAAGTCGAAAACATGGACGTATATAAAGAAATTAAGCATTCCAGAAGAACGTTCCATCTTTTACTATGCGTGTTAGCTAGAGACGAAGACGAAAATATATACAAGTCGGTTATGGATAAAGTATAACCGTCAATTGATACGCATAGTTTAGGAAAAGTATGTAGGAAATTGATTTAGAAACAGTGACACAACCTAAAATAATAACGTTTATCTAGAGACTAGAGGTCTAACAAGAGTTATAATTATTTTAAAGTCCTTAGCATTTTCTTAAGAAATGTAATGATTTTGTTCATAGAATACATTCCATACGGTTGCTTCGTGACACAAATCGGTGCAATCGGTACATATCCGAATAAGTAGCTCATATAAAAGGACTGTTCGCGAGAAGTTATTATTTGTTGATTGTACGGTTAAAGAGACAATATAACAAATATGTATAAAACTTGAGAGGTTATTCGAAGATTTCGCAATGCTCACGAGTAAAAAGCAGAATGTGGGCAACGCTGATAGAAGGAGAAAATGTCTTATGTGTCAGTCATACGAGGAAGCAATACAGCACTGTACTGCAGTGTTATCATGCCTGAGGATCTGGATGATTTTATGGAAATAATCGAGAGATGGGGTTTATAAAACTGTTGGCAGATATTCAAATGGAATATATACTAAATTGTAAGTTTTAAATAAAAATTTAACCACCACAACTGTTATCATAAGAAATGAATGATGTGATTTAGAAATTATTTTTGTATAATTAGCTTGTTTATGTTTTAAAATATAAAGCATACATTGGTATTGTTTAATTTTTCAAATGTCCACGTAACTGAAATGTATTAACTAATATGAAAAGAATATAAAAAGATGTGTATTATTTTTAAAAGGGTGTTATAAACGTTTTACAAAATTATTAATCAGAATTGTTTATTTAAATAAAATTTTATAATTATTATTTTAATTAAATAAAAATTTAAATATAAAAACAAAAGTTGATTAAATTGTTCAAAATTTTCATTTTGTAAATTTAAACTCCCAAATTTGGAAAATTGTTGTATTTTTCCAAATATAACTTGTTTTCAAACTGTTTCAAATTTAGGTTCTTATTTCGTAAAATATATAATTCCCACTATTCTGTATTTGTTTTAATTACATCATGTTTTCGTGGATTCCTATTATATCTTCCATTAACATCAACAAAGATAACTTAGATTTCTTTAAAAATTAGTTGGTTAAAGTTTTGAATATAAAATTCTAATTCCTTTGGTAAAATATATATAATTCTCAAATGTCAATCTTCACTAAAGAATTTTTAAAAAAAGCTCGAATTTCATATCTGATTTTGCATGTCAACTTTAGTTATAATGTAAAAGATTTGATATAAACTTCCTAAATACGTTAGAGAAAGTATAAGTATAATTTGTCCTTACATTAACCCAATTTAAATCAAATTATAGAATTGTATTCCGATATTAACTAGAATTGTGGAAAGTGCTTTTATTAAATTAATAGTCGGACGTCATCAACAAACAATGCAAGGCTAATGATCATACATTTCACTAAATTTATTTAGAATATACGTCTTATGTTGAACTACATTTAAAATAGATTATCGAACCACTTTCTAGGTCACCGTATAGAATTAATATATGTATTATACCTTTTGGTTTAATCATTTGTATGTGGATTCACTAATTGAAAATTTTAACAATTCTAGCCACTAATAAATATTTTTGGAGTTTAACTCTATTATCGAGCTAAATCTAAATAAAAATGCAAAGGTGTTTTGCTGATAGGTTTTGAATATTAATACAATATATACAGGTCTTTGTTGGAACTAATTTTAAAAGACGTGATAATTAATTTCAATTCAGGAAAATTTATACTAATTTATAGGTTACACCAGGGTTTATCTCAAAAGACAGAGCGATACGGTTTAGAAATAGATTAAAGATGAATTATATACGGTGATTGCAAAAGGTTATTCTGCAAATCAGTAAGGGTCATTCGATTTGAAAAAATTCCGAGGGATTTGAGAACCTGAGGAAAACACAATAATAATTGAAATCTTACACGATGGTATATTAAAAATACTGCTAAGAGTAATTTTGTTTAATAATTCTAAAATGGCGTTGGTGGTTAAATACATACAGGTAAAACCCACTATAAAACAATTATAGACCTCACTTTTCCAGTCAAGACTTGCATATAACGCCAACTAATATAATAAGGAGCTGCACACGCTCGACCATCGGCATAAAAGGCGAGAGCCATGTTCCAGTGCATTAGTCGTCAAAGTATCGTCGAGTTTGATTAAAATTATAAATTAAAGATGGATTTTCTTGTGTTAACGTTACAAGTGATGTGCGAGTACCGCAATTAAATATCAACCAACTAGTTGGTAAGTCAACCTATAGGTTAGGCGAATTTCCTTCCAAATTATCACCACCATATATTAGAAGTTGGTTTTGATTTATATGGTGGTCTTCAACCTGCCATCCAAGTTATTTGCTGTAGTGGTATGTGTGCTGATTCTACGATAACATTCTCTTACTTCGATTGGAAGAAATTGTGTACTTTTCAAGTGGAATTTCAAATTCGCCAATTCTCTCGTGACGTGCTAAACACTCGATTAAATGGTCTGACTACTGGAAACGATGTTGTTGACATACAATTGGATCAAGATTTCAAATTGCGGCTGAGCACAGCCTTTAATAGAAGTATATGGTTGTTGAACAATTTTGAAAAAGAGAATTTATATAATATGGAGATTACGAAAGATGGAATGTTATTGTGCTACCTGCGTACGAGTGCATCAAGCTATTAAATTTATGAGAATTGATCTGTTATAAAATGAGCGAGTTAAGGTGTAGAAACTTTCCAGAATTTTACGAAAATTTGTTGGTGATATAAAAAGTATGTGGAAATACGACGGGGAAGAAGGGTTCAAACGTTATTAGAGGGAGAGGCAGTGCCAGTATTTCTCTGTCAAATGATTGCAACAATTTAAATTACTTGACAGTGTTGGAACTTATTAAATGTTTCATTCAGTACTTAAAAGATGCAACTGCAAGGCAATCGGTTGCGCAAATGTTTAGAGATTTGGATATCTCAGATTCGCCAGACTCTGGTTACCACAGCGGTTTATAGATGTTATCAATACATGTATGTATTCTATTAAAACATATTTCTTGATAAAGTTTGTTTTACATATTTGTATCGTCAACATTACCATAAATTATTAATAGACGTATTAAACTATCCTGTTTTTATTTTTAAGTTTAAAGTGGTGTACCCCGCAAATAATAAACACAATTTACCGCATGTTAACAAAAAGTTGTGGGGAAATTTAAAGACGAGTTCAACGGTGACTTGGTGTTAGAATTTGTAGGGTAAGGCTAAGTCCTACTGTATTGTGCGCGAGAAGGACACGATTAAAAAGATTAAAGGGATCTCACGAAGTGTAGTTAAGTAAAACCGCGGGTGCTACAACCTATAACGAGCATATATCCCCAAAAGGGTGGGCATCCAGCTACGCAACAGTGCGTGGAGAATAAGGATTCTTCCAATAAGAAATTAAAATCATTGGTAATGGTAGAAATGTTAAACCTATAAAGGCGATTATTAATTGTGGTTTAGTGACCGCGTTTGTGCACTCTTCGAGTGTCTTCGGCAATCTTCGATTGTTTCCAAAAAATATTCAAGCCTGCCATTTAATGTCGTGGTGTAACATCGTCCACGGTTGCTTATACATCCGTCGGCAGCAAAGTACTTAAACTCTGGGTCTTGCAGTATCGCTTTTACAAGAATAGCTTACAGCAACACAAGGAAAACAGCACGGTATGTCATTAAGCAGTAAACGTTCAACTCCAACAGTTGTTAAAGGGTCTTGTACGAAACAACCAACATCTGTGTAAAGCGTGCGAGATGGAGGTGTTAAAGTCTGCATACCCTAGTCCTAATAGTACAGCAAGCTACAATGGGGCATAAATAAATAAGGTAGTTACTATATTTGAATATATTTTATTGTGTTTCCTGTACAAACAATTAAGGTAGGTCAGTAAACACTATTAAATTGTTGTTAATTGACTTGATTTAACGTACTTTCCTATTAGCATCGAGCATATCTATTGTATTTCCAAATCATATACCCGCTAATTAATAAAAAGAAAGGCTACTTTCACTTTACGTAACATAATTGTAAAGCAATTAGTTTGTCCTCTATACTACTTTCACTATACGTCACATAATTGTAAAGCGATTAGTTTGTTCTTGTCTATGTATTTTCCAACAATTTAGCATTGTACATGTAATTATGTTAAAACCAGAAAAATTTTAAGTCATGGGTTTTGCGACATTCTGAGAGAAGCACATTACTGTTTGAAAAATGATTTTAAATACTAAGCACTTATGGCTTATAAAGGACTCGTTTCTAAAATCCTTGCGGTTTTAGATTTTAGGAAATAGTTGGTTAAAGCATATGTCATAGACGAGCAAAACAATTTAAAGTGGTTTGGGAGCTTTAAAGTATAACTTTGTAAGGATGGTCCGATTTCAAATCTGTTTGCAGATTCAAATTGTGTAAAATTTTAGACTAACAAGATGTATCGCATGACTAAGAAAATTTATAAGAACACTCAAAAGTCGCTACAGGTAAGAAATCTTAAATGGGGTAGCTCTGGGGATGGCGCAATCAAAAATTTTAGAGATTCGGGTAGCTTGAGAAAATTCTAATATTGATTGATGCCAAACAAGGTAGGTTTATCTCGAAAGATGCATTAGACGAAGAAAAGTATTTGTTAGTTTTGCTTATAAAGCAAAGAGTAAAATTTAGAGGTTTGAGAGCTTAAAGTGTAACTTTGTAAGGAGTAGTCCGATTTTAAATCTGTTTGCAGATTTAGATTCTGCGTAAAATTCTAAGCTAACAAGATGTATCGCGTGACTAAGAAAATTTATAAGAACGCTCAAAAGTCGCTATAGGTAAAAATCTTAAAATTAGGTAGCTCCTTTGGGGTGATGATATCTGAAAATTTTAGAAATTCGGGTAGCTGAGAAAATTCTAATCTTAATTGATACCAAACAAGGTAGGTTTATCTCGAAAGATGCATTGGCTAGACAAAGAAAAGTATTTGTTAGTTTTGCTTATAAAGCAAAGAGCAAAATTTAGAGGTTTGAGAGCTTAAAGTGTAACTTTGTAAGGAGTAGTCCGATTTTAAATCTGTTTGCAGATTTAGATTCTGCATAAAATTCTAAGCTAATTTAATGTATCGCATGACTAAAAAAGTTTATAAGAATGCTCAAAAGTCGCTACAGGTAAGAAATCTTAAAATTGGGGTAGCTCCCTTGGGGGTGATGATATCTGAAAAATTCTTAGAGATTCGGGTAGCTGAGAAAATTCTAATATTGATTGATACCAAACAAGATAGGTTTATCTCGAAAGATGCAATGGCTAGACAAAGAAAACTATTTGGTTTAGATGTGGGAGCAAATGAGGATGCTCATTTATCTCGAAAGATGAAAAATGGTTAGTCGAAGAAAACTATTTGGTCCAGAATGTTAGCGGTAAAAAAAATCTTAAAAATAGGTTTATCTCGTGTGTGGAAATGTGGATGCTCATTTATCTCGAAAGATGAAAAATGGTTAGTCGAAGAAAACTTTTTGGTCCAGATGTGTGGGGAAATGTGGATTCTGGGGGAAATGAGGCGGTGGGTTTCTTGATTTTACCCTACTCAGATGGTATCACATGAAATGTACGGAATTTATTGGTATGCCATATGAAGAGGCTGCCGAGAACTGCGACTATTGTACATAATATACCTATTACTCTAAAATATGCTTTTAAAAACATTTTTTGTTTATTTTGTTTCTATTACCTATTTCTATAAAAATAAAGTTATATATTTAAATACAAGTATATATTTAAGTGGTAAAAAGTAGTCTTTTTAGTTAGCCGACAAATGGTACATTTATACCCGTATACACGGCCGCTGGTCAGGAATTGGTACGCCAATGGCCGACATTAGGTTGTCACTGGCCGACAACAGGAAAAATCGGAACTTTTATTTTCTTCATCAAATTTGACATGTTTATGATTAAAATCATAGAAATTAATTTATTCAAAAGTGTGAAGTACCTATCTATTAAAGAATTTGTTGGAACATTATTGTATACATACAAAAACGTTAGCTGTAAAGATTACAAGGTGTATAACCTTACGTAAACTGGCCGACAACCGGCGCATTTACCCTATACAAGAGATCTGCCCATCGGAAAGGTTAGTTGAATAATGAATATTATTAACAAGTGTTACACATTCATTCGGGTGTATGTTTAAAAATAAGTTGACTACATCGAACGAGACTATACTGTATTTGGTAGGTAAATTTACTGTAGATATTTTATCTATTAGATCAAGAGAATTCTTAATCGAGAAGGAAGGATTGAAATTAAAGTGTGTCTTAAGTGTAACATTTAACCAAGAAGCTAATTTATTTGAAGGAATATTAATATACGATATGACGGGTCTGATAGGTACATCCATTTTATGAAATTTTGTCAGACCATACAACCTTGGAATCGTAGGGTTCATATCAAGTAAATGTTTATAATTAGTGTTTAAGCTGTTTAAAGTATTCCGAGAATTGTGACATTCTCTTAGAAATAATTATAATCTCGTTTCATTATACTTGTTTCTGTATAAATAAAGTCCACCAATAGGATTAGGTTATTTCCTTCAGAAAATATAAGTTTTAGGCTTCTATAAATTTTAATTTAAGAAAGAATTATTTGGCATCATATTCAATTCATATTCAAAGATTATAAGAATTCATATATCAGTTTTCTAAATAGGTTAGGCTTGATGCCACCTTGGTAATTAATATAGCTTAATTTGTTTTGTCTATAGAATATAGAATGGTGCCGATGTTCTAAGCCGTCTAAGAATAAAACTGGTCACATGCAATTTTTTTGTGCCGGTTCATATTTCATATACAATCTGAAATACGTAAGTTAAAATGATATAAAGCATAAATAGAAGATGCAACATTAAAGAAAATCCAATTTTGATTCATCCGTCCGAAGTTTGCCGAAAAGGCTTTGCTAGTTCTAAGAGCAGTTTCTTTGTTCAGAGGAAGACTCCGTTTCTAACATCCCAACGCTCAACAGGTCGCCCGGTAGAGTAAATACCTTGAGTAGAAGGTCGCGATTTAAACCTACCGAAATTAACTGAATATCGAAACTGTTAAGGCTAAGCTACAAATCAAGTGTAATATTAAATTAAGTTGCAAGAATTTTTATAGATGTGTTTCACAGAATGAAGCGGTTTTGAAAGCTGTGTCTACTAATACAAAGTATAAATTTAAAAATAAAGTTATCATAAAAATTGCTGTTTCAATGATCTCCCGTAAAATAATATAAAACCCATATTTTGATAACGGTAAACCCTTAAATCAAGAAATGGCAGATGACAACCCTAGACACATGAAAAGTAAGTAATCTATAAAGAGTGTAATTTCTTTAGCAGAAAGTATAATTATTCTATGCTATTGCAAATATTTAGTTCATTTCATATCATCATCATCAATAGGTCTTCAGTCCTAGAACTGGTTAGACGCGTACCATAATTGTTCCCGATTCTGAACTAACCTACAGATTTCCCTGAAATATGCACAGTTTGCATCTATAACTGTCTGATCTAGGTCTACATCTACCTCTTTTTCCTATCTCTGCTTGTAATATATCACATACTATTCCCCAAAAATGCCTTAGAACGTATTCCGCCCTACTATTTCTCTTTTTCCCCAGATATCCTTGTTCCCCTACTATTTCTGTAACTTATTTGTTATTATCTTTGTCTGTCCATGCTATCGTCCTCATACATCTGAAGCACAGCATTTCAAAAGGCTGTTACCGTTTTTCTGTCTGCGTTTCAGACTGCCCGTATTTCATAGGCATACTGTGCTGTGCTCCACACATATGATTTCAACAATTTTCTTCTTATTCTATGTTTGTTGTCTTTCCTCATAGGCGCCGTTCTTTCTTGTTAGATGCAGTTCGATCACTTTCTATTGTTTTACAGTTACATGCCCTATTTCTCCTACCTTCAATGGTTGTGAAGGAGGTAAGCAGCCTGTGGCTGCCAAGTTCCCCAACACTTAACCATTTGGCGATTTAATATATTTTCCAATTTATCTTTTCGCACAGTCAACATTAGTTGCAGGTATTTCGCAACCAACAACTAGTTGTTTATACTAATCATCAGATTTATCTGCGCTTATTTTTCGTCATTAGGTTTTCCGTCTCAAAACTGGTTGGACACGCACCTGCACTTATTTATATTCTGAGCTAGCCTACCTAGTTCCTAAAATTCTCACACAGCATGTGTATTCAGCTCGTTCCTTTCTATCTTTTCTAATTTTATACCCTATTTTACCGAGATTCAGTGAAGGAGGTTAAGCAACCTGTGGCTACCAAGATCCCCCAACACTTAGACATTTGCCGATATAATGGTTTTCCAGTAAATTTTTTCACACACTTAACATTATTCGAGAATATTGCCCAACCAATTCTTGTAGTTACTTATAATAATCATGATGTTTAAGCACAGTTATCTTTTCGTCATTAGTTTATCCATCTTGGGATTGGTTGGATGCGTACCTCCATTGATTTCTATTCTGGGCTAGCCTACACATCTCCCTGAAACCTCTACAGCCTACATCTTTTACTATCTGTGTGCAGTAGTCTAATCTAGGTCTGCCTCTTCTTCTCTTTTTTCCTATCTCTGCTTCTAATATATTCCGCACTATTCCCTCATGCCGTAGTATGTGGCCTATCATCCTATCTCTCCTATTTTTACCGTTTTCCACATATTTCTTTCTTCCCCTACCATTTTAGTATCTCTTCGTTCTTAACTTTGTCTGTCCATGATATCTTCATCATACGCCTGTAGCACCACATTTCAAAGGCTTCTACCTTTTTCTTGTCCGCTTCTCCTATTGTCCAGGCTTCACAGCCGTACAGTGCTGTGCTCCACACATATGTTTTAAGCAATCTTTTCCTTGTTTCTATGTTTGTGGTCTTTGAGCACAGTAGTTGCTTTTCTTGTTAAATGTAGCACGACCTTGTGCTAATCTTTGTTTTATATCTTTTGTGCTTTTCCCATCTTGCGTTATTTGGCTTCCTAGGTAGCAGAAATCCTTAACCTCTTGTAAGTTCGTGTTAGATACTTGTATTCTTGTTTTGATTTATTTTCCCCACCTTTGCAAACTAGAACTTTAGTTTTAGTTTTGTTAATTTTCATACCATATCTCTCTGTCAGAACCGTTTCCATTTCATTAAGAGCAGCTTCTAACTCTTCCTTGCTAGACGCTAATACCGCTATATCATCTGCAAATCTAAGCATATCAATTTTTTGTCCCTGCATAGTAATTCCAAATGTCTTCCTGCATTTGACAGTATTCATTGCCTCTTCTATGTACAAGTTAAAGATCAATGGGGATAGGGCACATCCCTGTCTCACCCTTTCCTAATGTTTACTTCTCTACGTTCCTGCTCTAATTCTATTACTGCTGTTTGCTCTTTGTATAAGCTATGTACTATTCGTCTATCCCTATAACTCATTCCAATCTTTTTGAGTATTTCAAACATTTTTTTCCAATTTACATTGTCGAATGCTTTTTCCAGATCTACAAACCCTATATACATGCTTTCCCTTTTCTATTGTTTTCTCCATTATCACTCTCAGAGCTAAAATAGCCTCCCGCGTTCCCCTGTTTCGCCTAAACCCAAATTGGTCTTCTCCTAGTATTTCTTCAGCTCGTTTTTCCGTTCGTCTTTGCACAATTCTAGTTAATATTTTTGACACGTGTGCTGTCAAACTTATTGTTCGAAAATTTTCACATCTATCCGCGCCTTTCTTTTTGGTATAGTTACTATGATGCTACGTTTGAAATCTTTGGGTATCTCGCCTGTCTCATACATATAGCTTACAAGTTGGAAGAGACGTTCTGTTACTGCTTGTCCAGCGGCCTTTAGAGTTTCTGCTTGCACCTTATCTGTACCCGGCGCCTTACCATTTTCAGACTCTTTAATGCTAATTCAAACTCGTCTCGAAGTATAGGATATCCCAAGTCATCATTTTCAATGTCTGATTCCTGTTCTAATGCAGTTAGTTCCTCTCCTGCATATAAATTCTCTATATATTCTTGCCATCTACTCACTTTCTCTACGTTTTCTATAATGACGTTTCCTTGTGCGTCCCTTATATTTTTACTATACGGTTTTATATCCCTAAAATTCATTCTAATTAATTTGTATGCTTCGTCTGTCTTTCCTATTTCCATCTTAGTTTGTACCTCTTTGCACTTTTCATCAATCCATTGTTCTTTAGCTTTCCTGCATTTTCGAATAATTTCCCATTTTATGGCTTTGTATCTTTGTTTTCCTGTTTCGTCTGATTTATTTTTGTATTTTCGTCTTTCTTCTATTAAATTCACGATATCCTTTGTTATCCATGGTTTCTTATTTTCTTTTTGTGTATACCCCAGAATATCTCTGGCCGCCATGTCTAGGCTGGATTTAATTTTATTCCATTCTATTTCTACTTCCTTAGTTTCAGATATTTTCCCGATATCATTCAGCAATTCATTTGACTTTTTCGAATCTTACTTGAATATCTTTATCTTTTAGTTTCTCTAAGTCCAAGTGCCTTTTTCCGTTCCTTTTTTTCAGATTTTTAAATTTAAGTGCGGCCTTCATAATTACGATGTTGTGGTCAGTATCTATATCTGCTTCTGGGTAGCTTCTACAGTCTTTTACTTGATTCCTAAACCGTTGTCTAACAAGAATGTAATCTATTTGATACCTTCCAATATCTCGTGGGATCTTCCATGTATATCGTCTTCTAGCATGATGTTAAAATAACGTGTTTGTGATGATTAAATTGTTCTTGTCGCAAAATTCTACCAGCCTATTTCCCCTGTCGTTTCTCGTGCCTAAACCAAATAAACCTACTACCGCTCCTTCCCTACCCTCACCTACCACGGCATTAAAATCCCCGTAATTATTAAATTTTCATGTCCTTTACGTATCTTAATATGTCTTCGATATCTATGTAGATCGCTTCTACCTCTTCGTCACTGTAGCTAGAGGTGGGCGTGTATACTTGTATTATTACTGTGTTTACCGGTTTAGATTCTATTCTAACCATGAGTACTCTTTCGTTCTTTTGTAAGTAATTTTCTACACAGTATCCTATCTTTTTCCGCATAACTATCCCCACACCCAAATTTCCTTCCTCTGCTCCTGTATGAATTACCCTGAAGTCTCCACTCCAAAAATCCCCTGCCTCTGGCCACCGAACTTCGCTGATCCCTACTATGTCTAGTGATAACCTATTCATTTCGATTTTTAGGTTCTCTAGCTTACCTACTTGCTTCATACTTCTAACATTCCACGCTCCGACTCGCAGAATGTTCCCTACTCTTATTTTTAATTTCCGATCGCATCCTCCGAAGTAGTCCCCTCCCGGAGATCCGAATGGGGGACTATTTTAACTCCGGAAAATTTATATAATGATTTTCATAAACGTTCAGTTTACCTATTCATCTTGTTACTTTATGTGATACTGGATATAGACTGGATTTATTTATTTATTAAAATGTATTTATTGCGTTTTTTTCATTGGTTAATTTAGTTTTGAGAGGAGTAGTTCGTTTTCGAACAAGAGCGTGTGGAAACAATCAATAACTCCAGCAATAGGAACCAATTCCCCAATTGTGAACGTATTACAGCAAGGATTTTCTGTTGTGTTTTGTCGTTTTATATTTATCTTAAGTTTGTTTAATATTTCTGTGTTTTTATTACTATTTTTTTATTCTTACGTAAATTTAATTTATATATTAAAGTGGATGCAGTTTTACTTGTTAATTTCCTTGACATGACTCATATAATAAGGTAAGATAACTATACTTCTTTGATTGTTGATTATTTTATTATTTTTTAATTCATTATGTAAATTCAATTATTACTAAACAATTTAAGAATAGGAAATATCAGAAATAAATTTCTGACAGCAATTCACAATTCATTTTATTTTCACAATTATAAATATACTATATCTTGCAAAAAGCCACTAATCCACTACCGGAAGCCAAAGTAAAATTCTACAGGCTAATTTTTTAAATTGTAATGTCAGTGAATAACATTTCAGACAATAAGGGATAAGCTTAAGAACAGTTTTAGTCGTTGTAATAACAATGCCCCTAAACATCCTGTAACCAGTGACCTTTATCAAACCTAAATCAATGTGACCATTAGTCAAACAAACTCATTTTATGTAGAAACTAAGTGGACAGTAGTAACTATCACTTGAAATTATACATAAACATACAGAAATACCGTATTTGTTTATGTGCATCATTAGAATACATTTAGAATTAATTTGTCACATAAGAGTTAAGCTTGCAAAAGTGTTAAATTTTAACATAATATTCTACCAATTTTAATTTTTTTATTTATAATATGTACAAATAAAATTGTTATCTATAAAACTAAGCTGCTGTAGTATGAGTGTAGGTATTAAAAGTTAATTTCAAAAATTTAATTTTGTTGTTTACAAATATGATATCAACATAAAACTTTCTGTTTTTAAAAATTATTAACTTAGAAGCTAAAGTAAATTGGTTACTAATTCTTTTAAGACAGTGCTTTAGATGTTATTGCTAATTATACAACTCAAGGTAACAAAATGTGTTCAAGTTGCTGTTATATTAGTATGCTAATGATTGGTAGTGGTGATTATCAATGCAGTAAGAATAAGTTTAATAATTACTCTTACGTGATTAGTATAATAGTTACCCCAATCATTATATTATTCAAAACAGTTAATTAAGTTAGTTACAGTGAAAACTAAATAACAATAACCAAAAGGTCACCAGTTATAAAATATCAGTTATCTCATTTATTAATTTAAAACAGTGACCTATGATCAATGGCTAATCACTTCCACAGCAAAAATCAAATTCCGACCTAATATTATGATTAACCGTAGAATATAAATACTGGAATATAATCTTAAACTTTTGGAATTGTAATAAACTGTTTTACCAATATTGAATATTTATTGTTTACAACTATAATTAAGTTAAATGGTAAGTGCTTATGAAAAAATATTATTTTTAAGATTATGATATGAGGTTTTTGACCGAAAACAATTACTAATTTGATATTGTCGATAGTTTCCACTGTCACAGCCATAATTAGCGATAATAATAATACAATTCCAGGTTTGCACTGTGTCATATTAGAAACTAATAAAGTCCACGTTTTCTCTGCTGCTGTAAGGTATCATCATGCTAACAAGACATTGAATACTGCTTCGAGCAGTTATTTTGACACAAGATATTTTTGAGGCTGATTGAGCTAGTGAGTCTGCTACTTTAGGAGTAACTTCCTTGCTACAAAACACCTCTCATTTTAATTGGGTATATATATATATATATATATATATATATATATATTGCTGTGGAACTTCGCTCTGGTCCTCAGTAGATTCGAAAATTATCAATTTACAAAAATCGAAAATTTCACAAAATAGAAAATTTAAAAAAAAAAATTTCTTACCCGGATTCTATTACCATTCACTTTGATGTCTTCAGCAGCTTCCCTGGCTAGCTCAGCTGTGCTTCCTCTTGGATACCTAAATTTACTATCATTCTCTGTACCGTTCACACACACCATTCAATAAAACCACAAAATAATACTACAATCATACAATATTTATTTACCACTATTTATAAATAATAATTCAAGATTATGTACATTTCGGTGCTCAAGTTACACCTCCATAAATGATATCTTTGTAAAGTCCTTGTTTTTAAATTGAAACATCAAACACATTTAATGTAACAGGAGTAAATGGGCCCTAAATAATACCTTATTTATTTTATTTATTTTTTTTTATTTCTAATTATTACACTGTGGAGTATGGTGAGCTCATGATAACCCAGTTTATTACTTGTACGCTTTCTATTTTGCATACTCTTACTACAAACACAAAAAAACCCATGTACTCTTAACAATAAAAATTTAAATTCATGAGATCTTTAGATCTTTAGATTTATATTCAAATACCATAATAAAAGTTAGTTATACGTATTCTTTTCAATACGCAAAATAACGAAAAATACCATCAAAGTTCACTCTCACGCATCACAAATAATTTCCACAGTTTATAAAAAAACAGCAAATTCTAATGCGTTACTTGGCAACTTAAAGATTCCATCTCTGTTGACGATGTATTATGTTCCTGAACCCTCGGCCTAGTGGTAATGCGCTGCATGCTACTCATTCAAGATCCATCTCAATGTCCAAATTCAAGTATATTACTTTTTTTTATTATTGCATAATTTAATTTACGTTACGAGCTTGTTACAGTATACGTTGTACCTTAGTTAAATATAAATAAACTCGACACTATTCGCGTTTCAAACTATAAGGCCACAACAATCTAACACTGTACTATTGAATTTATAAATTTTCATACTTACAAGCTCGTTAGTAGATTTTTGTACGTCGTAAGCGATGCAAATTAAAGAAGTCAAAGAGAAACTTAATAACTCCCCTTTCGTATTTATACGATTCAAAATGTAACCTCTCCAGACCCTCTTATCGCGAAATACTTAATTAAACTAACTCTTTCTTCAAATTTTGTATAACCGTTTTCAACCTCCCCGAAATTTAGCTCGTCGCTACGCTATTTTCCGAAAAAAAACCCCTATTCATATGTCTCGTGCTCGTCTGTTGCAAAACTAACTGTTTCGACCAATGATACTTTTCAGTGACGTCTTAAAACCCCGCCTGTATTAACTCTATTCCTCTCTTATGCATATTGGATGTTTCCTTTTACCCTTGCTTGAGTGGTAGAAAATCGATATTACTGTCCGCGTGCTATCTACGCTACGTGGAGTTGTATACGTGCCTACCGAAGTGAATGCTATTATGCCTGTCTCATTCTGAAGCATATCATTGATTGTTCATCCTTTCTGCGCTAATAGAAACTTTTGGTTAGCGTTTATGCAAACAACCGTCGGTTGAACGATATACCTCGAAGCTTGTCTTGTTATCTACAGAAATAAGGGGAAGATGACCGTTTCAAAACATGCAGGTGTTCTATTAACGAAGGTTTTAAAATAACATTTCTAGGAGTTTGCGTTTTAAGGTATTTCATATATTCGACGTCTGTTTGTTTGTTAGTAAAGCGTTTCGCCTTGGAATTATTGATTTTTCATGCTTTAATGCGTTTTCTGACTTTATAACCCTTTGAATTAAACTACATTAAATTAATTAATAATTTCTATTGGCTTATACAATTTATTTTCTTTACGAACCTACGAATTTTTAATCCCTAATTTTAAAATTATGGTAATACTTGATACTTTAAATTAAATAAATGAAATAACTTTTGCACGTAAATTATGGTTGTTTCCTCTATACAGGGTGTTTGAAATTGCATTGTTTATACCCAAATGTAACCATTTAAATCCACTACAATATATATATATATATATATATATATATATTCGTCAATTTTCCAGGTATTATTCCCCATAGCTGACCGGTTCTGAAGTGAACCGCTGTCACTATCACTGCTCAACCTACAAGTCTGAAAATGACAGATGTGATTTTGCCAAAGCGTCGCCAAATTGACAGCGGTTCACTTTAGAACTAGCCAGCTATGCGGAATAATACCTGGAAAATTAACGAAGCAGACAAAGTCCGAAGAAACCTCATGATTAACATATATATATATATATATATATATATATATATATATATATATGAATAAGATGAAATAATAACTTAGACTTTTATGCAAAGCCCAAATGATCATTTCAAATCGAGCTAGTAATAGAAAGATGGAAAATATAAGATCTTGGACAGGAATTGAACCTGAATCTTAATCTTTCCGGGACTATGCATTTACCAATTATACCACCAAGACCGATGACGATAATTGGAAAATTTACAAATCTAAATCGTATACACAACTATATATAAACCTAACTTTCAATTACGTTTAGTATTTTTGTCAATCATATCTGACATTGTCAAGTTTTGACTTATGTCAGCTGTATATATATATATATATATATATATATATATATAGTGGTTTTAAAAGATCAAAAATAAATATAAACGAAGCAATTTCAAAACACCCTGTATAAAGGAACAATCAAAACTTACGTGCGAAATTTGTATTAGTTAATTCATTTTTAAGTATCAGGTATTAACGAAATTTTACAAATAATTAATGAAATTTAAGTAGGTTTGCAAAGAAATAAATGGTAGAAGCCAATGCCATTAATTTATTAATTTAAGTGAATTTAATTGAACGATTATTGACGTATAATATGCATAAAAGCGTGGAAAGGTCAATGATACCAAGGCGAAACACGTTGCTAACAAGCAAATATATCGGTGGAGTAGAAATACGCCGAAATACAACTCTTAGAAATGTATTTAAAACGTCAGTTAATTAAACACCTGCAGAATTTTAAATGTCAAGTTCCAATTATTTGTATAGATAAAGATGAAGATTCTACGTATATCGAGTAAACCGTCGCCTGGGTTCGTAGTAAATGCTAATGAGCGGTGGGTTAAATCACGTAAGAAGTCCACGTGGTGTAGATAGCATATAGACTGGAATATTGATTTTCTACCACTCAAACCAGGTTAGAAAGAGACGTAGAAAACGCATAAGCATGGGACAATGATTGTATAGGCGGGATTTGTGAAACGTCATTAGGTCTACGATTGGTCGATATGATTAGTTTGACTTGAAACAGACACGAAGATAGTGTAGCGTAGTTTTCTAAAAATATTATAACGACGTACTGAAATTCGCGGATTTGAAAATCGGGGGAGTGCAAAATTTTAAGGATGTGTTGTTGTAGATGGGGATTTCGCGATAGGCGGGTATGGAGAGGTTACATTCGAAGTGTATAAATGTTTTTGGACAACGTGGTGAAGGCCCTTATTATTTCGATCGTCCCAAACAACGTATGAAAGTTAACACGAGTTGTAAGTATTATAAAATTATTTAAATTATATTTCATAGTGGTGGCCTCTTGATTAGTACGCGGTTAGTGTGCCGAGATTATAATTTTAATTGAGGTATTACCTATAATTTTTAACCAACTCGTGTCGGGACATTAAGTAATGTTGATTACGGTAAATATTTGTGAAAGACGTATAATTGAAATGGAATTTGGAATTTGGTTGCACCGTGGAGGCGGCGTTTGCAGTTCAACCTAGATGGAGTTCGTCTAGTAACAGCTAGAAACGGCCTGCAGACCAGATAGAAGAAATAACTACCATCATCTACAGAGCGAAGATCTTCTAGAAATTTCAGGTAACGGTTTGAAATTGTGATTCTTATAAACTGTAAATATTGGGTGACGTATGAGTGTTTTTCAAGGTAGTGTGGATTATTTACGTATTGAACTTAATACGTGTAAATAACTTTATTATGGTATTCAACTAGAAATTTGAAGGGGTCTTGAAAGCTTTTAAACGTTCCATCAGAACGTGAAATTTTTGTGAAGAGTACATGGCTTTGTTTTTTTTTAGTGCAAAGTAGAAGGGCATACATTATGCAAAATTAGCTGGGTTATTATGAGCTCACCCTACCCCAGAGTTTACTTAGATTATAAAAATAAATAAATAAATTATAAAGAAGGAATTTTAGAGAAGGTATTATTCAAGGCCCATTTACTCCAGGTACATTTTATGTGTTTGATGTTTTTAAAATAAAATACAGGACATTACAAAATAAAATTTACTAATGTGTAACGTGAACAATGAAAAATGGACAATATTGAATTTATTTTGTAAATAGTAGTAAATAAAAGATTGTATGTTTGTTGTATTTTGTGGTTTTATTGGGAGTGTGCGTGAATGATAAAATTTGAGAGTGAATATAGATATTCAAAAGGAAGTCCAAATGAGCTAGCCGGAAGCAGTTGAAGAAGGCCATTCAACCGAGGAAGAGAGGAAAACGGGTAAGGAATATTTTTTTGGTATTATTTAATTTTGAATTTCCGAGTTTGAAAATTTTATAAAAGTTTCGAAAATATTTTTGTTGGTGAATATTTTACCCGAGTTCCACGGCAATCTTGTGACGGCCCAACGTTGGGGCTCGAATGTTTTTGAGAGAGTATTAAATTAGAGCGGAGTTCCACGGCAATATATATATATATATATATATATATATATATCGGATTCTAATCTGCGTCGAAAGAAATTCTAATTGGATTCTAATCCGCGTCGGAAATAATTATAACTCTAATTGACTTTTGGTGGTATTTAAGGGAAGAGATTCAAAGCATATGCAGAGAAATATAAAATAAAGAAGCACAAGAGCATTGGTATACGATTGACGACAACAAGGGGGGTGTTGATTCACAACACGAAACAACATATCACAGGTCAGAGCTACTTAATTTTAAGATACTTTTCAATTTAAATTTTAATACTGAATTTATTCAATTTATCCAAAACTTGTAAAGAAGTCAGCAAGAAACATTGCATACGTTAAACATACGTAATAAATCATAAAGAGGTCTAGAACGTTCCAGATTTTTTTGTAAAGAGGTAGTTTTTGGTGACTTTATTTTAAATTAAAAGTATATAAATTTTGGGATAAATAATTCATATGATATTAATTGATTGAAGGGTGTATTTAAAGAATTTCAAAAATTATAAATATTATTTCCTTTCATTATATGAATGTTGATTGACTTTATTTATCAATTCAAACAGGTAATCATAAAGGGGTGAAAAAGAAAATTGATCATCGTAGCGTTGTGCACTTTATGTAGATTAAAAAGGGCTAGCCGTGGCATAATAATAAAAGTAAAAGATTAATTTGAGAGAAACACAGAGCGGTGGCGTTAAGTAGAACGTTTATTATACCGAGTACTGCGTTATCATATCAATATATATATATATATATATATATATATATTGCTATGCATAAACTAGAATTGGAATTATCGTTCTCCGACGTTGGGCTGTCTTATTAATATTGCTATAAACTCCCTCCAGGAACTTGACTGGATTTTATCTTGAACCAACCTTGTCGACCAATAACAAAATTTGATACGTTACCGCCTTACTCGTTATCAATTTCGTATTTAACTTATAGCTCCTCCTTGATTGTTTAAATTATCAAATCACTCCCATTAACTTTATCTTATGACCTCGACTAGCATTTATTTGGAATTATAAAATTCAGTTAAATCGATTCTATATAATGAAACAAATATTATGTACAGTTTTTGTAAATTATTTAAAATACACTTTTCAATTAATTAATGTTGTAAATCTTATTTATCAAAAATTATATACTTTTAATCAAACCCAAAATTACCAAAAACCTTTTATTTTTATAAAAAAAAGAAGTGTGGAACATTCAAAACCTCTTATCATATCACGCACTTTATATGTATGCAAGTCCTTTTTTTGTTGACTTTTCACATTCATTTATATTAAGCAAATTCAATATTCAAATAAAAAAAATAGAAAAATAATGTCATAACTAAAAATCTGACCTGGTCTATTTTTTTCGCATTGACGCATCCATAATCAGCTAGTATTTCCCATGCATTAAGCCATCCATTTGAAAAAAATATATTTTCTCCCAATTCAGGATTATTACATGCCCATTCGAAATATTGTCTATCCACACGCTTGAACCATTGCATTTAAATTATTGCCATCACCCTCTGGACTACCATTATTAACTTATACTTATGCACCCCAATTTATTGTCATCTCATTCAGACTTATTACTTCTTATCAATTCACCAAACTTAGAGTACCATCTATTCTCCCCGGACTCAGAAATTGTATTATTATTCTCCCAGGACTCGGAAGCCCTATTATTATTATGTTTTAGTTTAAATAAATTCCCAAAATCTACTTACGTTTAATCGGCAATTGTAATTTTCATATTAGTCGCACTAATACAACTTTTCACTTTAAATTATTATTACGTATCTCACTTTGTCTCAGAGTGGCGCACCTCGGCCTTTGTTGAGTTGAAAACTGACTTCATTATCACTGTGCCTGTTAATATATCATTGACCTCTTACTCCGTCAGTGGGTATGGTGTACAAACTCGTCGCTAATTTTGACCAATCAAATCTTTGCATTTAAAGTAGTTTCTGATGTAATTTTCTATGCTTTCAAATAATTGTTGCCTGGTCGCAGGTGCCTCGTTATCTAACATGCGGTGTTTTGATGAATCTAATTGCTTTTCCATGTTGTACATAAACAACTGATGCAATTCGACTTTTAATTTTCATATCTGCCTGTTATTTACGCAATTTTTAATCACGTCTCTTTATCAAAGTTCTTAACTACTTGTACGCATTTACATTATGCTTCTCGAAGCTCTATTTCTTATCTCTGTATTAACCTAATTGTTTGGAACTCTTTTGAATACGTGTTTAATTACACTTTATTATGTTTATTTACAAAATACGCGTGCTTCCACTGAAAAATATTATTTTTGCCTTACCTAAATTAACTAAAACTCTATCTATAGGGTATTAAATATTTACTATTTACTTAATGCATGTCTTCCTTGTTTCTACGCTAACTATGCGTCTTCCTGTGTCTATTTGCGTCGCTTAAAATTATTTATACTTTATATACAGGGTGTTGACTGCTTACTATTTACAAACTATCTCCATTTCTAAATTCTTTACTAAATAAATGCAGTTTTCTGCTTCCTATGGTAATTTCTAATTCTTAAACTACCTTTACTATAAAGTACACCCTTAAACAACCCCTTATCACAGCATAATTCCCCAAAATTAAAATATAAAATTTTATAACAATGCCCTTTTTGGCGACCAACGTGAACTTAAACTCACATTGGTATAAAATTGTTATATTTTTATTTCGATTTTAAAAATCTAACTTTTCCTTTATTAATCCCATATTTACATTCATCTAATCTCATGTCCTATTATACTACACTATTCATACCTATACCTATTCTTATATCCAAATCCTATTCTATTATTCTATGTATACCTATTTATAAATTTATTTTACATTTCATTCATTTATTCATGTTCCTTTTCATGGGTATCTCAACTAAATCAAATTTATTTCTAACTTCCCCCTTATTACTCTTGAATCTGGGTCCTTTCAATTCATGTTTCCTAGTCATATTTTTAAATCTGGGTCCTTTTAATTCGTATTTCCTAATTCTATTCTTATTATCTATCCAAAACCTAAAAATCTAAGCCTATTCTGAAAAAAATTCACACTTTCCTAAATTCAAAATCAAACCTGCTATATTCAGCTCTAACAATATCCTATCCAAATGTACGTAGTGTTCCTCTACACTATCACTAAATATCAATACTTCATCCATATAGTGGATACTAAATTCCTCAGACGGTCCCAAAATATTCTTCATCACATTCTCTAATGCATCCGTACTCGAGGACAAACCAACCGTGACCACCCTAAATTGGTATAAATTTCTTTCTACCGAAAAACCCGTATACTTTCTTGATTCTCGCGCTAATGGAATCAACAAAATGAACTCTTTAAATATAATCTGCTATAAATTTTCATATTACCTATTCTCCCTAATATTCTATCTATCTTTGGTGGACAATTGTATTGCGGCTTCGTTCGCTTATTAATTTCACTTGTATTTATACACAACTTAATACATTTATCACTTTTCTTTACGACGACTACTAATGAATTCACAAAATTCGTACTGGAGCTTTCTATAATACCTTCACGTAACATTTCTTCAATTTCTTCCTTCACTCTATTCCTATATGCTACTGGAATAGGATATATTTTAGTTTTAAACGGTTCCTTATTTATTACTTCCAACTTGTGCACATAACCCGTGGCAATTCTCGAGTTTGACCCAATTAATTCTGAATACTTATTCAATAATATATTCACCCTATTTCTTAAATCATCTGGACACTTAATATTTTCATTTTCATTACCCCCATTATTTATCTCATCACTAAACTGATTAATATTCACGCAGTCATTTTCTATTTCCATATTCCCCTTTTCATACCATTTAATATATTTACCATTACACTTAATCTCTATGTATTCCGCATTTATCTTCAACCCCAACTTATCTGTAATATTCATCCCAAATATAACATCTTTCTTTAGTCCAGGTACTACCATAAAATCATTTTACCATTTCATATCTCCCATTTCACATCTCAGAATTACCATTTCATTTATCACACTAAATCTCTTATTATTTGGTGCCACCAAATTACACCTTGTTATAGGTATCGCTTTATCCCCCAATTTTTCTCGTTTAACAAATTCTTCCGCAACAAGTGATGCCTCTGCCCCAGTATCAATTAACACTTTAACTATTTTATCTTCCACCTTTAAATTAATTATTGGTAATAAGTTTCTTTCAAATCTTCCTAATTCATTATCCATTTCATGTTTAATAAACTCGCGCTGGTGTTCATATCCGTTAATTCGTAGAGTTTTCCTTGGTTCGTCCGTACTCAAAAATCCTGATTTCGCGTTGAAGGTCCTGCCTGACTCATTATCCCTGTATCTGTGCGATTCGTATTCCTTATTTGCGTGCTATTAATATTTCTAGCTTGTGTCCGTCGATCATCATTTTCCTGCCTATTTATTTCTCTACCATTATAATTTCCTTCATGATTCGTTCTCTCCATTCGTTGCCTTGGTATCTGACCAGTATTCCTGTTTTGCCCAAAATCATTATTAAAATTGCCATAGTTCCCTCTATTAAAATTTCTTCCACGATCATAATTATAAATGTTCCTTTGATAATTATTCCGAGTCTCCTTATTCCTTATAAAATTCGTGCGTCTATCCCTAACATTATTTTCTATTTTATAATCAAATTCCAAATCATCATATCTCTGCAAATAACCAATAAATGTATCCCTATCTACTATATTCTGCGTCGTTATGTATTGCTTTACTTCAGCGTTAAAATGACCTGCTAAATATCTTATAATATCTTTATCTTCTAAAGGAGGATCCAATTGCTTCGCTACAGTAAATTTCTCAATCGCATATAATTCTCGCGTTATTCCTTTCTCCGAATCGTATCTTCCCATACTCAGGTCATTCCGAATTCTATTTTGCTGATTGTCACTCCAGAATTAACATAAAAAATTGCTTTCAAACTGTTCAAATATTTCTATTTCACTCTCAACTAAATTATACCACTTTTCAGCATTTACCCTTAGCATTGCTTTGATTAAATTTAATTTATATAACTCATCTGTAGAATCCCGTATTAACATATTAAAATTTTTCAGAATAACTTCGCATTTAATTTTCCGTCCCCGTAAAATTTCGTAAACTGTTCAATTGAAAGATTCGTTTGAACTAGCCTAATTGGTTCTCTATTAAAATTTATTGGATTACTTTTTAAATTATTTATCTCTTGATTTATTGATCTGAACTCCGTTTCGCAATTTTCTTCAATTTTACCTAATTTAATATTTAAATCCGTAATTTTATCGTTGGACTCGCTTTCGTATTTTTCTTGTTTTGTTTTAACTAATGTAATATGGTCCCATAGACCGTCTATTTCCTCAGAAACTCGCCCAATTCTTTCTTTCATTTGTTCCCTCATTTCAGCGATCGTTTGGTTCGTTTCCTTCAGTCCATTACTAAGAATTTTGATTTCATTCCCCAATTTCTCGCTGTTTTCATCCATTTTTGTTGTAATTATTTTTATAGCTTCTTCACTCCTGTCCATCTTATTGTTTAATGCCATTAAGATCTCCATCATTCTGGTTTCTTGTGAAATTCTCCTTTCTTCAATAGAGCTGGTTTCCTGAATTATCACGCTCTCCTGGGATCCTATTTCCACTCCTTGTTGTCTTAAAGCTTCCCTTGTTTCCCGTATTCTTTTATCTATTATTATATTTACTCTACACTTTTAAATACTAAATAAATCTACCTAACTTTAATTACTGTACAAATTTCTTGATTTTCCGCTAATTGAAACTCTTTAAATCTCCGGTTTACTTTACTTAATTTGTTTTAAATCTCGCGATCGTATTTTTAAATTTATTTTTAATTTAATTCGTCCCTCTTAATCTCAGGTTGTATTTTATTGTGTTTTAATTCGTGTCTCTTAATCTCAGGTTGTATTTTTATCGTGGTTTAATTCGAGCCCTCACGTTGTTGCGACATATTAATATTGCTATGCATAAACTAGAATTGGAATTATCGTTCTCCGACGTTGGGCTGTCTTATTAATATTGCTATAAACTCCCTCCAGGAACTTGACTGGATTTTATCTTGAACCAACCTTGTCGACCAATAACAAAATTTGATACGTTACCGCCTTACTCGTTATCAATTTCGTATTCAACTTATAGCTCCTCCTTGATTGTTTAAATTATCAAATCACTCCCATTAACTTTATCTTATGACCTCGACTAGCATTTATTTGGAATTATAAAATTCAGTTAATTTGATTCTATATAAAGAAACAAATATTATGTACAATTTTTGTAAATTATTTAAAATACACTTTTCAATTAATTAATGTTGTAAATCTCATTTATCAAAAATCATATACTTTTTAATCAAACCCAAAGTCACCAAAAAAACCTATTATTTTTATAAAAAAAAGAAGTGTGGAACGTTCAAAACCTCTTATCATATCACGCACTTTATACGTATGCAAGTTTTCTGTTTTTGTTGACTTCCTCACATTCATTTATATTAAGCAAATCCAATATTCAAATAAAAAAAAATAGAAAAATAATGTCATAACTAAAAATCTAACCTGGTCTATTTTCTTCCCTATTTCCTTCTCGCAATTGACGCATCCATTATCAGCTAATATTTTCCATGCATTCTACCATCCATTTGAATAAAAATTATTTTCCCCCCATTCAGGATTATTACATGCCCATTCAAAATATTGTCTATCCACACGCTTGAACCATTGCATTTAAATTATTGCCATCACCCTCTGGACTACCATTATTAACTTATACTTATGCACCCCAATTTATTGTCATCTCATTCAGACTTATTACTTCTTATCAATTCACCAAACTTAGAGTACCATCTATTCTCCCCGGACTCAGAAATTGTATTATTATTCTCCCAGGACTCGGAAGCCCTATTATTATTATGTTTTAGTTTAAATAAATTCCCAAAATCTACTTACGTTTAATCGGCAATCGTAATTTTCATCTTAGTCGCACTAATACAACTTTTCACTTTAAATTATTATTACGTATCTCACTTTGTCTCAGAGTGGCGCATCTCGGCCTTTGTTGAGTTGAAAACTGACTTCGTTATCACTGTGCCTGTTAATATATCATTGACCTCCTACTCCGTCAGTGGGTATGGTCTACAAACTCGTCGCTAATTTTGACCAATCAAATCTTTGCATTTAAAGTAGTTTCTGATGTAATTTTCTATGCTTTCAAATAATTGTGGCCTAGTCGCAGCTGCCTCGTTATCTAGCATGCGGTGTTTTGATGAATCTAATTGCTTTTCCATGTTGTACATAAACAACTGATGCAATTCGACTTTTAATTTTCATATCTGCCTGTTATTTACGCAATTTTTAATCATCTCTCTTTATCAAAGTTCTTAACTACTTGTACGCATTTACATTATGCTTCTCGAAGCTCTATTTCTTATCTCCGTATTAACCTAATTGTTTGAAACTCTTTTGAATGCGTGTTTAATTACACTTTATTATGTTTACTTACAAAATACGCGTGCTTCCACTGAAAAATATTATTATTTGCCTTACCTAAATTAACTAAAACTCTATCTACAGGGTATTAAATATTTACTATTTACTTAATGCATGTCTTCCTTGTTTCTACGCTAACTATGCGTCTTCCTGTGTCTATTTGCGTCGGTTAAAACTATTTATACTTTATATACAGGGTGTTGACTGCTTACTATTTACAAACTATCTCCATTTCTAAATTCTTTACTAAATAAATGCAGTTTTCTGCTTCCTATGGTAATTTCTAATTCTTAAACGACCTTTACTATAAAGTACATCCTTAAACAACCCCTTATCACAGCAATATATATATATATATATATATATATATATAGCTATGAATAAGAAGTTAATTTAAGTCAATAGCGAGCACACTGTATATAAATCATAACTAATTTAATTCATAAAAGGGAAGCTCATTCTTCAATAACCAGATCATATTCTGCAATAATAATAATGTGTACGTCGGTCGTATAATACGTTTCAAATTAAATATACAAGTTTAGAATTGAAAAGAAATAAACAAAAGTAATGTTTGAAACGCAACGAGTTTTATCAAAATAAACATGCAATCGGTGAAGGTAAACAACCTGGCATCCTAGCTATATAATAACATCATTCAAAATATTAAGCCATAAATAAGTTAACGCATTCAAATAAGTCATTATAGAAATGTTAAACATGACCAAAGACATTGTATTTTCATAAAATCCAACATATTTGGAGTAATAAACAATAAATAACAGACGGTCCGTGATGTGATAAAATTTGAATTATAGCAAACACAAACAAGACGACGTGACAAAATGTAATAGAAATTTGCATTTGCATAGGTGGGTGGAGTCTTTAAATGGTATGCTGACCAAGGATGCTTGAAGAGTGAACATGTTTTTAAAGTGCTTTGTTATATTTTATTATTTTTACACAGTGTATAAAACAAATGTATAAATTTTTAAGGCAGTTTAGAGTATAATTTGATTTTCAATAAGGTGGTGAAATTTCACATACAATTAACTCAGTATTGAATTCTTAAACCACCAAAAATTAGAATTTTGAATCATTTTGTGTAATAAAACAAAGATATTTACTTTGCCTCAACAGTGATTAAGTTATCTTAATGGCAAATAGTGTTATTGTTTGTTATCTCACCAACTGTGTGGATAATTAAAATAAATAAATCAGGACTGTATTTTAAATAATTTCCTTTTCTGACTACAGAAGTAGATTTATTTTTTGAGATGCAAAACTGTAATAAATGTTCAGAAAAATTAGATAACTTATTTGATTGCGATCGCTGCAGTAATCATCTGTGTAAAGACTGTGCTCAGTTAACTGAGACAGAAATTAGATGTCTGACGCCTAGTAAGTGAAAATTAATATTTCTATGTGATGGATGTGAGAAAGGTTTATTTAGAATTACGGAATTTTTAAATAAATTAATTATTCTTGAACAAAAAATAGAAGATTTACAGAAGATGAATGGAGATCTTGAAAAACAAAAAAGTGCAATAGGTTGTGAAGAGACAATAGCAGAAATGATTGATAGGTAAAATAGATCACAAAATATTATAATACTAAATGTTCAAGAATCAAATGGTAATTCATACACTGAAAGAAACGCAGAAGATAAAACCACTGTTGGTAAATTACTTATGAATATTGATATTGTTTTAGATAATGTTAAAACCTTTAGACTGGGCAAACGCGTGGAAAACAAAAATTGGCCACTTAAGGTTTTAACGGGATCTAAGGATGAAGCAATGTCTATTTTAAGAAATAGATCAAAATTAACAAATCAAATTGGTCGGATATTTGGAGATCAAACACTGAAACAACGGCAATATTATTTGGATGTTAAACAGAAACTTAAAGAAATAAGTGAAAATGGAGATACCTCAAAAACAATTAAATATATTAATAACAAACCAACAATTGTAAATAAAGATTGAAATTTAAAAAAGTAAATGGCAATTTGTCATCAATACTCAATTCTCACATAATCTACTTAAATGTTCAAAGTATAATGTCTAACAAGTATCAGTTAATGGTTCATGTGATGTGTTATAATCCTATGATAGTGTTGTTATCGGAAACTAGAGTAACTAATAATGTGGAAGACAAAGAAATTGCATTTGATAATTATATCTTAGTAAGATGTGACTTTATTAGCAAGCATACTGGGGGGGGGGTTAATTTATATTCGTAACGACATTGATTTTAAAGCATATGTTACCGATAATGTGCGAAAATCAGTTAATCTTTGAATCAACTAGGTAATCTACAGATTACTTGAGCAGATACGTTAGAGTGCAAAACTGTTGCCTTGTTTCCACAAGGAAGCTCCATAATTATATTTTGCAGTTTATCTAGCGGCAAGCAGATATTGTACACATTGCCTAGATAATGTGTAGAAGAATGTGATTATGTAGGAGATTTCGCACTTTAACTGAGTGGTCCAGGTAATATGCACACTACCTAGTTAATGTGGACATTAACGGTTTCCACACATTATCGTTAACACATACAATGAATATGTATTAGAACCAAATTATTGGTGTAAAACTGTGAAAGTGTTATTATTTGGGTCACTATGGATTGTAGGAATGTTATACCACTCCCCAAGTGCAAGTGATGCAATATTTCTGAATAACTTTGAAGAATGGAGTGAAAACCTATTTAATACGAACCTACCATGTATTATAGCCGGAGATTTCAATTTAAATTATGAGAATAAGGGTAATTACTATGTAAAAAGGTTAAGTAATTTCATTAGGATAAATGGTATACAGCATTTAATTACAGAGCCTACTAGAATTGTACAAAATAGTTCAACGTTAATTGACTATATCCTAACTAATGCTAAACAAGTCAGGGCTATTGTTCATCCGACACCAATAATAACTGATCACAATATTATATCAGTAGCAATTACTATAGAAAATAAACACTATAATAGTAACAACCAAATAAGTCAATTCAGAAACCTAAACGATGCAGCCATTCACCGAATAAACCTAAGACTTTTAAAATGTACATGGAAATTTGACAACACAAATGTTGATATAATTCTGAATGATATACTAAATAATGTTACAAATGCGTTAGACCATGAAGCTCCTATTCGAAGCAAATTTCAACCACATAACTGTTTAAAGTAGTATGACAATGAAGTGTGTGCCAAAGCTAAAGAAAGAGACTTTGCTTATAAAAAATTCAAGTTCAATAAATGTGTTGTAAACTGGAAAGATTATAAAACATGTAGAAATCAATTTGTTAATGTATTGAAGAGGAAAGAAAAAGAATTTTATGAAAAACAAATTGACAATAACAGAAGAGACAGCACTAAAATGTGGAAAATATTAAAAATATTGGTTAGTAATACAGAAAATAATTGTGACGTACAAGCATACAATTTGAAAATAATCACCATAAAATCATTATGAGAGAACAAAACAATATAACTGAACATTTAAATGACTACTTTGTGAACAGCATTGAAGATGTTGTAAGGAGTATCCCAGACACTAATCATCTATATCGACTAAACCCATTGCGCAGCCACGAGGTCAAATTTACCGAATTTAAATTAATAGCCTTACATGATATAAAAAAAATTGTGCATAATCTACCTAACAAGTGTAACTGGTCAGACACGGTAAACACAAAAGTAATTAAGGCAACCTTTGATGCAATTGGGGATGTTCTTCTTCATCTGGTCAACTCCTCCTTAAGAACTGGCAGTTTTCCAAGCAAGCTAAAATGTAGTACAATAATTCCTATTCCTTAAGTTCAAAACGCCACACTAACAAGCGAATACAGGCCAATAAACACACTTTCTTGTATTGAAAAATATTAGAAATTACTGTATATAACCAATTAATAAACTATGTGGACAGTAACCAGTTATTGGATTGTAATCAATCAGGGTTTTAGATCTAAGCACTCTTGTGAAACTGCTATTCAGCTAACTTTTAGTAAGTGGAAGCAATACATTGATCAAGATGAGTATATACTTGCTGTTTTCTTAGACCTTAAAAGAGCATTTGAGACAATTAACAGACAATTGTTATTGACTAGGTTACAACACTATGGCATTGGTAGAACAGTGATAAAATGGTTGGATGACTACTTGTCAAATAGAAGACAAAGAATGAAAGTAGGAAATTCATCATCTAGTTCGGTGCTAGTAAGAAATGGTGTCCCTCACGGAAGTGTTATTTTGTATTTAAATGATTTTCAGACTATTGACCACGAATGTGAATTTGTTAATCTATATAATGATTATACCCTACTTGTAATCAAAGAGTCTGATATACAAACAGCAACAAATAAAATGAGTAATAGCTTGGATAAAATTTATAGATACTTTCAAATAAACAAGTTGAAACTTAATACAAGCAAAACTACGGCAATGGTTGTTGGAAATACTAATAAATTAAATAAACTTGATAGAAATGCTACTACATTGAAGATTGGTGATGAAATATTACAAATTGTTGAACAAACTAAGAATTTAGGTATTATGTTGGATAGTACTTTAACATTTAAAAATCACTTTAATTATGTTAAAAATAAAATTACAAAAAAACTATATTTTTTCTCAAGATTAGCAACAGAATTGTTTTTGAGAACTAAAATTACAGTCTACAAAACAATCATTCAACCACATTTTGACTACTGCGCAACAATACTATATTTATTTGACCAAAATAAGTTAAGTACTCTTCAAAAACTACAGAACAGAGGTTTAAGAATCATACTGGAATGTAGTAAAAGGGCTAACATTTAAAAAATGTTAAGCACTCTAGAATGGCTATCGGTTACTGAAAAATTGAAAAATTGAATTGACGAAATTGAAAAATACTATGAATTCAATATTCTTCAAATGGTCTGATTAAATATAATACTTTACCAAAAGGTATTCGAGACTGTAATACATTGATATCTTTTAAACGAGAATTAAAGAAAAAACTAAAACCTAACTAAAATGTAAGTACTTTATGAAATAAACCAAATGACCTATACTTGGTAGTAGTAATTATAATTTAAAAGGTTCTAGTTAAGTAATAGTTGCTTTTACTGATACTTAATTTTTCTTTTTGTCTTGAGTAACTTTTAAGTAACACTAAATGTATTTGTATTTTTATTTACTTAAATTAAGAAAGCATATTTTTTTTATTTTCTATTCTAATGTATTGTAATATTAAGATTGCCTACTTTAAATAAATATTATTATTATTATTACATCGAGTATCTCTGCAACCAAGGCACTAACCACTTCAGTGAGAAGTAAAATACTATGCAAAGTGAACTTAGTATAAATAAATAATTGAGTGAAATCAAAGTGAAAAAGTCAAGTGCCAATAAATATAACAGAAGCGGCCGTTAGCTTTTAAAAACGGCTTCAAAGAAACTTCAAATAACGACGTAGGAACTCCAAATAAGCTTCAAATAACGACGTATAAACTTCCAAATAAACTCCAATTAAACTTCAAGGAAACTGCAACAGAAATGTACTTTGGTAATTGCTGCTTGAAAAGAGGATTTTAAATATGAAAAATCTTGTAAACTGATTTAGACACCAATTTAAAATAAGAAGATATTTAATTACGAGGAGCGTTTTTGTGGATTCTGCAACGATTACTTTTAGATTTAATTTTATCTAATATTGGAGTATTTGTATCTAATTTAAGGTAAAATAATAAGTGTTAATCATATAATATTTTTTTGTGAAGATTTTTGCCAGGGAAGTTTGTGATCAGAGTTTGAAATACCTGACCTTTTAATAGATTATCTGTCAAGGATTTTTTGGCCAAACAAACCTTACAAGCGTGGCAATAAACAAACCCAGGTAAATCATCAATAAAAAAAGAGAATTTAGTTCTGCAAATTTAAAATAAGGTAAGGAATAAATATTTTATAACAAGTACTTCTTAGAAATTATTTTATATTTGAAAGAAAAGATGTAGTAAATGCTTTTGTATGAGAGAAAATATTTCATACTGCATAAATGCTTTGTGATGTTACTGTGCTTTATTTCATATTAAAAACTCCGTCAATTCCGTTGAGCTAGCCAGGCAAAGTTTGAAAGGAAGGTAAGTGAACAATTTTAAGTTCTACAAATTGCTGTATCTGTATCACAGCACTCTTTCAGCGACGCCCAACGCGGGCCTTACCACATCACACTTTTAGCGACACCTCAACGTGGGGCCCTTCTCATAGCACTCTTTCAGCGACGTTCACAACGAGGACTTACCACATCTTATTTATATATATATATATATATATATATATATATATATATACATCCTGCTAACAATTCTGCGTCTCTACAAAGTTGATACGTTTTAGCGTCCACCAGAAATAGCGGAAATAGGTCATTATATATGTGGAGTATATTGTTGTTTATTGCTTGAAAAAGCCCAAAATCACAAAAGCATTGTAAAATAGTAAAATATATAGATATACACTATTTTGTATTTTCCTATCATTGTAGAGTCCTTTCAAAGCCATTTAATTTTGCATCCGTGGTATATCTTCCTTTCATTTTACATTAAATCTAATATTACATTTGCTTCCTGCAACGTTGTCAATAACTCTTTGAAGTAACAGAGATGAAACATACAATTATTACCTTAAGAGAAACAAGATACGAGTAATTGAACATTCTACATTTAATCGTTTGTTTCTCTGTTGCCTGGCGACTTCAAACGTTCCAGTAGTATTATTATCAGATGATGAGTGAATAAACTTACAACATCAATACTCAACCGCTTTCTGATGATAATAATACTATCGTCTCTCAAAGTGCTGCGTACGCATTATAATACTCTACTTTGTGTCTGATGCGAGTTAAAGTTCGGGCCTTTGGAGCTGGTTTTTTAAAAAAGCTTTTGACTTTAACACATTTATTTTACTTTGAAACAGATGAACTTGTACATAATACTAAAATTAATTATTGACTAGTGAGTAGCTTGAACAACGAAGTATGGAGTTCGAAGACTGACTGCCGGGCATTGAGCTCCCGGGCCTTTTATAATAACCTGCCCCTCACACGGCTGTGAGAACTTGCAGATCTCATGTCTGCGTTTCTCCTTAATTGTACACTTTAATACAATGTAACAACTTAATTCTAAGTAATTGCGGTCTGTTGACCGCCTGTGACCTGCCACCTGCAGTATCACTGCCCTCACGGATGCACAGCTGCATTCCGTTCTCATGAACTGTCGATAACCTCTCTGGGTTATCCTTGTGTTACAATGTTGCATTGAACTTATACTTTTACATAATAATTTCTAATAATTCATATTAGATTCAATATATCAATATATATATGTATTTGGGGGATACATAACTCCTCCCACCGTAAATGAAAAATTAAGGTTTTTTCTTAATTTTTAAATACATAAAATACATTATTTAAATTCATTTAAAATTCATTATTTCTAAAGGTATACTTGTCGTTTCTTTATTTTTCTTTGTTTCCTTAAATCTAGAACTGTTTCCTTCATTCTTATATCTAAGGTACATTTTGTATAATACATACATGATTACAAAAATTACTAAAATGATCAATACAATTGTCCAAACACTTATATTATTATAATGTAACTTTGGCGTTTTGATTTCACTTAATTGTTCTTTATAACTTTCCACTAATTTTACGGCGTGGTTGAGATCGTCTAAGTCTAGATGCTCTAGCTTCATAGGTTTCTTGTTTATTTCTTCGTCTTCTTGTTGTATTTTGAATTGTAGTTCCGGTAGGTTTGCAAGTTTCTTTGTTGCTATGGGATCTTGATAAACTCTGATTACTTCATCTTTCAATTTCACATAACAATCTTCTTTGAGGGTAATTAGTTTGCTTCCAATTAATGCTTGGTTATTTTCATCTTGGTTGCAGTGGATGGTTGCTATTACTTCTGTTGGGAAAATGGCTATCCATTTGTTATCTGTAACCTTTGAATTTTCATATTAGTTATTTGCACTTGTTTAGTTTCACAGTTTTCGTAGTGATTTGAGAATTTTAATAGTTGTACTTCACAAGGGCTGTCTTCTTGAATGGTTGTTGTCGTCATCGATTGACATAAATATTGGTTTGGTGTTACTTCAGTACATTTTCGTTTGTATAACCATATCTCAGTTCATTTAGGGATAGGAATTTGGTTTTGGGTATGATTACTTGGTATGTGCTAGTAACCTTTGTTGGAAAAGCAAATAAATGATAATATTGATAATTGTTACTTTCTACTATCGGGATTTCTATTAAAAATATTATTTCGTTATTCTTAATGTAGCCTTTTACTATAGCTATCTTTTCAAATATTAGAATGTTCGATTCGGTTACATCAAAGGGTAATTTACTGTTAATTATAAGTGATCTAATTTTTATTAATTCGTTTAATAAATCGGTTGGTTCAATAATACTAGAGTGTAAGGTATTTAGTTTTGCAAATGTTACTGCGTTTTCTAACGTTGCTAAAATTTGTTGCATTAAAGTAAGGGTGGATATTATTTGAGTAAATATTGTGTTAAATCTAATTAAATCTCGCATGCCTAACGAGGTAGTTTGCATGGTGGTTTCAAGGGTTTGCATTCGGTTGGCTATACTGTCCTGATTTTTTACTAGCTTTCTCAATGTTTCGTTGAACTTTATAATCGTTGATTGGGTTAACGATAATTGGTTGCTGATTATGGTTTTATGTCATTCTGATTCTCAATTAATTGTTGTATTGTGTTGTCATAACGTTCTGCGTCTTGGTTATCTAAGTTGCCTGTGATAGCTTTTATTATGTTACCTAATCCGTTGATTAGTCCTCTTCTTCGTCTCGTAGTTTGTTCGTTGGGTATTAGTCTATTAAGTTTATCTTCTATGTTTCTTAAAATGCTTTCTATTATGCTGTTATAATTCATCATTTCTAATGCGTATTCTTTTCCGAATTTTGCTGTGTTCATTGATTGTTTTAATCGGTCATAATTTTCTGTGATTGTTTGAAATTCTTGTTTTAATTCTGTTAGGTCGAATTTTGTGCGAATGTCCAATAGTCGATCGTGTTTTGCATACTGCCTAATTTAATTGGTAATATACCGGGGTTGTTTTTTATGTCTTCTATTATTACTTGGTTGTCCGTTCTACCTGGGTGGAGGTTGACGGTAAGGGTGATGACTGTCCATCTGAAATTACAGGGTGTCTTAGGTTTTTTAAATGAATGTATTTTGTTATTTTACCGTTGTCTACTACTGCTATGTTTTTATCTGATATTTTCTTAATTTTAAATGGTCCTAAATTTCTGGGTGCTGTTTTATGTCGCTTGCTTTGAAAGTTTTTCTCATATACGGTTTGTCCTATTGAAAATTTATTTGAATCGGTATTTTTGTTTCTGGTTGTGGTGATACGTTCTTTATCGTTTTCTAATTTATCTTTTACCTTGTCATAAGTTATTTTTAGTTTTTGTTTGTGATCTTTCGCATATTGTTGATATACTTCTTTATTGTAGTGTATGTCATAGGGATTTCGTGAATCTGAATGTCCTAATGTTAATTCTAAGGGTGTAAAATTTGTTGATGAGTGAATTGTGTTATTATAGGCGATTAGTGCGTATGACATTAAATTGGTTATATGTTCCTTTTTATAAGTTATTCTTAATAATCGAATTTGTTCTAGCAGGGTTAAATGTAATCGTTCAATTAGTCCGTTTGATTCGGGGTGGTTTTCCGTTATGAAATGAATTTTTATTTTGTGAAGTTCTAAAGTGTTTTGTATTGTCTCGTTTTTAAATTCGCTACCATTGTCTAAAGTGATTGATTCGGGTGTTCCGTAAAATGTGAAATATTGTAAAAATCCTTGGGTCACGTCAATGCTATTTTTGGATGTGATTGGTATTGCTTGTCCTATTTTTGTGAATGCGTCTATAATTGTTAGATAGTTTTGTGCTTCTACTACTAGAGTATCGGCATGTAGTTTTTGAAATGGTTTGTCGGGTGTTTTGGTTAACATTAAGGGTATCTTTGGGGGTTTCCTATCGTATTTCGCTTTGTCACATAATTCGCATTGGTTAATGAAATCTGTGGTCAAGTCCTTCATGTCTTTAAAATAATAGCGTCTTACAAGTTGTTTTATTGTTTCGTTAATTCCACGATGGTTGGTTTTTCCTTCGTGTTGATTTCTAATTACATCGTTTATTTCGTCAGGGTCGTCTAGTGTTATTAGTTTTCTAGTACATCTGATGAGTTCAGGTCCAGAGTTATTGAATAGTTTAATGTACAATTCTGAAAATCTTTGGTATAAATGTTCGGTATTGAAATAAAATAAAATCGTTTTTCTCAGGGTGTATTCTTTTAAAATTTTAATTATTTGTTCCTCGTTATCATCTTTTGTTATTTGAATTTGATATATCTTTTGTTATCTACTTTTGTATATTTTACTGGATTGGGGTTATTTAAAACTTCGGTTATTATAAATTGATTGGGTTTCATATCGATTGCTTCGTTTAAAATTTTAATCGCGTTTTTGGTTCTTCGTTTTGTGTCGAATGTATAGTGTCGATCTCGTCTGGATCTTCCCTTATTTCTGTATCGTCTACGTTTCCTATAATGGATTCCGTTTCTAATGCATTGAGTTGGATTCGGCTTAAAGCGTCTGCGTTGTTGTTATAAATTCCTTTTATATATAATTTCGTAATCATACTCTTCGAGTCTGATTCTCCATCTTGTAATTTTGAATTCGGTTCTTTCAGTTTGCATAACCATACTAGTGGTCTATGGTCGGTATATATGTAAAATTTTCTTCCGTATAGGTAAGGTCTAAAATATTTTGTTGCCCAAATTATGGCTAATAACTCTTTTCTATAGTGCTATATTTTTGTTCGGTTTCATTTAGGGTTCTGGATGCGTAGCTAATAGGTTTATCGCTACCTACTTTTCCTTGGCTCAATACTGCGCCTAATGCTACATTCGATGCGTCTGTTGTCAGTATAAAAGGTTTTGTAAAGTCTGGGTATTCTAATACAGGGTGATTAGTTAATATGTTTTAATTTTGTCTACTGCTTTAATAAATTCTGGGTGTGTTCAATTTTGTTTCCTTTTTAAACAATTTGTCAGGGTTTGGTTATCTGAGCGTAACCTTTAATGAATTTGCGATAGTAACCACTAAGTCCTAGAAATCCTTTAATTTCTTTGTTTGTTTTTGGCAATGGGTAATTTAGAACTGCATTTGTTTTGTCTGGATTTGGCATTACTCCTTGGGGTGTTATTACATGTCCTAAAAATGATACTTCTTTTTGTAAAAATTCACTTTTGTCTAATTGTACTTTAAAATGTGCTTGTCTAAGTCTTTCGAATACTTCTTTCAATCTTTCTATGTGTTCTACCAGTGATGTGGAATAAACTATGATGTCGTCAAGGTATACAAGGCATTTTTCATTGTGTATTCCTCGTAGTATATTGTCCATGACTCTCTGGAAAGTAGCGGGTGCGTTCTTTAGTCCAAATGGCATTCGTTTGTACTCGTAATGTCCTCTAGGTGTGCTGAAGGCTGTTTTTGATATGTCTTTTTCTTCCATCTCTACCTGATGGTATCCTGATGCTAGGTCTAATGTTGTAAAATATTGGCATTTGCCTAATTTGTCTAAAATTTCGGTAATATTTGGTAGTGGATATTTGTCATCTACCGTTTTTTCATTTAACTTTCAAATTGGTTTATTGTCTGTTAACTCGATATTATGTTTTACTGTGTTGGTGAATGTTAATGGTATTCCTTCACAATGGAATATGTCTCGGTATTCAAAACATAAGTTTTTAATTGCTCTTTCTTCTTCTTGATTGATATCGGTATTAAAGCGGATGTTAGTTAAATTTTCTCTTAACATTTCGTCATGTTCTATTGGGTTGTAATCGTTTTCTAAATTTTCGTCTATTTCCATTTCGTTAAAATTTAGTTCTTCTACGTTAATTGGGTCTGTCAATGATAATTCTACGGGATAGTCGTTTGAATTTAGTATTGTTGTGGTTGCATAATTATCTTTTATTTGAACTAAGGCGGTTGGGGTTTCTACTCCTTGCTGAAATGTCATATGATTTATTATTCCTAAATTTTTGTTAGATTTTACTGGGATTTTTATTTTTCTTTCCGTTCGGGGTTCTATAGTGTATTTTTGTTCAATTTGTGTGTTTTGAAATTTAATTGGGATTTTTCCGTATTTTGTCCTTAATAAGCGATTTTTAATGTCAATGTTGGCTCCTAATTTTTTTAGAAGGTCCATTCCGATTAATCCGTCATATTTGTCGTTAAATTCGAATACACAAAATTTATGTTTCATTTTAACATTAAATGTTCTCGGTAAGGGTATATTTGCTACGAATTGGTGTAGTGTTGTTTGATGAGCTGTTTTGATTTTGAATGGTTCTCTTTCTACATAATCTAAATAATGTTTTTGTACGGTTCTGGGGCTAATTAATGTTTTAGAGGATCCGGTGTCGATTAATAGTTTGAATTCGGCGTGGGGTATTTCTATGTATGGTAATACTAAGTGATTTATATTATTTAAGTTAATTAAGTTTGGTCGGTTATGAATTGGTCCATTTGAAAATTTGAATTCGAGTTTTCGTCGTCGTACTCCTCGTAAGTTTCGCATTGTTCGTCACGTTCATAAGTTTCTGCATGGTTTGTTTCATTGTTTGTAGGTGTCTCAATGTAATTATTCTGGTCAGTGTCAAATTTTTCTTTTCTTGATGAAATAATTCTTCCGATGTAAAATTACGTTTCTGATGAGGGTTTGGTCGGATATGTGTTATTTTTGTGTTTTGTCTGGTGTTACCAGATGAGGTGTCCATTGGTGTTGGTTTGTAATAATTGTTAGGGTTGTTATGAGTATTAGTCATTGGTGTATTTCTATTAGGGTTTGCGTTGAATGCTGGTCTTTGTTGGTTTAGGTTTTGATTGAATCTCGGTTGGAATGCGGGTTTCGTAAAAGTTGGGTTGAATGTTGGTCTTGAAAAATTTTAAATTGATTATTAAAATTGGTATTGTTAAAACTTGGGTTGTTACTTCATGGTTGATTTGTTTGTGTGTTAAAGGGTGTGAATTTTGTTGAGGATTGTTTGTCTTGTAGCTTGTATAGTTTTTGTTGGTGAATAACTTTTATTTGCGTTGGGATTGTATAGTCTGTTGCGGTAATACATTACATTTTCTTCTTCTATTACTAGGCTCATAGCTTCTTCTAAATTTTGGGGTCGTTGGAATCTGATTTTATCCGATAGTCGTTCTGGTAAAGCGTTTATATATGTGTCTAGTGCCATTTCGTCATACATTTTGTTTTAAATGTCTAACGTTTTGATCGGGTTCTTCGATTTTTAATTTTGTTAAAATTAAACTTCTCACGTCTTGGCATTTCATTCCGAATTGGTAGGGGATTGATTGTGTTCCATTCTAAGGTTTATTAGGTCTCGTACCAGGCATTTTATATTACGTTGGTCTCCGAAATATGCAATTAGTAGCTGTTTAAACTGGTCCCATTCCGATAAGTCGTCCCTACTGGCGATTAATGTTAGTGCCCTTCCGGCTAGTTTACTTATTACTAAGCGTATAAGCAATGAATTTCTTGCGTCATCTCCGGGTTTGTAAAGGTTTTAGGAACATTTCAGATGCTCCAATGAAATTTGAGAGATGGGCCTGCGTGCCATCGAACGTCTGAATTGTCTCTAAATAGAGACGTAAGTCTGTGTTACTCATGTTGGTTAAGGGTTGTTTTCGATTTTTTGAAAATTTCAAAAAAATTTTATTTTTTTTTTTTTTTTGAATTAAGGTTTATTTCGCTATTTGTATTGTTACTTTTGCTTCGGATTTATTAATTTTCCGTTCGGGTTGTGAAATTTCAAATTTTGTAAAAATTGGGGTTAATTTTCTATTTGTAACGTTAATTATGCTTTGGATGTATTAGTTTTTCTTTTGGATTAAATAATTTCGAATTTTGTAAAAATTGGGGATGATTTTTCTTTTTATGACGTTATTTTTGCTTTGGTTTTTTAAATTTTCCTTTTTAGATTGATTAACTTAGAGTTTTGTAAAAATTGATGTTGATTTAGCTATTTGAAACGTTAACTTTGGTTTTGGTTTGTTAATTTTTCAATTAGATTAGGTACATAAAGATTTGGTAAAGGTTGATGTTTATTTCGTTATTTTTCGGCGTTATTTTTTAGTTTGGAATGGTTAATTTTCAGTTTGGATTGGGTGGATAAAATTTGGTAGGAATTTGAGATTAATTTCGTACTGGTAGTATTAGATTTATTAATTTTAAGTTTATATTGCGTCGAGTTATTTTTAAAATCGTAGTCGTTCTTTGTTTATATTTAATTACACAGTGCAGTGATGTTCTTGTGAGATTTATTTCAATAATGTTAGAATAATTACCGTAGTCTGGGATTTGTCTGTTTTTTAATGCAGCTTTTACTTTGTCTTGAGTTCCTGCTTCTTAAGGAATCTTAAATGGATAGATTTATTCTCGTTTAGCTTTGTTTTATTTAACTTTTGTCAACTTGTAATTAATATGACTCGAGGTTGCACTTTATTGTTTGCATGAACTACTAAAAGATATAGTGTTCATTACTTTGTAATAATTGCGTACATATGATTATACTTGTTGAGGTACTTAACTCTTACAGGTGTTAATAGAAATTAGATACGTCTGTTTCTGTAATTGCTAACTGCTTTCGCATAAAGTGTTACGTCTGTTTTATTTTAGATCTCTTGGTATTATAATGCTTGTTGGTAATTGAATCTCTCCGTAATGTGCGTTTTCAGGTTTACAATTATGAGTGTATGATAACGTTTTAGCGTTTTAATTAAAGATTCTTATGATGATCGTTTACTGCACTTTATAATGCTGATTAATTAGTTGAAAAACGTTTAGAGTTTATTGCAATTGTACACGCTTTTATTAATATAGAAATTGCGTCGATTTTATTATTCTGTGATAGATTTAGTACTTATGATGCAAATTGCTTTAGTACTGAAAGTTCCTGAAAGCTATTTCTTTAGTACTGTGCAAGAATTCTGAAAGTGATTTTCTCTGAGTTTTAACTGTATAATAAGGAATGCTTTCTTCGCGTATTTATCTTAGGTGGTTTTAAATTACCGTAGCAGAGTGTTTGCTATGATTTATCAGTATTATAGAGGTCAATGGTTTAATAATTGTTCCGTGATTGCTTAAAGGTTAGCTTTAGCTTTGAAATTAAATTGCGTTCTGTGTTTCTAGTTTGCCGGTTTATAAACGTGCGTTGAATCGCGGTAATTATTTGGTGTTAGTGAATGTGCACGCCCGTTTATTTTTGGATTATTTTGAGTTCGTTCTATTTATTATGGTAAGGATATCTTAATATTAATTCTCATTTACTTTTAAAAGAAAATCTCTTTTAAATTCAATTCTTATTTATTTTAAGAAAATCTCTTTGTAAATAATCAAGTCTCATTTGCTTTTTAAAGAAAAAATATTTCTTTAACATTCAAGTTTCATAAAATGTTATATAGTCTCGTTTTGAAAGTAATTCACTTTGAACTATTTTCAAAATATTCATAAAAATACAATTCATAAACAGTAAATATAAATGGTACTCAATAGTTATAATACTAGCATATATCAATTTGGTTTTTTGGTTTGAAATAATAAAAAAAAAGGTTATGGAAATGAACTTACATTAATTTCATCAGTTTCTTTGGTGGGTTCGATCGATTCTGTATCTTGTCCACCTTGGTTTGATTGTTGGCCTTAGACGATTCTTGTTCCTTGTCCAACTTGGTTTGTTGCTGGATTCAGACTATGCTTGTTCTTCCTCCAACTTGATTTGGGTTCTGCCAAAATTTCGAATAAAAATTCTTGGTCACCAATCTTCCGATTTTTGGATTTTCAGTGCCCTTTTGACATCCTACCGACTGCGCCAGTTAAAGTTCGGGCCTTTGGAGCTGGTTTTTTAAAAAAGCTTTTGACTTTAACACATTTATTTTACTTTGAAACAGATGAACTTGTACATAATACTAAAATTAATTATTGACTAGTGAGTAGCTTGAACAACGAAGTATGGAGTTCGAAGACTGACTGCCGGGCATTGAGCTCCCGGGCCTTTTATAATAACCTGCCCCTCACACGGCTGTGAGAACTTGCAGATCTCATGCCTGCGTTTCTCCTTAATTGTACACTTTAATACAATGTAACAACTTAATTCTAAGTAATTGCGGTCTGTTGACCGCCTGTGACCTGCCACCTGCAGTATCACTGCCCTTACGGATGCACAGCTGCATTCCGTTCTCATGAACTGTCGATAACCTCTCTGGGTTATCCTTGTGTTACAATGTTGCATTGAACTTATACTTTTACATAATAATTTCTAATAATTCATATTAGATTCAATATATCAATATATATATGTAATTGGGGGATACATAACTTGCGCTGTTAAATAAAAACATGTGTATGCATTCCCAATGTTTTATAAATTATATCAGGATGTAAGAAGTAAGAGTAATTATGTCACTTTAAATTATTATCATAGCTTTCCATGATCAAGAAGTGGTTTAGATTTCAAATTTGATGCCATTTTTTTAATACAAAACTTTAATTCTATTAATTCTAAAAAGGTTGGTAGTTTATATATCTTATCAATACGCTTGTGTAAATCAAGAAGTTAAAACGGTTTATTTAAAACTTAATTTAGTTGGTGCGGGCGTCGGAAAATAAATGTTCGCTAAATTTATTTTAAACCTCAAATTTAATCCCTTGGAATAGTTTTATTCTGAAAATTTTGATTTTGCATATGCTAATTGATTTTATTGGTGTGATGATTATACAATTATTTAACTGGAGCTGAACATCGCGGTGGGTATTATTCAATAACTAGCAATGATTCAACTGCATTACTTAAAATGTTTTATCGTCGGCATCTTGAGAATGAGCTGCTACTTGCATGATATCAAAGCTCGCAACTTAAGCAAAAACGATCTTCCACTTCGTGAAATTACTAAAAGAATAGTTCCTGTTTGTAAAAAACATTATCACCATTTTTCTATGAAACCACTTAAAAAATTCTTTTTTCAATCCTTTACCAATGTTTAAAGGAATTTAAAACACAAATACAAATTATTAAAAAAACTGCATTCTTTCGTGGTGTTAATTGACTAATAGAGCGTGCGTTTAAATGTGCGGACGCCGCCGTTTCCGACTATTTTAAGCCAAAAATGAAAATAAAAGGAATTCTTTGGAACACGTTTAAAGCGTACCGCCAAATGTTTTAAAGAAGGTCTCTTGCACACTTTAACTATAAGACGCTGAAGAGATTATGGGTTACGAGTATCTTTGACTTGAAATACAATTTTTTTTTCGGATATTGTAAAAAGAATCTACTCGTCAGTACAATATTTGGTCATTCCTATGTTCGTTTAGATGCATAAAGAGTTCTCGTATAGTTTATTGACATATTTGCATTAAAATATCTACAAAATAGTTTAAGGTGGGGGTATGTAAACCTAATTATGGTTTATAGTATATATGTTTATTGTAAGATCTGAGAAAGCTGCTATAATGGAACAGTAGGTAATGACAGCCTACCTTACACTAAAATTTCAAAACTTAATCACTTCACAATATAACTTCGTTGGTGCGAAAATGTGCAAAAGGCTTTGTGTGCATCACCTGAACTTATTTAAATACAATACTCAAAAGTAGTTCTGAGAAACATATTTTTTTTGTTTTTTTCCAGGGCAATATTCAGTTTTTCGTTCGCCCATTCTTTACTTCTGCCTGAACTCTAGGATGACGCTAACCATTCTGAAAAAAAATATTTTATTTGTCCAACCCACATTTCACAGCTTCAGAAATCGTGTACAACACTTCAATGATCAATAATCTAGAAAAACAGGCTTTATTCAAACTTTGTTAACAAAAGGTTATTTTAGAATTATTTTACTATTATGATATAATTCGATTTATTTGAAAGAATACTGAAAATATTGTTCCAGAACCAGCAATAAGAGAAGGGATTGAGAAACATAAATCCCTGACCGTTTACAAAATTGTTAAGTGTACCACCAAAATAATAATCTATAGGAACCCTGTGGCACGATTTAAATAAAATTAAATAAAAACCCTTAACCACAAAAAATATTTAAATTACTAGATACGTATTTCGACCACTATGTGGTCATCATCAATGAAAAAAAAAAAAAAAATTAGCTGTATAATTTACTATATTGTTGCTTTAAACACTATCGAGGATATTCTCCTCACCCGCAGGCGTGAATTCAGGTGAATTCACTTGTTTGTTGTTGAGAACACCAGCCTGCGGGTGAGGAGAATATCCTCGATAGTGTTTAAAGCAACAATAGTAGGTAAATAAGGCCGGTCCTAATTCAAAACGCGACAGACGTATTTTCCATGTAAAATACGTCTGTCACGTTTTGAATTAGATCCCTATATAATTTCAATGTAAAATAGTTGTGAAAACATTTCAATGTAAAATAGTTGTGAAAACATGAATTCTTATATACTTTCGATGTAAAAACTTGTGGGCACGTTTTGAATTAGGATCGGCTTTATATTACTTTCAATGAAACACACGTATGTTGAAAAATGTAAGTGCAGAGAAGAATGTGTGTAGCTGTTTTGAATTCGGTTTTCTAGCGAGAAGTTACACGTGCACCGTTTTGAATTAGGATCGGCGTTATATACTTTTAATGTAAAATGTGAAAACCTGAATTCTTTTCAAATGTAAAATACTTGTGGGCACGTTTTGAATCAGGATCGGCTTTATATTACTTTCAATGAAACACACGTATGTTGAAAAATGTAAGTGCAGAGAAGAATGTGTGTAGCTGTTTTGAATTCGGTTTTCTAGCAAGAAGTTACACGTGCACCGTTTTGAATTAGGATCGGCGTTATATACTTTTAATGTAAAATGTGAAAACCTGAATTCTTTTCAAATGTAAAATACTTGTGGGTACGTTTTGAATTAGGATCGGCTTTATATTACTTTCAATGAAACATATTTCAAAACACACGTATGTTGAAAAATGTAAGTGCAGAAAAAATGTGTGTAGATGTTTTGAATTTGGTTTTCTAGCGAGACAGTATGACTGATGCAAAATATCGCATTCAAGTCAATTGTGTTTTAATTAAAGTGGATTCTGATTTATGTTTAGAGGCTGCAAATACACATGGGCCGGTTTCAATTCAAAATGAGTTCACTCTTGTGATAGGTTGAAAAGTGGGTTGGCAAAGTACGCAGATGGTGGTAATCTGCTATATAAGGAGATTGCTCCTAATATTAATTTAATTAGTCGAAGTTTACTGCATATATTTACATACAAACATGTATATAATTGATATTCAGGGATTTAAATACAAGAAAAACGAGTTTGTGTGTAAAGAAATTGCGGTTTTGGACTTGTTGAAAGGTGATGTTTGCCATCAAATTTTGAAACTGCCAATGCAGTCAAGTTGTTTGAGTCAAGATCATATAAAACATAACGACTGGGTGACAAGGAATATTCATGGTATTTCTTGGGATGAATCTTCAACGGCTGGAATGGTGTCATCATATATAGCGCTTTATTTGAAGCAAATTATCCGACCCGGTGAAGAAGTATTTGTGAAGGGTCTAGAAAAGAAGAAATTGATTGAAACATATATAATGCAAAACTTTGTAACTGATATGCTTGCACTAGGTTGTCCTAAGCTATCGGAGTTAAAAATCAACAATCGTTTAAAATATAACATCCATTGTTGTAGACACAGCAATAATAATTTGCAATGCGCAAAACAAAATATCTTTTTATTAAAAGAATGGCTTGATAATAATAATAATAATAAAAAACAATAGAAAGATTTTGTCTGTATTATTTATTTTAATATAATTTTACAATGTTAGCCTTACAAAATTCTTTTATAATAATAATAAAAAACAGTAGAAAGATTTTGTCTGTATTATTTATTTTAATATAATTTTACAATGTTAGCCTTATTAACTATTATTATAACAACTTCTAGCAAACATTATTTTTATCGATCCAGCTATTGTGTACGTTAGAGAAGCCTAACCATTTTACAAATACTTTATTTCCACTCTTTCTTAGGACTTTTTCTACCAGGTAGATTCCTGGATGTTTAACCTTTCGCAACTCAGTTTCATAAAATGCACCTTTTATTTCTTTCTCATCTTGATCTTCTAATATATATGTTGTAGGATTGGTTACGTTTACCTTTTAATCTTAAAATTTCATTTGACCAGTTTGGCGTGTAACCTTTCGTAAATGCTTCCTGTGTTTACTAATCCTCACACTGTCTTTTATTGAATTTTTGGTATTTTGGTTGCAAGTTTGATGTGGGTAAATGATGATTTAAGAATAGTTTTTCATTTGATTTATCAACTTTTACAGGTTTGACTCCGATAGTATTGTGAACTGTATTGTTGTATTGTTTCACAATATCGCTTAAATTTTTATCCAATTGTAAGAACCGTTCAGGTTAAACAAGCGCCACATTTTTCCTTTAAAGTTCTAATTACACGTTCCACAATGCATGCTTTCTTTGTAGAAAAACACTATAATGGTTTATGCCATATGTCTGCATTAAGGATTGAAAGTGTTTGTTATAATATTCTTTACCAAAATCAGACTGCAAATTTCTTGGCGAATTTTTAAATTTATTTAAAATTGTTTTCATTGCAGCAGTAACATCAATACCCGTTTTACTTTTAAGTGGTACAGCCCATACGTATTTGGAGAAACAATCAATAACTACTAAAATGTATTTAAATCCTTTGTTTGTTTGCGAATATGGTAGCATTTCTATCAAATCGGTCTGAAGAAGATCATTTAAACCTTTTACTATCACTTTGCGTCTCTTGAAATTTATTCTTGCTGGTTTATGAAGTTCATTTACTATATCCTCTTTCACTTTTGATTGAGCAACTATCATAATACTTTTTATAATCAGGATTTATTAAATACAATTAATGAAATACTTCTATGTTTGAATGTCGTGGGCTCCACTTGCTTTGAAAGGAACTTTTAATATAAAATCAAGAAACATTGTGGTATTGTTTATGATAGCACCGCTGTCACGAAAGCTGATTACATCCATACGTTTAAGCAAAAATCCTTGTAACTGTGCAATTACATAACTTTTTCGTTTATAAGAATTTCAATGTCTTGCGGGTATCCTTTAATATTCTCAATGACTGCTTCCTCATAAGGAAATTCATAATTATGTTTAATGTTGAAAATAAGGAATGTCTTGTCACCGTCGAGGAATGTATTATAGTAAAACGTTGCTACTACCGTGTAATGTAGCATATGTAACTTGTACTCAATCAAGGTTTCAAAACCTTCACTTTTGTTTTCATATTCCTGTTCACTTATATCTATTTTACGGTTATGTAAGTGCCTTCCAAATTTGTCAATTGTCATATCATCTAATTACTTTCGCCTCACGCAATTCTTCAATGATCGAATTTATTTCGTTGCCGTGACCTGTGTGTCCAGCAGTCTGAGATGAAACTAAAAGTCGTAATCTATCAACAAGTTCATTGGGATCATTCCAATATAAATAATCTATAGCGTTATTTGATACTTCCATTGTCATACCGTCTCCAAGACGCTTTCTATAGGGTAATGTTCTAGGTCTACGGGTGTTTGGGAAGTATGTTTAATGTAGATATTATATTTTGTACTTATATGAAGTATTACCCTGAATTTGTTCATTTTCAGAATAATATCTTCTATTAGCATTTGTTCTTTTTACAATATCAAGATACGACTTTAGATCTTGATGATTGTACCCGACAGGATATTTTTTAAACAGTAGTTCGTATAATCCAGGAGTACCTTTATATTTCAAATCATTTATTAGAACATTTTCATCATCCAACGCGAAATTCGAATTGCCTATCATAAGACCATTTGAATCAGGGTTAAACCTAATACCATATTTATGATCAAATTCGTTCTTAACATCTTTAAACATATTGTAAATATATTCTCGAGGTAGCGGATGTAGCTGTTCGAGATAATGTGTCATACCAGGTGAATCGGCAAAGCTTTGAATATATTCCTGGGCTTCTTGTGCATTTCGATTAATTTCTGCTTCGTATTCATTCTCAACATCGTCATCATCATCATCATCTACCTCTATGGCATCATTTTTATATTTGGTATATGCTGAGCAATAACCGGGGAATCAATATAGTCAACGTTTCTTTCTAGCAATTTAGGTTTAATTTTTTTTACACTGCTATGAGGCAGTTCTTCTTCTTTAAATTTTTCTTTCTTTACCGCACTTTCCCCATCCAGTTTATTAGCAATAGTTTCTAATCGTGATGTTATGGGTAAGATTGATTCCACTTGGACGACTTCATTATCTTTTAACTGACGCAATTTGTTTTTTACAATGTTTCTTTTCTTAATTAAAATTCTTTTAAGTTTTATCGCCTCCTTGTTCATTGCGTAAAAGTTTATTGTAGTAAAAAATTCTTCGATACTAACGATACTTGCGTCTCTCAAGGTTTAAATATGTATGAAGTGATCAAAACCTATTCGGTACCTTCCCTGATCTGGATCACTATCTTTGTCTACAACTAAGAAACCGTATTTGTCTTGCCAACAAGCAGCACATATTTCACGGAATTTATCATACTTCATGTCAGTATTGACGTGATCGTCATATATGTGTTTTAAGTTTAAATCATCTTGTTTAAATAAAACTAAAAGATTAGCATTATCACGTAGTAAGTGCTTAGGTATACGAGTATAACTTTGACAAAGGTAAAAACTGTCTACTTGTTTATGACGCCCCATACTAAAGTATTCCCTAATAATACCTTGTTTATCGCAAGCTACATCATCAAAAACAAATATCGAATTATTTCGAGCATCAGATGGTGATATAATATTATCAGAACTGGAAAATGTATAATATTTGATCCCTTTTATTGGTTGCAGTAGACTTTCAAGGTATTGATACTTTGGTTGATAAAGTGATTTAGAATAAACATATACGTTTTCAAACTTTAAACCATTAGGATGTTCTATCAGCCCAATCATAACGTTGGTTTTACCGCAATTTGATGGACCAACAACTAGACATCGAATAGATGAAGGCAGAAGAACGCTATGTTTTTCTTTTTAGCTAAGGATTGCACGCCAATGTCATTATTGTTTATGGTTAAAGGTGTTGATTGTTTCACAACACGCATGTTTGCAAGTACTAAATTCGATTTGTAAAAAAGTGGAATTATATATATATATATATATATATATATATAAGAAACGGCAGTATATAAAGAATCATTAATTCATAATATTTTATTTATTTACTGCACAGCTTGAGAGGATAGTTGTCCGCTAATGATTACATATAATAATTCTAAAACTACTGGGAACGGACTATTAAATACTGTAATTAACAATTTACCATTTGAAGCGCATATTCCGGGTTACAAATTTTGCGGTCCGGGTACAAAACTAATCGAACGGTTAGCTCGCGGAGAAGAGGGAATAAACAAGTTAGACGAGGCTTGTAAGGAGCACGATATTGCATACACCAAAGAAAGGATCTATCTAAACGTCATCAAGCAGATTCGAAGTTAGCTCAGTTAGCTACAGAAAGACTAAATTCTGGTGACTCGTCTTTAGGTGAAAAAGTAGCAGCATTTGGAGTAGCTACCGCAATGAAAGCTAAAGTAAAACTTGGTATGGGTGCCTGTGCATCACTGAGGACAAAAAATATCAATAAAATAAGAAAACTGATAAAGAAACGTAAAATAAGAAGTACGCTAGGTATTAAAAGTATTATCAAACAAGCACGTACAGCTTTAAAAAAGACTAAAGGATCTAATATTATGGATGCAATCAACATAGCAATTAAGGCCGCCAATACAGCAAAACAAAAGAAGCATATTAAATCAGCTCGTATTATATTAATTCTTAAAACAGGAGGTTTTCTACCACTAATACCAATTTTTGCAGGCCTAAGCGCCCTTGGTACTCTTACTGGAGGTGCAGCTGCTGTTGCAAAAGCAGTTTCAGATACTAAAATAGCTAAGGAACAACTAGCGGAAAAACAACGTCATAACAAGGCAATGGAGGACATTGCAGTCGGAAACATGTACATCAAACCTTATAAAAAGGTTTTGGTCTTTTTAGCCCCTGCAAAACCTCAAAGGAACGCAACTTGATTTTACCTAATCGAGCACTAAGCAATGTAGAATTAATAGAGTTTGTTAAGCAATTAGAAGTACCATATTTCCGTGGAGTGTTCATGAGAAACAATCTTCCCAGAAAGTTAATTTAAAAGAATGTGGTATAATTAATTTAGATGGAATAAAGGTTTAGGCACGCATTGGACCTCTTACAAAAAGTACGGTAGTAGCGCTATTTACTATGACAGCTACGGAAACCTGCGACCGCCAACAGAGTTGATAAGTTATTTGAATAGCGGGGTAAATGTAAAATTCTTTATAACATTAACCAAGAACAATCGTACGGTACTGTGTTTTGCGGTCATTTATGCTTACAATTTCTAAGTAGTGCATAGAACTGCGTACGAAGTTGTTATGTCGTACACTTTACTCTAACGGAAACACTTCAGTTTTAACAAGCAATTTTAATCCGCCTATAAACTTGGATAATGATTCGGAGTACGTATTAGGATTAACAAATTTTGAGTCTTATAACACAATATCAAACATAGAAAAAGGAATAAATAATAAATTTTATTATGGATCTAACGGAGAATTCATAGAAATACCTGAAGGTGCGTATGAGATTAGAGAAATTAATAAATATCTTCAAAAAGCTTTAGGTGATAAAAGATGGCGTGGTCGTATGGATCAATCACGAAGCGCTAGAAAGACGCCAGTGTATATAGAAATTACAGCTGACAATAATACACTTAAATGTAGTATTAAATGTAGTCTAGATGTGGATTTTACCAAAAAGGATTCAATTGGTTCTCTACTTGGTTTCAATCCGCGAAAATTGCTAGCATTTGTCACGCATCAAGCAGACTACGCGATCAACATTTGTAAAGTGAATGCAGTTTTAATCGATTGTAATATTGCAAGTGGATCCTATTTAAATAGTAAACCAGCCCATGTAATTTTTTCCTCAAGTACCTGCAGGTTTTAACCAATCAGGTCACGTATAATAAATGAAATAATAGTTAAAGTGTTAGATCAAGATGGAAATTTAGTTAATTTCAGAGGAGAACTGCTAACTGTAAGGTTGCATTTAAAAAAAATTTGCAATAGCCATGGGTATTAAGTATAATGCACGCAACATGTCAAGAATTGATATAAATGCTGGAAATTTCAAAGCAATCGACACTCGATTGATTGTTTCAAGACCGCTAACAACACAAAACCGGCAGTTTCTACAATCGTTAGGACTGCATTTAATTAAAAAGAAGTAGAATGAATAGTGAAATACTGAACGTGCGTGAAAAAGTTTACTTCAACAATGCAATTGTTAATATTGAAAAACATACTCATCAACCTTATGCTAACACATCTTTAAACAATAATGATGAAATTCGAATCCCTATACAACAACAAGATGCATACACCTTACCATCGAAGAGCATGCTGTACATAGAAGGCAAATTAATTAGAACAGATGGAACGCCGTCTCAGACAGCAAAGTTTGTAAATAATGGAATTTTGCTGCTTTTTGATAAAATTAGATATGAGATTGGTGGTATCATTGTAGATCGTGTTCGGAATTCTGGATTAACGTCTATAATGAAGGGATATGTTTCATATAATAGCAATCAAAGTAAACATTTACAAAACGCTGGGTGGTTTCCTATGGATGATTCGCAAATAGTTGATGCCAATGGGATTTTTAATGTTGCAATAAACCTTTCAATGGTTCTCGGATTATGCGAAGATTTTAAAAAAATTATTTTAAACCTCCGTCATGAGTTAGTCTTACTACGTTCTAGTTTTGATACTAATGCTATAATTAATCCTACACCCGATGAAGAAATAAAAGTTGTTTTAAACAAAGTTTTATGGAAAATGCCGCATGTAGCCGTTGATGATTCTCAACGAATTAATTTAATAGAATGCGTTGCACAAAATCAGGATTTGCATATTCCGTTTAGAGGATGGGAGTTGCATGAATATCAACTTCTACAAGAAACGCAACGTCATACATGGAACATTAAAACAACAACACAATTAGAAAACCAAGATTTGTGATTGTTGGTTTCCAAACCAACCGAAAAATAGATACATGAGCAACTACAGTCGTTTTGATCATTGCTATTTAACCAACATGAAACTATATTTAAATTCAGAAATTTTCCCGTACGATAACTTAAATTTGAGGTTCGAGAATAAACAGACTGCGTTGTTATATGAGATGTATGCTCAGTTTCAGCAATCATACTACGAAAAGGAAAATGAACCACTTTTAATCCTGAAGATTTACGAAGTATTGCACCATTAGTAGTCATAGATTGTTCTAGACAAAACGAAGCGTTAAAATCTGGTACTGTCGATATTAGATTAGAATTTGAAACTAGCAGAAACGTTTTGCCAAATACATCTTGTCATTGCCTTATACTTCATGATAAGATAGTCAAATACAATCCACTCTCAAACAGCATAAGAATATTATAATTACTTTATTATTATTATTACTGTACCTTTACAAATTATGAAAAAACAATAAATCATTTAGCAATCACAGTCTATTTATTAATATTTTTACATGTTTTACAATATCTTTTACATGTTTGAATTATTAAGTGATTTAGTAAACAGCCATAAACATTGACAATTTTAAATAAAAGTTTTGTTATACATTTCTCAAATAAACTAACTGGTATGTTAGTAACAAACTGGATTTTTTTAAACAGAACGGTTACTACTACTATTTTTCTACAATACATTTATACTAATATAGTTCAAAACTCGGGCAGATTGAAAGGTATCCTATTTTTAGATACATCCAAAACGAAAATCGGTGTACTTGTGCAGGTATAAACATAACACTGAAGTTTTATAACTAAAAATATTATATGTTAATCTAGATAAAATAAATTGCATTCTTTATTTGAGCCAGTGGTTGAAGCTTTACAAGTCATTTCTGTATGTATGTATAGTTATACCCCAAGGTTTAGTATCAGTGGTTAAGGTACTAAGAATTCTTTTATCATCACTTGGATTAAGAACAATTTTGTTTTGTTTAATAGTACAGACATCATGTTTGACTGATCTAATTAAACATTGCTGTTTCTGTACAGTCTGTTTATAAAACAAAGCATTCTTATAATCATCAAAAGAAATTTGCTTAATACTTGCTAAGGAAGATCCCTTTGACTTTTTTATTATCCTATCCTGAACTCTGTAAGTGTACATTTTAGATCTAAGTCCTACAAACTCTAGCATGATGTCACCATTGTTTTCATCTTTCATAATACCAGGAACTTTTATTTGATAATGGAATATGATATTTGTTATGAGGATCGTAATCGGAAGTATCAAATCTATGAATATCTTGTTTGATATAAGAGTAAATATCTTCAACGCTAAACTCGTATATCAAACTATCCGTATCTGTGTACAGCAGCTTTGCTTTGTTAGCAAATTGCGATTTTATATAACTATAGTGAAATTCATATAAATAGGTTTTGAAATATCTAGAATAGAGAAACCTACATAAATGGGTTTGTTTAAGTAAACCTCTAATTTATTCATTTCTATTAAGACTAGATCTTTGTCTAACACAGTGCAACTATGAAAATTAGGCTTCGCTATGTAACTTCGAGCTCAAACCGTCCTTCCCATTTGGTCACTAATTTCACATCTTTCCTTTTCCGTACGTTTTCCATCATCTTTCCATAAACCGAATTTATCATATTTTATAAAAGCATATATCGAAACTGTTTTTTGACTGTTGTCTTAATTTCGTATTCAAATCAATGTATTCTTTTAACCAAGGAGCTTGTTTAAACCGAAGAACCTTATGAATCTTTTTCAGTTCTAAACCATAGCTTAAATACATTTTAAATTCTTGTAGTGAATAATATAGTTGAGTTTTGGATATAAAGTTGTAAGTAATTTCTTTAAGTTTGATTTATTAGAAGGTACTGGTGGTATCATATGTTCAGGCGCCAAAGGTAAGTCACTGTGAATTTCATGTAAAGATACTGGATAGTGTAAATCGCATTCAAAAATATATCCTACATCAGAATCATCAGGAATATTAAGTATGTCTAAACGTACTATATCTGGACTGGTACCATCTAAAAATTCAAATTCTCCATATGGAAGATATTCAGACATTGCAGCCCCATATAAATTATTAACATCAAAATACATTAAATATTTAGAATCGAAATTTGGATCATAATCTGCATTCATATATTTGTTATTTGCTTTAGCATATCTATTCGAACATTGAGAAACACCGCCACGAATTCCCCGTTCTAAAAACATAATTTTTCAATATCAGTAAGCAGCTCGAGTTTAACGTTCGTCGTTTTAACATCGCATCTAGAGCTAAACCAGGAGCCGTAAAGTAGTGAAGCGGATCTAACTTATACGTGAACATACAAGTTTTTCTAAAGTTTTCAAATATATCAGTCAAGAGCAGTACATCTGTTTTTAAATATAGGTCTGAATAGTCCCTAGTGTTTTTATATTAAATGTTTGCCAAACGTGTTTAGCATGATTGTAGTCTTCATCTGAGATTTCTTCATTGCGCAAACGATTAAAGAATGCTGTTTTACAGGGTAAATCGGTTTCATTGAGCCTATCCCAAGAGTTAATGTAATCATAGGAAATATACCTTTACGCGTAAGTAACTGAAACTCATTATCGGTGTTACAATTTTCCTCGTGATGGATTTTTATTATCATCTAAGTATGAAGCTAATTTTTCGATGCTAGATACCATAAACCTGAATGAATCGATAAATCTAAAAGTAACTTTCGTACCATTTACATATTTTGTAAAAGATATGTATTTTCCTTATTTATTGGTAGAATACTTACCAAACCTGAAAACCCTAACGCAATTTTTTAATAATGAAATGCGAATCGTAGCCTGATAAGTTATGAAAAACTACCGGTATCATATAAAATTATGATAATTGATGTTGCAATCTTGATGAGCCGCTCCTCGAAATGCACCTGTAAAGTGACAGTGATCGCGAACTCTAATATCATCTATACTAAAAGGTTTATTGCAAATGTGACAGTGAAGGGCAAATTTAAATGCTAACTTTTGTTCTTCTGTTAAAGGATTCATAGGTTTTGGGTTACAGAAAATTTTATTAGTCGTTTCTGAAATCAGTTTCAATTGAGCAACAAACCATTCTATACAATCCTTTCCGCGATACAATTGAAATTTGGAATATTTATTATCATACGAGCATTTCAAATAATACGCTACACTAAAGGATATATGCCTTTGGTAAGAGACTGTGTTTAGTATTACCTCCGACTCATTGCATGGTTCTAATATACATTCGAGATCTGCACAAACTACAAATGATACTTTTTCTTGATAGTGGAAATGTTTAAACGTTAGATACTTTTCAGATTCTTCGGGTAATCTTATTGAGCAAGTATTCTGTTTTTCGCAATAATTCGAATGACGCTTAAGTAATGCTGCTGTACTAAAATTATTTAAACATCTATAACAAAAAAATTTTCTATGTTCATGTGAAGACAACTGTTTTGCAAATAATTTTGACATATCCTTAATCCAAGTAAAATGAAAGTGATTCTCATTAGCATTTGCCGGACGAGAATATTGTAAGGAATCATTATTTAAAACTAACAGATTAATAGGTTCAATTTTTTTAAAATTTTCACTTAAACAAAATGGTAGTATTTTAGTATTTTCTATACAATATAGGTTAATTGCGAGATTGTTAAGCTTCTCAATTTTTTTTATGTCTTTTAATGCGATTGGAAACTGAATTGAATTGTAGCGTAATACTGTATCAAAATGTGGATAGCTAGATATTCTCTGACTATTTTGTTTAGCAGGATATAAAGCGGAAACCAAGCTCCAAAGAATGCAATGTTGATCGTTATTTATTACATTTACCACAGCTTTTTTTTTTTTATAAAGTCCGGAACCGATACCAACGTTGAACACCCTCCTTTAAGTGGATCATGATTGTTTATATTTACCTTCAAGTGTAAAACTTCTTGGATTGCCCAACCAGAATCTTTCTCGCAAAATTCTTCTAATCGCTTCGAAATCTTGTTCAATACGTTCTCCTTATACCACAGCTTGAGATTGGTATTTATATCGATGTGACGATTTGCAGTAGGAAACTTTTTCAAATCTATTTCGCCAGTTGTAGGCTTAACAAAGTTAGCGGTAAATATTACATTAACTTTCAACATCGACTTTTTTAAGCAAGCAACAATCTTGCGTTTAAAACTAGCGAACGCCTTGTCTAAGAACACTAGAGGATCTCTATAATTTAAATTGGTAATAAGTCCCGTAATTATTCGACCTCCAAAACATGATTGTACATCATGCCAAATCAAATTTTTCGAGTATGACCTCTAGAAAGCGTTGCATCAACACCTTTACCACGATATTCCAAAGTGCGTTTCAAGTGCCTCAATCGTACAAGGTAGCTTTTAAGATGTGCTAAATTAGATTCCAGCCTACTAGGATTTTCTTGTTGATTGTCTTCGTATACCTTATTTTAATAGCAAGCTTCAATATACTAATATTTGCTTTGATAATTAAAATGTGTTTCGTTATTTCATTCACTGATTTAATTAGATTCACGCATTTTACAGTTAATCTCAAAATTGCGCTACTAATCTCGGATACGGTTTCAGCATTCATGATTCTGTAGAAAATCAAAATACACTACTTAATAATACAAGTATTTTCTCTATTTACTATTTATATAAAATATCATCTGACGTAAGCAAAACAACTGCAAAAAGGTTCATTCATCTGAGTTTACGGAAAACGCGTAAGCAAAACAACTGTAAACGAAAATAGCATACAAATCGAAATAATTGCATAGCGAATTGCTTTAATGCAATTGTTAAAAAAATCGCCTTTATTTACGTTTTTTATTCAAGACGATTTTCAAGCTTGAGTCGTGCATGCGGTCTAAAAAAAATTGCAGAGTTGCCTTCAGTACGTGTCTATGACAAATAATTCGCTATCAAGCATTTCCAATATTTACATACTGAAGGCAACTCTGAGCAAAACAACTGCAAAAGGAATGCATTCAACATCATTTTTCATTCCGTATGCGTTTACTACAAAAAAATGTTTTTATACGACCTTTGATTTATTATGTGTACAGAAAATACATTATCATTACAGCGCTATTTTTTATGATTACATTGAAATATTTTTAAATAAAACAAAGCAAGTTTGAAAAAAAAAGTCTCAGATTAAACCGTCTTGTTTAATAATTTACACGCACTCCTGGTTTTAAAACCCAGTATTAAAAAAACATTCTGCAGTTTTATTATATAACAGTACCTTTAAGAATTTTCACAAAATTACCTATATATATATATATATATATATATATATATATGCATGTAAATTGTGTCAGCGGTAATCTAAAAACTTATTCTATAAATATTACTACTTAAAGGATTTATTTGCATTGCATTATTTTTAAATGAAAAATTAATCTGAAGAAAAATATTATAATTTACACGCACTCATGTTGATAGTACTAAAGAATTTTTCTTATTCAGCACAAATCACTATATTCCTATATATATGCATATAAAGTCAATTTTTTGTTAATTTTTTATGGAAAATAAATTATGCTAGCAGTAATATAAAACGAAATTAATCTAGTTTAGGTTTTATTATGCGCCTTCTTGCAATTTCTGTTTCAGTCAATGAATGTAATTCATTATTTCTGCTGAGCAGTACATTTAAAAAAAATTTCTTATACAGCATAAAATCGCATAAACACACAATACGTATATATTTGCATATAAATTATGTCAGCGGTAATCTAAACGAAATTAATCTAATTTAGGTTTTTATTATGTGCATTCATTGCAATTTCTTTTTCAGACAATGAATCTAATTCATTATTTCTGCTGAGCAGTATCTTTAAAAAAATTTCTTATACAGCATAAATTATGTCAGCGGTAATCTAAAACGAAATTAATCTAATTTAGGGTTTTATTATGTGCATTCATTTCAATTTCTTTTTCAGACAATGAAACTAATTCATTATTTCTGCTGAAGTATAATTATATTCACTTACATACTGTTTTGTTCATTAGAATAGATTACAGAGCTGAATTTTTTTTCAGAAAACGATGCAAATTTTTAATTTTTTCTAACAGATCAGTTTATTATTTAATATAAATACTTCACGTAGATTTTACCAACAGTATTCAATCAGATCTCTTGTATAATTATTAGTTACTATTACTAGCAACTTTTAAAAAATGAGTAACTTGTCATCAATCAAAAATTGTAATAGTACCAACGTAAAAGTTCTAGAGCAATTTATATTACATTCTGACGAAGACGTGATTAAAGAAGTTTTGGTTGTTCTTTGCCTCAATTCAACACTGCTGCTATTTTTGATAGTAACGTAATAGATATATCACGGTAAGTGCTTTTTCACATTTATACATGTGTTTTAAAACAGTACTAATTTATAAGTTACATTAGATCAAAAACCATTTTGGAAATTCTGAGGCTATCGTAGGATCGTTGACACACTCTGATCCTCTCAGAAACATCAGGTAGTATACAAAAGAAAAGGTGAACCTACAATAATCTTTTATGTTATGCTCACAGATCAGGCAAAAACATGTCGACTATGAAAAAGTTATGTACAGAATCTAATATGGCTGTTTGCTGTGAAGATGACAAATCCTACGAAGATGACACAGTAGAGTTGCTTAACGCATTTAAAAAGCGTGGAGAAGCTACTGCGTCGTATAGATTTGGAACTAGAAATAATAAAGCAAAAGAGAGGAACTAACAGCGAGGGAGCAGCAGATACTTCAAGAACGGGAGTTAATAAATACTTTTTCATTTATAAATAGTTAGATCAAAATATTCAACAATTTGTAAAATAAAAATGTATTTTATAAAAGTTTCTCTTTTGAAACAAGACTTTCTCTAAACAAGGTAGTAAACTCAAAGTAAAACGCACATAAATCAGAACCCACTTTAATTTGATACATCATTCTTTATACAATCGACTTAGATGTGTTATAATAATAAACTAATTTCTTAAATTAGTGACATATTATTCTGAAAATTCTATGTTGACAGTTAGACCGATCGATCCCTTACTAGTTATGTATACGTGTTTGTTCGAGCCAATACTTTCATTTAATTGTTTCACTCCATGTGCTTGAAGGTATTCAAAATATCTCAATGGCAATATACTCTTGAACTCTTCTGTTTCCACTAATACTCTTTCTCCATATTTTGTCTTGATTGTTTCCACTTTTAAAACTTCAAACCTCTTATTCACTACAAGATCTTTTGAATTTACATAAGGTTTGCGATATGTGGTTTTATTAAGAGTATTAAAATCCATATTGCTTTTCTTTGACTAATTAAATTAATATTAGGAGCAATCTCCTTATATAGCAGATTACCACCATCTGCGTACTTTGCCAACCCACTTTTCAACCTATCACAAGAGTGAACTCATTTTGAATTGAAACCGGCCCATGTGTATTTGCAGCCTCTAAACATAAATCAGAATCCACTTTAATTAAAACACAATTGACTTGAATGCGATATTTTGCATCTGTCATACTGTCTCGCTAGAAAACCAAATTCAAAACATCTACACACATTTTCTCTGCACTTACATTTTCAACATACGTGTGTTTTGAAATATGTTCCATTGAAAGTAATATAAAGCCGATCCTAATTCAAAACGTGCCCACAAGAATTTTACATTTGAAAAGAATTCAGGTTTTCACATTTTACATTAAAAGTATATAACGCCGATCCTAATTCAAAACGGTGCACGTGTAACTTCTCGCTAGAAAACCGAATTCAAAACAGCTACACACATTCTTCTCTGCACTTACATTTTTCAACATACGTGTGTTTCATTGAAAGTAATATAAAGCCGATCCTAATTCAAAACGTGCCCACAAGTTTTTACATTGAAAGTATATAAGAATTCATGTTTTCACAACTATTTTACATTGAAATGTTTTCACAACTATTTTACATTGAAATTATATAGGGCCGATCCTAATTCAAAACGTCACAGACGTATTTTACACATGGAAAATACGTCTGTCGCGTTTTGAATTAGGACCGGCCTTATTTACCTACTAACAATATAGTAAATTATACAGCTAATTTTTTTTTTTTTTTTTTCCCTACTGATGATGACCACATAGTGGTCGAAATACGTATCTAGTAATTTAAATATTTTTTGTGGTTAAGGGTTTTTATTTAACCAAAATAAGATGTTTGTGATGCAGGTATCTTCCTTTTTGTTGTGTGTTAGACAACGGTTTAGGAATCAAGTAAAAGACATTAGAAGCTACCCAGAAGCAGATATAGACACTGACCACAACAACGTAATTATGCAGGCCGCACTTAAATTTAAAAATTTGAAAAAAAGAAACGGAAAAACGCATTTTGACTTAGAGTACCTAAAAGATAAAGATATTCTAAAAAGATTCGAAAAAAAGTCAAATGAATTGCTAAAAGATATCGGGAAAATATCTGATACTAAGGAAGTAGAAACAAAATAGAATAACATTAAATTCAGCCTAGACATGGCGGCCAGAGATATTCTGGGGTATACACAAAAAGAAAATAAGGAACCATGGATAACAAAGGATATCCTGAATTTAATAGAAAAAAGACGACGGTACAAAAATAAATAAATGAAACAGGAAAACAGAGACACGAAGCCATAAAATGGGAAATTATTCGAAAATGCAAGAAAGCTAAAGAACAATGGATTGATGAAAAATGCAAAGAGATACAAACTAAAATGAAAATAGGAAAGACAGACAAAGCATACAAAGTAGTTAGAATAAATTTTAGAGATATAAAACCGTATAGCAAAAATATAAGGGACGCAGGAGGAAACGACATTATAGAAAATGTAGAGAAAGTGGGTAGATGGCAAGAATATATAGAGAATTTATATGTTGGAGGGGAACTATCTGCATTAGAACAGGTATCAGTCATTGTAAATGATGACTTGGGAAATCCTATACTTAGAGATAAGTTTGAATTAGCATTAAAGGGTTTGAAAAATGGTAAGGCGCCGGGTACAGATAAGGTGCAAGCAGAAACTCTAAAAGCCGCTGGACAAGCAGTAACAGAACGTTTTTTCCAACTTGTAAGCTATATGTATGAGACAGGCGAGATACCAAAAGATTTCAAACGTAACATTATAGTTCCATACCAAAAAAGAAAGGCGCAGATAGATGTAAAAATTTTCGAACAATATTTTTGACAGCACACGTATCAAAAATATTAACTAGAATTGTACAAAGACGAATAGAAAAACGAGCTGAAGAAATACTAGGAAAAGACCAATTTGGGTTTAGGCTAGCTCAGAATAGAAATCAATGGAGGAACGCATCCAACCAGTCCCAAGATAGATAAATTAATGACGAAAAAAGTAACTGTACTTAAACATGATGATTATTATAACCAACTACAAGTATTGGTTGGGCAATATTCTCGAATAATGTTAATTGTGTGAAAGGATTTACTGGAAAGCTATTAATTCGGCAAATGTCTAAGTGTTGGGAGATCTTGGCAGCCACAGGCTGCTTAATTTCCTTCTCTGAATCTCGGTGAAATAGGGCATAAAATTACAAAACAATAGAAGGAAAACCGAGCTGTATACAGGCTGTGTGAGATTTTCAGGGAACTGTGTAGGCTAGCTCAGAATATAAATAAGTGCAGGTACGTGTCCAACCAGTTTTGAGACGGAAAATCTAATGACGAAAAAATAAGCGCAGATATATCTGATGATTATTATAAACAACTACAAGTGTTGGTTGTGAAATATCTGTAACTAATGTTGACTGTGCGAAAAGATATATTTGAAAAAATATTAAATCGTTAAATGTTCTAGTGCTAGGGGAACTTGGCAGCCACAGGTTACGTATCACCCTTCACAACCCTTACATGTGATTTTCCAATGCTCCACCCGAAAGTACTACATTGGCCAGGAAGCGAGTTTTTTTTGCTTGAAAAATTTGGAATTTTGCCGAACCCTTGCTGTTCCACGCAAGGTAGGGATCTTTAACGTGCGTGACAACACTCACACACGAGACCTCTATTTTACCTTTCATCCGAACGAGGGTGTATTTTTGTGAAAAATGCTCGCCTCACATTTTTCAAGCAGACCGTGTCAGGATCACACACCCTTCACAACCACTGAAAGTCGGAGGAATAGAGTAATAATTGTAAAACAATTGAAGGGGACCGAACTGCATCTAACAAGAAAGAACAGCGCCTATGATGAAAGACCACAAACATACAAACAAGAAGAAAATTGTTGAAAGCATATGTGTGGAGCACAGCACAGTATGTCTATGAAATATGGACAGTAGAAAAAGCAAACAGAAAAACGGTAGCAGCCTTTTGGAATGTTGTGCTTTAGATGTATGAGTATGATAGCATGGACAGACAAAGTTAATAACAATTAGGTTATAGAAATAATAAGAGAACAAGGATATCTGTGGAAAAAAATAGAAAAAATAGAAGGGCAAAATGCGTACTAAGGCATTTTTGGGGAATAGTATGGGATATATTACAAGCAGAGATAGGAAAAAGGATGTAGATTTAGACCTAGATCAGGTAGTGATAGATGCAGACTGTGCAAGTTTCAGGGAAATGTGTAGGTTAGTTCAGACTAGGAAACAATGGTGGTACGCGTCTAACTAGTTCCAGGACTAAAGACCTAATGATGATGAAGGGTTGCTGTTATCTCCAAAACTAACTTTGGCATACCATTGCTGGTGGATGTTTTGATTGTATGCTATTAAGTATTGCATTAGAAAAATTTTTAAAGTTTTCTGTTGAACCGTTTACGAGCTATAATATTTTCCTGTATAAGGGTTGCTGCCACCTACCAAGACTGACATTCGTGTGCTGTTGGTGGTGTTTAGTTTTAGAACAGATTATTAGAGGAATGCATGTGAAAATTTTGTTCCAGTCTTATAGGAGGTAGAATTTATTTAGTTTAAGGGTTGCTGCTACCCTCAAGACTGGTTTTGGTGCACCGTTGTTGGTGGATGTTTCTGTTATACATTATTAAACATTGTATGTGCAAATTTTGAAAATTTTCAATCAAGTCATTTACGAACTATAATGTTTTTTAGGATAGGGGCTGCTGCAATCCCCAAGACTGGCTTTCCCCAACCGTTGACGGTGTTTATCTTTGTAATACACTATTAAAGGATTGCATGTGGAAATTTTTTACCCAATCCTGTACGAAGTACAATTTATTTAGTTTAAGAGTTGTTGCCACCCCCAAGACTGACCTTCGTGTGCTTCTAGTGGTGTTTATGTTTGTAGTAGACTATTAGGACTATTAGAGAATTGCACGTGAAACATATTTTCCACTCCTTTACGAGGTACAGTTTATTTAGTTTAAGGGTTGCTGCTACTCCGAAGACTGGCTTTAGCACAGCATTGTCTGAGAATAGTTTTGAAGGAAACTATTAGAAGATTGCATGTGAAAATTTTAAAAACTGTGTATCGTGCCGTTTATGAACTATAATGTTATACAGTATAGGGGTTGTTGCCGTCCCCAAGATTGGCTTTAATGCACTGTTGCTAGTAAATATTTTTATATTAAGTTATAAAATTGCATGTGATAATTTAAAAAATTTTACATGGCACCGTTTACGAACTACAATTTCTTTTAATGTAGGGGTTACTTTCACCCCCAAAGCTGGCTTTCACGCCCTGTTACGTGTGTTTATTTTTGTAATAGTGTGTTGGTTGATTTTATGTTAAAACTATAAAAAATTTTAGTCAGATACAATTTATTTGGTTTAGGGGTTGTTGCCATCCCAAGACTAACTTTGGCATACCATTGCTGGTAGATGTTTTTATTGTGGGCTATTAAGCATTGCATTTGAGAATTTTTAAAGTTTTCTGTTGAACCGTCCATGAGCTATAATCTTTTCATGTATAAGAGTTGCTGCCACACTATTAATACATAACCCCATGTCATCTTCTGTGACGTCATAACTTGCCTTCCAGGCAATATCCTATCCCCAATCCTAACTATTTTCCTCTCCATATCAATTATAACCCCCAGCTTCATCATGCAATCGACCCCTAATATCCCTTTAAACTTTAACCCGGGTACAATTATAAATTCTTGTTCACAGCTAACTGAACCTAACTACTTTTAAAATCACTATGCTATTCACAACAGCAAATCGTTTTTTATTCGGCGCAACCAGGTGACTTCTTTTTATTGGCATTATCCTGTCACACACTTTATCTTTAATTTCATTGACGAATTCCTCCGATACTAAACTCGCCTCAGCTCCTGAATCTAATAATGCTCCTAAATTTTTCTCAAAAATTTTAATCTCAATTATGGGCAAACAAAATTTGTCTATAATTTCTGGCTCACCTTCTTCCTCTATTTTTAAAAATTTCCTAGGATGTTCGTATTTGTACACAGTGATGTCTAGTGGTTTGTCCTGCTCTAAAAATCCTGTCCAGGTCTGGTCTCCCTACTAGGTCCTGGTCTTGCTACTACTTCTGCATATGTCCTCGGCGTCTCAACTCTGTCCATGTTGTTACCTTCCCTGCTTGTTGTTGCTGTCCCCCTCATGTCCGGTGAACTGTTTTGTCTCGTTGGTCCCGGTCTTGGTGCAGGTCCCCTACCTACGCTGTTGCTCCTGTAAAACATCCGTCGAGGTTCCCAATTTTGTTTCGGGTATGAAAAATTATTCCCTCGTCTTGCGTAGTTGTCCCGTCGTTCAAATCTTACTGCATTAACTTGTCTTTCCCTACTTTCTCTCGGTCGTCCATTGTTAACGTCATCGTACCTTTGCAGGTACTCCAGAAACATTTCCCTGTCCACAATATTCTGCAACGCTACATGTTGCCTCACCTCTACCTCAAAGTGTCGTGATAAGTATTTAATTATTTGTCTGTCCGTCAGTGGTGGATAAAGTTGTTTAGTTATGCTATACTTTCGTATAGCATATTGCTCCCTACTTCCTGAAAATTCCCCTTTAAGTTTACCTGTGATCAGATCGTCTCGTACCTGGTCCTGTCTGTGGTCACTCCAGTAATGTTTCAGAAGCCTGTCCTCGAAGTCAGTGTAAGTGTCTATTTCTTGTCCAATTAAATTGTACCAAGCTTCAGCATGGTCTTTTAGTAAAGCTTTCACAACATTCAATTTCGCTTGTTCTCATATAAATTGTTTATCAAAACTCTAACGTTATTAATGAATATTTGCGGGTTTACCCTACTATCCCCATAAATTTTCATTTGTTGCTCCAGCGACATATTACCTGTTACAAATCTTGGACCATCCCCTATCAAAGTTGCTACATTTTGTTTAATCCCAGTCACTTCTCTCTCTACCCGACCTAACTGATCCTTACACGAGTCCGTTACCTCAGTCATTTTAGCATTAATTTCGTCCTCACAGAAAATCCTTACATCTGTTCTTAATTGTCCCATTTCCTGATTTAAACCTCTAATATCACGCTCACTTTTATCTACCCTATTTTCAACTTCCCCCATTTTTACAGTCAAACTATTTTTAAAGTCCGAAACTTCTTTATTTGTCCTATCTATTTTTTCACTTAGTGTCTCCCTAACCCCCGTTAATGTCTCATTCATTCGTTCTATTTTTCGTTTTGATTCTTTACCCATTTCTCTCACCCCACTTAATGTCTCATTCATCTGATCAAATTTCTTATTTGATTCCTCATTCATCCTCTCTAGCATTCTCAAAATTAATTCATTTCCAGTTTCTCCCGATTTCGTCATCGACTGATCCCTACTACCTCCAGCTTCCTCCATTTTTCTCACTTTGTCAAATAAGGCACTATCGTCACTTCCAATTTCCACTCCTTGGCTTCTTAACCACTCCTTTCTCTGCATACTTTCAAATCACTCCCACACACACTCAAAATATTCTTAAATTTATACACAACAGACTATCTCTCTCAGATCGCCAGTTTCCTGGAATAAAATTGCTAAAATTTTATTTGGAGCTCGTGCCTCACGTTCGGGTCGCCATAAATTGCCGTGTAACTCCGATAAAGTAGATCCGAACTTCACCAATTTTTAAAAAGAAATTTATTTTCAAACATAAAAATTTTACAAAAACTTTCTTACTCGTATTCTGCTTTATTGAATTATTTTGTTCAGCAGCTTCCCTGGCTAGCTCAGCTGGACTTCTTCTCGTATACCTAAATTTACTCTCATTCTCTTTACCGTTCACACACCATACAATAAAATCACAAAATAATACAACAATCATACAATATTTATTAACCACTATTTACAAATAATAATTTGAAATTATTTACAGTTCGGTGCTCAAGTTACACCTCAATACATGCTATCTTTGTAAAGTCCAAGTTTTTTTAAAATGAAAATTTCTAACACATTTAATGCAACAGTAGTAAATGGGCCCCAAATAATACCTGACCTTGGTTTCTTACTACACACTGGAATATGGTGAGCTAATGATAACCCAGTTTATCAATGTATGCTTTCCACTTTGCATACTATTACTACAAACTTCAAAAAAACAACCCATGTACTCTTAACAATTAAGTTTAAATTCATTAAGTAATTCAATAAGCTTTACGTACACCTTTTGTTTTATATTCAAAATACCATATTAATAGTCAGCTATACGTATCCTTTTCAATACGTAAACTAACGAAAAATACCATCAAAGTTCACTCTCACACATCACAAAAATTCCAACCGTTTATAAAAACAGCAAATTCTAATGCGTTACCTGGAAAAACTTGAAGATTCCATCTCCGTTGACGATGTATTATGTTCCCGAACCCCTCGGTCTAGTAGTTCTGCGTGCGGCTCCAAAAGATGAACACCATCTAAGCTGCGCTTCATGCTACCCATCCAATATCAGTTTCAATATCCAAATCCATGTATATTACACTTATTTGTTATCACGTTATTAATTTACGAGCTTGTTAAAGTATTCGTTGGACCTCAGTTGCATTTAAAATAAACTCGACACAATTCGCGTTTCTAACTATAAGGTCACAACAATCTAATACTGTACTATTGAATTTACAAATTTTTAATACTTACAAGACTCGTCAGTAGATTTTTGTACGTCGTAAGCGATGCAAAATAAAAAAAAAGGTTATTAATTTCCCTAGCTTATTTATATCATAAGCCAGGCCCCTCTTGGCCACACTTTACTCGAAATACCTAATTGCGAAATAACATTTCCGCAAATTTTGTGTAATCGTTCTAAACTTCTATAAATATCCCCGCGTTAACCACGCTATTCACGACAAACTATCACCTGTTTCTCTGTTCTAAAACTACCTATTTCGATCAATCATACATTTCAGTGACGTCTTATAACCCCGCCTGTAATATCTCTATTCCTGTCTTATGCATATTGAATGTCGCGTTCTAACCTTGCTTGAGTGGTAGAAAATCCATATAGCTGCCCGCGTCTTATGTCTACCCCACGTGGATTGAATACGTGCCTACTAAAATGCATGCTTCTGTGCCCGTCTTATTCTGTAACCTATTATTAGTTGTGCATCCTTTCTGCTCTTTAAGAAGCTCTTGTTAGTGTTTATAACGAAACCACCGACGGTTACACATTATCTCCTTGTAGCTCGCTCTGTTATCTACAGAAATAACCGGAAGGTGACTTTTCTTCGTGCAGCTGTGCCTAATTAATGATCGTTTAAAATAACATTTCTAGGAGTTTGTTTTCATGGTATTCTGTATAACCGACGGCTGTCTGTTTGTTAAGCAAAGCTTTTCGTCTTGGTATTATTGATTTTTCATGCTCTTATGCGTTCTCTGACGTTATAACCCGTTGAATTAAACTAAATTAAATTAATTAATAATTTCTGTTGGCTTATAAATCTGATTTTCTTTGTGAATCTATTACCTTCTAATCCCTAGTTATAAAATTATGTCAATACTTGTTAATTTAAATTAAATAAATGAAATTAATTTTGCGCGTATATAAATGGTTTTTTTCTCTATACAGGGTGTTAGGAAATTGCTTTATTGGCACCAAATTTAAACCTTTAAATCCACTACATAATCCCCCTATTTCAATTCTAGGAAAACTACTTCATGTTTTCTGAATTTAAATATTTTTTTACTAATCTAAATCTTACATGCTATTTCTATACACCTATCTACCCACCTAACACTATCTATACCTATTTATCCAACCTATCACTATTTATCTACCTATTTCTATCTATTCCTACACCTATCTTCATTTATTCTTAACTATTCACCTATCACTATCTTTTACCTAACTATTTCTATCTATTACTAACTCTTCACCCTCTTATTATACTCTTTTATTTCACCCTTTCGTCCTTTATTGACTCTTTAAGTACCTCTTTTGTACTTTTCTCACTATTTTCACTTTTCACACTTTTAACCCTAACTACTATCACTATCTATTATCTTATCCTAACTATACACCCTTAATTCTATATCTACCTCTAACTATCTCCCATATTTATCTTATACCTAATTTTAATTTTCTATAAACCTACTTCTACTTTTCTATATACACCTATTTCTATCCCTATCTATTTAAAGTTTACTCTATTATACACCTATCCCTACTTTTCTATATACACATATCCATATTTCTCCTATTTCTACTTCTACTTTTCTATGTACACCTATTTCTATCTTTAACTATTCAAGTTCTACACTACCATTCACCTATCACTATATTTTGTTCATTAAGCTTCATTTTCTTATTTAAATCTAACTCTTTTCTTGACCCTCCAAGTCTTTCTTCTTACAATCCTAATACTCTTCATCCCTATTTCTTCTCCTTCTATTTCTATACTTATGATCCCTGTTACTTCACATAAAATAAAATCATTCTTATTATCCTGACTCTTAAATATTTCTTCTTCAGCCTCTACACTTGTCTGTTTCTCATTTATTATAATTTCTTTTTCTGCGGACAAACCCAGCGATACTACCTCAACATCTTTAGCTTTTCTCTCTATACAAAACTTTTCATCTTCTCTAGACCCTTCATGTACAATATTCATCTCATAAAAATCTTTTAAATTCAAATTCAAATTACCAAAATTATCTTTGCCCCTTAACTCACTTATGCCTACATTTACCTCTTGTGTGTCACATAATGCTGTTTTTACTTCTACCTTTCTTAATTCTGAATCGTTATCCACTATTAATGCTGCACCTGACTCTACCTCTACTTGTTCAGCTTCTTCCTTCACTATCCATTGTACCCCTTCTAACCATTCCACCTTATATTCACCTGAGTCGATCTCTTTCACTTCTTCATCATCTCCCTCTATACTATTAATACATAACCCCATGTCATCTTCTGTGACCTCATAACTTGCCTTCCAGGGCAATATCCTATCCCCAATCCTAACTATTTTCCTCTCCATATCAATTATAACCCCTAGCTTCATCATGCAATCGACCCCTAATATTCCTTTAAACTTTAACCCGGGTACAATTATAAATTCTTGTTCACAGCTAACTGAACCTAACTCTACTTTTAAAATCACTATGCTATTCACAACAGCAAATTGTTTTTTATTCGGCGCAACCAGGTGACTTCTTTTTATTGGCATTATCCTGTCACACACTTTATCTTTAATTTCATTGACGAATTCCTCCGATACTAAACTCGCCTCAGCTCCTGAATCTAATAATGCTCCTAAATTTTTCTCAAAAATTTTAATCTCAATTATGGGCAAACAAAATTTTTCTATAATTTCTGGCTCAACTTCTTCCTCTATTTTTAAAAATTTCCTAGGATGTTCGTATTTGTACACAGTGATGTCTAGTGGTCTGTCCTGCTCTAAAAATCCTGTCCAGGTCTGGTCTCTCTACTAGGTCCTGGTCTTGCTACTACTTCTGCATATGTCCTCGGCGTCTCAACTCTGTCCATGTTGTTACCTTCCCTGCTTGTTGTTACTGTCCCCCTCATGTCCGGTGAACTGTTTTGTCTCGTTGGTCCCGGTCTCGGTGCAGGTCCCCTACCTTACGCTGTTGCTCCTGTAAAACGTCCGTCGAGGTTCCCAATTTTGTTTCGGGTATGAAAAATTATTCCCCCGTCTTGCGTAGTTGTCCCGTCGTTCAAATCTTACTGCATTAACTTGTCTTTCCCTACTTTCTCTTGGTCGTCCATTGTTAACGTCATCGTACCTTTGCAGGTACTCCAGAAACATTTCCCTGTCCACAATATTCTGCAACGCTACATGTTGCCTCACCTCTACCTCAAAGTGTCGTGATAAGTATTTAATTATTTGTCTGTCCGTCAGTGGTGGATAAAGTTGTTTAGTTATGCTATACTTTCGTATAGCATATTGCTCCCTACTTCCTGAAAATTCCCTTTTAAGTTTACCTGTGATCAGATCGTCTCGTACCTGGTCCTGTCTGTGGTCACTCCAGTAATGTTTCAGAAGCCTGTCCTCGAAGTCAGTGTAAGTGTCTATTTCTTGTCCAATTAAATTGTACCAAGCTTCAGCATGGTCTTTTAGTAAAGCTTTCACAACATTCAATTTCGCTTGTTCTCATATAAATTGTTTATCAAAACTCTAACGTTATTAATGAATATTTGCGGGTTTACCCTACTATCCCCATAAATTTTCATTTGTTGCTCCAGCGACATATTACCTGTTACAAATCTTGGACCATCCCCCATCAAAGTTGCTACATTTTGTTTAATCCCAGTCACTTCTCTCTACCCGACCTAACTGATCCTTACACGAGTCCGTTACCTCAGTCATTTTAGCATTAATCTCGTCCTCACAGAAAATCCTTACATCTGTTCTTAATTGTCCCATTTCCTGATTTAAACCTCTAATATCACGCTCACTTTTATCTACCCTATTTTCAACTTCCCCCAATTTTACAGTCAAACTATTTTTAAAGTCCGAAACTTCTTTATTTGTCCTATCTATTTTTTCACTTAGTGTCTCCCTAACCCCGTTAATGTCTCATTCATTCGTTCTATTTTCGTTTTGATTCTTTACCCATTTCTCTCACCCCACTTAATGTCTCATTCATCTGATCAAATTTCTTATTTGATTCCTCATTCATCCTCTCTAGCATTCTCAAAATTAATTCATTTCCAGTTTCTCCTGATTTCGTCATCGACTGATCCCTACTACCTCCAGCTTCCTCCATTTTTCTCACTTTGTCAAATAAGGCACTATCGTCACTTCCAATTTCCACTCCTTGGCTTCTTAACCACTCCTTTCTCTGCATACTTTCAAATCACTCCCACACACACTCAAAATATTCTTAAATTTATACACAACAGACTATCTCTCTCAGATCGCCAGTTTCCTGGAATAAAATTGCTAAAATTTTATTTGGAGCTCGTGCCTCACGTTCGGGTCGCCATAAATTGCCGTGTAACTCCGATAAAGTAGATCCGAACTTCACCAATTTTAAAAGAAATTTATTTTCAAACATAAAATTTTACAAAACTTTCTTACTCGTATTCTGCTTTATTGAATTATTTTGTTCAGCAGCTTCCCTGGCTAGCTCAGCTGGACTTCTTCTCGTATACCTAAATTTACTCTCATTCTCTTTACCGTTCACACACCATACAATAAAATCACAAAATAATACAACAATCATACAATATTTATTAACCACTATTTACAAATAATAATTTGAAATTATTTACAGTTCGGTGCTCAAGTTACACCTCAATACATGCTATCTTTGTAAAGTCCAAGTTTTTTTAAAATGAAAATTTCTAACACATTTAATGCAACAGTAGTAAATGGGCCCCAAATAATACCTGACCTTGGTTTCTTACTACACACTGGAATATGGTGAGCTAATGATAACCCAGTTTATCAATGTATGCTTTCCACTTTGCATACTATTACTACAAACTTCAAAAAAACAACCCATGTACTCTTAACAATTAAGTTTAAATTCATTAAGTAATTCAATAAGCTTTACGTACACCTTTTGTTTTATATTCAAAATACCATATTAATAGTCAGCTATACGTATCCTTTTCAATACGTAAACTAACGAAAAATACCATCAAAGTTCACTCTCACACATCACAAAAATTCCAACCGTTTATAAAACAGCAAATTCTAATGCGTTACCTGGAAAACTTGAAGATTCCATCTCCGTTGACGATGTATTATGTTCCCGAACCCCTCGGTCTAGTAGTTCTGCGTGCGGCTTCAAAAGATGAACACCATCTAAGCTGCGCTTCATGCTACCCATCCAATATCAGTTTCAATATCCAAATCCATGTATATTACACTTATTTGTTATCACGTTATTAATTTACGAGCTTGTTAAAGTATTCGTTGGACCTCAGTTGCATTTAAAATAAACTCGACACAATTCGCGTTTCTAACTATAAGGTCACAACAATCTAATACTGTACTATTGAATTTACAAATTTTAATACTTACAAGACTCGTCAGTAGATTTTTGTACGTCGTAAGCGATGCAAAATAAAAAAAAGGTTATTAATTTCCTAGCTTATTTATATCATAAGCCAGGCCCTCTTGGCCACACTTTACTCGAAATACCTAATTGCGAAATAACATTTCCGCAAATTTTGTGTAATCGTTCTAAACTTCTATAAATATCCCCGCGTTAACCACGCTATTCACGACAAACTATCACCTGTTTCTCTGTTCTAAAACTACCTATTTCGATCAATCATACATTTCAGTGACGTCTTATAACCCCGCCTGTAATATCTCTATTCCTGTCTTATGCATATTGAATGTCGCGTTCTAACCTTGCTTGAGTGGTAGAAAATCCATATAGCTGCCCGCGTCTTATGTCTACCCCACGTGGATTGAATACGTGCCTACTAAAATGCATGCTTCTGTGCCCGTCTTATTCTGTAACCTATTATTAGTTGTGCATCCTTTCTGCTCTTTAAGAAGCTCTTGTTAGTGTTTATAACGAAACCACCGACGGTTACACATTATCTCCTTGTAGCTCGCTCTGTTATCTACAGAAATAACCGGAAGGTGACTTTTCTTCGTGCAGCTGTGCCTAATTAATGATCGTTTAAAATAACATTTCTAGGAGTTTGTTTTCATGGTATTCTGTATAACCGACGGCTGTCTGTTTGTTAAGCAAAGCTTTTCGTCTTGGTATTATTGATTTTTCATGCTCTTATGCGTTCTCTGACGTTATAACACGTTGAATTAAACTAAATTAAATTAATTAATAATTTCTGTTGGCTTATAAATCTGATTTTCTTTGTGAATCTATTACCTTCTAATCCCTAGTTATAAAATTATGTCAATACTTGTTAATTTAAATTAAATAAATGAAATTAATTTTGCGCGTATATAAATGGTTTTTTTCTCTATACAGGGTGTTAGGAAATTGCTTTATTGGCACCAAATTTAAACCTTTAAATCCACTACATAATCCCCCTATTTCAATTCTAGGAAAACTACTTCATGTTTTCTGAATTTAAATATTTTTTCACTAATCTAAATCTTACATGCTATTTCTATACACCTATCTACCCACCTAACACTATCTATACCTATTTATCCAACCTATCACTATTTATCTACCTATTTCTATCTATTCCTACACCTATCTTCATTTATTCTTAACTATTCACTTATCACTATCTTTTACCTAACTATTTCTATCTATTACTAACTCTTCACCCTCTTATTATACTCTTTTTATTTCACCCTTTCGTCCTTTATTGACTCTTTAAGTACCTCTTTTGTACTTTTCTCACTATTTTCACTTTTCACACTTTTAACCCTAACTACTATCACTATCTATTATCTTATCCTAACTATACACCCTTAATTCTATATCTACCTCTAACTATCTCCCATATTTATCTTATACCTAATTTTAATTTTCTATAAACCTACTTCTACTTTTCTATATACACCTATTTCTATCCCTATCTATTTAAAGTTTACTCTATTATACACCTATCCCTACTTTTCTATATACACATATCCATATTTCTCCTATTTCTACTTCTACTTTTCTATGTACACCTATTTCTATCTTTAACTATTCAAGTTCTACACTACCATTCACCTATCACTATATTTTGTTCATTAAGCTTCATTTTCTTATTTAAATCTAACTCTTTTCTTGACCCTCCAAGTCTTTCTTCTTACAATCCTAATACTCTTCATCCCTATTTCTTCTCCTTCTATTTCTATACTTATGATCCCTGTTACTTCACATAAAATAAAATAATTCTTATTATCCTGACTCTTAAATATTTCTTCTTCAGCATCTACACTTGTCTGTTTCTCATTTATTATAATTTCTTTTCTGCGGACAAACCCAGCGATACTACCTCAACATCTTTAGCTTTTCTCTCTATACAAAACTTTTCATCTTCTCTAGACCCTTCATGTACAATATTCATCTCATAAAAATCTTTTAAATTCAAATTCAAATTACCAAAATTATCTTTGCCCCTTAACTCACTTATGCCTACATTTACCTCTTGTGTGTCACATAATGCTGTTTTTACTTCTACCTTTCTTAATTCTGAATCGTTATCCACTATTAATGCTGCACCTGACTCTACCTCTACTTGTTCAGCTTCTTCCTTCACTATCCATTCTACCCCTTCTAACCATTCCACCTTATATTCACCTGAGTCGATCTCTTTCACTTCTTCATCATCTCCCTCTATACTATTAATACATAACCCCATGTCATCTTCTGTGACCTCATAACTTGCCTTCCAGGGCAATATCCTATCCCCAATCCTAACTATTTTCCTCTCCATATCAATTATAACCCCTAGCTTCATCATGCAATCGACCCCTAATATTCCTTTAAACTTTAACCCGGGTACAATTATAAATTCTTGTTCACAGCTAACTGAACCTAACTCTACTTTTAAAATCACTATGCTATTCACAACAGCAAATCGTTTTTTATTCGGCGCAACCAGGTGACTTCTTTTTATTGGCATTATCCTGTCACACACTTTATCTTTAATTTCATTGACGAATTCCTCCGATACTAAACTCGCCTCAGCTCTTGAATCTAATAATGCTCCTAAATTTTTCTCAAAAATTTTAATCTCAATTATGGGCAAACAAAATTTTTCTATAATTTCTGGCTCAACTTCTTCCTCTATTTTTAAAAATTTCCTAGGATGTTCGTATTTGTACACAGTGATGTCTAGTGGTTTGTCCTGCTCTAAAAATCCTGTCCAGGTCTGGTCTCTCTACTAGGTCCTGGTCTTGCTACTACTTCTGCATATGTCCTCGGCGTCTCAACTCTGTCCATGTTGTTACCTTCCCTGCTTGTTGTTACTGTCCCCCTCATGTCCGGTGAACTGTTTTGTCTCGTTGGTCCCGGTCTCGGTGCAGGTCCCCTACCTTACGCTGTTGCTCCTGTAAAACGTCCGTCGAGGTTCCCAATTTTGTTTCGGGTATGAAAAATTATTCCCCCGTCTTGCGTAGTTGTCCCGTCGTTCAAATCTTACTGCATTAACTTGTCTTTCCCTACTTTCTCTCGGTCGTCCATTGTTAACGTCATCGTACCTTTGCAGGTACTCCAGAAACATTTCCCTGTCCACAATATTCTGCAACGCTACATGTTGCCTCACCTCTACCTCAAAGTGTCGTGATAAGTATTTAATTATTTGTCTGTCCGTCAGTGGTGGATAAAGTTGTTTAGTTATGCTATACTTTCGTATAGCATATTGCTCCCTACTTCCTGAAAATTCCCCTTTAAGTTTACCTGTGATCAGATCGTCTCGTACCTGGTCCTGTCTGTGGTCACTCCAGTAATGTTTCAGAAGCCTGTCCTCGAAGTCAGTGTAAGTGTCTATTTCTTGTCCAATTAAATTGTACCAAGCTTCAGCATGGTCTTTTAGTAAAGCTTTCACAACATTCAATTTCGCTTGTTCTCATATAAATTGTTTATCAAAACTCTAACGTTATTAATGAATATTTGCGGGTTTACCCTACTATCCCCATAAATTTTCATTTGTTGCTCCAGCGACATATTACCTGTTACAAATCTTGGACCATCCCCCATCAAAGTTGCTACATTTTGTTTAATCCCAGTCACTTCTCTCTCTACCCGACCTAACTGATCCTTACACGAGTCCGTTACCTCAGTCATTTTAGCATTAATCTCGTCTTCACAGAAAATCCTTACATCTGTTCTTAATTGTCCCATTTCCTGATTTAAACCTCTAATATCACGCTCACTTTTATCTACCCTATTTTCAACTTCCCCCATTTTTACAGTCAAACTATTTTTAAAGTCCGAAACTTCTTTATTTGTCCTATCTATTTTTTCACTTAGTGTCTCCCTAACCCCCGTTAATGTCTCATTTATTCGTTCTATTTTTCGTTTTGATTCTTTACCCATTTCTCTCACCCCACTTAATGTCTCATTCATCTGATCAAATTTCTTATTTGATTCCTCATTCATCCTCTCTAGCATTCTCAAAATTAATTCATTTCCAGTTTCTCTCGATTTCGTCATCGACTGATCTCTACTACCTCCAGCTTCCTCCATTTTTCTCACTTTGTCAAATAAGGCACTATCGTCACTTCCAATTTCCACTCCTTGGCTTCTTAACCACTCCTTTCTCTGCATACTTTCAAATCACTCCCACACACACTCAAAATATTCTTAAATTTATACACAACAGACTATCTCTCTCAGATCGCCAGTTTCCTGGAATAAAATTGCTAAAATTTTATTTGGAGCTCGTGCCTCACGTTTGGGTCGCCATAAATTGCCGTGTAACTCCGATAAAGTAGATCCGGACTTCACCAATTTTTAAAAAGAAATTTATTTTCAAACATAAAAATTTTACAAAAACTTTCTTACTCGTATTCTGCTTTATTGAATTATTTTCTTCAGCAGCTTCCCTGGCTAGCTCAGCTCGTATACCTAAATTTACTCTCATTCTCTTTACTGTTCATACACCATACAATAAAATCACAAAATAATACAACAATCATACAATATTTATTAACCACTATTTACAAATAATAATTCGAAGTTATTTACAGTTCGGTGCTCAAGTTACACCTCAATACATGCTATCTTTGTAAAGTCCAAGTTTTTTTAAAATGAAAATTTCTAACACATTTAATGCAACTGGAGTAAATGGGCCCCAAATAATACCTGACCTTGGTTTCTTACTACACACTGGAATATGGTGAGCTAATGATAACCCAGTTTATCAATGTATGCTTTCCACTTTGCATACTATTACTACAAACTTCAAAAAAACAACCCATGTACTCTTAACAATTAAGTTTAAATTCATTAAGTAATTCAATAAGCTTTACGTACACCTTTTGTTTTATATTCAAAATACCATATTAATAGTCAGCTATACGTATTCTTTTCAATACGTTAAATAACGAAAAATATTATCAAAGTTCACTCTCACACGTCACAAAAATTCCAGCCGTTTATAAAAACAGCAAATTCTAATGCGTTACCTGGAAAAACTTGAAGATTCCATCTCCGTTGACGATGTATTATGTTCCTGAACCCCTCGGTTTAGTGGTTCTGCGTGCGGCTCCAAAGGATGAACACCATCTAAGCTGCGCTTCATGCTACCCATCCAATATCAGTTTCAATATCCAAATGCATGTATATTACACTTGTTTGTTATCGCGTTATTAGTTTACGAGCTTGTTAAAGTATTCGTTGGACCTCAGTTGCATTTAAAATAAACTCGACACAATTCGCGTTTCTAACTATAAGGCCACAACAATCTAATACTGTACTATTGAATTTACAAATTTTTAATACTTACAAGACTCGTCAGTAGATTTTTGTACGTCGTAAGCGATGCAAAATAAAAAAAAAAGGCTATTAATTTCCCTAGCTTATTTATATCATAAGCCAGGCCCCTCTTGGCCACACTTTACTCGAAATACCTAATTGCGAAATTACATTTCCGCAAATTTTGTGTAATCGTTCTAAACTTCTAGAAATATCCCCATGTTAACCACGCTATTCACGACAAACTATTACCTGTTCCTCTGTTCTAAAACTACCTATTTCGACCAATCATACATTTCAGTGGCGTCATAACCCCGCCTGTAATATCTCTATTCTTGTCTTATGCATATTGAATGTCGCGTTCTAACCTTGCTTGAGTGGTAGAAAATCGATATAGCTGCCCGCGTCTTATGTCTACCCCACGTGGATGGAATACGTGCCTACTAAAATGCATGCTTCTCTGCCCGTCTCATTCTGTAACCTATTATTAATTGTGCATCCTTTCTGCTCTTTAAGAAGCTCTTGTTAGTGTTTATAACGAAACCACCGACGGTTACACAATATTTCCTTGTGCCTAATTAATGATCGTTTAAAATAACATTTCTAGGAGTTTGTTTTCATGGTATTCTATATAACCGACGGCTGTCTGTTTGTTAAGCAAAGCTTTTCGCTTTGGTATTATTGATTTTTCATGCTCTTATGCGTTCTCTGACGTTATAACCCATTGAATTTAACTAAATTAAATTAATTTAATTTCTGTTGGCTTATAAACTTGATTTTCTTTGTGAATCTATTACCTTCTAATCCCTAGTTATAAAATTATGTCAATACTTGTTAATTTAATTAAATAAATGAAATTAATTTTGCGCGTATATAAATGGTTCCTTTCTCTATACAGGGTGTTAAGAAATTGCTTTGTTGATCCCAAATTTAACCCTTTAAATCCACTACAATATATATATATATATATATATATTGCTGTGGAACCGGGGATTAAAGTTTAAGAATCGAGAGTGTCATTAAATACTTTTCAAAAATAAAAATTTTCAAAAACAATTTCTTACCCGTTTGATTTTCTGCTTTTCTGCGCAGTATTAAGCCAAGGAACAGTAGGCAATGATAAACCCATCAACTACGCATCCAGAACCTTCAACGAAACCGAGCAAAAATACAGTACGATAGAGGAAGAATTGTTAGCCATAATTTGGGCAACAAAGTATTTTAGACCATACCTATACGGACCAAAATTTTATATATACACCGATCATAGACCATTAGTATGGCTATGCAAACTCAAGGAACCTAATTCGAAATTACATTGATCGAGAATCCGATTAGAAGAACATGATTACGAGATCGTATACAAAAAAGGAATTTACAATAATAACGCAGACACTTTAAGTAGAATACAGCTTGACGCACTAGAAACAGAATCAGTAATAGGAAACGTAGACGAAACAGAAATTAGAGAAGATCCAGACGAAATGGACACCATACATTCAACACAGAATGACGAGCTGAAAACCGCAATTAAAATTTTGAATGAAGCCATCGATATGAAACCCAATCAATTTATAATCACCGAAGTTTTAACTAACCCCAACCCTGTAAAATATACGAAGGTAGATAACAAAAAGATATACCAGATTTAAATAACCAAAGACGACAATGAAGCACAAATAATTAAAATTCTAAAGGAATACACCCCGAGAAAAAACGATTTTACTTTTACTTTAACACGGAAAACTTGTATAAACGATTTTCAGAATTATATGTCAAATTATTTAATAACTCTGGCCCTGAACAAGAAAATTAATAACATTAGACGACCTTGACGAAATAAATGATGTGATCAGAAACCAACATGAAGGAAAAACCAACCATCGTGAAATTAATGAAACCCTATAACAAATCATAAGACGTTATTACTTCAAGGACAAGAAAGAACTAACTACAAATTTTATCAATCAATGTGAACTATGTGACAAAGCAAAATATGACAGGAAACCCTCAAAGGTACCCTTAATGTTTACTAAAACACCTGACAAACCCTTTCAGAAATTACATGCCGATACTCTAGTAGTAGAAGCACAAAGTTACTTAACCATCGTAGACGCATTTACAAAAATAGGCCAAGCAATACCAATCACCTCTGAAAATAGCAAAGACATAACTCAACCCGTATGACATAAATTATAACAAAGAAATTTATCAGCAATACGCCAAAGACCATAAAGAAAAGCTAAAAATAACTTACGACAAAGTAAAGCATAAGTTAGATAACGACAAAGAACGCATTACCGTGACCCGTAATAAAAACACAGACGTAAATAAATTTTCGATATGACAAACCATGTACGAGAAAAATGTTCAAAGCAAAAGACACACAACGGCACCGAGAAATTTAGGCCCCCTTTAAAATCAAAAGAATATCGGACAAAAACATAGCCGTAGTAGACAACGGCAAGGTAACGAAATATATTCACCTGAAAAATTTATGACACCCTCTACTTTCAGATGGACAATCATCACCCTTACCGTCAACCTCCACTCAGGTAGAACGGACACTGAAATCATAATTGAAGACATAAAAAATAACCCCGGTATACTACCAATAAAATTAGGCAGTATGCAGAATACCATAGACTATTGGACCTTTGCACACAAATTCGACTTAACGGAACTAAAACTAGAATTTCAAATAATCAAAAACAATTATTACCGATTAAAACAATCAATGAACACAACAAAATTCGGAAAAGAATACGCAATAGAATTGATGAACTATGACATTACATTTGATTTTCCAATGCTCCACCCGAAGGTACTACATTGGCCAGGAAACGAGTTTTTTTTTACCTGGAAAATTTTGAATTTTGCCGAACCCTTGCTGTTCCAAAACAAGGTAGGGATTTTTAACGTGCGTGACAACACTCACACACGGGACCTCCATTTTACCTCTCATCCGAACGAGGGTGTATTTTTGTGAAAAATGCTCGCCTAACATTTTGCAAGCGGACCGTGTCGGGATTCGAACCCGGGACCTTGGGCGTAGATGAACTATGACAGCATAATAGAAAGTATTTTGAGAAACATAGAAGACAAATTTAACCGACTAATACCCACAGAACAAACGGCGAGACGAAAAGAGGACTAATCAACGGATTAGGAAACGTAATAAAAGCAATAACAGGCAACTTAGACAGTCAAGACGCAGAACGTTATGACAACGCAATACAACAATTAATCGAAAACCAGAACAACATCAAAACCATAATTAGTAATCAAATATCATTAACCCAATCATCCATTATAAAATTTAACGAAACACTAAGAAAATTAGTTAGAAACCAAGATAGTATAGCCAATCGAATACAAACCCTTGAAAATAACATGCAAACTACCATGTTAGGCATGCGAGATTTAATTAGATTTAACACGATATACACCCAGATAATATCAACCCTTACCTTAATTCAACAAATTTTAGCCACGTTAGAAAATGCAGTAACATTTGCAAAATTAAATACCCTACATTCCAGTATCATAGAACCAATTGATTTGTTAAGAGAACTATTAAGAATTAGATCATTTATAACCAACAGTAAATTACCTTTTGATGTAGTAGAATCAAACATTTTAATATTTGAAAAAATAGCTATAGTTAAAGGCTATGTGAAAAATAACGATATAACTTTTTTAATAGAAATCCCAATAGTAGAGATTAACAATTATAATTATTATCATTTATTTGCTTTTCCAATGAAAATGACTAGCACATACCAAGTTATTATACCCAAAACCAAATTCCTATCCTTACATGAACTAAGATATGGTTATATGAACGAAAAATGTGATGAAGTCACACCAAATCATTATTTATGCCAATCATTGACAACGACAACCATTCAAGAAGACAGTCCTTGTGAAGTACAACTACTAAAATTTTAAAATCATTACAAAAATTGTGCAGCCAAACCTGTACAAATCACAAATATGAAAATCCAGAAAGTAACGGAAAATAAATGGATAGCCATTTTCCCCACAGAAGTAATTGCAACCATCCACTGTAATCAAGACGAAAGCAACTTAGCATTAACCGGAAGCAAATTAATCACCCTTAAGGAAAATTGTTATTTAAAATTGAAAAATGAAATAATTAGAATCTACCAAGATCCCCTACAAACCAAGAAATTAGCAAATTTACCCGAACTACAAATCAAAATAACGCAAGACGAAGAAATACCTCAAAAACCTATGCAACTCGAACACCTGGAACTAGACAACCTCAATCACGCCATGAAACTTTTGGAAGATTACAAAGAACATCTGAACGAACTTAAAACGCCCAAAGTGCACTACAATAACATTAGTGTATGTACGATTGTATTAATTATTTTGACTATTTTATTGATAATTTATGTAATTTACAAAATGTATATTAGATATATAAATAAAGGAAACAGTTTTAGATTTAAGGCAACCAAAGAAACAAATGTACCATTAGAAAGTATGAATTTTAAGAAATGAGATTAAATGAATATTAAATTAAAAATCAAGAAAAGGAAAACCCTTAATTTTTAATGTACGTCGGGAGGAGTTATGTATCTCCCAATTGAATTATACATAAAGAAATAGAATAAATTAGGAAATTATTAGAAATATTAAGAAAGCCCTAAGTGAAATGCAACATTGTAAAACAAGGACAATTTATACAATTTATTAACGTTCATGGGAACGGAAGCGCTACTTTGTAGCACAGACGATAGTGACACTGCAGATGTCAGGTCACAGGCGGTCACCGACGGTCACGTACCAACATTACTTAGAATTAAGATCGCAACAATGTATTAATGAATAGAGTTAAGAATAAGCAGACATTAGGTCTGCAAGTTCCCACAGCCATGTGAGGGGGTAGGGATATTATAAAAGGCCCGGGAGCCCCACTCAAAGACAGTTAATCCATTGTTCAGCTTTAGCATTGCAGTTCGTTAGATTATTCATTTTTATACAATTAATTAATATATTTCGATTAAAGTAATATTAATTCAAGTTTGTCAAAATTCCAAGTCAACTCTGTATAAATAAATAAAAATTGTTAAGAAGTTGGAAATGGTTTTTTAAAAAAAGGCCGCTCCCAGCCACGAACCTCAACTCGCATATAAGCAAAAAGGTAACGTGCTTGCATAAGAAAATCAATAATTTCTAACGCAAATATATTCGTTTTAAAAGCCAACGTGCATTTACACAGATACGGCGAAGCAGAGAATCTAGGAATTGTTATTTTCAAACAGTCAATAATTACTAGAAAGACCTGCTTGTTAAATGTTACGTTCAGAGAATTTGAACGTACGTTAATATAAGATTTCATAGAAATTGTTTTCAGCCGTCAATTTGTATAAACAACTAGGGTAACAAATATCTTAAAGAGCGAGTGGAATGGACATTCTGTGATATACAACAGATAAAGACAGATATAAAGCAAGCATTGAATTGAAAGTCACGTAAGATATACACGTGGAGTTGATGTAGGATGTCGACAATATCGATTTTTTGTAACTCAAGTGGGGTTTGTAAGGAGACAGCGAACACGTATAGAACAAAGATCAATAGCGGTTAGGCGGAGTTTGGTGACGACAGAAAATTTTGTTATTGGTTGAGAGCCAACAGTTTTCGAAACGAACGTACACGCGAAGATAGACAACGAATTCGACATAAATAGCACGTAGAACGGGAGAAATTTTGCGGAATTTAGAGACGATTACGCTCAAAATTTTTAGAAGCCGCTTTGGAAAATAAGCTTTTCGAATGAAACGGGTCCGATAGGGGGATGGAATAATGATATAAATACCCGAGCGAAAATATTAAAGCTGTCTACTCTTTTGCTTCCATCAAATGCTGAATACTGATTCAGACCACCATAAGAATAAAGCTTTTGGTTAGTAGTTTGTGTGTGTAGTAAAGTATAAAACTGTAGTAGCGGACCTCAAATTATTAACGTGATGCACGAGTTAGTGCGTATTTAAATAAAAGGTCCGGCTACTACGACAAAAATTATTAAATTTATGCATGATAAATGGGGGTAAGCAGAACTGGTAATCAATTTTGTATGCGTGATATATGGGTATGGAATGGTACTGTGAGACGAAGCGAATATCTTGCAGAGATATCAGATGGTAGAGGCCTGTGGATCCGGCAAGCAGCATAGTAAATGGAAACAACGCCGTGGGGTTTCTGGTAATCATCTCCAACGGGAATGAAGAATGAAGAAGTCTCCAGGTAATTAATTTGAAATTTCTGTTGTTATATAAACATTTGTGGAATTTTGTGTTGTGTGGTTGACTTTTTGGTGGCATGTTTATGGTTTTAGAAGCTTGTTTTAAAAGATACATGTACAGGACAATTTACTAATTTTGAGTATTGAAAAAGGGTGTATTTAGAATATATTAAAAATTTATTCAGGCTATAAATTATGTTGTAAAAGGTACACGGGTCTGTAAATTTGTTTTCATTAATGCAAGGTTTAAAAGGCATATACAAACAAAACTGGGTTATAATGAGCTCACAATACTCCAGTGTGAAGTCAATTTAGGGTTACATGTGGGGCCCATCTACTCATATGTAATCGAATTTGTTTAAAATCATTATAAAAATCAAGGACTTTAAAACATACCATAAATTGAGCTGGTAATTATTGTTTCAAACTGTCTGAACACATGTGTAAATATAATTTATCTGTTAATAGGTGTAAATAAAAGGTTGTATGGTTGTTGTATTATTTGGTAATTTTATTGAATAGTGTGTGAGTGTTAAAGAGGTATGTATGTAAATTTAGGTATTCAAGAAGAGGCCCAGCTGAGCTAGCCAGGGAAGCAGAGAAATTCGAAGGCGTCTTAATAAAAGGGTAAGGTATTTTTTAATTTTTTGAAAATTTTATGTTGTCCCAGGTGGAGCACGAATTTTACTGACCTTCCACGGCAATTTTATGGCCCAATTCGTAGGGCTTGAATGATTTTTAGGAGCTGAAGCGAGTAATCCAGAGACTGTCCCTGAGTCCACTGCAATATATATATATATATATATATATATATATATATATATATATATATATATAGTCTGATCTAGGTCTAGCTAGAGCTAGACTTAGATCAGACTATTGCACGCAGATAGTGAAAGATGTAGATTGTGCAAATTTCAGGGAAATGTGTAGGTTACCACAGAATAGGAAACAATGAGTGTACGCGCCTATGCAGTTCCATGACTGAAGGCATAATGATGATGAATGAATTTGACGAGATTATATAGCACTAGCTTTTGCCCATGCAAGCTTAGTAAATGCAAATGCATATAAATTATTCCTGCTTGTGTAAGCATAATAAACGTAAATGTGTAAAAAATTATTTTTGCTTTATAAATGCAAATGTGTATAAATTTTAATTGTTAAGCAAATTTGAAGTAGCATAACGTTGCAGTTGAAAGGTTTTCTTGATGACTATTTATATATAAACAGTTAAGAACTTCCATGTGTATTAGTGTCGGTAATGACATAATCATGACCAATTACCTATTTCTTTATCTGTTCAATACTGGGATATATCAAGTATCGTTCATGGAGTGGAAAATGGGATTTAAAATGAACAGAACGCTTCAGTTAGATTCAAATTATTGTATAAATTTTTGTGAGCATCAAAATAATACTCTTGATATATGTCGTCACGCCATTTCCTGATGGAAAGTTTTCTCATATGTTGGTAAAAAAATAAAGGGTCTAAATTCTGATGCGGACAAGTCGTATTATCGGAAGAAGTGCTTTTAATCTATTGCATCTTCATGCTAGATTACAAAAACTACATAAATCTTCTACTTTACTGATGTGTGTAGAAGGTATTGGAGAGCTTGGCTTTGAACACTAATAATAATAATGATAATAATAATAATAATTACTATCAAATGTACATAATATATTAATAAATGTTAGTTGCAAATAGTTTCTATTTATTTACAATTTATTTCTTGTGTAAAAAGCTTCAGTTAGTCAATCACCTTGATTATTATACTGCGCGTATTCCAATTAAAAGTAGCAGGAACAGTGGTTTTCAGGTTTATTACAATTTTTACAATGAACAATTTTCCTTTTTACTATGGTATTGCCTTGATGTAGCACTTGAACATACAGTCAAACCTCGCATAATGAGCATAATTCGTTCCGGAGTCTTACTCGTAATGCGGAACACTTGTTAAGTGAAACAATCTTAACCGTATAAATTAATATAAAATATGATTATGCGTTCCATGCCGAAAAAATATTAAAAAAAAACATTATGTGTAACTTTTATTTAAAGAAAAATACATATGAATTATTAAGGATTGTTATTCAACTTTATTTTTCTTCTATCGCAGAATGAACCAACCTAGAATGAGAATTAGATTTAAACAAAACAAAAGAATTGAAATAATTAGTAACATACCTAATTCTTTTTTACTAGAAAACTGTCTAGAGACATTTGTTTCTGCCGATGCTTTAAAATTTAGTAAAAATGCGACACCGCATTATCATCGAATAGATTTGTAGCGTGCATAGCCCCCTCATTGGGGTGATGCTTCTCAATGTATGATGCAACAGTTTCCCACCCTTTCGGCATTTTTCTTATTTCGCTCGTTATGTGAAACGTCGTTCGTCAAGCGAGCTATTATTTTAAAATTTATTTTGCTTGTTATTCAAATTACTCATTATGTGAGGTGCTTGTTATGCGAGGTTCTACTGTATAATTTAATTTTGTTAGAAAGAGTCTCTATGTAGTGACAAAACGAATATCTTAGATTTATGCTGGTATTAGCATTATGTGAAGTTTAAATGTGTTCTTTAATGAAATCAGCAGAAGAATTTGTGTACAAACAGTATGGACATCCCAATTACATTAGACATGTACACCACTATAAGTTTTGAAATGATGATTTGATAATGGTCATTATAGATGAAAACTTGTATCTTTACAAGAAATTTAAGTACACTAAACGACTGAGGCATTGTTGTTACAAATTCAATCAGTTACGAACACCACGCCATGTCACAACAAATTGGTTATAAAGAACCATGCCAAAGAAGCGATAGCTGCTGCTACAGGGACAATTATTTTAAAAGTAGGTTAGTGAGTCAAATTAGACTAATGTCTGGGAGCTAATCTGATCCGTTGACCTACCTTTTTATTTTTTAATTTGAAGTCAAAGTTTAATAATTTTTTCAAGAGCAAAATTTGACAATTTTTTTGAATAAAAATTTTACAATTTTTAAGTCAAAAATTCGACAGTTTCTAGGGTCAACCTACCATAGCAACACTCCATATAGATATGAAGATATTGATCTTCCTGCTGACTAGGTGTATTCATTTTTTAGTAGATGTGTTATTTTCTACAATTGTTATATAGAAAATACATCAGCAATAAAAACCCTACAGACTTTTTATTCATATTTCTGTAGAGATGTTATTTTTACAATTATTATCTTGACAATACATTAGCATTAAAATTCTTACTGACTAGATTGATTGAATTTTCTACTCTTCTTGGTGTTGAAACACTTTATATACCAATGATGTGTTGTAATTGGTGAATAGTGGTTGTGGTGTATTTTAACTAAACAATGAAAGAATGATAGCGGTAAAATTAAAATACTAGACCAATTTATAGTTGATGCTCATTACGTGTTGAATGTGTAATTGGCTCCGTGGACCAACCTGTCTGTGGCAGTCTACTGACACCTAATGTAATGCACTACATATTCGTTGACTTACCATAAATTTAATTTATTTAATGATTTACTTTATCTAAAATTCAAATGTATTTTTCAGCGAACAAAAACAATCTCGACTAGTACCATGATCTCCAAGGCGCATCCACCGTGCAACAGTATGGTTCCCTGTTACGAGTCTGAGAAGTTGAGCAACTATATGTGTGAGTTTTATTATAGATGTAAGAGTGAAACGCTGTTGCCTTTTATTCTCCTATCATGTGATATTGAACAAGCATGTGCAGTTCAACTTGTTTATGCAAAGCGCAGCCTCGTTATTGTCTTGCTTCCCTTTCTTGGTGTTGTGGTGGACGATGGATTGCCATCACCATGTCAGATTCTTTTTGGTATTTCACCAAGGTTGTGACTAGTTAGTTCAACTAGCAATTGAAATAATTCGTCATGTGCAGGGTAAGATTTTTCTTGTGCTACTAATTGAATGTCACTCATAATGATATAAATTTTTTAGCACCTAGGAAGGAATATACTTTCATAGCTTTCAATTTTTTTGAAAGCACCATGTTGTCACAGGGTTGAATTCTAATCACTAAATGGTTGGAGCATCCTGATAAATTTGGGCTGGCATTAGTGATTAGCTTTTGAACTGGAATGATATATTTATTTGGTATTTTAAAAGTTTTGCTCTAAAAAAATATTTGAGTACTGAATTATTTGATATCTGGAGTCAACATGTGTCAAGGCTACTTAGGTCAATCAGGTAGTTATTAATCACTTTTATTTTAATATAGTGGGTTTGTCTTGAGTGCATTTAATTTGGCTTAATGAATAAATTTTGCATTTGTATAAGATATTTAACAAGTAATTTTTATTGACTGTAATGTTATTACCTATACTTTTAAGCTCAAGGTGTCAGTAAGTGATTCTTAACTTTTGGCTGTCAAGAGATTTTTTATTATTATTTTAATTTTTAATGATGTGCCTTACTACGTACCTAGACATAGCCGGAAAAAAAGTAGATACTAGGATAACTACCAACCGCGGAGAGTGGGGGATTCGCCTGCATACCAAAAAGAAACAAAAAAAACACATCGCCGACGATTATCTATAGTCTCCATGAAATCAATAAGGTAATATTTCACGTTCAAAGTTTTTTATTCACCAAATTTGTTATATTCACAGATCAGGAGAAAACATCAATGTTAAAAACAATGCTCGGGTACGATGAGACCGTGGAATTAGGAGAGGAAGAAGAAGATGACGCCGTAGAATTTTTGGATACAATAATGCAGTGTTAGTTAGCAGCTGGAAGTTATAAAGCGGCAGAAGGAAAGTTTAGTTATAAAGGAAAATAAAATTGTAAGCGAGTCAAAGGTGTCAGACAATTTCAAATGTAAATATTTATGTTAACGTATTGTTCCTAAGTTAATTACTTTCAGTGTATTTAGTAAGTAGTTATTTTTTATTGTAAATATTAATAATTCGAATAAAAGTCAAGTTTATTTTACATTTGTGATGCTTGATTATTTATTTAAAAAAAAAGGTTAATACAATTTAGATAATTTATAGTATATTTATTCTAAAGTACATTTTCTAATAATACTTTTTATAAATTACAATTAAAAAAAATCAATATGTAGTGAAATTTGTTTTCATTTACACATTACTCAGAAATTAAATATTGACAATGTCTCCTGTAGAACCTTTATTAATTATGTAGACATCTTTGTTTGGGCCAATATGTAATGCTCCAATTTGCAATTTGTACATTTTCCGATTTAGTTACCAATTTAGATTAATTTTAGTCTCATGGCGCCACCTCTTATTCCATTGCTACACTATGTTTAAGGTTATACTTGTTTCAGTTTTCATAGACTGGTAGTTTATTCGTTTAAGGGCTTTAATTTCTGTTCTACTGTTATCAGCTCTAGCATTTGCCAAATCTCATATTTTGACTTGGGAATTTGATAAATTGTTTTCCTTTATTTCAATACCATTGTTAATTACTTAACATGGGATTTTAAGTTTGCAAATGAAATTCCTTATATTTTGAAGGTAGTGTGGTTAAGTATCCTGTTTACCAGGATTTTCTAATTAATGCACTGGAAGATAGCAACTAAGTTGATGTGATATATACTGATATATCTAAAGCATTTGATAGGGTGTGCCATAATTTGTTGGTGGAGAAACTGTATGCTTTAGGAATTCAAGATGTTTACCTACAATGGATTTCTTCTTATTTGTCTGGCAGATCTCAATATGTACATATTTGAGGTGTTACATCTAAAGGGATTACTATGACCTGGAGAGTGCCGCAGGTGTCTCACCTTGGCCCCATATTATTTTTGTTTTCATAAACGGTGTTGTTTCTGTGTTCACATCTACTCAGTGCTTACTTTATGCGAATGACATTAAGTTCTTTATTCCTGCTAATTTTTACATGAATTGTTTACGTATTAAGCGTGACCTTGATAATTTAGTTTCTTATTGTGAACGTAATTTATTAAGTCTTAATGTTGCCAAGTGTAAAACAATTAGTTTTTACAGATGTAAGAATCCGATCAGATTCATCTATCATATCAACAGTATTCCTCTGGAATTTGTTAACAGTATTTCTGACCTGGGTGTTGTATTTAATCGGGAATTGTCTTTTTCTGATCATATAGATCATATACTGTTTAAATCATTTAGAATGTTAGATTCCATTAAAAGAAACAGCATAGATCTATTTGACATATGTTCCTTGAAGTTGCTGTATAACACATTAGTTTTAAGTATTCTAGAATATAAATCTGGTCGCCTTATTACAAATGTCACATAGATAGATTAGAGCGTGTATAAGATAAATTTATTAAATATCTACTATGGAAACTTGAGTTTCCTTATGACAATCTTGACCATATAATCAGAAGAAAGTTAGTAGGAATGCTAAGCTTAGAACAGAGACGTAAGAATAACATGGCTTTCTTTATGTATAAGCTTTGGAATAACATGGTTTATAGCGTAGACTTATTAATTATTGGTCTAAGGATAACTCGTAAGAATACAAGGTATATTGCTGTATTTAGTGAAAGTAGGCATAGAACTAATTATGGTTCAACTGATTGTGTATCAATGCTATGTAGGACTTACATTAGATTTTTGTATAAGTCGACACCTTCAGGTGTAACTACACTGAATTTAGAAACAAAATTTTAGAATTATCTTAATTTAAGGCTTTAAGGCATGTTTTCGTTTATTTTATTTTTATTATAGTGTGTGTCAATTGGAATTATCTGTATATACACGCGGATGTAAATAAATACCTTATAGGCATTACTCATTTAACGATTCTGGTTAGTATGGTTTGATTTTGAATATTTCGATCTAATACATTTTGGATTTAACCTTTTGTTTTATTTTGTTCTTACGCCTTAGTTACTTCTGTCTTAGGATGTTTTACCTGTCCGTCTTTGCCAGTGTATGAAACCCTATTTGAATATTTGGCAAAACTTCTCTACATAAAATTGATGTCACTGTCTGCATGCTGAACATCTGGAAGGTTTATTGCCTAGTGCATTATAAACACCTGGGTACAACTTGAATTTCAAAACCATAAATATTGAAGAACTAAAATCCACTAACTGCGGTCTTAAGTTAAACATTCTATGCTTTTACTGATGTATTTATATGCAACTAACAACACTAATCTTACTTTATTCTTATTAATAAAAATGAAAATTGTTTATGATACCTAACAATTTAAATTGAACCAAACTTATTCTGCAACTACATTTTCCGCTCTGGATTCTCTCAACCATAATTGTAACAAAATATTACTTTTACTACTTACTCCAATTAATTGCTCTGTTACTAAAGACCATATTAAGGTATCTGTTTACAAAAATTGCTAGTATCCCGTCAGGATACTTCTTATTATTTTATTTTGCTTTAGAATCTTTTATTATGTTAGCTACTTGTACGCATCTTCCTACCCATTAAATCGGCGCATAATTTAAAACGTTTACGATAATATTTTTTATTATTATTGAAGTGGTCCGCAGGAAAGGGCTTTCTTTGGGGTCTCCACGTCAACCGACGAACTAGCAGTTTTAATTAACTACCATTGCACGTGATTTAAGTTTAGGCTATGCTTAGGTTCTACATACTCAGCAATATTAACTAAGCTGAATTATATTATCCAATTCTAATTTATTGTGCTAACATTTGTGGAGACCTATGTTATTATTTAACGTTTGATTCGTTACATTATACTGACAGTTTATACCTTCATTATATTTATTATTATAACTAATAACTTTATTACAGCTGGTTTGTCATGGCACTTTCACTTTGCAGTGGGATCGCGAAGTTTGTTCCTGTATTACGGTGTCCCTGGCGCCCTCTGAATATTTCTCATGTTCTTGTGGGTTTCACCTACACTACTTTATCGCAAGCAGCTAGCCGTAAGCTGGACATTCTTTTCTATGCGCCGTGACCTAGTCCTTTCCGTCTCCTTTTTTTTTTGTAACTCCTTCCGACCCTTTTTGGGAATACTACCCGCTTAAACGTTACAAATACTATTGTTTAACTTCTTAATTCCATCAGCTTGGAAATAAAAGTACCATAGTAGTAAAATACACTTTAATCCCTTTCTTTCTATCATTGCTCAATGCCAAAATTTGTTTTTATTGATTCTGCTTTCAAAACCTTATACCTTTGGTTCACGGTAAGTTTTTGCAATGTTTGAATGGCTTGCAGTAGGTACTTTTGTTAAAATGAACTTGAATTGAGAACATGGAACGATAATATACATCATTTAAGACAGTTGGTATAGATTAATACAATAAATTTTACTAATATTTTCTCATCTTAGTGCAATATCTTATGGACATATCTACAACAACAATTTTCAATGTTAAATTATAATAAATTTTCGTCGCAATAATTTAAAGCAAGCAGTTATGGTTTCCTTCTATTTAACAACTACGCAGTATAGCAGTAATTTATTCTACAAGGAATCTTGACACTACAAACTTACTGATGATTAATACGCTGGAAAAAATACAACAGCTGACGTCATGATTTTGCACCTGCAATTTATTTGGATACACGTGAGTGTTTGAAACTTTCCATTACTTTGAAAGTATAGTAAATTATTATGAGATTTCCTACGTTGATTATTAGAGTAACAAAAATATAAAGTAGTTTTTTTAAAGTTAGTAACACAACGAATGAATATCTAGTTTGTCAGTTATTTGTACACGCATTCAATGTGTTTTAAGATATTTAGAATGACAACTTATGTCAGATAAAAAAATAATATAGATTCTGTTTTCCTAATCTAGACGCCAGATGTAGTCTTGATTTAATTTTCACATTTTGCTTAAAACATTCAGGTCATGTAAAAGCTTTTTATTGGTGCTGAAGTTCGCGTATTTTCTTGGTAGATTACAGTTAAATTTGAGTATTTGCATTTTATAATCGTTGTTTTTTTATGACAAATCTTTGTTGTAAATGGTCAATGAAGTACTTCAATGATTATGGTAAAAATAAACTCATGTGTCATGAACTAATAATTTATTACATGTTTGCTTAAACTAAATTTTATAGAAATGATCCATTTATACATATTTATTTTGAATGTTAAACTTCACTAAAATTCTTTTATAAAAATTTTATGACAAGATAGTAATCATATATATATTGCAGTCACATGTATATAATCAGATTTCTATATATAAATAGAATTCCTTTTGTTTCTTTTGAAAGACGTTTTATTATTCAACATTTAAATTAGGAAAAAGAAAACTAGAGCAAACCCTCATTAAGTAAAAAGACAGAGTAATGAAAATGAATCCCTTTAGTATTTCACAGATGTTTAAAGTCACTTATTATATTTTTGGACATATGCTTTTGAGGACACAAATAGTGTCCATGTGGTGTTTTTGTTTGTTCACAGGTAAAGCTGAGACAACTGTTTGACATCTGGTGGTTGAGGTTTTGGTAAGTGTGTGCTAAAGAGTGAAATTCAAGTTTTATGGCTATGATAGTGGTGTTAAGATAAGGTTTCCGCATTCCCCTTATACAAACACAGTTAAATTTTGTTGGCACTTGTATTAAAAAATACGGTGGCGCCTATTAAAAATATTTTTGGTCGATTGTCCACCCATGACCCATGCTCATGATCTACCCAGAGCTAACACTCTACTAGCCGTTTAACCCTTAAGAGTTTTCTTTGTCTAAAGCCGTTTTCCATCCGACATTACCCTGGGCTTGGAGTATAAAGAAGAAAATCTCGACCTAGTGATATCAGATTAAAATAGAGAGTTTTAGTATATAGCTGATAGTCACGAGGACAAAGAGTAATAAACTTACAAAAAGTTTTAATTACCCATATATATATATATATATATATATATATATTTACATTACAAGGGGGACATCAACAATAAATAGGGAAAGTGACAACACGAACATAGTAGAAACGCCCAGGACATATGCTGAAGTGGTAGCAAGATCAGGACCGAGTAGGGAGACCAAACCTGGACAGGATTTTTAGACAAGGTGAAACCACTAAACATCACTGTACAAGTATGAACATCCAAGGGAATTTTTAAAAATAGAGGAAGAAGTTGAGCCAGAAATAATAGAAAAATTTTGTTTGCCCATAATTGATATTAAAATTTTTGAGAAAAATTTAGGAGCGTTATTAGATTCAGGAGCTGAGGCGAGTTTAATATCGGAGGAATTCGTCAATGAAATTAAGGATAAAGTGTGTGACAGGATAATGCCAATAAAAAGAAGTCACCTGATTGCGTCGAATAAAAAGCGATTTGGTGTTGTGAATAGCGTAGTTATTTTAAAAGTAGAGTTAGGTTCAGTTAGCTGTGAACAGGAATTTATAATTGTACCTTGGTTAAAGTTTAAAGGGATATTAGGGGTCAATTGTATGATGAAGTTAGGTGTTATAATAGATATGGAGAGGAAAATAGTTAGGATTGGGGATAGGATATGGCCCTGGAAGGCAAGTTATGATGTCACAGAAGATGACATGGGGTTATGTATTAATAGTATAGAGAGAGATGAGGAAGAGGTGAAAGAGATCGACTCTGGTGAATATAATGGGGAAAAGTTAGAAGAGGTACAATTGGTAGTGAACGAAGAGGCTGAACAAAGAGAGGTAAAGTCGAGTGCAACATTGTTAGAGTATGACGAGTCAGAGTTAATAATAGTAGAGGCGAAAGCAGCATTAGATTACACACAAGAGTTAAAAGTAAGCTTAAGTGAGTTAAGGGGCAAAGATAATTTTAGTAATTTGAAGTTGAATTTAGGAGATTTTTATGGAGTGAATATTGTACATAACGGGTCTAAAAGAGATGAAGAGTTTTCTTTAGAGGGAAAAGATGAAGCTGTTGAAGTAGTACCGTATGGTTTGTCGACATCGAGTGCAGCATTGATTAAAGCCATGCAGGCAATTTTAGGAGCGTATGAGCAGTTTTGCATACACTATGTGGACGATATTTTAATTTTTAGCGAAACTGAAAAGGAACATTACACTCATTTAGAGAGAGTTTCATTAGAGCTGAAGTTAGCAGGTTTAAGATTGAATATTGACAAGTGTGAGTTTTTTTCGAAAACTGTAAAATTTTTGGGATATGTAGTAAATCATGAGAGTATGTGTATAGACAAAGAACGATTGTCTGAGATTTTGAACTATCCCAGACCAAATAATATACGGAAATTAAGAGCATTTTTGTGAGTTATTAATTTTTATAAGATGTTTGTACCAGCAGTTTCTGAGAAGGCAGGGCCGCTGTTCAAACTCTTGAAAAAGGGAGTCAAATGGAAGTGGTCGGAGAGCCAAGAGGTAGCGTACTTAACCCTGTTGGAGCAGTTCCACGAACAACTTATTTTGAGGCATCCCAGATTTGACGTAGGGTTTATCTTAAGGACGGATGCATCGGATAGTGCCTTAGCGTCTGAGCTCTACCAGGTTCAGGATGGTGAGGAAATCCCTATATCGTTTGTTTCACGGACACTGAAGCCGCATGAGCTGAATTACACCATTAGTGAAAAGGAGATGGCATCAGTGGTTTTTGGCGTGAGTAAACTCAAATTTTATCTCATAGGTCGGCATTTTGTCATTGAGACGGACCATTCAGCGTTATGTGCCCTGATGAATACTCGATTCTCCAATAATAGAGTATATTGGTGGGGTTTATTGCTACAGGAATTTGATTTTGAGATAAAATATATAAAGGGAGAGAATAATTTTATAGCGGATGCCATCAGTCGGAGCAAAGATAATGTGAATAAAAGGCCTTGTGACATTATGATTGCCATAAATATTTTGAGACAAGATGAATCCATATACGGACATGAAGAGGTACTGAGGAATCAGGAGCAGAGTGAGGAGCTACTACGTATCAAAAGACGGTTAGAAACTGAACCGGGATTTAAAGGTTATAGGATGATAGAGGGATTTTTGTGCAAGAGGGTACAGGATCTGGAACTATATGTAGTAGATAGGGTGCACGCGGAGTTGATTGTGAAGGATCTTCATGTTAGGTATGGACACATAGGTGTTAGGAAACTTTGGCTCATATTTAGGGAAAACTTTTTCTCCATGAAAGATATTAGTGTCATCTATGTACATTGGGGAAATATAAAAATCACACGAGCCAGGATGTGATACAGAGCATACATGTAGAAAACCCATTGGACTTAATTGCAATTGATTACTTGAGTAACTTAGTGAGAAGTAGGAAGGGACATCAACATATACTAATAATCATAGATGTTTTTTCTAAATTTACTAAATTGTACCCAACTAAAGAGTGTAGTACGGTGGAGACTAATAGAAAATTAGAGTTATATTGTAGAGAGGTTGGAAAATTTAAACGTGTGCTGGCAGAGAATGCCACGTACTTTAATAACTAAAGATTTGTGAGTTATTGGGATCAACAAAATGTTAAGGTAGTTTTCTGCAGTATAAGGCATCCTCAGGCAAACCCAGCTGAGCGGTACATACAGGAAACTGTAAAATTTTTACGTCTGGCATCATACAGAGACCATCGATCATGGGAGGACAATCTGTCTAAGGTCGAATCTTTCTTAAATGAAACCCCGAGCACGGTTAGTGAAACCAGCCCCATAATGCTGATGAAACAGCAATATCCTGAGAGACCTTAACAGATTGTGCCTCGAGAGGCTGAATTTCAGCAATTGTTGCTTAATGTCAGGAAAAATTAAGAAGAAGGGAAGAGAAATATACCTGTACAATGAATGAAAAGATTAAGAAAAGAGTAAAATTCAAAATTGGAGATCTGGTTATAGTAAGAAGTTTGAGGGTAGGCAGACGAGAGTTGATGACGTGTGCTAAGCTACACTTGCCCTACGAAGGACCATTTAAAATTGGGGAGGTCGTAGGGGAGTGTACCTATGTTTTAAAAGATATAGAGACACAGGCAGAGAGGGGGAAATTTCACGTAAGCCTGTTATTTCCCTATTTACCTGAGGAAAGACAGAATGAGGAAAGTGAAACTTAATTGACAAAAAAATAGAGATAGGGGAATGGTAGAGTAAAATTTAAACAGATAGAGATAGAAATAGAGAAGTAGAAATAGGATAAATAGGGACAGGTGTATATGGAAAAGTAGAGATAGGTGAATAATAGAGTAAAATTTAAATAGATAGGGATAGAAATAGGTGTATATAGAAAAGTAGATGTAGAAGTAGGATAAATAAGGATAGGTGTTTATAGAAAAATAAAATTAGGTATAAGATAAATATGGGAGATAGTTAGATGTAGATATAGAGGTAAGTGTGTATAGTTAGCATAAGATATAAATAGCGATAGTAGGTAAGGTTAAAAATAACAGAGTGACATAAGTAAATAATGGCTAGAAGAGTATAAAAGGGAGGATAGGTAGAAAAGTACAAAAGTGAGGTACTTAAAGAGTCAATAAATGACGAAAGGGTAAAATAAAAAGAGAAAATAGATAGAATTGGAGGGTGAAGAGTCAATAATAGATAGAAATAGTTAGGTAGAAGGTAGTGATAGGTGTGAATAGTTAATTATAAATAAAGATAGGTGTAGATGGATAGAAATAAGTAGAGATAGGTAAAAATAGATAGAAATAGGTAAATAAGTAGTGATAGGTTGGATAAATAGGTATAGGTAGTGTTAGGTGAGTAGATAGGTGTATAGAAATAGCATGTAAGATTAGATGGTAGATAGCTAGATATTTAAATTCTAGAAAACATTGGAGAGTTTTCTTAGAATTGAAATATGGGGATTATGTTATGGATTCAAAGGGTTAAATTTGGGGTAAGCAATGCAATTTCAAACACCCTGTATAGAGCAACAAACAATTTATTTACGCGCAAAATTTATTTCATTGATTTCATTTAAACGAACAAGTATTGACGTATTTTATAATTAAGGATTGAAAAGTAATGGGTTCGTAAAGAAAACCAGTTTTAAAAACAAATAGAAACGCATAATTAATTTAATTTATTTTAATCCAACGTGTAATAGCATTAGAAAACGCACCGGGGTAGAGAAAATCGATAGTCCCAAGGCAAAAGGTTCGTTGTAACAAGCGAGGACGTCAGTTGTATCGAATACCGTGAAATATAAGCTCCGCGAATTGTTATTTTAAACAGTCAATAATTACGAACACCTGCATGTTTGAAAAGGTTACCTTCGTTGAATTTATATACATAATAACACGGGCTTCGTAGAATATATTTCCAACCGTCGGTTGCTCCGAATAAACAAGCTAACCAAGTTTCTTAACGAGAGTAGGAGATCCACGATCAATAATATGCTACAGATAAAGACGGATATAAAAGCAGCGATTTCAAAACGCACGTATTCAATCCACGTGGAGTCAGGCGACGCGGTCAGCTATATCGATTTTGGTATAACTCAAGTGGGGTTGGAACGCGACATCTAATATGCATAAGACAGAGATAAAAATATTACAGGCGGAGTTTTATAACGACACAGGACTGTATCATTAGTTGAAATAGCGAGTTTTACAACGGACAAACACGCGACAGGTGAATGCGATTTTTCGGATTAAATTGTGTGTCCCCGAGTTAAAATTCTGAGAGCTTTAAATCAGTTAGATTAAAATTTGCAGAATTATTATTTTAAATGAAGTATTTCGCGTAAGGTGTGGCCGAGAGGGGCCTTTTGAATTGTATAAATACTATAAGAAAAGTAGCAGCGTCCTCTTGGTAGTTTCGTCGCCTTTTTGTATTTTCATCGCTTTAGAATACGTATACTAAACAACCGAGGTGATAGTAGAAGCTTGTGACTATTGAAAATTTGTATAGTTCAGTATTAGCACTCATAACATGGTAAGTTGAGACCTTCTAGTTATTAACAGGTGTAGTGTCGAGTGAATTAAATTAACCGAGGTCCAACTAATACCATAACAAGCTAATAAATCAATAAACAAAAGTATAATGTTACTTGAATTTGTATGCGGTGATAGTATGGTAATTGGTAGCAAGGCGCTTGGTTATCATCTATCTGGAGGATCAGAGCGCATAATTACGAAGCCGAGGGGTTCTGGAGGATCAGAGCGCATAATCACGAAGTCAAGGGGTTCTAGAGCATCATCCCAAGGAGGTGGAAGGCTTGAAGCATTTTCCAGGTAACACATTTGAATTTGCTGTTATTAGATAAACTGTTGGAATTATTTGTGATGTGTGAGTGAACTTTGATGGGTATTTATGGTTATTTAACGTATTGGAAAAGATATGTGTACTTGACAATTATGAGGGCATTTTAAATATTGAAAAAAGAGGTGTATGTAAAGCTTACTAGATTTCATTACGAATTTAAATTGGATTGTTAAGGGTACATGGGTTGTTAAATTTGTAGTAATTTTATGCAAGGTGAAAGGCATACATTAATAAACTGGGTTATTATGAGCTCACCATACTCCAGTGAATAATAAATATAGGGTATTATTTGGGGTCCATCTACTCCAATTGTATTAAATGTGTTTACTAATAAAAATTTAAAACAAGGACTTTACAAAAATATCACTTATTGAATTGTAACCAAATTGTATATTTCGGTGAATAATTGTTTGCACATAGCGGTAAATAAAGATTGTATGATTGTTGTATTTTTTTGTGATTTTATTGAATGATGTGTTAGTGGAGAGGAAGAATGATTGTAAATTTGGGTATCCAAGAAGACGCACAGCTGAGCTAGCCAGGGAAGCTGCAAAGATATTTTGAAGCAGAAATCAGGGTAATAAATTTTTTTTGTTTTGAATTTTTTATTTTGATAAGTATTTAATGACTCACTCTCGATTCTTAAACTTGAATCCCCGATCCACAGCAATATATATATATATATATATATATATATATATATATCCTACTATCATTTTTGCACACGATAGACCGGAATTTGCATTCACACTTGCATCTCTTGTAAACTTATTACTGTATATCGGACGCAAGATACAACTTTTCACTTTTTGGCGTTCTTGACACTGCGCTTCCTTGCCTAAGATGTTTAAAAGGAAGAAGACCCAAATTGGTAAGATTTGAAATATGTCAAAGTCAATAGGTTTTTGTGCAGATTTTTATTTTAAATATTTAAGAAACACAAAATGGACTTAAAATTGATAGGAAAATGTAAAGAAATCGTATAGTTTTAGGCTAGCGATTTTCCGTTGAGAGCGCCACAGAATATATTTTAATATACGGAATATTCTATTGTGTTATCATCTTTACAACCGCTAAATGGCAACACAGCGCGACGCCAGTTAGTCTCCTTAGATGATAGTGCGACGAGCAGTTTTGTAGAAGCTGCGTCCATAGAGTTTGCTACAAACTTTTATTCACATATATATATATATATATATATATATACAGGGTGTCCAGATTTTAATTGCACACTATAGGAATATCCTGAACTACAAATGTTATCCATAGATTGCTAGATATTGGCTAAAATACAAATTTTGCGATTTTCAACTTTTCTTAATAACTTCGTTGTTATTATAGTTAGAAGGATGAAATTTGGTATGGTAACATAAGACATAATTTTGCATTTAATGACGATTTACAAAATGTTCTAGATCTATTACATTTTTTGTCGCGATAGTCAACTTTTTTTTTGTTATGGCCGCCATATTGGATTTTTTCGTCAACGTATAGAAAAAAAATTTACTTCTGTATTTGACTAGTCTAATACTAGTGGTTACTTACCTGATGGCGTTCTTGTTTTACTCTTGCCATCTTATAGAAGTTTTTTCGAAGATATTTCTGCTTATTGTTTTTGGTTGTTTCATAAGGGTTATAAACCACTTCATCCCGAAGAGATCCAGTGAGATCGAAACTAGTTGATGAATGTTTATTCCCTTTATGAAACAAACAAATTCTTTCATTTATGGCTATGCAAAGTACTAGCTTGCTTTGTATAATTAAAAACTTTCTTTCGATTTTTCGTAAAGTTAGTGTTTATTTATACATCGTATATACTGTTTTATTTATTAAATTTGCTATAAGCAATTAGTTTTCATTTTTACTATGTATATATATATATATATATATATATATATATATTGCTGTGATCCTCACCATTATCTTCAGGAACTGGCCCTTTCAAGAAAAAAACATTCGAGCTCCACAGATTGGGCGTCAAGAATGCTGTGAAACCTACGAAAAGCTATTAACTTAACTGGTCCGTTGACTTTCTTCTGTTAATCGCCTCTTTACTCTTTTCCACCTCGGCTGCTCACCTAGTTAAAACTTTCATCCTCATTCAAAAAAAAAACAAATACATTCCTACCACAAACACCAACGTTAACTCTATTTACATCAATATTCATAATACATTAAAATTTCAAAATTAAATTTCAGCATAAATTTCAGTATCAGAAAACTTCAAGATTAAATTTATTATCATTTTAATGTGCATCCAGAATTAAAGTCCTTGTAGGATGCCTATTAATTAATATAACAATAAATGCAGACCTGAGTCTGAGTACAAAGGAGCATCTCCACCCCTTTACGTTAATTAACCAGGTTCGTCTAATTGAGCTCAAAGACATACCCAAATTTTCATCATAATCAAGAACATAAATACTAAATACCCCTTTCTACTTAAACAAGAAAATTTTACCTTAAAATTAAAAATTTGTTGTTAGTACAAATTCACTACTGTCCATTTTAAGTAAACAAATTATAAAGTTATTCAACACACACCAAAACATCAAAAATCGAACAACAAAGCATAAGTTACCTGAAGGTTAATGCACTCGTGGCTCCAATGTACATCGTCCTCTGTTAATCACACCATTCCAACTGGGTTATGTTTAGGTCCTCGGATTACTGGTCGCCTTTAAAATTTTCTACACCACCATTCATCTAAAGTTGTTTCAGTGCTTTTCCGGAACTCATCTGTGTATATCTGTATCTTGTTTTGTAGATCCAATCACGTCCACGAACCACTTAATCATTTAACACCCCCGAAAAATAGCAAAGAAATTCATACTTCTTTCACGCTATACGCCAAAACTGCCTACTTTTGTGTATTCATTTGTCGTTGCAAATTTGAATAATTGGTACAGTGATACTAGACTTTATTACCTTGCATCTTCTTTTCTAAGTGCACTAAATTACTTTCATCGTAGTACGTAAAGAGCAAACTGTTTTAAATCACCAAAATATACGAGCAAACTGTTTAAATTATTCAATCAACATCGAAAACTAAGAGCACTGTTTAAAGCATCGCATAATCAAAATCTAAGAGCTCAACTCATATTAACACGGGTATATATAATCGCTAGCCTATACGTCGCTTTTGTCCCCAAAACGGACAGTTTATAGAATTTCGTCATTCTATGTTCCCTTTTCGATCGCTCGGCACAGCTTCCACAAAATTTGCACACGTCCAAGTTTAAAATCTATGAAATTTCGACACGACTCGCAACGTCTGAGAATAACTAATTAATTTTTATACAGAAATGTTATTTTTACCTCTCATGTTTGCCTCTTATTTTCAACCAATCGCAACCCAGTGACGTTGCTCAAATCACGCCTTTTACTATCTGTGTCTCTGTCTTGCGCATATTATCCGTCTCTATCTACCCTGTTCTGAGTGGTACTAATCGATATTCTTTAGTATCGGTTATTTTCAATCCACGTGGACTGTGAAATAACCCACCTTATTAGCATTTCTCGTGAATATTAAGCGACGGTTTCTCCAACATTCTCTGTAACCATTTGTTATCTGCAAAATTTACGCAGAACGAGACTTTTAAAAATACGCAGGTGTTCACTCGTCCTACTTCTAACTAACACTTCTACGATTTGAATATTATTGGGTTTTTACAAGCTTTTATGCATATTATATGTTACTAATGGTTCAATTAACTTCAATTAAAATAATACCCTTTAATTTTTAGTGAATCCTAAGCAAATATTCAATTATTATCTGTACATTTTGTTTAATACTCGTTACCCAAACTTGAATCAATTAATATAAATTTTGCACGTAATTTCCATTTGTTTCTTTACTCGGAATAATTAAATTACACGTTGAGCATTTTAATACTGCTTCTTTTTATAGAAAGCGTCTTGTAAATAATTTAACTCCCTTATTTTTAATGAAACGAATGAATTTTTATGCTTCACGGTTTTAATAACGCGTACCTTTTCCCAAAGCTTCTACACGGTGATTAAAATTATTTGATGTGATTATTTAATTTTCTACCCTGATCTAAATTTGAGTATTTTTCCCCTATTTGAATACAAATAATCCCACTTATTTGAATGCAAATATAAAGCATTTAGACTGCCAAAACTAATTTACAAAACAAATTGTCTATCTTTCTCTACCCTTACCTATCTAACTTACCTATCCTTTATCCAATCCAAAAAATATTTACACCTATCCTATATCCCTATCCTATTCCTAACTATCACCTAATTTTATAAACTGAAATTATCCCTAACCTCATCCTACTTATCCATCTAATCCTATATACATCCTATATACCTATCCTATCACTAACTTTTAATTAATCTTCACTATTCTCACTTCCCCCTAACTAATCCTATATACCTATCCTATTCTTATTCTATTCCTAACTTCCCACTAATCTTATATGAAATATCTATACTTAACCTATCTTATTTTCTTCCTACATTTAATCTTTATTCTCATCCTAAACACATATTTCTAACTATCCCCCATATTTATCCTATACCTAGCTTTATTTTCTATAAACACTTATTTCTACTCTTCTATATACACCTATATCTACTCTCTATTCTATATCTATACTAAAATTCACCTATCTCTATCCTTTGTTCATTAAGTTATTTAAATCGAACTCTCTTCTTGACCCTCCAAGTCTTTCTTCTCACCATCCTAATACTCTTCATTCCTATTTCTCCCCCTTCTATATCTATACTTATCATCCCTATTATCTCACATACAATAAACTTATCATCCCTATTATCCTGACTCTTAAATATTGCTTCTTCTTCAGTCTCTACACTTGTCTGTTTCTTATTCATTATTATTTCCTTTTCTGCCGACAAACCAAACGATATTACCTTAAAATTATCGATTTTTCTCTCTACGGAAAATCCTATGTACCTTCTAGAATTCTAGTGTAATGGAATCAGCCAGAATGAATTCCTTAAATCTACTTTATTAAAAACAAACTTGCCAATTAACCTCGTCAAAAGTGTGTCCATGGATGTTGGACAATGGAATTGCGGTTTGGTCCGTTGATTAATTTTTCGTGCATCTTTAATTAATTCTGCCTTCACCTGCTCCCGATATGCTGCTGTTGCTTCTACCCCCACTAATTCTGCATGTTTTTGTACTAAAGCTTGAACCTCTACTATCCTATCCTCTGGACATCTTATTGTGTTGATCTGTTTACCTTCATCATCCTCTACCTCTACTACATTAATATTCAACCCCGTGTCATCCTCTGTGACTTTATAACTGCCCTTCCATGGCACTACCCTATCCTTAATCCTTACTACCTTCCTTTCCATATCTATCAAAACCCCTAACTGCATCATACAGTCAACACCTAAAATGCTCTGAAACTTCAGTCCAGGTACAATTACAAACTCCTGTTCACAGCTTAAACCTCCTACATTTATCCTAAGCACCACAACACTATTTACTACAGCAAACTTCTTTTTATTTGGAGCTACTAAATGACTACGCTTTATAGGCATAATTCTATCACAAACCTTATCCCTAATTTTGATGACGAATTCCTCCGATATTAAACTCGCCTCTGCCCCTGTATCAAGTAATACTTCTACATTATTCTCAAAAATTCCTATATTAACAATTGGCAAACATAATTTTTCTACAGTTTCTGGCTCTACTTCCTCCTCAATTTTGAAAAATTTTCTTGGATGTTCATATACATTTACACTGAAATCTAGTGGTCTGTCGCGTTCTAAAAATCCTATCTCGTCCTGTTTTCAGTGCTTGGTCCTGGCTGTGCTTCTACAACCTGTGCGTACGTCCTCCTTGTATTTGTATCCGCGTCCCTGTCTCTATTCGGCGTGCTCGTCACAGTCCTGTTTACTTCCGGTAAACTGTTCTGTCTCATGTAACTAGGTCTGGGCGTCGGTCCCCTAGTCGCACTATTGCTTCTGTATTCCTGTCCTCGTCGTTCCCAATTCGGTCGAAAATTCCTATTGTAGTCCGGCCGTCTCGCAAAATTCTGTGTCCTGTTGTCAAACCTAACCGTGTTAATGTTTCGTTCTCGTATTTCTCTTGTCCGTCCTACACATACATCGTCATATCTCTGCAAATACTCCAAAAAGGTCTCCCGTTCTGTGATATTTTGTAAGGCCACGTGTTGTCTAGTTTCCAGTTCAAAATGTCGTGATAAGTACTTGATTATCTGTCTGTCCGTCAATGGTTGATTCAGTTGTTTGGCCACACTGTACTTTCGAATGGCATATTGCTCCCTAGATCCTGCAAACTCTCCCTTAAATTTTCCTGTAATCAAGTCGTCCCTAATCTGATCCTGTTTGTGATCACTCCAGTAGTGTTGTAAAAATTTGTTTTCAAGGTCCTTGAGCGGGAAACTCAGGGAAGGTGGAGCGAAGTAGGCACCCCTGAAGTTCCACCTCCCGGAGCAGTGAACTGTAATCGTCGGGGGGTTAGACACTAGTGGAAGAAATGCGAAGATACGAAGGACCGAGATTTAGAAAATGAACACTATTGCAATATAACAACTCACAACGATAATCTGGTGAACTTTATGGAGTAAGTAAATTAAACAATTAATCGTACACCGTGTAGTAAGAGGATCATATATTATAACGTCAATAAGAATTAGAAATACAGCGAAAAGCACAATTTACAGTATATTAAATTTCTGAATTATTCGAACTTGTATAAACATAATACTTTTATCACACTATTAGGAATTCATAATACATATGCCGCGTATCAAGTTCACTAACGTATTTTGTATGATACGTCAATGGAAAGGGTCATTGCATTAATACCACGCAAGTACGAGATAACTTGTCGTGATACCAGATTAAGAAAAATGGTTATTATTTACTATTATAACCGGAAAGATCAATAACTATTACGATTGTAAGAACACGCACCTGTGTTGAGAATACAAATTACTATGCATAATGATCGCCTCGTATTTCAGTTAATCAATAACTATTACGATAGGAACGATTCATTACAATTTGCACACTAGAAATAATTTATAGAACAAAGATAATCACAGCCCGCGCGAATACGACTGTAAACTAGGAAAGTTGAAGCAAAACTCTATTGTTTGTCTATTAAAACCAAGGCAGGTGAGCGCTGCACGTGCTCAAGGTTATCTTCCTGCCTGTAGGGCAGGCTATTACATAGAATTGAACATTAATATGCTCTAAGAAATAATAATAGAGCATTTTTGAACGTAATTAATCTTATTGAAAATAAAGAAGATTTTACGAATACGAAATAATTTAGGAAACTCCAACAGTCCTGATACGTGTCTATATCCTGTCCTACTAAATTGTACCATGCTTCCGCATTGTCCTTTAATAAAGCCTTTATCGTATTCAGTTTAGTCTGTTCGTCAAATAAATTTCCCACTAGATTTCTTACACTATTAATAAAAATTTGTGGATTTACCCTGTTATCGCCATAAAATTTCATGTGTTGGTCCAATGATACGCCACCTGTATAAAATCTGGGACCATCCCCCGTTAAACTTGACATGTTGTATTTAATACTACTAACTTCGCGTTCTACCCTGCCTAACTGATCCCTACATGAGTCCGTTACTTCAGTCATTTTTACATTTATTTCTTCTTCACAAAATATGCGTACTTCGGACCTTAAATGTCCCATTTCCGGTCGAAGACCTGTAATATCACGCTCATTTTTATCAACCCTATTTTCAACTTCCCCCATCTTTACGGTAAGACTATTTTTAAATTCTGTAAATTCTTTAGTCGATTGCTCAATTTTCCCGCTTATCTGCTCTAATTTTCGGTTGCACTCCTCCGTCGCTCTATTCGATTCTTCCCTAGCTCTATTAGCTTCATCGCTTAGCTGTTCTAATTTTCTATTGGATTCTTCGTTCATCCTCTCTAGCATTCTCATTATCATCTCGTTTCCTTGATCCCCTGATTCCGTCCTCGACTGATCTCTACTGCCTCCAGCTTCTTCCATTTTCGGATTTTTCTCACACAATGCACTATCGTCACTTCCAATTTCCACTCCTTGACTCCTTAACCACTCCTTTCTCTGCATACGTTCTAATCACTCTCACACACTCTAAAATACTCTTAAATTTATACACAAACAGAAACTCTCTCTCTCAGATCGCCAGTTTCCTGGAATAAAATCACAAAAATTTTATTTGGAACTCGAGCCTCACTTTTGGGTCGCCAAGAATGCTGTGATCCTCACCATTATCTTCAGGAACTGGCCCTTTCAAGAAAAAAACATTCGAGCCCCACAGATTGGGCGTCAAGAATGCTGTGAAACCTACGAAAAGCTATTAACTTAACTGGTCCGTTGACTTTCTTCTGTTAATCGCCTCTTTACTCTTTTCCGCCTCGGCTGCTCACCTAGTTAAAACTTTCATCCTCGTTCAAAAAAAAACAAATACATTCCTACCACAAACACCAACGTTAACTCTATTTACATCAATATTCATAATACATTAAAATTTCAAAATTAAATTTCAGCATAAATTTCAGTATCAGAAAACTTCAAGATTAAATTTATTATCATTTTAATGTGCATCCAGAATTAAAGTCCTTGTAGGATGCCTACTAATTAATATAACAATATATGCAGACCTGAGTCTGAGTACAAAGGGAGCATCTCCCACCCTTTTACGTTAATTAACCAGGTTCGTCTAATTGAGCTCAAAGACATACCCAAATTTTCATCATAATCAAGAACATAAATACTAAATACCCCTTTCTACTTAAACAAGAAAATTTCACCTTAAAATTAAAAATTTGTTGTTAGTACAAATTCACTACTGTCCATTTTAAGTAAACAAATTATAAAGTTATTCAACACACACCAAAACATCAAAAATCGAACAACAAAGCATAAGTTACCTGAAGGTTAATGCACTCGTGGCTCCAATGTACATCGTCCTCTGTTAATCACACCATTCCAACTGGGTTATGTTTAGGTCCTCGGATTACTGGTCGCCTTTAAAATTTTCTACACCACCATTCATCTAAAGTTGTTTCAGTGCTTTTCCGGAACTCATCTGTGTATATCTGTATCTTGTTTTGTGGATCCAGTCACGTCCACGAACCACTTAATCATTTAACACCCCCGAAAAATAGCAAAGAAATTCATACTTCTTTCACGCTATACGCCAAAACTGCCTACTTTTGTGTATTCATTTGTCGTTGCAAATTTGAATAATTGGTACAGTGATACTAGACTTTATTACCTTGCATCTTCTTTTCTAAGTGCACTAAATTACTTTCATCGTAGTACGTAAAGAGCAAACTGTTTTAAATCACCAAAATATACGAGCAAACTGTTTAAATTATTCAATCAACATCGAAAAACTAAGAGCACTGTTTAAAGCATCGCATAATCAAAAATCTAAGAGCTCAACTCATATTAACACGGGTATATATAATCGCTAGCCTATACGTCGCTTTTGTCCCCAAAACGGACAGTTTATAGAATTTCGTCATTCTATGTTCCCTTTTCGATCGCTCGGCACAGCTTCCACAAAATTTGCACACGTCCAAGTTTAAAATCTATGAAATTTCGACACGACTCGCAACGTCTGAGAATAACTAATTAATTTTTATACAGAAATGTTATTTTTACCTCTCATGTTTGCCTCTTATTTTCAACCAATCGCAACCCAGTGACGTTGCTCAAATCACGCCTTTTACTATCTGTGTCTCTGTCTTGCGCATATTATCCGTCTCTATCTACCCTGTTCTGAGTGGTACTAATCGATATTCTTTAGTATCGGTTATTTTCAATCCACGTGGACTGTGAAATAACCTACCTTATTAGCATTTCTCGTGAATATTAAGCGACGGTTTTTCCAATATTCTCTGTAACCATTTGTTATCTGCAAAATTTACGCAGAACGAGACTTTTAAAAATACGCAGGTGTTCACTCGTCCTACTTCTAACTAGCACTTCTACGATTTGAATATTATTGGGTTTTTACAAGCTTTTATGCATATTATATGTTACTAATGGTTCAATTAACTCCAATTAAAATAATACCCTTTAATTTTTAGTGAATCCTAATCAAATATTCAATTATTATCTGTACATTTTGTTTAATACTCGTTACCCAAACTTAAATCAATTAATATAAATTTTGCACGTAATTTCCATTTGTTTCTTTAATCGGAATAATTAAATTACACGTTGAGCATTTTAATACTGCTTCTTTTTATAGAAAGCGTCTTGTAAATAATTTAACTCTCTTATTTTTAATGAAACGAATGAATTTTTATGCTTCACGGTTTTAATAACGCGTACCTTTTCCCAAAGCTTCTACACGGTGATTAAAATTATTTGATGTGATTATTTAATTTTCTACCCTGATCTAAATTTGAGTAATATATATAAATATATATATATATATATATATATATATTGCTGTGATTACTTCTGTGAGTTGGGTTGCTAAAATTTTCCCTTTGACTTAAGTACAGCGAATTGTGTTTGTGAGGATACATTAGAAAACATGATTTTATTGTCTTACCTTCCTGTTTCCTTTTTTTGCTTAGCTAACTCAGCGGAAATTATACCGTGGAATTTTTGAAAATGAATGGAAACAGAAATCTTAAGAAGCATCTATACATTCAAAAACATTTTTCTTTCAATAAGAAGAACTTATAAAACAGTTTACAGGTTTAGTTTATACAGAAAATTATTCTTAACTTACATATTTACTAAAATAACTTTTACCTACTCTTTGTTAACAGGTACAAAAATCCTCTCTAAGTAATAAGTGGGTAATTCGCCGATCTTCTATTACCATGCATGTAGTGTGATTAACCAATAACACTTTACACATAATATATTAAAGATTAAGATGCTTCGAATTCTGACTTTAAAATTTGCTGCAAACTATCCCCTTAACAAACAATAAAATCGAGAACCTATTTTAATTAAAATTACAAAATATTCAAATATTCTTATCAGTAACAAACAAAGAATCGTAATTTGTACTTGCAAAATATAGCGCTTGTCAACATCTCATTTGCAACGTAATTAACGGTGTTAAAAGCTTCTTAGTTTCATCTTAAATCTTTATCAGTTTTTAAAGTACATTCACTTTCAATTGATTAAACTCAGCAATAGCCCTCGCATCTAGATTATTTATGTGATAATTATGTAAAATTACATATTACATTTTGTACAGTGAATTATGAATTGCTCGAACTTATACGTTCAAATCTTTACTCAAATTTACATTGTCGGTCTCGTAAAAATAAATGGAATCTGAATGATAATTACTTCCGTTTATTTACAAAATAATCTCAATACGTCATCATTCCAGATTCTTCCCGATTTATTTAAAAGCATGAATCAATCATTCTGGGTGATGTATTTTTTACGCGAATGGCGCGTTGTAATGGGCTAATTTGTGTAAAGTGTGTTTATGTTTATCGTAAAATGTGTGGTTTATCTTTTTTCTAACGCACAAAGTTAAAGTTCGCAATCTCCTTCTTTCATATTGTAATACGCAAGGTTATTAAACTTATCTTTTATGGCATTTTAATCGCTCTATTCTTCGTATCGGAGCGTTTATTCATTTATACAAATAATCCACTTATTTAGTGACTTTTACATCATTTGTTAGTAACGTGACGTATTTGAAAATTCTACAATTAATGTTTTGTTTGAAACTCATAAAGTGAAAAGTTAATTGTTATCTTCACATTGAATTTACATTCTAATAAAAACACGGATTTCCGTATTTTTAATCGCGTTTTAGGGTATCTTTAACAAGAATGAATTTTATCTTTGGTTTTAAACAATCTATACACGGAAGTCAATTACATAATTAATTAAAGCTGCAAGCACTTTTGGCATTTTTGTTATTTCTAAAGCGGTTACTTCGTTTTCGTAGATTAACACTGCATAGTTACTGTTGTGCGATCATTTGTTGTAAAGGGCTGCTTTGAAATTTATTTTGACGAACGCTTGAATTCTCTTATAGTGAACTAGTAGTTCTGAGTGGACAATATGTGGGGCTCAGACATGTATGTGTGTGTGTGTGTGTGGGCGTGCATGCGTGCGTGCGCAAATGTGTGAGCATATGCGCGAGCGTGTGCGTGTATCATAGCAAACATTAGCGGTGATACTTGGCATGTTACTAATGATTTGGAGCTTCATGTAGCGAATATAGGTTCGTACTCCAGCTAATCAGTTAAATAAATTGTACAGTTTTGATGAAGTATCAGAAAACCAAAAGTGTCAGGCGCAAGATATCATTGATTCTTTTAATTAAATTAATTACGAAGATAAACTTGGACGTACTAACAAAATGCAGATGGACATCAGTAGACGCAGGAGGTCGGTTCTGGGACCTGTTCTACCACCCTCCACGCTCCTCCACTACCCTCCACATCCCTCCACATTTCTCCACATCCCTCCACCTCCACATCTCTCCACATCCCTCCACCTCAATATTTCTCCACATTCCTACATCACCCTCCACGCTCTTCTACCACCCTCCACATCCCTCCGCATTCCTCCACATCCCACGACATCTCTCTACCCCCGCATCCCTCCACATCCCTCCACATCTCTCCACCTCAACATTCCTTTACCACCCTCCACCCTCCTCCACCACCCTCCACATCCCCCACATTCTTCCACATTCCTCCACCTCCACATCTCTCCACATACCTCCACATTCCTCTACCTCTACATCCTACCACAACCCTCCACATCTTTCCACCTCCACATTCCTCCACATCCCTCCACATTCCTCCACATCCCTCCACACTCCTCCACATTCCTCTACCTCCATATTTCTCCACACTTCTCCGCATCCCTCCACATCCACCACCCTCTACATACCTCCACACCCCCCTACCTCCACATACCTCCCCTTCTATATCCCTCTACCTCCACATCCTTCCACCTCCACATAGGACTTAGCCCTACTAGTTAAATAACTTCTACGTAATATTTTTGGTATTATGATTTGTTTAGTTTTCAAATGAATCAGCGAGCGAAAGTATATGCTTAGCGGTATTAAAATTATCCATTAGTTTCTCATTTTACGAGCGTGGTTAATTATAGATTAAAATTTAATTTGTTTTAAATAACGAAATCGCATACTTTACGCAGAATTTGTGGTTGTATCGTACAAGACCTTTTAACAACTGGCGGAGCTGAACGTTTACGGCTTAATGACATACCATGCTGTTTTTCCTTGTGCCGCTTTAAGTTGTCCATTCTCGTAAAAGCGATACCGCAAGACCCGCAGTTTAAGTACTTTGCTGCTGACGGATGTATAAGCTTAACCGTGGACAATGTTACAACGACATTTGTTCTGGTGCCGTTTGAGAGCATTTTTCCAGGTATAGGAAGCACCACAAGAGTTGCAGTTAAAAATATTTTCGGATGACCTGGTTTATATACATTTTGGAAACAATCGAAGATTGCCGAAGACACTCGAAGAGTGCACAAGCGCGGTCACTAAACCAATTAGCATTAATACCAAGTATTCCGTACTTTCGTAGGTTGCTCATTTCCTAGAACCAAATCTTCCGCATAGCAGTCGGTAGCACGTAATTATTTCAGCAAAATTTTATGACGGCCCAACAACGCTGTGACTCGAAGGCGATCCCGATTTTTTTTAGAGTAATTCACAGCAATTTTATGGTGCCCAATTCGTGTGGCGAGAATCGAGTCTAGGTAAACGCACTGCAATTTTATGTTGGCCCAAGCGTGGGGCTCGATTGTTATCGACTATCACAGCAATTTTAATTGCGACCCGAACGTGAGGGCTCGATTTCCAGATAAAATTAAAAATTTTATTCCGGGAAACTGGCGAGCTGAGTGAGTGTGTGTAGTGTAAATTTGTAAATATTTTTGAGTGTGTGAGGAAGTGATCTAAACGTATGCAGAGAAAGAAGTGGCTAAGAAGTCAAGGGGTTGAAATTGGAAGTGACGATAGTGCGTTATTTGAAAAATCAGGAAAAATGAGAAAGCCGGAGGTAGTAGGAATCAATCAAAGACAGAATCGGAAGAACAGGGAAATGAGCTGATAATGAGAACGTTAGAGGAAATGCGACTAGGTAGAGAGGAATCAAACAGGAAATTTGAACAGATGAGTGCCAAATTGAACCGGAAATTAGAACAGATTAGTGAGGAATCAAATCGGAAATTTGAGAAAATGACAGAAACGTTAGGTGAAAAGATTTATAAGTCGACCCAAGAATTTAATGATTTTAAAAATAGGTTAACAATAAAAATGGGGGAAGTAAAAACTAGGGTGGAAAAAATGAACGGGATATATGAGGTTTGAGTCAAGAGATGGGACAATTGAGGACGGTGGTCAGAATCTTTTGTGAAGATGAGATTAATGTAAAGATGACAGATTCATGTCGAGATCAGTTAGGAAGGGTTGAAGAGAGGTAAGCGGCATCAAACTAAATGTGTCGACTTTGATGGGAAATGGTCCCAGATTTGTTACAGGGAATATGTCACTGGACCAGCAAATGAAATTTTATGGGGATAGTAGGGTAAACCCACAGATTTTTATAAATAATATTAGAAGCTTAGTAGGGAATTTATTTGACGAACAGGTAAAATTGAATATTGTAAAGGCGTTATTGAAAGACCATGATGAGGCCTGGTATAATCTTATAGGACAGGAGATAGAAACGTATAGTGAGTTTGAAAACAAATTTTTGAAACATTACTGGAGCGATCACAGACAGAATCAAGTACGGGACGATTTAATTACAGGTAAATATAAGGGTGAATTTGCAGGAAATAGGGAACAGTATACTATACAAAAGTATAGTATAGCTAAACAACTAAGCCGACTGTTGACAGACCGACAGATTATTAAATACCTTTCACGAAATTTTGAGGTTTAGGTTTGGCAACACGCGTTGCAGAACATAGTAGATAGGGAAATGTTTTTAAAGTACCTGCAAAGGTATGACGACGTGAGTAGTGGACAACCTCGTGAAAATAGGGAAAGACATGTAAATACGGCTAGATTCGAAAACAGAAAGGACAGTTACCAAAGACGGGGAACGAATTTTAATTTCAATAACCGACAGAACTGGGAACCACGATGGACATTCTTTCGGAGCAGCAGTGTAGGTAGAAGACCCACACCAAGACCTGGGGTACAAAGACAGAACAGTTCACCGGGCATGAGGGGGACACAGACGACAACGACTAACCGAGAAAATGAGAGGACAAACAAGGTAGAGACGCTGAGGACGTATGCGGAAGTAATGGAAAGACAAAGACCAAGTAAGGAAAATAGACCTGGACAGTATTTTTAGACAAGGACAAACCACTAGATGTAATTGTGTACAAGTACGCACATCCTAGAAAATTTTTGAAAATTGAGGAAGAAGTTGAGCCAGAAATGAAAGAAAATTTTTGTTTGCCAATAGTAGATGTTAAAATTTTTGAACAAAATTTAGGAGCGTTGTTGGATTCAGGAGCTGAGGCGAGTTTAATATCGGAGGAGTTCGTCAACGAAATTAAAGAAAAGGCGTGTGACAGGATTATGCCGATAAAAAGAAGTCATCTAGTAGCGCCGAATAAAAAGCGATTTGCTGTAGTGAATAGCGTAGTAGTTTTGAAAGTAGAGTTAGGTTCAGTAAGCTGTGAGCAGGATTTTATAGTTGTACCAGGATTGAAATTTAAATTGAAGTTAGGAGTAATTATAGATATGGAGAGGAAGGTAGTTAGGATTAGGGATAGGCTATTGCCCTGGAAGGCAAGTTATAAGGTTACAGAGGATGACACGGGGTTATATATTAATGTTATGGAGGTAGGTGAAGAAGAAATGAAAGAGATCGCCACAATTAAATGCTCTGAGGGAAAGTTAGAAGAGGTACAATTAGTAGTGAACAAAGAGTCTGAATTAGTAGGGGTAGAGACAAACGCAGCATTAGGTTTCACACAAGATTTGAAAGTAGGTATAAGGGAGATAAGTGGCAAAGATAATTTGGATAAATTGAAGTTAGGAAATTTTTACGTGGTGACTATAGTACATAAAGAGTCTAGAAGAGATAAAGAATTTTCTATAAAGGGAGAAGATAAAAATGTTAAGGTGGTATCGTTTGGTTTGTCCACATCAAAGGGAATAATAGTGAATGAGAAACAGACAAGTATAGAAACAGAGGAAGAAATATTTAAGAATCAGGATAGTAAGGACAGTTATATTTTATATGAGACAATAGGGATAATGAGTATAGTGATAAAAGGAGGAAAGACGGGGATGAAGTTTATTAAGATTGTAAAAAGAAAGACATGGAGGATCAAGAAAAGAGTCAGATTTAAATAAAGATACGAGTTAATAGATGAAAATATACGAATAGGTTAACAGATAGAGTTGGATTTAAATAAATAGGGATAGAGATAGGTGTATATAGAGAAGTAGAATTAGGAATAGGATAAATATAGGGAGGATATTGAAAGGTAGATATAGAATTAGGTGTTAATAGTTAGTGTAATAAATATAGAGTGATAGAAATAGGTAATTGTAAATATAAATAATGGTACATAAGTAGAAGGAACTTCAATAAATAGAAATAAAGGAAGATAGGTATAAAGGAATAAAAGTGAGTTGAACAAAGAGATAATGCTCGACAAAAATAAATATAAATAAATAAAAATAGGAGGTGAAGAGGTAGTGATAGATAGAAATAGGTAGTTAACAAGTAGTGATAGGTGTGAATAGATAGTTATAAATAAAGATAGGTGTAGATAGATAGAAATAATTAGAGATAGATAGAAATAGGTAGGAATAGGTTAGATAAAGAGTGATAGGTTGGATAGATAGGTTTAGGTGAAGTTAGATAAATAGATAGGTGTGTATAAATATCATATAAGGTTAGGTAGTAAGTATCAGTCTTCTTATTTAAATTCAAGAAAACTTGAGTTGTTCTTTGAATTGAAATAAGGTGATTATGTCGTGGAAGTTATAGGTTAAGAAAGATAGATAGGTCTAGATAATAAATTTTTAACGACTGTGTATATAGGAAATAGGAATAATTTATTTACGCGCCAAATTAATTAGTTTTGACATTGAAAACGGACGGATAATAACATATTTTTGTATTTCTAAATTGGAATGTTAAATTTGCATAACGTGTAGAAGCTTTGGAGTACGTGAAAACTCAAGGATACGCATAATTAGTTTTAATATTTTAAATCAAGCGCATGGAATAATAAACAGAGCTTTTGGGTATATAAATCAATAATGTAAATGCATATTTTCAATGTAACTAAACTAAACGTTTGTTAAAATACAAATCCTAAGAAATGCTAAAACTTGAAAATATAATTTCAAACGGACAGTCTGCTTCATAGAAAACCTGATAGTTGAAAATAACAAGTTCAAGGAAACTTAAAGTGTAAATCAGACAGAGAGCATGTATAATAAAAATTGGTTAAAATACTCGTTTAAAGTACGCGGTAGGTTTGGAGGTCAACCACAATATCGATTTTCTGTTGCTTGAGTGGGATTCTAAAAAAGACAGCAAATATGGGTTAAACAAGGGAAGATAACTAGATGCTGGACGTACAAATGGGGGATAGGTGTCTGATTGGTTGAAGGCTAGAAATGTTCAAGAAGCTCGCAACGGTTATATGTTGTTGAACAGTTTTCAGGCAAAAAGCACGGTGGAATGAGAATTTTCGGTTCTACTAGTCGGTTACGCGTAAAAATTTTTAGAATCAATTATGATAAAATAAGCTTTTCGATTAAAATAGGGTCCGAGAGGGGTGGATGAGAGAATATTAATACACTAGGAAATGTAGTAAGGACTCTCTCTTACTCTGGCTTATTATAGTACGTCGCTTATCCGTTTGACTTTGCTTTGCTAAAGCAACATCGTAATTTAAAAGTGTAAACCGGTGCTAGTACAGTACGTCGATAGTTTTTTTAAACGCGTGTATTGCACAAGTGGGTGCTAGTTAATTGACGGTGCTGTTACTACACTCAACAAACAAATGGAAGAATGGTACTAGGGTAAGCGAGTTGAGAAGTGTTTGAAACAAGAATGCGTGAGGTTTAGTAATTACGGAAGGTGATTAGCTTCGTCTTGACAATTATCGAGGTAGAAACACTAAAGGCGGCTGCAGAGATTTGGATAGCGAGTGAAAATGGGTTGGATCTATGTATAATGGCGAAGTGTATGGACAACATCTTCAGAGGCGATGATGAAAAAAGCTTACTCCAGGTAACGAAATTAATTTCTCTTGCTTTTGCTTGAACATTTGTGCTGTTATTTTGTGCTTGAGTGATTTGACACATCGGGGGTGTATTTTATTACCACTAAAACTCATTTAAAGGGGTATATGTAAAGGACAATTGGTTTTTATCATTTATAAGTGTTACTAAATAACATAAAATTTTTGATGTAAGGAGTAAACGGGACTTTAAATTTGTTTTAAACAAAGATGCGATGTTTATAAGCATTTAGAGTAACTGGGTTTATACTGAGCTTACCATAGACCTGAATAAAAGTCAATTTAGGGTTTCACGACAGGCCCATCTACTCGTATAAAATAAAACTGTTGAAATAAATACAAATCACAAAATTTTATAAGGTTTAAGGATTGAGATTGTAACAATTTATGAAACTGTATATACAAATATGTAAATATGGAAACTTTTGAATATATATAAATAAAAAGCTTGTATGTCTTGTTGCATTATTTGAGTGGTAATTTTATTTGACTGTATATGTGAGAAAGAGTGAACTTAGGATGATAAATATCTAGGAAGAAACAGATTTTAGAGCTAGCCGGAGTGTGCAGAAATAAGGAGGGGTTCCAGAGGTATTGAAAGTTTTTTTTAATTTTTTTATATTTTTTTCAGCAAAATTTTATGACGGTCCAACAACGCTGGGACTCGAAGGCGATCCTTATTTTTTTTTAGCAATTTTATGTTGGCCCAAGCGTGGAGCTCGATTTTTATTGACTATCACAGCAATATATATATATATATAATATATATATTACTCATATTTAGACCAGGGTAGAAAATTAAATAATCAAATCAAATAATTTTAATTACCGTGTATAAGGAATTTCATTAAATAATACGCTTTATTAAAACCTTGAAGCATAAATAAACTCGGTCGTTTCAGTAAAAATAAGAAATTTAAATTATCTATAAGACGCTTTACATCAAAAGAAGCAGTATTGAAAAGCGCAGTGGATAATTTAATTATTCCTAAACAAATGGAAATTACGTGCAAAGTTTATATTAATTAACCCTATTTTAAGTAACCGGTAGTAAAACAAAGTGTACATATAATAATTAATATTTAAGTTGTATTCGCTAAAAATGAAAAGGATGGAAATCAATTTTAATTGGAGTTAATTAAACCGTTAATAACATATAATAAGCATAAAAGCTTGTGAAAACCCAATAATAGTCAAATCGTAGGAAGGTTATTTAAAATGTTACGTTTGAACACCCCTGCGTGTTTTTAAAAGGCAATTTCAAGTTAATTTGTTTGGATAAACATGTTGATTCTAAGGATATTGGAAACGATCAGATGCTTTAGCAGGAAATACAGAACACCTGCGTATTTTTAAAAAAGCTCATTCTGCGTAAATTTGGCAAATAATTAATGTTTCAAAGAATCTTGGAGAAACCGGGACTTAGTATTCACGAGAATGTGCGATACGGGTTTATTAAACCCAGATAACAGTCCGCGTGGACTAAAATATAATCGATAATAAAGAATATAAATTTGCACCAATACGAACAGGTTAGAAAAGGAAAGAGAAAATGCGTCAAGCAAAGACACATATTGTAAAGGGCGGGATTTAAGCAACGTCAAGGGGTTGCGATTGGTTAAAAATAGGATGCATATATCAGAGGTAGAACAACAATTTCTGTATAAAAGTAATTAGTTTTTCTTGGACAACTTTGCGGGCCGTGTTGAAATTTTCTGAGATCTCAATGGGGTGAGTACTAAATTCATAAAATCGACGTGCAGGCTACAGACTGGGAACGTAGAATGAGGAATTCGTTGGAATTACCCGTTTTAGGAACAAAGCGACGTGTCGGCTATTCGCTATATATACAGGCGGGAATATGTGTTTCTCTCTTAGACTCTTAGACTTTCGACGATTCGATGCGTTAAAAGCTCGTGCATCCGCGACTTGATATTAAACAGTGCATTTTAGTTTGATTAAATAATTTAAAGTGTGCTAGTATATTTTAGTGACTCAAAATAGTTGGTTATTTTACGTGCTAACATGAATGTACTTCAGTGCACTTAGATACAAGGTAATAAAAGTTTATTATCACGGTACCAATTAGTAAAATTTACAACGACAAATGTATACCCAAAAGTAGGCAGTTTTGGCGTATATTGGTAATATTGGTAAAAGGAAGTATGAATTTCTTTGCTATTTTGCGGGGTGTTAATGACTAAATGGTTCGTAAATGTGTCTGCATCCACTGAACCAGAGGCAGATATACACAGATGAGTTCCGGAAAAGCCTAGAAACAACTTTAAATTAATGGTGATGGAGAACATTTTTAAAGCGTTGACAACTTGAAGCTGTAAATAGAATCCGGTTGGAATGGTGTGATTTACAAAGGGACGATTACACTGAAGCTACGAGGACAATAACCTTCAGGTAAATTGTACTATTTTGTTTGACATTTTTGTGTGTATTGAATGACTTTATAATTGATTTACTTTAAATGGACATTAGTGGAATTTTTCTAACCATAAAAATTTAATTTTAAGATGAAATTTGCTTGTTTAAGTAAAAGGGTATTTTGTTTTGATGTTCGGGAATAGGATGAAACTTTGGGTAGGTCTTTGAGCTCAATTAGACAAACCTGGTTAATTAACGTAAAGGGTGGTAGATGCTCCTTTATACTCAGACTCCGGTCTGCTTATATTGTTATATTAATTAGTAGGCATCCAACAAGGACTTTAATTTTGGATGCACAGTAAAATGATAATAAAATTAATCCGGAAATTCTTTTAAAACTGAATTTTATGTTCAAATTTAATTTGAAAATTTAATGTATTCTGAATATTGATGTAAATAGAGTTAACGTTGATGTTTGTGGTAGGAATGTGTTGTTTAATTTTATGATTGAGAATGGAAGTTATCTAGAAGAGCAGCCGAGGCGATTAACAGAAGGAATCAACGGACCAGGTGATTTAAAAGGTTTCACAGCATTCTTGGCGACCCAAAAGTGAGGCTCGAGTTCCAAATAAAATTTTTGTTATTTTATTCCAGGAAACTGGCGATCTGAGAGAGAGTTTCTGTTTGTGGATAAATTTAAAAGTATTTTAGAGTGTGTGAGTGATTAGAACGTATGCAGAGAAAGGAGTGGTTAAGGAGTCAAGGAGTGGAAATTGGAAGTGACGATAGTGCATTGTGTGGGAAAAATTCGAAAATGGAAGAAGCAGGAGGCAGTAGAGATCAGTCGAGGACGGAATCGGGGGATCAAGGAAACGAGATGATATTGAGAATGTTAGAGAGAATGAACGATGAATCTAATAGAGCTAGGGAAGAATCCAACAGAAAATTAGAACAGCTAAGCGATGAATCGAACAGGAAGTTAGAAGAGATTAGTCAGAAAATAGATAAGACGAATCAAGAAGTTGTAGAATTTAAAAATAGTCTTACTGTAAAGATGGGGGAAGTTGAAAATAGGGTAGATAAAAATGAGCGTGACATTACAGGTCTTCGACAGGAAATGGGACATTTAAGGTCCGAAGTACGCATTTTCTGTGAAGAAGAAATAAACGTAAAAATGACTGAAGTAACGGACTCATGTAGGGATCAGTTAGGCAGGGTAGAACGCGAAGTTAGTAGTATTAAATACAACATATCAAATTTAACGGGGGAAGGTCCCAGATTTTATACAGGTGGAGTATCATTGGACCAACACATGAAGTTTTATGGTGATAACAGGGTAAATCCACAAATTTTTATTAATAGTGTAAGAAATCTAGTGGGAAATTTATTTGACGAACAGACTAAACTGAATACGATAAAGGCTTTATTAAAGGACAACGCGGAAGCATGGTACAATTTAGTAGGACAGGACATAGACACGTATCAGGACTTTGAAAACAAATTTTTAAAACACTACTGGAGTGACCACAGACAAGACCAGGTACGAGACGACTTAATTACAGGAAAATTTAAGGAGAGTTTGCAGGATCTAGGAGCAATATGCCATCCGCAAGTACAGTGTGGCCAAACAACTGAATCCACCATTGACGGACAGACAGATAATCAAGTACCTATCACGACATTTTGAACTGGAAATTAGACAACACGTGGCCTTACAAAACATCACAGAACGGGAGACATTTTAGAGTATTTACAGAGATATGACGATGTATGTGTTGGACGGACAAGAGAGATACGAGAACGAAACGTTAACACAGTTAGGTTTGACAACAGGACACCGAATTATCCGAGACGGCCTGACTACAACAGAAATTTTCGACCGAATTGGGAACGACGAGGACAGGAATACAGGAGCAATAGTGCGACTAGGGACCGACGCCAAGACCTAGTTACACGAGACAGAACAGTTTACCGGAAGTAAACAGGACTGTGACCAGCACGCCGAATAGAGATAGGGACACGGATATTAACACGAGGAGGACGTACGCACAGGTTGTAGAAGGACAACCAGGACCAAGCACGGAAAACAGGATGAGACAGGATTTTAGAACGCGACAGACCACTAGATTTCTGTGTAAATGTATACGAACATCCACGTGAATTTTTCAAAATTGAGGAGGAAGTAGAGCCAGAAACTGAGGAAAAATTATGTTTGCCAATTATTAATTTAGAAATTTTGAGAATAATGTAGAAGTATTACTTGATACAGGGGCAGAGGCGAGTTTAATATCGGAGGAATTCGTCAGCAAAATTAGGGATAAGGTTTGTGATAGAATTATGCCTATAAAACGTAGCCATTTAGTAGCTCCAAATAAAAGAAGTTTGCTGTAGTAAATAGTGTTGTGGTGCTTAGGATAGATATAGGAGGTTTAAGCTGTGAACAGGAGTTTGTAATTGTACCTGGACTGAAGTTTCAGAGCATTTTAGGTGTTGACTGTATGATGAAGTTAGGGTTTTGATAGATATGGAAAGGAAGGTAATAAGAATTAAGGATAGGGTAGTGCCATGGAAAGGCAGTTATGAAGTCACAGAGGATGACACGGGGTTTAGTATTAATGTAGTAGAGGTAGAGGATGATGAAGGTAAACAGATCAACACGATAAGATGTCCAGAGGATAGTAAAGTAGAGGTTCAAGCTTTAATACAAAAACATGCAGAAGTAGTGGGGGTAGAAGCAGCATATCAGGAGCAGGTGAAGACGAAATTAAGTAACGATGGCAAGTTTGTTTTTAATCAAGTAGATTTAAAGGATTCATTCTGGCGGATTCCATTACATAAGAATTCTAGAAGGTACGTAGGATTTTCCGTAGAGAGAAAAATCGATAATTGTAAAGTAGTATCGTTTGGTTTGTCGGCAGAAAGGGAAACAATAATAAATGAGAAACAGACAAGTGTAGGGACTGAAGAAGAAGCAATATTTAAGAGTGAGGATAATAGGGATGATAAGTTTATTGTATGTGAGATAATAGGGATGATAAGTAAAGATATAGAAGGGGGAGAAATAGGGATGAAGAGTATTAGGATGGTAAGAAGAAAGACATGGAGGGTCAAGAAGAGAGTTAGATTTAAATAGGATAAGAATAGAGATAGGTGTATATAGAAAAGTAGAAGTAAGTGTTTATGGAAAATAAAGCTAGGTATAGGATAAATATGGGAGATAATTAGGAATAGGTTTAGGATGAGGATAAAGAGTAAATGTAGGAAGAAAATAAGATAGGTTAAGTATAGATATTTTATATAAGATTAGTGGAGAGTTAGGAATAGAGTAAGAGTAGGATAGGCATATAGGATTAGGTAGGGGGAAGTAAAGTATAGTGAAGAGTAGTTAAAAGTTAGGAATAGGATAGGTATATAGGATGTATATAGGATTAGATGGATAAGTAGGATGAAGTTAGGGATAATTTCAGTTTATAGAAGTAGGTGAGAGTTAGGAATAGGATAGGGATATAGGATAGGTGTAAATATTTTTTGGATTGGAGACAAAGTAGGTAAGTTAGATAGATAAGGATAGAGAGAGATAGGCAAAATTTTGTAAAGATTTTTGGCAGTCTAAATATTTGATATTTGCATTCAAATAAGTGGGATTATTTGTATTCAAATAGGGGGAAAATACTCATATTTAGACCAGGGTAGAAAATTAAATAATCAAATCAAATAATTTTAATTACCGTGTATAAGGAATTTCATTAAATAATACGCTTTATTAAAACCTTGAAGCATAAATAAACTCGGTCGTTTCAGTAAAATAAGAAATTTAAATTATCTATAAGACGCTTTACATCAAAAGAAGCAGTATTGAAAAGCGCAGTGGATAATTTAATTATTCCTAAACAAATGGAAATTACGTGCAAAGTTTATATTAATTAACCCTATTTTAAGTAACCGGTAGTAAAACAAAGTGTACATATAATAATTAATATTTAAGTTGTATTCGCTAAAATGAAAAGGATGGAAATCAATTTTAATTGGAGTTAATTAAACCGTTAATAACATATAATAAGCATAAAAGCTTGAAAACCCAATAATAGTCAAATCGTAGGAAGGTTATTTAAAATGTTACGTTTGAACACCCCTGCGTGTTTTTAAAAGGCAATTTCAAGTTAATTTGTTTGGATAAACATGTTGATTCTAAGGATATTGGAAACGATCAGATGCTTTAGCAGGAAATACAGAACACCTGCGTATTTTTAAAAAGCTCATTCTGCGTAAATTTGGCAAATAATTAATGTTTCAAAGAATCTTGGAGAAACCGGGACTTAGTATTCACGAGAATGTGCGATACGGGTTTATTAAACCCAGATAACAGTCCGCGTGGACTAAAATATAATCGATAATAAAGAATATAAATTTGCACCAATACGAACAGGTTAGAAAAGGAAAGAGAAAATGCGTCAAGCAAAGACACATATTGTAAAAGGGCGGGATTTAAGCAACGTCAAGGGGTTGCGATTGGTTAAAATAGGATGCATATATCAGAGGTAGAACAACAATTTCTGTATAAAAGTAATTAGTTTTTCTCGGACAACTTTGCGGGCCGTGTTGAAATTTTCTGAGATCTCAATGGGGTGAGTACTAAATTCATAAAAATCGACGTGCAGGCTACAGACTGGGAACGTAGAATGAGGAATTCGTTGGAATTACCCGTTTTAGGGAACAAAGCGACGTGTCGGCTATTCGCTATATATACAGGCGGGAATATGTGTTTCTCTCTTAGACTCTTAGACTTTCGACGATTCGATGCGTTAAAAGCTCGTGCATCCGCGACTTGATATTAAACAGTGCATTTTAGTTTGATTAAATAATTTAAAGTGTGCTAGTATATTTTAGTGACTCAAAATAGTTGGTTATTTTACGTGCTAACATGAATGTACTTCAGTGCACTTAGATACAAGGTAATAAAAGTTTATTATCACGGTACCAATTAGTAAAATTTACAACGACAAATGTATACCCAAAAGTAGGCAGTTTTGGCGTATATTGGTAATATTGGTAAAAGGAAGTATGAATTTCTTTGCTATTTTGCGGGGTGTTAATGACTAAATGGTTCGTAAATGTGTCTGCATCCACTGAACCAGAGGCAGATATACACAGATGAGTTCCGGAAAAGCCTAGAAACAACTTTAAATTAATGGTGATGGAGAACATTTTTAAAGCGTTGACAACTTGAAGCTGTAAATAGAATCCGGTTGGAATGGTGTGATTTACAAAAGGGACGATTACACTGAAGCTACGAGGACAATAACCTTCAGGTAAATTGTACTATTTTGTTTGACATTTTTGTGTGTATTGAATGACTTTATAATTGATTTACTTTAAATGGACATTAGTGGAATTTTTCTAACCATAAAAATTTAATTTTAAGATGAAATTTGCTTGTTTAAGTAAAAGGGGTATTTTGTTTTGATGTTCGGGAATAGGATGAAACTTTGGGTAGGTCTTTGAGCTCAATTAGACAAACCTGGTTAATTAACGTAAAGGGTGGTAGATGCTCCTTTATACTCAGACTCCGGTCTGCTTATATTGTTATATTAATTAGTAGGCATCCAACAAGGACTTTAATTTTGGATGCACAGTAAAATGATAATAAAATTAATCCGGAAATTCTTTTAAAACTGAATTTTATGTTCAAATTTAATTTGAAAATTTAATGTATTCTGAATATTGATGTAAATAGAGTTAACGTTGATGTTTGTGGTAGGAATGTGTTGTTTAATTTTTATGATTGAGAATGGAAGTTATCTAGAAGAGCAGCCGAGGCGATTAACAGAAGGAATCAACGGACCAGGTGATTTAAAAGGTTTCACAGCATTCTATATATATATATATATATATATATATATATATATATATATATTATAATTAATGGACTGATTGATATTAAACATTTAATGCTGAATGGATGTATGTAGTGGGTATCAAGTCCAATGAATAAATAAAGATGTTGTTATTAAATTTTATTTAATTTCTTGACGTTTCGGCGACATTTTTGTGTTTTTGTCAAAAGATCTATAAATTAAAGTACATAAATAACAAATTGATAGTTTATATGAATACACTTACTATAAATAATCCTAATGGTTTGTAAATAAAATGAATTTAGATGGAAACACAAATTTTTTAACTATTTTGGTAAAAGTCTGTCAGCGATAAAGGTGGTGACAGTTATAATTGATACATATATATATATATATATATATATATATATATAATATATATATATATATGGCCGTGGAACTTCGCTCTGGCTCAGTAGATTCGAAAATTTATTAATTTACCAAAATCGAAAATTTCACAAAATAGAAAATTTCAAAAAAAAAATTTCTTACCCGGATTCTACTTCCATCCACTTTGTTTTCTTCAACAGCTCTCTAGCTAGCTCAGTTGGACCTCCTCTTGGATACCTAAATTTACTATCATTCTCTGTACCGTTCACACACACCATTCAATAAAACCACAAAATAATACAACAATCATACAATATTTATTTATCACTATTTACAAATAATAATTCAAGATTATGTACATTTCGGTGGTTAAGTTACACCTCAATAAATGATATCTTTGTAAAGTCCTTGTTTTTAAATTGAAATATCAAACACATTTAATGTAACAGGAGTAAATGGGCCCTGAATAATACCTTATCTTTTTATTTATAATTATTTCTAATTAGTACACTCTGGAGTATGGTGAGCTCATGATAACCCAGTTTTTTTAATGTATGCTTTCTACTTTGCATACTTTTACTACAAACACAAAAAAAACATGTACTCTATACAATAAAATTTTAAATTCATGAGGAACGTTAATAAGCTTTACGTACACCTTTAGATTTATATTCAAATACCATAATAAAAGTTAGTTATACGTATTCTTTTCAATACGCAAAATAACGAAAAATACCATCAAAGTTCACTCTCACACATCATAAATAATCTCCATTCAAATCAAATTCTAATGCGTTACCTGGAAAAAATTGGAGATTCCATCTCTGTTGACGATGTATTATGTTCCTGAATCCTCGGTCTCGTGGTTATGCGCTGCTTGCCGCCTCCAGCTATTTATAGATGAACACCATCTACGTTGCGCTGCATGCTACTCATTCAAGGTCCATCTCAATAACCAAATCCAAGTATAGTACACTTGTTATTATTGCATAATTTAATTTACTTTACGTTACGAGCTTGTTACAGTATACGTTGTACCTTAGTTAAATATAAATAAACTCGACACTATCCGCGTTCAAAGTATAAGGCCACAACCATCTAACACTGTACTATTTAATTTATAAATTTTAATACTTACAAGCTCGTTAGTAGATTTTTGTACGCCGTAAGCGATGCAAATTAAAAAAGTCAAAGAGAAACTTAATATCTCCCCTTTCATATTTATAGGATTCAAAGTGTAACCTCTCCAAACCCTCTTAACGCGAAATATTTAATTGAACTAACTCTTTCTTCAAATTTTGTATAACCGTTTTCGAACTCCCCGAAATTTAGCTCGTCGCCACGCTATTTTCCGAAAAATTCGCATTCATCTGTCCCGTGCTCGTCTGTTGTACAACTAACGATTTCGACCAATGATACTTTTCAGTGACGTTTTAAAGCTCTGCCTGTATTAACTCTATTCCTTTCTTATGCATATTGGATGTTTCCTTCTAACCTTGTTTGAGTGGTAGAAAATCGATATTACTGTCCGCGTGCTATCTACCCCACGTGGAGTTGTATACGTGCTTTGCGACTGTCGGTTGACCAATATTCTTTGAAACTTGCTTGTTATCTACAAAAATAAGAAGAACATGACCTTTCCAAAACATGCAGGTGTTCAATTAACGATCGTTTTAAAATAACATTTCTAGGAGTTTGCGTTTCAAGGTATTTCATATATTCGATGTCTATTTGTTTGTTAGTAAAGCGTTTTGCCTTGGAATTATCGATTTTTCACGCTCTTATGCGTTTTCTGACGTTATAACCCTTTGAATTAAACTGAATTAAATTAATTAATAATTTCTATTGGCTTATACAATTTGTTTTCTTTACGAACCTACGAATTTTTAATCCCTAATTATAAAATTATAGTATTATTTGTTACTTTAAATTAAATACATGAAATAAATTTCGCACGTAAATTATGGTTGTTTCCTCTATACGGGGTGTTTGAAATTGCATTGTTTATATCCAAATTTAACCCTTTAAATCCACTACATAATCCCCCTATTTCAATTCTAGGAAAATTACTCCATGTTTTCTGAATTTAAATATGTACACTCTAATCTAATCTTACATGCTATTTCTATACACCTATCTACTCACCTAACACTACCTATACCTATTTATTCAACCTATCACTACTTATCTCCCTATTTCTATTTATCTACACCTATCTTTATTTCTAATTACTTATACACACCTATCGCTACCTTTTAACTAACTATTTCTATCTATTACTAACTCTTCACCCTCTTATTTAATTTATTTTCCCCTTTTATTTCACCCTTTCGTCCTTTATTGACTCTTTAAGTACCTCTTTTGTACTTTTCTCTTTATCTTCACTATTCATACTTTTACCTTACCTACTATCACTATCTATACCTTATCTTAACTATACCTACCTAATTCTATATCTACATCTAACTATCTCCCATATTTATCCTATACCTAGTTTTATTTTCTATAAACACTTACTTTTACTTTTCTATACACACCTATTCTATCCCTATCTATTTAAATTTTACTCTATTATACACCTATTTCTACTTTTCTATATACACCTATTCATATTTATCCTATTTCTACTTCTACTTTTCTATATACCTATTTCTATCTCTAACTATTCAACTTCTACACTACCATTCACCTATCTCTATATTTTTGTTAATTAATCTTTATTTCTTATTTAAATCTGACTCTTTTCTTGACCCTCCATGACTTTCTTCTAACAATCCTAATACTCTTCATCTCTATTTCTCCTCCTTATATTTCTATACTTATCATCCCTGTTACTTCACATAAAATAAAATCATCCCTATTATTCTGACTCTTACCTATTTCTTCTTCTTCTGTCCCTATACATGTCTGTTTCTCATCTATTATAATATCCTTTTCTGTGGACAAACCAAACGATACTACCTCAACATCTTTATCTTTCCCCTCTATACAAAACTTTTCATCTCTTCTAGACCCTTCATGTACAATATTCATTTCATAAAAATCTTTTAAATTCAAATTCAAATTACCTAAATTATCTTTGCCACTTAACTCACTTATGCCTACTTTTACTTCTTGTGTGTCACATAATGCTGTTTTTACTTCTATCTTTCTTAATTCTGACTCATTATCCACTATTAATGCTGCGTCTGACTCTACCTCTACTTGTTTAGCTTCTTCCTTCACTATCAATTGTACCTCATCTTACCTTTCCACCTTATATTCGCCTGAGTCGATCTCTTTCACCTCTTCCTTATCTCCCTCTATACTATTAATACATAACCCCATGTCATCTTCTGTGACCTCATAACTTGCCTTCCAGGGCAATATCCTATCCCCAATCCTAACTATTTTCCTCTCCATATCAATTATAACCCCAAACTTCGTCATGCAATCGACCCCTAATATCTCTTTAAACTTTAACCTAGGTACAATTATAAATTCTTGTTCACAGCTTACTGAACCTTACTCTACTTTCAAAATAACCACGCTATTCACAACAGCAAATCGTTTTTTATTCGGCGCAACCAGGTGACTTCTTTTTATTGGCATTATCTTGTCACACACTTTATCTTTAATTTCATTGACAAATTCCTCCGATACCAAACTCGCCTCAGCTCCTGAATCTAATAATGCTTCTAAACTTTTCTCAAAAATTTTAATCTCAATTATGGGCAAACAAAATTTGTCTATAATTTCTGGCTCAATTTCTTCCTCTATTTTTAAAAATTTCCTAGGATGTTCGTATTTGTACACAGTGATGTCTAGTGGTTTGTCCTGCTCTAAAAATCCTGTCCAGGTCTGGTCTCTCTACTCGGTCCTGGTCTTGCTGTCATTTCTGCGTATGTTCTTGGCGTCTCAACTCTGTCCGTGTTGTTACCTTCCCGGTTTGTAGTTGAAGTTCTCCTCATGTCCGGTGAACTGTTCTGTCTCGTTGGTCCCGGTCTAGGTGCAGTTCCCCTACCTACACTGTTGCTCCTGTAAAACGTCCGTCGCGGTTCCCAATTGTGCCTTTGGTATGTAAAATTATTCTCCCGTCTTGCGTAGTTGTCCCGTCGATCAAATCTTACAGCATTAACCTGTCTTTCCCTACTTTCCCTAAGTCGTCCACTGTTAACGTCGTCATACCTCTGCAGGTACTCCAGAAACATCTCCCTGTCCACGATATTCTGCAACGCTACGTGTTGCCTCACCTCAACCTCAAAATGTCGTGATAAGTATTTGATAATCTGTCGGTCCGTCAGTGGTAGCTTAAGTTGTTTCGCTATGCTATACTTTTGTATAGCATATTTCTCCCTACTTCCTGAAAATTCCCCTTTAAATTTCCCTGTGATCAAATCGTCTCGTACCTGGTCCTGTCTGTGGTCACTCCAGTAATGTTTCAAAAACCTGTCCTCAAAGTCAGTGTAAGTGTCAATTTCTTGTCCAATTAAATTGTACCAAGCTTTAGCATGGTCTTTTAGTAAAGCTTTCACAACATTTAGTTTTGCCTGTTCATCATATAAATTATTTATTAAACCTCTAATGTTATTTATGAATATCTGAGGGTTAACTCTACTCTCCCCATAAAATTTCATTTGTTGCTCTAACGACATATTACTTGTTACAAATCTTGGACCATCCCCCATTAAAGTTGCTACATTCAGATTTAATCCCTGCAATTCTCTCTCTACCCGTCCTAACTGATCCTTACACGAGTCCGTTACCTCAGTCATTTTAGCATTAATTAAATTAATTAATAATTTCTATTGGCTTATACAATTTGTTTTCTTTACGAACCTACAAATTTTTAATCCCTAATTATAAAATTATGGTATTATTTGTTACTTTAAATTAAATACATCAAATAAATTTTGCACGTAAATTATGGTTGTTTCCTCTATACAGGGTGTTTGAAATTGCATTGTTTATACCCAAATTTAACCCTTTAAATCCACTACAATATATATATATATATATATATATATATATATATATCTGTGACTACGTCTGTGAGTTGGGTTGCTAAAATTTTCCCTTTGACTTGAGTACAGCGAATTGTGTTTGTGAGGATACTATAGAAAAAATGAAATTATTGTCTTACCTTCCTGTTCCCTTTATTTGCCTAGCTAACTCAGCGGAAATTACACTGTGGAATTTTTAAAAATGAATGGAAACAGAAATCTTAAGAAGCATCTATACATTCAAAAACATTTTTCTTTCAATAAGTAGAATTTATAAAACAGTTTACAAGTTTAGTTTATACAGAAAATTATTCTTAACTATTACATATTTACTAAAATAACCCTTACCTACTCTTTGTTAACAGGTACAAAAATCCTCTCTAAGTAATACGTGGGTAATTTGCCAATCTTCTATTACCATGCTTGTAGTGTGATTAACCAATAACACTTTACACATAATATATTAAAGATCAAGATGCTTCGAATTCTGACCTCAAAATTTGCTGCAAACTATCCCCTTAACAAACAATAAAATCGAGAACCTGTTTTAATTTAAATTACAAAATATTCAAATATTCTTATCAGTTACAAACAAAGAATCGTAATTTGTACTTGCAAAATATAGCGCTTGTCAACATCTCATTTGCAACGTTGTTTTAAAATTTACTAAAAACGCCTTTTTAAATTATTTTGGGTGTTTGTTTATTATTTTTTTGGTTTATTAGCAAGAAGTTTAGTTTAATTTATTTTTAAACGCGAATTTAAGTTAAAGTTCAAGTTACAAACGCGATTTATTTACTATTTATTTGATGCAAATTTAGTTTTAATTTTTTATTTACTGCCCTGTGTTTAAAATTTAATGCTGCAGAATAATAAATATAAAATACAATAAAAGCAAAGCTTCAAATAAAGTAATGAATAATAAAACCCTGAATAAAAACTTACTGTTTGCTGCTGAAGTGGGAGCTCTGCAAAACACGTCCGCTCGCTTCAAGCGCTAACGAGAAAGTAAGTGAGTTGTAAGGCATTATAATTTAATTAAGAACTAACGTCTAACAATTAAAGAAACTCCAACAGCAAAGTGGGTTTGTTCTACAGCAGAGTTGATAAATTCGCCAGGTGATAGATAACAAACAAAAAACTTAATATCCAACTATTACAAAGACATAAATTTAAAGACCCATTTCATTATAAAATCTAAGATACACTATTAGATCACTTATATCTATTGAAACTATATAATAGAGCATAACTAGTAAATAAATTATGAATGTCATGTTTGTTATTAATGCAGTTTACTTGACGTTCAATATGGTAAGACTCTAGATAAAGTCTCCGTTTGTAACCATCTTCTCGTTCTAAAATTTCAACGTCATCGTAATTAGGAGAGTGGTGGGTTAGGTGGACATGTGAGGATAAAGCGCAACAAGATTTACCAACTGTGGCATCACTACGGTGTTGGGTGAGGCGATTACGCAGCCATTGTTGAGTTTGGCCAACATATGAGCTTTTGCAACTACAAGTAATCCTATAGACAACGTTACTGATTAAAGATTTTGGAGTTTTGTCTTTAAGAGGAGTAAACAATTTTTGATGTTGACAAACAATGAAAGTGCCAGGTATTTTTAAAATTTTTTTAAGTTGAGTAGTAAGGCGTTGAATATACGGAAGCATTTTAAATATGACGGTATTCTGCCTATCTTGGCTTGGACGATAAAAAGTACCATTAATGCATCTCAAAATTAATTGTTTTGGATAGCCATTATTAAGTAACGTGGTAATTAGATCCCTATAGTTCTTATTTTTAAATTCAGGTTCAGATAACGAATCAACTCTGTGTTTTAGTGTCAGAATGGTGTTTACCTTTTGTTTAAAAGAATGGTCAGAAAAATAATTGATGTACCTACCAGAGTAAGTAGGTTTCTTATAACAGTCGAATATTAACCGGTTATCATTATTTCTAATAACAAGAGTATCAAGAAACGGAATCTTTTTATTAATTTCTAACTCGACAGTAAATTGTAAATGAGGGTTGAAATTATTGAATACCATCAATACCTCATCAACTTTTCCTCTGGAATAGAACAAAGAATGTCGTCAACAAACTTGACCAAAAAAGGAAATTGAAAGGACAAATTGGGGGTAACTACATCTAACAAATGATCCATGACCAGCTGGGCGATAACAGGAGATAAAGGCGACCCCATCGGAGTACCGAAAATTTGAAGGTAGTATTTTCCCCGAAAAATAAAATAAGTATTTTTAAAAACAAGATTTAACGTAGCCAAAAACATTTGTTTAGTGATTTTGCAATTCTGAGAAATAATGTTCCATTTCAATTCAACGATATGAGTAACCAACTCTAAAGGAATGTTCGTGAAAAGTGAAGTCACATCTAAAGAGATAAGTATGTGGTTGGGCGGTAACTGAAAGTTTCTATATGAGTCAACAAACTGAAAACTATCAATGCCGCTCGTCTAATCAAAATTTTACAAGAGACAAAAAAGTTTCCAAATTAAGTCGGCTACTCATAAATAAAAATTGGTAGTCATTGCATAAACAGGAAAAAGGTAATGGTCGGATATTTATACAATACATCATTTTTGGGACACTCGTATGCTTTTAAAACACCACCAAAAGATGTCAATTGAAAGTAGAAACTCGCACCCCAAAAATGGTCAAAATCTATCGACGCGTTTTCGAGTTATTTTAAAATATAAAATATTTTTCACGATTTTTGAAGCCCTCTAGCGGCTAAATGAAGCAACTTGTATAATAGGTAAGTTGGCACAAATCGATCTATTTCAAGCCAAAGAATTTCTGTTCTTATGTTGTACACGTATTTTCTGGACACCCTGTATAACTATAATGAATTCATAGACGAACTAGAAGGTAAGTAGGTATGTAAGGCCGGTCTGACTTCAAAACGGTGCACACGTATGTTTTCTATTGAAAGTTTCAATGTAACATACGTGTGGACACGTTTTGAAGCCAGACCGGCCTTATATTACTTTCAATGTAACATACGTGTGGACACGTTTTGAAGTCAGGCCGGCTTTATATTACTTTCAATGGAACATACGTGTGTGACTTCAAAACGTGTCCACACGTATGCTACGTTGAAAAATGTAAGTGCGTGCAAAGAAAATGTGGAGCTCTTTTGAATTCGGTTCTCTAGCGAGAAGTTATAAAGTAGGTCAGATGAAAAAAATATCGCATCTAAGTCAACTGTATTTAATTAAAGTGGATTCTGATTTATGTTTTTTACTTTTGTTTAGAGGCTGCAAATACACCTAGGCCGGTTTGACTTCAAAAGTGTCCAAACGTATGCTACGTTGAAAAAATGTAGGTGCATGCAAAAAATGTGGAGCTGTTTTGAATTCGCATTAGATGTTCTCTAGCGAGAAGTTATAAAGCAGGTCAGATACAAAATATCGCATCTAGGTCAATTGTATTTAATTAAAGTGGATTCTAATTTATGTTTTTTACTTTTGTTTAAAGGATGCAAATACACATAGGCCGATTTGACTTCAAAAGTGTTCAAACGTATGCTACGTTGAAAAAATGTAGATGCATGCAAAAAATGTGGAGCTGTTTTGAATTCGGTTTTCTAGCGAGAAGTTATAAAGTAGGTCAGATGAAATAAATATCGCATCTAAGTCAATTGTATTTAATTAAAGTGGATTCTGATTTATGTTTTTTACTTTCGTTTAGAGGATGCAAATACACATAGGCCGCTTTGACTTCAAAAGTGTCCAAACGTATGCTACATTGAAAAAATGTAGGCGCATGCAAAAAATGTGGAGCTGATTTGAATTTGGTTTTCTAGCGAGAAGTTATAAAGTAGGTCAGATGAAAAAAATATCGCATCTAAGTCAACTGTATTTAATTAAAGTGGATTCTGATTTATGTTTTTTACTTTTGTTTAGAGGCTGCAAATACACCTAGGCCGGTTTGACTTCAAAAGTGTCCAAACGTATGCTACATTGAAAAAATGTAGGTGCATGCAAAAAATGTGGAGCTGTTTTGAATTCGCATTAGATGTTCTCTAGCGAAAAGTTATAAAGTAGGTCAGATGCAAAATATCGCATCTAAGTCAATTGTATTTAATTAAAGTGGATTTTAATTTATGTTTTTTACTTTTGTTTAGAGGATGCAAATACACATAGGCCGATTTGACTTCAAAAGTGTTCAAACGTATGCTACATTGAAAAAATGTAGATGCATTCAAAAAATGTGGAGCTGTTTTGAATTCGGTTTTCTAGCGAGAAGTTATAAAGTAGGTCAGATGAAATAAATATCGCATCTAAGTCAATTGTATTTAATTAAAGTGGATTCTGATTTATGTTTTTCTTTCGTTTAGAGGATGCAAATACACATAGGCCGCTTTGACTTCAAAAGTGTCCAAACGTATGCTACATTGAAAAATGTAGGCGCATGCAAAAATGTGGAGCTGTTTGAATTCGGTTTTCTAGCGAGAAGTTATAAAGTAGGTCAGATAAAAAATATCGCATCTAAGTCAATTGTATTTAATTAAAGCGGATTCTGATTTATGTTTTTTACTTTTGTTTAGAGGATGCAAATACACCTAGGCCGGTTTGACTTCAAAAGTGTCCAAACGTATGCTACGTTGAAAAAATGTAGGTGCATGCAAAAATGTGGAGCTGTTTTGAATTCGGTTTTCTAGCGAAAAGTTATAAAGTAGGTCAGATGAAAAAATATCGCATCTAAGTCAATTGTATTTAATTAAAGTGGATTCTATTTATGTTTTTACTTTTGTTTAGAGGATGAAATACACATAGGCCGTTTGACTTCAAAAGTGTTCCAAACGTATGCTACATTGAAAAATGTAGGGCATTCAAAAATGTGGAGCTGTTTTGAATTCGGTTTTCTAGCGAGAAGTTATAAAGTAGGTCAGATGAAAAAAATATCGCATCTAAGTCAATTGTATTTAATTAAAGTGGATTCTGATTTATGTTTTTTACTTTCGTTTAGAGGATGCAAATACACATAGGCCGCTTTGACTTCAAAAGTGTCCAAACGTATGCTACATTGAAAAAATGTAGGCGCATGCAAAAAATGTGGAGCTGTTTTGAATTCGGTTTCTAGCAAGAAGTTATAAAGTAGGTCAGATGAAAAAAATATCGCATCTAAGTCAATTGTATTTAATTAAAGTGGATTCTAATTTATGTTTTTACTTTTGTTTAGGGTGCAAATACACCTAGGCGGTTTGACTTCAAAAGTGTCCAAAGGTATGCTACGTTGAAAAATGTAGGTGCATGCAAAAAATGTGAGCTGTTTTGAATTCGGTTTTCTAGCGAGAAGTTATAAAGTAGGTCAGATAAAAAATATCGCATCTAAGTCAATTGTATTTAATTAAAGTGGATTCTAATTTATGTTTTTACTTTTGTTTAGAGGTGCAAATACACATAGGCCGTTTGACTTCAAAGTGTTCCAAACGTATGCTACGTTGAAAAATTTAGGTGCATGCAAAAATGTGGAGCTGTTTTGAATTCGGTTTTCTAGCGAGAAGTTATAAAGTAGGTCAGATGAAAAAATATCGCATCTAAGTCATTGTATTTAATTAAAGTGGATTCTGATTTATGTTTTTTACTTTTGTTTAGAGGCTGCAAATACACCTAGGCCGGTTTGACTTCAAAAGTGTCCAAACGTATGCTACATTGAAAAAATGTAGGCGCATGCAAAAAATGTGGAGCTGTTTTGAATTCGGTTTTCTAGCGAGAAGTTATAAAGTAGGTCAGATGAAATAAATATCGCATCTAAGTCAATTGTATTTAATTAAAGTGGATTCTGATTTATGTTTTTACTTTCGTTTAGAGGATGCAAAAACATAGGCCGCTTTGACTTCAAAAGTGTCCAAACGTATGCTACATTGAAAAATGTAGGGCATGCAAAAATGTGAGCTGTTTTGAATTCGGTTTTCTAGCAAGAAGTTATAAAGTAGGTCAGATGAAAAAATATCGCATCTAAGTCAACTGTATTTAATTAAAGTGGATTCTGATTTATGTTTTTACTTTTGTTTAGAGCTGCAAATACATCTAGGCCGGTTTGACTTCAAAAGTGTCCAAAGGTATGCTACGTTGAAAAAATGTAGGTGCATGCAAAAAATGTGGAGCTGTTTTGAATTCGCATTAGATGTTCTCTAGCGAGAAGTTATAAAGTAGGTCAGATACGAAATATCGCATCTAAGTCAATTGTATTTAATTAAAGTGGATTCTGATTTATGTTTTTTACTTTCGTTTAGAGGATGCAAATACACATAGGCCGCTTTGACTTCAAAAGTGTCCAAACGTATGCTACATTGAAAAATGTAGGCGCATGCAAAAAATGTGGAGCTGTTTTGAATTCGTGATTTCTAGCGAGAAGTTATAAAGTAGGTCAGATGAAAAAAATATCGCATCTAAGTCAACTGTATTTAATTAAAGTGGATTCTGATTTATGTTTTTTACTTTGTTTAGAGGATGCAAATACACATAGGCCGCTTTGACTTCAAAAGTGTCCAAACGTATGCTACATTGAAAAAATGTAGGCGCATGCAAAAAATGTGGAGCTGTTTTGAATTCGGTTTTCTAGCGAGAAGTTATAAAGTAGGTCAGATGAAAAAAATATCGCATCTAAGTCAACTGTATTTAATTAAAGTGGATTCTGATTTATGTTTTTTACTTTTGTTTAGAGGCTGCAAATACACCTAGGCCGGTTTGACTTCAAAAGTGTCCAAACGTATGCTACGTTGAAAAAATGTAGGTGCATGCAAAAAATGTGGAGCTGTTTTGAATTCGCATTAGATGTTCTCTAGCGAGAAGTTATAAAGTAGGTCAGATACAAAATATCGCATCTAAGTCAATTGTATTTAATTAAAGTGGATTCTAATTTATGTTTTTTACTTTTGTTTAGAGGATGCAAATACACATAGGCCGATTTGACTTCAAAAGTGTCCAAACGTATGCTACATTGAAAAAATGTAGGCGCATGCAAAAAATGTGGAGCTGTTTTGAATTCGGTTTTCTAGCGAGAAGTTATAAAGTAGGTCAGATGAAAAAAATATCGCATCTAAGTCAACTGTATTTAATTAAAGTGGATTCTGATTTATGTTTTTTACTTTTGTTTAGAGGATGCAAATACACATAGGCCGATTTGACTTCAAAAGTGTCCAAACGTATGCTACATTGAAAAAATGTAGGTGCATGCAAAAAATGTGGAGCTGTTTTGAATTCGGTTTTCTAGCGAGAAGTTATAAAGTAGGTCAGATGAAAAAATATCGCATCTAAGTCAATTGTATTTAATTAAAGTGGATTCTGATTTATGTTTTTTACTTTTGTTTAGAGGCTGCAAATACACCTAGGCCGGTTTGACTTCAAAAGTGTCCAAACGTATGCTACATTGAAAAAATGTAGGTGCATGCAAAAAATGTGGAGCTGTTTTGAATTCGCATTAGATGTTCTCTAGCGAGAAGTTATAAAGTAGGTCAGATACGAAATATCGCATCTAAGTCAATTGTATTTAATTAAAGTGGATTCTGATTTATGTTTTTTACTTTCGTTTAGAGGATGCAAATACACATAGGCCGATTTGACTTCAAAAGTGTCCAAACGTATGCTACATTGAAAAAATGTAGGCGCATGCAAAAAATGTGGAGCTGTTTTGAATTCGGTTTTCTAGCGAGAAGTTATAAAGTAGGTCAGATGAAAAAAATATCGCATCTAAGTCAATTGTATTTAATTAAAGTGGATTCTGATTTATGTTTTTTACTTTTGTTTAGAGGATGCAAATACACTAGGCCGTTTGACTTCAAAAGTGTCCAAACGTATGCTACGTTGAAAAAATGTAGGTGCATGCAAAAATGTGGAGCTGTTTTGAATTCGTGTTTTCTAGCGAGAAGTTATAAAGAGGTCAGATGAAATAAAATTGCATCTAAGTTAATTGTATTTAATTAAAGTGGAATCCTGATTTATGTTTTTTACTTTTGTTTAGAGGCTGCAAATACACTAGGCCGGTTTGACTTCAAAAGTGTCCAAACGTATGCTACATTGAAAAAATGTAGGTGCATGCAAAAAATGTGGAGCTGTTTTGAATTCGCATTAGATGTTCTCTAGCGAGAAGTTATAAAGTAGGTCAGATACGAAATATCGCATCTAAGTCAATTGTATTTAATTAAAGTGGATTCTGATTTATGTTTTTTACTTTCGTTTAGAGGATGCAAATACACATAGGCCGATTTGACTTCAAAAGTGTCCAAACGTATGCTACATTGAAAAAATGTAGGCGCATGCAAAAATGTGGAGCTGTTTTGAATTCGTGTTTTCTAGCGAGAAGTTATAAAGTAGGTCAGATGAAAAATATCGCATCTAAGTCAACTGTATTTAATTAAAGTGGATTCTGATTTATGTTTTTACTTTTGTTTAGAGGATGCAAATACACATAGGCCGTTTGACTTCAAAAGTGTCCAAACGTATGCTACGTTGAAAAAATGTAGTGCATGCAAAAATGTGGAGCTGTTTTGAATTCGGTTTTCTAGCGAGAAGTTATAAAGTAGGTCAGATGAAAAAAATATCGCATCTAAGTCAATTGTATTTAATTAAAGTGGATTCTGATTTATGTTTTTTACTTTTGTTTAGAGGCTGCAAATACACCTAGGCCGGTTTGACTTCAAAAGTGTCCAAACGTATGCTACATTGAAAAAATGTAGGCGCATGCAAAAAATGTGGAGCTGTTTTGAATTCGGTTTTCTAGCGAGAAGTTATAAAGTAGGTCAGATGAAAAAAATATCGCATCTAAGTCAATTGTATTTAATTAAAGTGGATTCTAATTTATGTTTTTTACTTTTGTTTAGAGGATGCAAATACACATAGGCCGATTTGACTTCAAAAGTGTTCAAACGTATGCTACGTTGAAAAAATGTAGATGCATGCAAAAAATGTGGAGCTGTTTTGAATTCGGTTTTCTAGCGAGAAGTTATAAAGTAGGTCAGATGAAATAAATATCGCATCTAAGTCAATTGTATTTAATTAAAGTGGATTCTGATTTATGTTTTTTACTTTCGTTTAGAGGATGCAAATACACATAGGCCGCTTTGACTTCAAAAGTGTCCAAACGTATGCTACATTGAAAAAATGTAGGCGCATGCAAAAAATGTGGAGCTGTTTTGAATTCGGTTTTCTAGCGAGAAGTTATAAAGTAGGTCAGATGAAAAAAATATCGCATCTAAGTCAACTGTATTTAATTAAAGTGGATTCTGATTTATGTTTTTTACTTTTGTTTAGAGGCTGCAAATACACCTAGGCCGGTTTGACTTCAAAAGTGTCCAAACGTATGCTACGTTGAAAAAATGTAGATGCATGCAAAAAATGTGGAGCTGTTTTGAATTCGGTTTTCTAGCGAGAAGTTATAAAGTAGGTCAGATGAAATAAATATCGCATCTAAGTCAATTGTATTTAATTAAAGTGGATTCTGATTTATGTTTTTTACTTTCGTTTAGAGGATGCAAATACACATAGGCCGCTTTGACTTCAAAAGTGTCCAAACGTATGCTACATTGAAAAAATGTAGGCGCATGCAAAAAATGTGGAGCTGTTTTGAATTCGGTTTTCTAGCGAGAAGTTATAAAGTAGGTCAGATGAAAAAAATATCGCATCTAAGTCAACTGTATTTAATTAAAGTGGATTCTGATTTATGTTTTTTACTTTTGTTTAGAGGCTGCAAATACACCTAGGCCGGTTTGACTTCAAAAGTGTCCAAACGTATGCTACGTTGAAAAAATGTAGGTGCATGCAAAAAATGTGGAGCTGTTTTGAATTCGCATTAGATGTTCTCTAGCGAGAAGTTATAAAGTAGGTCAGATACAAAATATCGCATCTAAGTCAATTGTATTTAATTAAAGTGGATTCTAATTTATGTTTTTTACTTTTGTTTAGAGGATGCAAATACACATAGGCCGATTTGACTTCAAAAGTGTTCAAACGTATGCTACGTTGAAAAAATGTAGATGCATGCAAAAAATGTGGAGCTGTTTTGAATTCGGTTTTCTAGCGAGAAGTTATAAAGTAGGTCAGATGAAAAAAATATCGCATCTAAGTCAACTGTATTTAATTAAAGTGGATTCTGATTTATGTTTTTTACTTTTGTTTAGAGGCTGCAAATACATCTAGGCCGGTTTGACTTCAAAAGTGTCCAAACGTATGCTACATTGAAAAAATGTAGGCGCATGCAAAAAATGTGGAGCTGTTTTGAATTCGCATTAGATGTTCTCTAGCGAGAAGTTATAAAGTAGGTCAGATACAAAATATCGCATCTAAGTCAATTGTATTTAATTAAAGTGGATTCTAATTTATGTTTTTTACTTTTGTTTAGAGGATGCAAATACACATAGGCCGATTTGACTTCAAAAGTGTTCAAACGTATGCTACGTTGAAAAAATGTAGATGCATGCAAAAAATGTGGAGCTGTTTTGAATTCGGTTTTCTAGCGAGAAGTTATAAAGTAGGTCAGATGAAATAAATATCGCATCTAAGTCAATTGTATTTAATTAAAGTGGATTCTGATTTATGTTTTTTACTTTCGTTTAGAGGATGCAAATACACATAGGCCGCTTTGACTTCAAAAGTGTCCAAACGTATGCTACATTGAAAAAATGTAGGCGCATGCAAAAAATGTGGAGCTAGTTTGAATTCGCATTAGATGTTCTCTAGCGAGAAGTTATAAAGTAGGTCAGATACAAAATATCGCATCTAAGTCAATTGTATTTAATTAAAGTGGATTCTAATTTATGTTTTTTACTTTTGTTTAGAGGATGCAAATACACATAGGCCGATTTGACTTCAAAAGTGCTCAAACGTATGCTACGTTGAAAAATGTAGATGCATGCAAAAAATGTGGAGCTGTTTTGAATTCGGTTTTCTAGCGAGAAGTTATAAAGTAGGTCAGATGAAATAAATATCGCATCTAAGTCAACTGTATTTAATTAAAGTGGATTCTAATTTATGTTCTTTACTTTTGTTTAGAGGATGCAAATACACATAGGCCGATTTGACTTCAAAAGTGTCCAAACGTATGCTACATTGAAAAAATGTAGGCGCATGCAAAAAATGTGGAGCTGTTTTGAATTCGGTTTTCTAGCGAGAAGTTATAAAGTAGGTCAGATGAAAAAAATATCGCATCTAAGTCAATTGTATTTAATTAAAGTGGATTCTGATTTATGTTTTTTACTTTCGTTTAGAGGATGCAAATACACATAGGCCGCTTTGACTTCAAAAGTGTCCAAACGTATGCTACATTGAAAAATGTAGTGCATGCAAAAATGTGGAGCTGTTTTGAATTCGGTTTTCTAGCGAGAAGTTATAAAGTAGGTCAGATGAAAAAAATATCGCATCTAAGTCAACTGTATTTAATTAAAATGGATTCTGATTTATGTTTTTTACTTTTGTTTAGAGGCTGCAAATACACCTAGGCCGGTTTGACTTCAAAAGTGTCCAAACGTATGCTACGTTGAAAAAATGTAGGTGCATGCAAAAAATGTGGAGCTGTTTTGAATTCGCATTAGATGTTCTCTAGCGATAAGTTATAATGTAGGTCAGATGCAAAATATCGCATCTAAGTCAATTGTATTTAATTAAAGTGGATTCTGATTTATGTTTTTTACTTTCGTTTAGAGGATGCAAATACACATAGGCCGGTTTGACTTCAAAAGTGTCCAAACGTATGCTACGTTGAAAAAATGTAGGTGCATGCAAAAAATGTGGAGCTGTTTTGAATTCGCATTAGATGTTCTCTAGCGAGAAGTTATAAAGTAGGTCAGATACAAAATATCGCATCTAAGTCAATTGTATTTAATTAAAGTGGATTCTAATTTATGTTTTTTACTTTTGTTTAGAGGATGCAAATAGGCCGGTTTGACTTCAAAAGTGTCCAAACGTATGCTACATTGAAAAAATGTAGGCGCATGCAAAAAATGTGGAGCTGTTTTGAATTCGGTTTTCTAGCGAGACGTTATAAAGTAGGTCAGATGAAAAAAATATCGCATCTAAGTCAACTGTATTTAATTAAAGTGGATTCTGATTTATGTTTTTTACTTTTGTTTAGAGGCTGCAAATACACCTAGGCCGGTTTGACTTCAAAAGTGTCCAAACGTATGCTACGTTGAAAAAATGTAGGTGCATGCAAAAAATGTGGAGCTGTTTTGAATTCGCATTAGATGTTCTCTAGCGAGAAGTTATAAAGTAGGTCAGATACAAAATATCGCATCTAAGTCAATTGTATTTAATTAAAGCGGATTCTAATTTATGTTTTTTACTTTTGTTTAGAGGATGCAAATACACATAGGCCGATTTGACTTCAAAAGTGTCCAAACGTATGCTACATTGAAAAAATGTAGGCGCATGCAAAAAATGTGGAGCTGTTTTGAATTCGGTTTTCTAGCGAGAAGTTACAAAGTAGGTCAGATGAAAAAAATATCGCATCTAAGTCAATTGTATTTAATTAAAGTGGATTCTGATTTATGTTTTTCACTTTCGTTTAGAGGATGCAAATACACATAGGCCGCTTTGACTTCAAAAGTGTCCAAACGTATGCTACATTGAAAAAATGTAGGCGCATGCAAAAAATGTGGAGCTGTTTTGAATTCGGTTTTCTAGCGAGAAGTTATAAAGTAGGTCAGATGAAAAAAATATCGCATCTAAGTCAACTGTATTTAATTAAAATGGATTCTGATTTATGTTTTTTACTTTTGTTTAGAGGCTGCAAATACACCTAGGCCGGTTTGACTTCAAAAGTGTCCAAACGTATGCTACGTTGAAAAAATGTAGGTGCATGCAAAAAATGTGGAGCTGTTTTGAATTCGCATTAGATGTTCTCTAGCGAAAAGTTATAAAGTAGGTCAGATGCAAAATATCGCATCTAAGTCAATTGTATTTAATTAAAGTGGATTCTGATTTATGTTTTTTACTTTTGTTTAGAGGTTGCAAATACACCTAGGCCGGTTTGACTTCAAATGTGTCCAAACGTATGCTACGTTGAAAAAATGTAGATACATGCAAAAAATGTGGAGCTGTTTTGAATTCGGTTTTCTAGCGAGAAGTTATAAAGTAGGTCAGAAGAAAAAAATATCGCATCTAAGTCAACTGTATTTAATTAAAATGGATTCTGATTTATGTTTTTACTTTTGTTTAGAGGATGCAAATACATAGGCCGGTTTGACTTCAAAAGTGTCCAAACGTATGCTACATTGAAAAAATGTAGGCGCATGCAAAAAATGTGGAGCTGTTTTGAATTCGGTTTTCTAGCGAGAAGTTATAAAGTAGGTCAGATGAAAAAAATATCGCATCTAAGTCAATTGTATTTAATTAAAGTGGATTCTGATTTATGTTTTTTACTTTTGTTTAGAGGCTGCAAATACACCTAGGCCGGTTTGACTTCAAAAGTGTCCAAACGTATGCTACATTGAAAAAATGTAGGCGCATGCAAAAAATGTGGAGCTGTTTTGAATTCGGTTTTCTAGCGAGAAGTTATAAAGTAGGTCAGATGAAATAAATATCGCATCTAAGTCAATTGTATTTAATTAAAGTGGATTCTGATTTATGTTTTTTACTTTTGTTTAGAGGCTGCAAATACACCTAGGCCGGTTTGACTTCAAAATGTCCAAACGTATGCTACTTGAAAAATGTAGGGCATGCAAAAATGTGGAGCTGTTTTGAATTCGGTTTTCTAGCGAGAAGTTATAAAGTAGGTCAGATGACAAAATATCGCATCTAAGTCAATTGTATTTAATTAAAGTGGATTCTGATTTATGTTTTTTACTTTTGTTTAGAGGCTGCAAATACACATAGGCCGGTTTGACTTCAAAAGTGTCCAAACGTATGCTACATTGAAAAAATGTAGGCGCATGCAAAAAATGTGGAGCTGTTTTGAATTCGGTTTTCTAGCGAGAAGTTATAAAGTAGGTCAGAAGAAAAAAATATCGCATCTAAGTCAACTGTATTTAATTAAAATGGATTCTGATTTATGTTTTTTACTTTTGTTTAGAGGCTGCAAATACACATAGGCCGGTTTGACTTCAAAAGTGTCCAAACGTATGCTACATTGAAAAATGTAGATGCATGCAAAAATGTGGAGCTGTTTTGAATTCGGTTTTCTAGCGAGAAGTTATAAAGTAGGTCAGATGAAAAATATCGCATCTAAGTCAACTGTATTTAATTAAAGTGGATTCTGATTTATGTTTTTTACTTTTGTTTAGAGGCTGCAAATACATCTAGGCCGGTTTGACTTCAAAAGTGTCCAAACGTATGCTACATTGAAAAAATGTAGGCGCATGCAAAAAATGTGGAGCTGTTTTGAATTCGGTTTTCTAGCAAGAAGTTATAAAGTAGGTCAGATGAAAAAAATATCGCATCTAAGTCAACTGTATTTAATTAAAGTGGATTCTGATTTATGTTTTTTACTTTTGTTTAGAGGCTGCAAATACACCTACGCCGGTTTAACTTCAAAAGTGTCCAAAGGTATGCTACGTTGAAAAAATGTAGGTGCATGCAAAAAATGTGGAGCTGTTTTGAATTCGCATTAGATGTTCTCTAGCGAGAAGTTATAAAGTAGGTCAGATGCAAAATATCGCATCTAAGTCAATTGTATTTAATTAAAGTGGATTCTAATTTATGTTTTTTACTTTTGTTTAGAGGATGCAAATACACATAGGCCGATTTGACTTCAAAAGTGTTCAAACGTATGCTACGTTGAAAAAATGTAGATGCATGCAAAAAATGTGGAGCTGTTTTGAATTCGGTTTTCTAGCGAGAAGTTATAAAGTAGGTCAGATGAAATAAATATCGCATCTAAGTCAATTGTATTTAATTAAAGTGGATTCTGATTTATGTTTTTTACTTTCGTTTAGAGGATGCAAATACACATAGGCCGCTTTGACTTCAAAAGTGTCCAAACGTATGCTACATTGAAAAAATGTAGGCGCATGCAAAAAATGTGGAGCTGTTTTGAATTCGGTTTTCTAGCGAGAAGTTATAAAGTAGGTCAGATGAAAAAAATATCGCATCTAAGTCAATTGTATTTAATTAAAGCGGATTCTAATTTATGTTTTTTACTTTTGTTTAGAGGATGCAAATACACATAGGCCGATTTGACTTCAAAAGTGTCCAAACGTATGCTACATTGAAAAAATGTAGGCGCATGCAAAAAATGTGGAGCTGTTTTGAATTCGGTTTTCTAGCGAGAAGTTATAAAGTAGGTCAGATGAAAAAAATATCGCATCTAAGTCAATTGTATTTAATTAAAGTGGATTCTGATTTATGTTTTACTTTGTTTAGAGGATGCAAAACACATAGGCCGCTTTGACTTCGAAAGTGTCCAAACGTATGCTACATTGAAAAAATGTAGGCGCATGCAAAAAATGTGGAGCTGTTTTGAATTCGGTTTTCTAGCGAGAAGTTATAAAGTAGGTCAGATGAAAAAAATATCGCATCTAAGTCAACGGTATTTAATTAAAATGGATTCTGATTTATTTTTTTTTACTTTTGTTTAGAGGCTGCAAATACACCTAGGCCGGTTTGACTTCAAAAGTGTCCAAACGTATGCTACGTTGAAAAATGTAGGTGCATGCAAAAAATGTGGAGCTGTTTTGAATTCGCATTAGATGTTCTCTAGCGAAAAGTTATAAAGTAGGTCAGATGCAAAATATCGCATCTAAGTCAATTGTATTTAATTAAAGTGGATTCTGATTTATGTTTTTTACTTTTGTTTAGAGGCTGCCAATACACCTAGGCCGGTTTGACTTCAAAAGTGTCCAAACGTATGCTACGTTGAAAAAATGTAGATGCATGCAAATAATGTGGAGCTGTTTTGAATTCGGTTTTCTAGCGAGAAGTTATAAAGTAGGTCAGATGAAATAAATATCGCATCTAAGTCAATTGTATTTAATTAAAGTGGATTCTGATTTATGTTTTTTACTTTCGTTTAGAGGATGCAAATACACATAGGCCGCTTTGACTTCAAAAGTGTCCAAACGTATGCTACATTAAAAAAATGTAGGTACATACAAAAAATGTGGAGCTGTTTTGAATTCAGTTCTCTAGCGAGAAGTTATAAAGTAGGTCAGATGAAAAAAATATCGCATCTAAGCCAATTGTATTTAATTAAAGTGGATTCTGATTTGTTTTTTATTTTCGTTTAGAGGATGCAAATACACATATGCCGCTTTGACTTCAAAAGTGTCCAACCTTATGCTACATTGAAAAAATGTAGGTACACGCAAAAAATGTGGAGCTGTTTTGAATTCAGTTCTCTAGCGAGAAGTTATAAAGTAGGTCAGATGAAAAAAATATCGCATCTAAGTCAATTGTATTTAATTAAAGTGGATTCTGATTTATGTTTTCTACTTTTGTTTAGAGGCTGCAAATACACTTAAGCCGGTTTGACTTTAAAACGTGTCCACATGTATGCTATGTCTAAAAAATGTAGCTGCATGCAAAAATGTGGAGTTTTTTTTATTCGCATTAGATGTTCTCTAGTGAGAAGTTATAAAGAGGTCAGATTCAAAATATCACATCTAAGTCAATTGTATAAAGAATGCTGTATTTAATGAAAGTGGATTCTGATTTATGTTTTTACTTTTGTTTAGAGGCTGCAAACACCTAGGCCGGTTTGTCTTCAAAGTGTCCAAACGTATTCTACGTTGAAAAAATGTAGTGCATGCAAAAAATGTGGAGCTGTTTTGAATTGCATTAGATGTTCTCTAGCGAGAAGTTTTAAAAAGTAGGTCAGATGCAAAATATCGCATCTAAGTCAATTGTATTTAATTAAAGTGGATTCTAATTTATGTTTTTACTTTTGTTTAGAGGATGCAAATACACATAGGCCGCTTTGACTTCAAAAGTGTCCAAACGTATACTACATTAAAAAAATGTAGGTACATACAAAAAATGTGGAGCTGTTTTGAATTCAGTTCTCTAGCGAGAAGTTATAAAGTAGGTCAGATGAAAAAAATATCGCATCTAAGCCAATTGTATTTAATTAAAGTGGATTCTGATTTGTTTTTTATTTTCGTTTAGAGGATGCAAATACACATATGCCGCTTTGACTTCAAAAGTGTCCAACCTTATGCTACATTGAAAAAATGTAGGTACACGCAAAAAATGTGGAGCTGTTTTGAATTCAGTTCTCTAGCGAGAAGTTATAAAGTAGGTCAGATGAAAAAAATATCGCATCTAAGTCAATTGTATTTAATTAAAGTGGATTCTGATTTATGTTTTTTACTTTCGTTTAGAGGATGCAAATACACATAGGCCGCTTTGACTTCGAAAGTGTCCAAACGTATGCTACATTGAAAAAATGTAGGCGCATGCAAAAAATGTGGAGCTGTTTTGAATTCGGTTTTCTAGCGAGAAGTTATAAAGTAGGTCAGATGAAAAAAATATCGCATCTAAGTCAACGGTATTTAATTAAAATGGATTCTGATTTATTTTTTACTTTTGTTTAGAGGCTGCAAATACACCAGGCCGGTTTGACTTCAAAGTGTCCAAACGTATGCTACGTTGAAAAAATGTAGGTGCATGCAAAAATGTGGAGCTGTTTTGAATTCGCATTAGATGTTCTCTAGCGAAAAGTTATAAAGAGGTCAGATGCAAATATCGCATCTAAGTCAATTGTATTTAATTAAAGTGGATTCTGATTTATGTTTTTACTTTTGTTTAGAGGTGCCAATACACCTAGGCCGGTTTGACTTCAAAGTGTCCAAACGTATGCTACTTAAAAATGTAGATGCATGCAAATAATGTGGAGCTGTTTTGAATTGGTTTTCTAGCGAGAAGTTATAAAGTAGGTCAGATGAAATAAATATCGCATCTAAGTCAATTGTATTTAATTAAAGTGGATTCTGATTTATGTTTTTATTTCGTTTAGAGGATGCAAATACACATAGGCCGCTTTGACTTCAAAAGTGTCCAAACGTATGCTACATTAAAAATGTAGGTACATACAAAAAATGTGGAGCTGTTTTGAATTCAGTTCTTAGCGAGAAGTTATAAAGTAGGTCAGATGAAAAAAATATCGCATCTAAGCCAATTGTATTTAATTAAAGTGGATTCTGATTTGTTTTTTATTTTCGTTTAGAGGATGCAAATACACATATGCCGCTTTGACTTCAAAAGTGTCCAACCTTATGCTACATTGAAAAAATGTAGGTACACGCAAAAAATGTGGAGCTGTTTTGAATTCAGTTCTCTAGCGAGAAGTTATAAAGTAGGTCAGATGAAAAAAATATCGCATCTAAGTCAATTGTATTTAATTAAAGTGGATTCTGATTTATGTTTTCTACTTTTGTTTAGAGGCTGCAAATACACTTAAGCCGGTTTGACTTTAAAACGTGTCCACATGTATGCTATGTCTAAAAAATGTAGCTGCATGCAAAAAATGTGGAGCTTTTTTTTATTCGCATTAGATGTTCTCTAGTGAGAAGTTATAAAGTAGGTCAGATTCAAAATATCACATCTAAGTCAATTGTATAAAGAATGCTGTATTTAATGAAAGTGGATTCTGATTTATGTTTTTTACTTTTGTTTAGAGGCTGCAAATACACCTAGGCCGGTTTGTCTTCAAAAGTGTCCAAACGTATTCTACGTTGAAAAAATGTAGGTGCATGCAAAAAATGTGGAGCTGTTTTGAATTCGCATTAGATGTTCTCTAGCGAGAAGTTTTAAAGTAGGTCAGATGCAAAATATCGCATCTAAGTCAATTGTATTTAATTAAAGTGGATTCTAATTTATGTTTTTACTTTTGTTTAGAGGATGCAAAACACTAGGCCGGTTTGACTTAAAAGTGTCCAAACGTATACTACATTAAAAATGTAGGTACATCAAAAAATGTGGAGCTGTTTTGAATTCAGTTCTCTAGCGAGAAGTTATAAAGTAGGTCAGATGAAAAAATATCCATCTAAGCCAATTGTATTTAAATTAAAGTGGATTCTGATTTTGTTTTTATTTTCGTTTAGAGGATGCAAAACACATATGCCGTTTGACTTCAAAAGTGTCCAACCTTATGCTACATTGAAAAAATGTAGGTACACCAAAAAAATGTGGAGTGTTTTGAATTCAGTTCTCTAGCGAGAAGTTATAAAGTAGGTCAGATGAAAAAATATCGCATCTAAGTCAATTGTATTTAATTAAAGTGGATTCTGATTTTTTTTTATTTTGTTTAGAGGTGCAAATACACTTAAGCCGGTTTGACTTTAAAACGTGTCCACATGTATGCTATGTCTAAAAAATGTAGCTCATGCAAAAATGTGGAGCTTTTTTTATTCGCATTAGATGTTCTCTAGTGAAAGTTATAAAGTAGGTCAGATTCAAAATATCACATCTAAGTCAATTGTATAAAGAATGCTGTATTTAATGAAAGTGGATTCTGATTTATGTTTTTACTTTTGTTTAGAGGCTGCAAATACACTAGGCCGGTTTGTCTTCAAAGTGTCCAAACGTATTCTAGTTGAAAAATGTAGGTGCATGCAAAAATGTGGAGCTGTTTTGAATTCGCATTAGATGTTCTCTAGCGAGAAGTTTAAAGTAGGTCAGATTCAAAATATCGCATCTAAGTCAATTGTATAAAGAATGCTGTATTTAATGAAAGTGGATTCTGATTTATGTTTTTTACTTTTGTTTAGAGGCTGCAAATACAATAGGCCGATTTGACTTCAAAGTGTTCAAACGTATGCTACGTTGAAAAATGTAGATGCATGCAAAAATGTGGAGCTGTTTTGAATTGGTTTTCTAGCGAGAAGTTATAAAGTAGGTCAGATGAAATAAATATCGCATCTAAGTCAATTGTATTTAATTAAAGTGGATTTTGATTTATGTTTTTACTTTTGTTTAGAGGATGCAAATACAATAGGCCGATTTGACTTCAAAAGTGTTCAAACGTATGCTACGTTAGTAGGTAAATAGGGGTCCTAATTCAAAACGCGACAGACGTATTTTCCATGTGTAAAATACGTCTGTCACGTTTTGAATTACGATCCCTATATAATTTCAATGTAAAATAGTTGTGAAAACATTTGAATGTAAAATAGTTGTGAAAACATGAATTCTTCTATGCTTTCAATGTAAAAATACGTCTGTCACGTTTTGAATTAGGACCGGCTTTATATTACTTTCAATGAAACACACACGTATGTTGAAAAATGTAAGTGCAGAGAAGAATGTGTGTAGCTGTTTTGAATTCGGTTTTCTAGCGAGAAGTTACACGTGCACCGTTTTGAATTAGGATCGGCGTTATATACTTTTAATGTAAAATGGAAAACCTGAATTCTTTTCAAATGTAAAATACTTGTGGGCACGTTTTGAATTAGGATCGTCTTTATATTACTTTCAATGTAACATACGTATGTTGAAAATGTAAGTGCAGAGAAAATGTGTGTATATGTTTTGAATTTGGTTTTCTAGCGAGACAGTATGACAGATGCAAAAAAAATATCGCATTTAAGTCAATTGTGTTTTTAATTAAAGTGGATTCTGATTTATGTTTAGAGGTGCAAATACACATGGGCCGGTTTTAATTCAAAATGAGTTCACTCTTGTGATAGGTTGAAAAGTGGGTTGGCAAAGTACGCAGATGGTGGTAATCTGCTATATAAGGAGATTGCTCCTAATATTAATTTAATTAGTCGAAGTTTTGCATATATTTACATACAAACATGTATATAATTGATATTCAGGGATTTAAATACAAGAAAAACGAGTTTGTTTAAAGAAATTGCGGTTTTGGACTTGTTGAAAGGTGATGTTTGGCATCAAATTTTAAACTGCCAATGCAGTCCAGTTGTTTGAGTCAAGATCATATAAAACATAACGACTGGGTGACAAGGAATATTCATGGTATTTTTGGGATGAATCTTCAACGGCTGGAATGGTGTCATCATATAAGCGCTTTATTTGAAGCAAATTATCCGACCCGGTGAAGAAGTATTTGTGAAGGGTCTAGAAAAGAAGAAATTGATTGAAACATATATAATGCAAAACTTTGTAACTGATATGCTTGCACTAGGTTGTCCTAAGCTATCGGAGTTAAAAATCAACAATCGTTTAAAATATAACATCCATTGTTGTAGACACAGCAATAATAATTTGCAATGCGCAAAACAAAATATCTTTTTATTAAAAGAATGGCTTGATAATAATAAAAAACAATAGAAAGATTTTGTCTGTATTATTTATTTTAATATAATTTTACAATGTTAGCCTTACAAAATTCCTTTATAATAATAATAAAAAACAATAGAAAGATTTTGTCTGTATTATTTATTTTAATATAATTTTACAATGTTAGCCTTATTAACTATTATTATAACAACTTCTAGCAAACATTATTTTTATCGATCCAGCTATTGTGTGTTAGAGAAGCCTAACCATTTTACAAATACTTTATTTCCACTCTTTCTTAGTACTTTTCTACCAGGTAAATTCCTGGATGTTTAACCTTTGCAACCTCCGTTTCATAAAATGCACCTTTGATTTCTTTCCATCTTGATCTTCTAATTTATATGTTGTAGGATTGGTTACGTTTACCTTTTTAATCTTAAAATTTCATTTGACCAGTTTGGCGTGTAACCTTTCGTAAATGCTTCCTGTGTTTACTAATCCTCACACTGTCTTTATTGAATATTTTGGTATTTTGGTTGCAAGTTTGATGTGGGTAAATGATGATTTAAGAATAGTTTTTCATTTGATTTATCAACTTTACAGGTTTGACTCGATAGTATTGTGAACTGTTTGTTTATTGTTTCACAATATCGCTTAAATTTTTATCCAATTGTAAGAACCGTTCAGGTTAAACAAGCGCCAGATTTTTCCTTTAAAGTTCTAATTACACGTTCACAATGCATGCTTTGTAGAAAAACACTATAATGGTTTATGCCATATGTCTGCATTAAGGATTGAAAGTGTTTGTTATAATATTCTTTACCAAAATCAGACTGCAAATTTCGGATTTTTAAATTTATTTAAAATTGTTTTCATTGCAGCAGTAACATCAATACCCGTTTTACTTTTAAGTGGTACAGCCCATACGTATTTGGAGAAACAATCAATAACTACTAAAATGTATTTAAATCCTTTGTTTGTTTGCGAATATGGTAGCATTTCAATCAAATCGGTCTGAAGAAGGTCATTTAAACCTTTTACTATCACTTTGCGTCTCTTGAAATTTATTCTTGCTGGTTTATGAAGTTCATTTACTATATCCTCTTTCACTTTTGATTGAGCAACTATCATAATTTTTTTATAATCAGGATTTATTAAATACAATTAATGGAATACTTCTATGTTTGAATGTCGTGGGCTCCACTTGCTTTGAAAGGAACTTTAAATAAAATCAAGAAACATTGTGGTATTGTTTATGATAGCACCGCTGTCACGAAAGCTGATTACATCCATACGTTTAAGCAAAAATCCTTGTAAGTGTGCAATTACATAACTTTTTCGTTTATAAGAATTTCAATGTCTTGCGGGTATCCTTTAATATTCTCAATGACTGCTTCCTCATAAGGAAATTCATAATTATGTTTAATGTTGAAAATAAGGAATGTCTTGTCACCGTCGAGAAATGTATTAGAGTAAAACGTTGCTACTACCGTGTAATGTAGCATATGTAACTTTACTCAATCAAGGTTTCAAAACCTTCACTTTTATTTTCATATTCCTGTTCAGTTATATCTATTTTACGGTTATGTAAGTGCCTTCCAAATTTGTCAATTGTCATATCATCTAATTACTTTCGCCTCACGCAATTCTTCAATGATCGAATTTATTTCGTTGCCGTGACCTGTGTGTCCAGCAGTCTGAGATGAAACTAAAAGTCGTAATCTATCAACAAGTTCATTGGGATCATTTCAATATAAATAATCTATAGCGTTATTTGATACTTCCATTGTCATACCGTCTCCAAGACGCTTTCTATAGGGTAATGTTCTAGGTCTACGGGTGTTTGGGAAGTATGTTTAATGTAGATATTATGTTTTTGTACTTATATGAAGTATTACCCTGAATTTGTTCTGTTTCAGAATAATATCTTCTATTAGCATTTGTTCTTTTACAATATCAAGGTACGACTTTAGATCTTGATGACTGTACCCGACAGGATATTTTTAAACAGTAGTTCGTATAATCCAGGAGTACCTTTATATTTCAAATCATTTATTAGAACATTTTCATCATCCAACGCGAAATTGAATTGCCTATCATAAGACCATCTGAATCAGGGTTAAACCTAATACCATATTTATGATCAAATTCGTTCTTAAAATCTTTAAACATATTGTAAATATATTCTCGAGGTAGCGGATGTAGCTGTTCGAGATAATGTGTCATACCAGGTGAATCGGCAAAGCTTTGAATATATTCATGGGCTTCTTGTGCATTTCGATTAATTTCTGCTTCATATTCATTCTCAACCCTCATCATCATCATCATCTACCTCTATGGCATCATTTTTATATTTGGTATATGCTGAGCAATAACCGGGAATCAATATAGTCAACGTTCCTTTCTAGCAATTTAGGTTTAATTTTTTACACTGCTATGAGGCAGTTCTTCTTCTTCTTTAAATTTTTCTTTTTTACCGCACTTTCCCCATCCAGTTTATTAAATAGTTTCTAATCGTGATGTTATGGGTAAGATTGATTCCACTTGGACGACTTCATTATCTTTAACTAACGCAATTTGTTTTTACAATGTTTCTTTTCTTAATTAAAATTCTTTAAGTTTTATCGCCTCCTTGTTCATTGCGTAAAAGTTTATTGTAGTAAAAAAAATTCTTCGATACTAACGATACTTGCGTCTCTCAAGGTTTAAATATGTATGAAGTGATCAAAACCTATTCGGTACCTTCCTTGATCTGGATCACTATCTTTGTCTACAACTAAGAAACCGTATTTGTCTTGCCAACAAGCAGCACATATTTCACGGAATTTATCATACTTATGTCAGTATTGACGTGATCGTCATATATGTGTTTTAAGTTTAAATCATCTTGTTTAAATAAAACTAAAAGATTAGCATTATCACGTAGTAAGTGCTTAGGTATACGAGTATAACTTTGACAAAGGTAAAACTGTCTACTTGTTTATGACGCCCCATACTAAAGTATTCCCTAATGATACCTTGTTTATCGCAAGCTACATCATCAAAAACAAATATAGAATTATTTCGAGCATCAGATGGTGATATAATATTATCAGAACTGGAAAATGTATAATATTTGATCCCTTTTATTGGTTGCAGTAGACTTTCAAGGTATTGATACTTTGGTTGATAAAGTGATTTAGAATAAACATATACGTTTTCAAACTTTAAACCATTAGGATGTTCTATCAGCCCAATCATAACGTTGGTTTTACCGCAATTTGATGGACCAACAACTAGACATCGAATAGATGAAGGCAGAAGAACACTATGTTTTTTTTTTAGCTAAGGATTGCACGCCAATGTCATTATTGTTTATGGTTAAAGGTGTTGATTGTTTCACAACACGCATGTTTGCAAGTCTAAATTCGATTTGTAAAAAAGTGGAATTATATATATATATATATATATATATAAAAGAAACGGCGAGTATATAAAGAATCATTAATTCAAATATTTTATTTATTTACTGCACAGCTTGAGAGGATAGTTGTCCGCTAATGATTACATATAATAATTCTAAAACTACTGGGAACGGACTATTAAATACTGTAATTAACAATTTACCATTTGAAGCGCATATTCCGGGTTACAAATTTTGCGGTCCGGGTATAAAACTAATCGAACGGTTAGCTCGGGGAGACAAGGAATAAACAAGTTAGACGAGGCTTGTAAGGAGCACGATATTGCATACACCAAAGAAAAGGATCTATCTAAACGTCATCAAGCAGATTCGAAGTTAGCTCAGTTAGCTACAGAAAGACTAAATTCTGGTGACTCGTCTTTAGGTGAAAAAGTAGCAGCATTTGGAGTAGCTACCGCAATGAAAGCTAAAGTAAAACTTGGTATGGGTGCCTGGCATCACTGAGGACAAAAATATCAATAAAATAAGAAAACTGATAAAGAAACGTAAAATAAGAAGTACGCTAGGTATTAAAAGTATTATCAAACAAGCACGTACAGCTTTAAAAAAGACTAAAGGATCTAATATTATGGATTCAATCAACATAGCAATTAAGGCCGCCAATACAGCAAAACAAAAGAAGCAGATTAAATCAGCTCGTATTATATCAATTCCTAAAACAGGAGGCTTTCTACCACTAATACCAATTTTTCCAGGCCTAAGCGCCCTTGGTACTCTTACTGGAGGTGCGGCTGCTGTTGCAAAAGCAGTTTCAGATATTAAAATAGTTAAGGAACAACTAGCGGAAAAACAACGTCATAACAAGGCAATGGAGGACATTGCAGTCGGAAACGGCATGTACATCAAACCTTATAAAAAGGTTTTGGTTTTTTTAGCCCCTGCAAAACCTCAAAGGAACGCAACTTGATTTTACCTAATCAAGCACTAAGCAATGTAGAATTAATAGAGTTTGTTAAGCAATTAGAAGTACCATATTTCCGTGGAGTGTTCATGAGAAACAATCTTCCCAAGAAAGTTAATTTAAAGAATGTGGTATAATTAATTTAGATGGAATAAAAGGTTTAGGCACGCATTGGACCTCTTACAAAAGTACGGTAGTAGCGCTATTTACTATGACAGCTACGGAAACCTGCGACCGCCAACAGAGTTGATAAGTTATTTGAATAGCGGGGTAAATGTAAAATTCTTTATAACATTAACCAAGAACAATCGTACGGTACTGTGTTTTGCGGTCATTTATGCTTACAATTTCTAAGTAGTGCATAGAACTGCGTACGAAGTTGTTATGTCGTACACTTTTACTCTAACGGGAAACACTTCAGTTTTAACAAGCAATTTTAATCCGCCTATAAACTTGGATAATGATTCGAGTACGTATTAGGATTAACAAATTTTGAGTCTTATAACACAATTCAAACATAGAAAAGGAATAAATAATAAATTTTATTATGGATCTAACGGAGAATTCATAGCCTGAAGGTGCTTATGAGATTAGAGAAATTAATAAATATCTTCAAAAGCTTTAGGTGATAAAAGATGGCGTGGTCGTATGGATCAATCACGAAGCGCTAGAAAGACGCCAGTGTATATAGAAATTACAGCTGACAATAATACACTTAAATGTAGTATTAAATGTAGTCTAGATGTGGATTTTACCAAAAGGATTCAATTGGTTCTCTACTTGGTTTCAATCCGCGAAAATTGCTAGCATTTGTCACGCATCAAGCAGACTACGCGATCAACATTTGTAAAGTGAATGCAGTTTTAATCGATTGTAATATTGCAAGTGGATCCTATTTAAATAGTAAACCAGCCCATGTAATACACGAATTTTTTCCTCAAGTACCTGCAGGTTTTAAAATTGTCGAGTGTCCACCTACGATTATATATCTACCAATCAGGTCACGTATAATAAATGAAATAATAGTTAAAGTGTTAGATCAAGATGGAAATTTAGTTAATTTCAGAGGAGAACTGCTAACTGTAAGGTTGCATTTAAAATAAATCTGCAATAGCCATGGGTATTAAGTATAATGCACGCAACATGTCAAGAATTGATATAAATGCTGGAAATTTCAAAGCAATAGACACTCGATTGATTGTTTCAAGACCGCTAACAACACAAAACCGGCAGTTTCTACAATCGTTAGGACTGCATTTAATTAAAAAAAAAGTAGAATGAATAGTGAAATACTGAACGTGCGTGAAAAGTTTACTTCGACAATGCAATTGTTAATATTGAAAACATACTCATCAACCTTATGCTAACACATCTTTAAACAATAATGATGAAATTCGAATCCCTATACAACAACAAGATGTATACACCTTACCATCAAAGAGCATGCTGTACATAGAAGGCAAATTAATTAAAACAGATGGAACACCGTCTCAGACAGCAAAGTTTGTAAATAATGGAATTTTGCTGCTTTTGATGAAATTAGATATGAGATTGGTGGTATCATTGTAGATAGTGTTCGGAATCCTGGATTAACGTCTATAATGAAGGATATGTTTCATATAATAGCAATCAAAGTAAACATTTACAAAACGCTGGGTGGTTTCCTATGGATGATTCACAAATAGTTGATGCTAATGGGAATTTTAATGTTGCAATAAACCTTTCAATGGTTCTCGGATTATGCAAAGATTTTAAAAAATTTATTTTAAACCTCCGTCATGAGTTAGTCTTACTACGTTCTAGTTTTGATACTAATGCTATAATTAATCCTACACCCGATGAAGAAATAAAAGTTGTTTTAAACAAAGTTTTATGGAAAATGCCGCATGTAGCCGTTGATGATACTCAACGAATTAATTTAATAGAATGCGTTGCACAAAATCAGGATTTGCATATTCCGTTTAGAGGATGGGAGTTGCATGAATATCAACTTCTACAAGAACGCAACGTCATACATGGAACATTAAAACAACAACACAATTAGAAAACCAAGATTTGTGATTGTTGGTTTCAAACCAACCGAAAAAATAGATACATGAGCAACTACAGTCGTTTTGATCATTGCTATTTAACCAACATGAAACTATATTTAAATTCAGAAATTTTCCCGTACGATAACTTAAATTTGAGGTTCGAGAATAAACAGACTGGTTGTTATATGAGATGTATGCTCAGTTTCAGCAATCATACTACGGGAAAATGAACCACTTTTTAATCCTGAAGATTTACAAGTATTGCACCATTAGTAGTCATAGATTGTTCTAGACAAAACGAAGCGTTAAAATCTGGTACTGTCGATATTAGATTAGAATTTGAAACTAGCAGAAACGTTTTGCCAAATACATCTTGTCATTGCCTTATACTTCATGATAAGATAGTCAAATACAATCCACTCTCAAACAGCATAAGAATATTATAATTACTTTATTATTATTATTACTGTACCTTTACAAATTATGAAAAACAATAAATCATTTAGCAATCACAGTCTATTTATTAATATTTTTACATGTTTTTACAATATCTTTTACATGTTTGAATTATTAAGTGATTTAGTAAACAGCCATAAACATTGACAATTTTAAATAAAAGTTTTGTTATACATTTCTCAAATAAACTAACTGGTATGTTAGTAACAAACTGGATTTTTAAACAGAACGGTTACTACTACTACTATATATATAGTTCAAAAACTCGGGCAGATTGAAAGGTATCCTATTTTTAGATACATCCAAAACGAAAATCGGTGTACTTGTGCAGGTATAAACATAACACTGAAGTTTTATAACTAAAAATATTATATGTTAATCTAGATAAAATAAATTGCATTCTTTATTTGAGCCAGTGGTTGAAGCTTTACAAGTCATCTCTATATGTATAGTTATACCCCAAGGTTTAGTATCAGTGGTTAAGGTACTAAGAATTCTTTTATCATCACTTGGATTAAGAACAATTTTGTTTTGTTTAATAGTACAAACATCATGTTTGACTGATCTAATTAAACATTGCTGTTTCTGTACAGTCTGTTTATAAAACAAAGCATTCTTATAATCATCAAAAGAAATTTGCTTAATACTTGCTAAGGAAGATCCTTCGACTTTTTATTATCCTATCCTGAACTCTATACGTGTACATTTTAGATCTAAGTCCTACAAACTCTAGCATGATGTCACCATTGTTTTCATCTTTCATAATACCAGGAACTTTTTATTTGATAATGGAATATGATATTTGTTATGAGGGTCGTAATCGGAAGTATCAAATCTATGAATATCTTGTTTGATATAAGAGTAAATATCTTCAACGCTAAACTCGTATATCAAACTATCCGTATCTGTTACAGCAGCTTTGCTTTGTTAGCAAATTGCGATTTTATATAACTATAGTGAAATTCATATAAATAGGTTTTGAAACATCTAGAATAGAGAAACCTACATAAATAGGGTTTGTTTAAGTAAACCTCTAATTTATTCATTTCTATTAAGACTAGATCTTTGTCTAACACAGTGCAACTATGAAAATTAGGCTTCGCTATGTAACTACGAGCTCCAAACCGTCCTTCCCATTTGGTCACTAATTTCACATCTTTCCTTTTCCGTACGTTTTCCATCATCTTTCCATAAACCGAATTTATCATATTTTATAAAAGCATATATCGAAACTGTTTTTGACTGTTGTCTTAATTTCGTATTCAAATCAATGTATTCTTTTAACCAAGGAGCTTGTTTAAACCGAAGAACCTTATGAATCTTTTCAGTTCTAAACCGTAGCTTAAATACATTTTTAAATTCTTGTAGTGAATAATATAGTTGAGTTTTGGATATAAAGTTGTAAGTAATTTCTTTAAGTTTGATTTATTAGAAGGTACTGGGGTATCATATGTTCAGGCGCTAAAGGTAAGTCACTGTGAATTTCATGTAAAGATACTGGATAGTGTAAATCGCATTCAAAATATATCCTACATCAGAATCATCGGGAATATTAACTATGTCTAAACGTACTATATCTGGACTGGTACCATCTAAAAATTCAAATTCTCCATATGGAAGATATTCAGACATTGCAGCCCCATATAAATTATTAACATCAAAATACATTAAATATTTAGAATCGAAATTTGGATCATAATCTGCATTCATATATTTGTTATTTGCTTTAGCATATCTATTCGAACATTGAGAAACACCGCCACGAATTCCCCGTTCTAAAAACATTATTTTTCAATATCAGTAAGCACTCGAGTTTAACGTTCGTCGTTTTTAACATCGCATCTAGAGCTAAACCAGGAGCCGTAAAGTAGTGAAGCGGATCTAACTTATACGTGAACATACAAGTTTTTCTAAAGTTTTCAAATATATCAGACAAGAGCAGTACATCTGTTTTAAATATAGGTCTGAATAGTCCCTAGTGTTTTTATATTAAATGTTTGCCAAACGTGTTTAGCATGATTGTAGTCTTCATCTGAGATTTCTTCATTGCGCAAACGATTAAAGAATGCTGTTTTACAGGGTAAATCGGTTTCATTGAGCCTATCCCAAGAGTTAATGTAATCATAGGGAAATATACCTTTACGCGTAAGTAACTGAAACTCATTATCGTGTTACAATTTTCCTGGTGATGGATTTTTATTATCATCTTATGAAGCTAATTTTCGATGCTAGATGCCATAAACCTAAATGAATCGATAAATCTAAAAGTAACTTTCGTACCATTTACATATTTTGTAAAAGATATGTATTTTCCTTATTTATTGGTAGAATTCTTACCAAACCTGAAAACCCTAACGCAATTTTTTTAATAATGAAATGCAATCGTAGCCTGATAAGTTATGAAAACTACCGGTATCATATAAAATTATGATAAGTGATGTTGCAATCTTGATGAGCCGCCCTCGAAATTCGCCTGTAAAGTGACAGTGATCGCGAACTCTAATATCATCTATACTAAAAGGTTTATTGCAAATGTGACAGTGAAGGGCAAATTTAAATGCTAACTTTTGTTCTTCTGTTAAAGGATTCATAGGTTTTGGGTTACAGAAAATTTTATTAGTCTTTTCTGAAATCAGTTTCAATTGAGCAACAAACCATTCTATACAATCCTTTCCGCGATACAATTGAAATTTGGAATATTTATTATCATACGAGCATTTCATATAATACGCTACACTAAAGGGTATATGCCTTTGGTAAGAGACTGTGTTTAGTACTACCTCCGACTCATTGCATGGTTCTAATATACATTCGAGATCTGCATAAACTACAAATGATACTTTTTCTTGATAGTGGAAATGTTTAAACGTTAGATACTTTTCAGATTCTTCGGGTAATCTTATTGAGCAAGTATTCTGTTTTCGCAATAATTCGAATGACGCTTAAGTAATGCTGCTGTACTAAAATTATTTAAACATCTATAACAAAAATTTTCTATGTTCATGTGAAGACAACTGTTTTGCAAATAATTTTGACATATCCTTAATCCAAGTAAAATGAAAGTGATTCTCATTAGCATTTGTCGGACGAGAATATTGTAAGGAATCATTATTTAAAACTAACAGATTAATAGGTTCAATTTTTTAAAATTTTCACTTAAACAAAATGGTAGTATTTTAGTATTTCTATACAATATAGGTTAATTGCGAGATTGTTAAGCTTTTCAATTTTTTTATGTCTTTTAATGCGATTGGAAACTGAATTGAATTGTAGCGTAATACTGTATCAAAATGTGGATAGCTAGATATTCTCTGACTATTTTGTTTAGCAGGATATAAAGCGGAAACCAAGCTCCAAAGAAAGCAATGTTGATCGTTATTTATTACATTTACCACAGCTTTTTCTTTTTATAAAGTCCGGAACCGGTACAAACGTTGAACACCCTCCTTTAAGTGGATCATGATTGTTTATATTTACCTTCAAGTGTAAAACTTCTTGATTGCCCAACCAGAATCTTTCTCGCAAAATTCTTCTAATCGCTTCGAAATCTTGTTCAATACGTTCTCCTTATACCACAGCTTGAGATTGGTATTTATATCGATGTGACGATTTGCAGTAGGAAACGTTTTCAAATCTATTTCACCAGTTGTAGGCTTAACAAAGTTAGCGGCAAATATTACATTAACTTTCAACATTGACTTTTAAGCAAGCAACAATCTTGCGTTTAAAACTAGCGAACGCCTTGTCTAAGAACACTAGAGGATCTCTATAATTTAAATTGGTAATAAGTCCCGTAATTATTCGACTTCCAAAACATGATTGTACATCATGCCAAATCAAATTGTTTCGAGTATGACCTCTAGTAAGCGTTGCATCAACACCTTTACCACGATATTCCAAAGTACGTTTCAAGTGCCTCAATCGTACAAGGTAGCTTTTAAGATTTGCTAAATTAGATTCCAGCCTACTAGGATTTTCTTGTTTATTGTCTTCGTATACCTTATTTTTAATAGCAAGCTTCAATATACTAATATTTGCTTTGATAATTAAAATGTGTTTCGTTATTTCATTCACTGATTTAATTAGATTCACGCATTTTACAGTTAATCTCAAAATTGAGCTACTAATCTCGGATACGGTTTCAGCATTCATGATTCTATATAAAATCAAAATACACTACTTAATAATACAAGTATTTTCTCTATTTATTATTATTTATATAAAATATCATCTGACGTAAGCAAAACAACTGCAAAAGGTTCATTCATCTGAGTTTACGGAAAACGCGTAAGCAAAACAACTGTAAAAGAAAATAGCATACAAATCGAAATAATTGCATAACGAATTGCTTGAATGCAATTGTTAAAAATCGCCTTTATTTACGTTTTCTATTCAAGACGATTTTCAAGCTTGAGTTGTGCATGCAGTCAAAAAAAATTGCACAGTTGCATTCAGTACGTGTCTATAATAAATAAATTTATGCAAGCAATTCCAATATTTACATATTTAATGCAAACTCTGGCAAAACAACTGTAAAAGGAATGCATTCATCATCATTTTCATTTCCGTATGCGTTTACTACAAAAAATGTTTTTATACGACCTTTGAGGAATGCATTCAACATCATTTTTCATTTCCGTATGCGTTTACTACAAAAATGTTTTATACGACCTTTGATTTATTATGTGTACAGAAAATACATTATCATTACAGAGCTATTTTTATGATTACATTGAAATATTTTTAAATAAAACAAAGCAAATTTAAAAAAATGTCTCAGATTAAACCGTCTTGTTTAATAATGTACACGCAACTCATGGTTTTTAAAAACCCAGTATTAAAAACATTCTGCAGTTTTATTATATAACAGTACCTTTAAGAATTTTCCACAATTTACCTATATATATATATGCATGTAAATTGTGTCAGGGTAATCTAAAAAACTTATTCTATAAATATTACTACTTAAAGGGATTTATTTGCATTGCATTATTTTTAAACGAAAATTAATCTGAAGAAAAAACATTTTCCAGTGCGTGAATTTTTGTTAATTTTTTTATGGAAAATAAATTATGCTAGCAGTAATATAAAACGAAATTAATCTAATTTAGGTTTTTATTATGCGCCTTCTTGCAATTTTCTGTTTTCAGTCAATGAATGTAATTCATTATTTCTGCTGAGCAGTACCTTTAAAAAATTTTTATACAGCATATAAATTATATCAGCGGTAATCTAAAAACGAAATTAATCTAATTTAGGTTTTTATTATGTGCATTCATTGCAATTTCTTTTTCAGTCAATGAATCTAATTCATTATTTCTGCTGAGCAGTACCTTTAAAAAAATTTCTTATACAGCATAAGTTATGTCAGCGGTAATCTAAAACGAAATTAATTAATTTTAGGGTTTTATTATTTCTGCTGAGGTATAATTATATTCGCTTACATACTGTTTTGTTCATTAGAATAGATTACAGAGCTGAATTTTTTCAGAAAACGATGCAAATTTTTAAATAAAACGAAATTAATCTAATTTAGGTTTTATTATGCGCCTTCTTGCAATTTTCTGTTTTTCAGTCAATGAATGTAATTCATTATTTCTGCTGAGCAGTGCCTTTAAAAAAATTTCTTATACAGCATAAGTTATGTCAGCGGTAATCTAAAACGAAATTAATCTAATTTAGGTTTTTATTATGTGCATTCATTGCAATTTCTTTTCAGTCAATGAATCTAATTCATTATTTCTGCTGAGCAGTACCTTTTAAAAATTTCTTATACAGCATAAGTTATGTCAGCGGTAATCTAAAACGAAATTAATTAATTTTAGGATTTTATTATTTCTGCTGAGGTATAATTATATTCGCTTACATACTGTTTTGTTCATTAGAATAGATTACAGAGCTGAATTTTTTCAGAAAACGATGCAAATTTTTAATTTTTCTAACAGATCAGTTTATTATTTAATATAAATACTTCACGTAGATTTTACCAACAGTATTCAATCAGATCTCTTGTATAATTATTAGTTACTATTACTAGCAACTTTTAAAAAATGAGTAACTTGTCATCAATCAAAAAATAATACCAACGTAAAAGTTCTAGAGCAATTTATATTACATTCTGACGAAGACGTGATTAAAGAAGTTTTCGGCTGTTCTTCGCCTCAATTCAACACTGATGCTATTTTTGATAGTGACGTAATAGATATATCACGGTAAGTGCTTTTTCACATTTATACATGTGTTTTAAAACAGTACTAATTTATAAGTTACATTAGATCAAAAACCATTCTGGAAATTCTGAGGCTATCGTAGGATCGTTGAACACTCTGGTCCTCTCAGAAACATCAGGTAGTATACAAAAGAAAAGGTGAACCTACAATAATCTTTTATGTTATGCTCACAGATCAGGCAAAAACATGTTGACTATGAAAAGTTATGTACAAATCTAATATGGCTGTTTGCGGTGAAGATGACAAATCCTACGAAGATGATACAGTAGAGTTGCTTAACGCATTTAAAAGCGTGGAGAGAAGCTACTGCGTCGTATAGATTTGGAACTAGAAATAATAAAAAAAAGAGAGGAACTAACAGCGAGGGAGCAGCAGATACTTCAAGAACGGAGTTAATAAATACTTTTTCATTTATAAATAGTTAGATCAAATATTCAACAATTTGTAAAATAAAAAGTATTTTATAAAAGTTTCTTTTGAAACAAGACTTTCTAAAACAAGGTAGTAAACTCAAAGTAAAACGCACATAAATCAGAACCCACTTTAATTTGATACATCATTCTTTATACAATCGACTTAGATGTGTTATAATAATAAACTAATTTCTTAAATTAGTGACATATTATTCTGAAAATTCTATGTTGACAGTTAGACCGATCGATCCCTTACTAGTTATGTATACGTGTTTGTTCGAGCCAATACTTTCATTTAATTGTTTCACTCCATGTGCTTGAAGGTATTCAAAATATCTCAATGGCAATATACTCTTGAACTCTTCTGTTTCCACTAATACTCTTTCTCCATATTTTGTCTTGATTGTTTCCACTTTTAAAACTTCAAACCTCTTATTCACTACAAGATCTTTTGAATTTACATAAGGTTTGCGATATGTGGTTTTATTAAGAGTATTAAAATCCATATTGCTTTTCTTTGACTAATTAAATTAATATTAGGAGCAATCTCCTTATATAGCAGATTACCACCATCTGCGTACTTTGCCAACCCACTTTTCAACCTATCACAAGAGTGAACTCATTTTGAATTAAAACCGGCCCATGTGTATTTGCAGCCTCTAAACATAAATCAGAATCCACTTTAATTAAAAACACAATTGACTTGAATGCGATATTTTTTTGCATCTGTCATACTGTCTCGCTAGAAAACCAAATTCAAAACATAAACATTTTCTCTGCACTTACATTTTTCAACATACGTATGTTACATTGAAAGTAATATAAAGACGATCCTAATTCAAAACGTGCCCACAAGTATTTTACATTTGAAAAGAATTCAGGTTTTCACATTTTACATTAAAAGAATAAGGATTAATTAAAATAGTTAATTTCCTGCCAATTAAAACATACCACATTCCCTTGATTAATTTTTTCCAAGGGTTTATTAAAGAAAAAACCGGTTTTTAAAAGGGAAAGGGTTTTTTACTTGTAAAGGTTTTTTTTAAAATTTTTTAAATTTTTTCAAAACATTATTTTTTGACCAATTTTAAAACTAACATTTTACAAGGAAATATTTCCTTTTTTGGAAATTTTCCAACCTGGAAATGGTCATCAAAAATCCCTTTTTTTTCTTTTCCGAAATTTAAGGGTCAAAAAAAAATTTGGGATTTAAAACCTTTTTAATTAAGTTTTGATATTTTTATTTGTAAGGGATTAAATCAAAAAGTTTATTAAAATTTCCAGATGAAGAAAAATTAGGATGCAAAAAAAAACTTTTTATTAAAAGAAGGTTTAATTAAAAAAAACAATTTTTAAATTGTTCTGATTTTTTTTTAAAATTTTTTTAACCCAAAATTTAAAGGGTTTTTTAACATTTTTTAAAAATTCTGCAAAAATTATTTTTTTATTCGCTTTGTTCTTGGAAGAAAATTTTCAGATTTATTTAAATCTTTTTTTGGAAATTTTTTTAAATTTCTGGAAAGTTTTAAACTTTTTTAACTCCCTTTTAAATCCTTTTTTTTTTCCTTTAAATCTTCTTGAATAAATTTTCAAAAATTTTGTTACGTTTAAATTTTAAAAATTTAAAAATTTCATTTGCCGTTTGTGGTGAAACCCTTTCGAAATCCTGGCTTCAATTCAAAATTTTCTTTAATTAATTTTTGGTATTTTTAATTTAAATGCCTTTAAATTTTTAAAAATTATTTTCTTAATTTATAAAAATTTTACAGGGTTTATGAAAAGGTTTTGTAATTATTGTTTTTGTTTCACAAATTTTTAAACTTTTTTCATTTCCGTTATTAAAAAACTTTTTTCCTTTTTTAATTTCATTCCACTAATTCCTTTTTTGAGAAAACCTAAAGGTTTATGGTAGTTGAAAGAGAAAGGTGAAAACTTTACCAATCAATAAATTTTTGGTTTCCCAATATTAAATAAAATCAAACGTTTTACTTTAATTTGTAAGCCCAAAATTTCGGAAAACAAAATTTAACTTTATTAAAATTTTTATTTAAAAACCTTTGTTTGTTTAAATATTTTAAATTTTTTTTCAATTTAAAGGTTATTTAACTTTTTATTTTAAATTTCCCTTTATTTTTATTCCGGGTTTATAAAATTTTGTTTTTTCCCCTTTTAAATTTTTAATTTAAATCGGGTTTTAATTTAAAACCCAATTTAAAAAATCCCTTTTTCTTTCTTTGAAATTTTCGATTTAATTGCTTTGAGGAATTTTAATTTAAAATCGAAAAGTTTGGGTTTATTTTTCGAAAACTTCCGGCTATTAATCCTACCGTTTTAAGAAATTTTGGTAAGGAATTAATTAATTTTTTTAAGAATTTTTTTTAATTTTTAATTTCTAAGATTCTTTTTTTTTTTCAAATTTCTTAATTTTTAAATAAGGGTTCTTCAACCCAATTTTCCCTTTAATTAAAACGTTCTTTCTTTTTGTTAAAAAACTTTAATTTTACCCTTGCTCAAAAGGTTTTAAAAATTTGTTTTTTAAAATTTTTACAAAAAATTCTTTTTTGTTCAAATTTTTTTCCTAAAAAACCTTTGCCCCTCACGGGAAAATTCTTCTATGATTTAAATTTTTTGTTTTGGTTTAACTTTTAAAACCTAAAAGATTTAAACTTTAAAGGCCGAAATTTATCCGGTTTTATTGTTTATTCCCCTATAAATTCTATCGTTATATCAAAACAAATATAAAGACCCTTTCGAGGAATTTTAATTTCGGGTGTTTGGGGAGTTATCTCAAGGTAATTTAAATTTTTTGAAAATTTTTAAACCATTAAAATAATTTTTCGTTTAAAAATTCTTTTTTGCAATTTTTTTTCCTATTTCAAAGGTTTAAAATTATTTTTTGGGGTCTCCCCGAGGAATTTTTTAAAATATTGTAATTGATATTTAATTACAAACTTTAAAATTTTTTTAATCCCAAGAAATTTTAAATTTTTGGGTTAAAGAATTTAAATCATTATACCCTAAACCATTTTTTATAATCAAATTTGTTTTACATTTAAACAAATAAATTTAAAATTTTAAAGGAAAAAAATTTAGGGTAAGTTCCCAGTAATACAAAGTTTGTAAAATTTGGGTTTTTGAAAGATTTCGAATAATTTTTTGTATTATAAAACCATTATTTGAATTTTTTTCAAATAATATTTCCTAAAAAAGTTTTTAATATAATTTTTTAAAATTTGGGGTTTAATTTTTTTAAACAATTTAATTTAAGGATTTTTTTAAAATTTTTTACAAATTTTCCTTCCAAAAAAAAGTTTCAACCTTTAAACAGGGTTATCCAAAAAATATTTTAAACCCAAATTTGTTTTTAAATTTTCGAAAATAAAATTCTTAAGTTTTTGGGTTTTTATTGGAAAAGTTTTGTAAAAATTTTGGGTTTTAACAATAAATTTGGTTTTTAAAATTTTAAAATTTAAGAATCCAAAAATATTTAAAAACTTCCTTTCTAGATTTATATTTTTTTCAACAAAACAATTTTCTTTAAAAGCAAACCAAACCTTTTCCTTTATTATACTTCCTAAACAGGGTATTATTTTGAGCCCTAAATGGGTTTTGTTTTAATTTTTTTTTAAAAAAACTTTAAAAATTTTAGGCCCACGAAAAAAGTATAAAAGGAATAAATTTGGGAAGGTTTAAAAATTTAAAATTTTTTTTTTACCTAAAATCAAAATCCTTGTTTTCCAAGAAATATTTTTAAAAAAATTTTAAAATTTTTACAATTTCCTTATTAATATTATTATAACAACTTCTAGCAAACATTATTTTTATCGATCCAGCTATTGTGTAGTTAGAAAGCCTAACCATTTTACAAATACTTTATTTCCACTCTTTCTTAGACTTTTCTACCAGGTAAATTCCTGGATGTTTAACCTTTGCAACCCGTTTCATAAAATGCACCTTTGATTTCTTTCTCTCTTGATCTTCTAATTTATATGTTGTGGATTGGTTACGTTTTTTTTAATCTTAAAATTTCATTTGACCAGTTTGGCGTGTAACCTTTCGTAAATGCTTCCTGTGTTTACTAATCCTCACACTGTCTTTTATTGAATATTTTGGTATTTTGGTTGCAAGTTTGATGTGGGTAAATGATGATTTAAGAATAGTTTTTCATTTGATTTATCAACTTTTACAGGTTTGACTCCGATAGTATTGTGAACTGTATTGTTGTATTGTTTCACAATATCGCTTAAATTTTTATCCAATTGTAAGAACCGTTCAGGTTAAACAAGCGCCACATTTTTCCCTTTAAAGTTCTAATTACACGTTCACAATGCATGCTTTCTTTGTAGAAAAACACTATAATGGTTTATGCCATATGTCTGCATTAAGGATTGAAAGTGTTTGTTATAATATTCTTTACCAAAATCAGACTGCAAATTTCTTGGGGATTTTTAAATTTATTTAAAATTGTTTTCATTGCAGCAGTAACATCAATACCCGTTTTACTTTTAAGTGGTACAGCCCATACGTATTTGGAGAAACAATCAATAACTACTAAAATGTATTTAAATCCTTTGTTTGTTTGCGAATATGGTAGCATTTCAATCAAATCGGTCTGAAGAAGGTCATTTAAACCTTTACTATCACTTTGCGTCTCTTGAAATTTATTCTTGCTGGTTTATGAAGTTCATTTACTATATCCTCTTTCACTTTTGATTGAGCAACTATCATAATACTTTTTTTATAATCAGGATTTATTAAATACAATTAATAAATACTTCTATGTTTGAATGTCGTGGGCTCCACTTGCTTTGAAAGGAACTTTTAATATAAAATCAAGAAACATTGTGGTATTGTTTATGATAGCACCGCTGTCCGAAAGCTGATTACATCCATACGTTTAAGCAAAAATCCTTGTAACTGTGCAATTACATAACTTTTTCGTTTATAAGAATTTCAATGTCTTGCGGGTATCCTTTAATATTCTCAATGACTGCTTCCTCATAAGGAAATTCATAATTATGTTTAATGTTGAAAATAAGGAATGTCTTGTCACCGTCGAGAAATGTATTAGAGTAAAACGTTGCTACTACCGTGTAATGTAGCATATGTAACTTGTACTCAATCAAGGTTTCAAAACCTTCACTTTTTTTTCATATTCCTGTTCAGTTATATCTATTTTACGGTTATGTAAGTGCCTTCCAAATTTGTCAATTGTCATATCATCTAATTACTTTGCCTCACGCAATTCTTCAATGATCGAATTTATTTCGTTGCCGTGACCTGTGTGTCCAGCAGTCTGAGATGAAACTAAAAGTCGTAATCTATCAACAAGTTCATTGGGATCATTCAATATAAATAATCTATAGCGTTATTTGATACTTCCATTGTCATACCGTCTCCAAGACGCTTTCTATAGGGTAATGTTCTAGGTCTACGGGGTGTTTGGGAAGTATGTTTAATGTAGATATTATTTTTTGTACTTATATGAAGTATTACCCTGAATTTGTTCTGTTTCAGAATAATATCTTCTATTAGCATTTGTTCTTTTACAATATCAAGGTACGACTTTAGATCTTGATGACTGTACCCGACAGGATATTTTTAAACAGTAGTTCGTATAATCCAGGAGTACCTTTATATTTCAAATCATTTATTAGAACATTTTCATCATCCAACGCGAAATTGAATTGCCTATCATAAGACCATCTGAATCAGGGTTAAACCTAATACCATATTTATGATCAAATTCGTTCTTAAAATCTTTAAACATATTGTAAATATATTCTCGAGGTAGCGGATGTAGCTGTTCGAGATAATGTGTCATACCAGGTGAATCGGCAAAGCTTTGAATATATTCCTGGGCTTCTTGTGCATTTCGATTAATTTCTGCTTCTATTCATTCTCAACCTCATCATCATCATCATCATCTACCTCTATGGCATCATTTTTATATTTGGTATATGCTGGCAATAACCGGGAATCAATATAGTCAACGTTCCTTTCTAGCAATTTAGGTTTAATTTTTTACACTGCTATGAGGCAGTTCTTCTTCTTCTTTAAATTTTTCTTTCTTTACCGCACTTTCCCCATCCAGTTTATTAGCAATAGTTTCTAATCGTGATGTTATGGGTAAGATTGATTCCACTTGGACGACTTCATTATCTTTTAACTACGCAATTTGTTTTTACAATGTTTCTTTTCTTAATTAAAATTCTTTTAAGTTTTATCGCCTCCTTGTTCATTGCGTAAAAGTTTATTGTAGTAAAAAAATTCTTCGATACTAACGATACTTGCGTCTCTCAAGGTTTAAATATGTATGAAGTGATCAAAACCTATTCGGTACCTTCCTTGATCTGGATCACTATCTTTGTCTACAACTAAGAAACCGTATTTGTCTTGCCAACAAGCAGCACATATTTCACGGAATTTATCATACTTATGTCAGTATTGACGTGATCGTCATATATGTGTTTTAAGTTTAAATCATCTTGTTTAAATAAAACTAAAAGATTAGCATTATCACGTAGTAAGTGCTTAGGTATACGAGTATAACTTTGACAAAGGTAAAACTGTCTACTTGTTTATGACGCCCCATACTAAAGTATTCCCTAATGATACCTTGTTTATCCAAGCTACATCATCAAAAACAAATATAGAATTATTTCGAGCATCAGATGGTGATATAATATTATCAGAACTGGAAAATGTATAATATTTGATCCCTTTTATTGGTTGCAGTAGACTTTCAAGGTATTGATACTTTGGTTGATAAAGTGATTTAGAATAAACATATACGTTTTCAAACTTTAAACCATTAGGATGTTCTATCAGCCCAATCATAACGTTGGTTTTACCGCAATTTGATGGACCAACAACTAGACATCGAATAGATGAAGGCAGAAGAACACTATGTTTTTCTTTTTAGCTAAGGATTGCACGCCAATGTCATTATTGTTTATGGTTAAAGGTGTTGATTGTTTCACAACACGCATGTTTGCAAGTACTAAATTCGATTTGTAAAAAAGTGGAATTATATATATATATATATATATATATATAAAAAGAAACGGCAGTATATAAAAATTTTTCATAATATTTTATTTATTTACTGCACAGCTTGAGAGGATAGTTGTCCGCTAATGATTACATATAATAATTTCTAAAACTACTGGGAACGGACTATTAAATACTGTAATTAACAATTTACCATTTGAAGCGCATATTCCGGGTTACAAATTTTGCGGTCCGGGTATAAAACTAATCGAACGGTTAGCTCGGGGAGACAAGGGAATAAACAAGTTAGACGAGGCTTGTAAGGAGCACGATATTGCATAACCAAAGAAAAGGATCTATCTAAACGTCATCAAGCAGATTCGAAGTTAGCTCAGTTAGCTACAGAAAGACTAAATTCTGGTGACTCGTCTTTAGGTGAAAAAGTAGCAGCATTTGGAGTAGCTCCGCAATGAAAGCTAAAGTAAAACTTGGTATGGGTGCCTGTGCATCACTGAGGACAAAAATATCAATAAAATAAGAAAACTGATAAAGAAACGTAAAATAAGAAGTACGCTAGGTATTAAAAGTATTATCAAACAAGCACGTACAGCTTTAAAAAGACTAAAGGATCTAATATTATGGATGCAATCAACATAGCAATTAAGGCCGCCAATACAGCAAAACAAAAGAAGCATATTAAATCAGCTCGTATTATATTAATTCCTAAAACAGGAGGTTTTCTACCACTAATACCAATTTTGCAGGCCTAAGCGCCCTTGGTACTCTTACTGGAGGTGCAGCTGCTGTTGCAAAAGCAGTTTCAGATACTAAAATAGTTAAGGAACAACTAGCGGAAAAACAACGTCATAACAAGGCAATGGAGGACATTGCAGTCGGAAACGGCATGTACATCAAACCTTATAAAAGGTTTTGGTCTTTTTAGCCCCTGCAAAACCTCAAAGGAACGCAACTTGATTTTACCTAATCGAGCACTAAGCAATGTAGAATTAATAGAGTTTGTTAAGCAATTAGAAGTACCATATTTCCGTGGAGTGTTCATGAGAAACAATCTTCCCAAGAAAGTTAATTTAAAGAATGTGGTATAATTAATTTAGATGGAATAAAAGGTTTAGGCACGCATTGGACCTCTTACAAAAAGTACGGTAGTAGCGCTATTTACTATGACAGCTACGGAAACCTGCGACCGCCAACAGAGTTGATAAGTTATTTGAATAGCGGGGTAAATGTAAAATTCTTTATAACATTAACCAAGAACAATCGTACGGTACTGTGTTTTGCGGTCATTTATGCTTACAATTTCTAAGTAGTGCATAGAACTGCGTACGAAGTTGTTATGTCGTACACTTTTACTCTAACGGGAAACACTTCAGTTTTAACAAGCAATTTTAATCCGCCTATAAACTTGGATAATGATTCGGGTACGTATTAGGATTAACAAATTTTGAGTCTTATAACACAATTCCAAACATAGAAAAGGAATAAATAATAAATTTTATTATGGATCTAACGGAGAATTCATAGAAATACCTGAAGGTGCTTATGAGATTAGAGAAATTAATAAATATCTTCAAAAAGCTTTAGGTGATAAAAGATGGCGTGGTCGTATGGATCAATCACGAAGCGCTAGAAAGACGCCAGTGTATATAGAAATTACAGCTGACAATAATACACTTAAATGTAGTATTAAATGTAGTCTAGATGTGGATTTTACCAAAAGGATTCAATTGGTTCTCTACTTGGTTTCAATCCGCGAAAATTGCTAGCATTTGTCACGCATCAAGCAGACTACGCGATCAACATTTGTAAAGTGAATGCAGTTTTAATCGATTGTAATATTGCAAGTGGATCCTATTTAAATAGTAAACCAGCCCATGTAATACACGAATTTTTTCCTCAAGTACCTGCAGGTTTTAAAATTGTCGAGTGTCCACCTACGATTATATATCTACCAATCAGGTCACGTATAATAAATGAAATAATAGTTAAAGTGTTAGATCAAGATGGAAATTTAGTTAATTTCAGAGGAGAACTGCTAACTGTAAGGTTGCATTTAAAAAAATCTGCAATAGCCATGGGTATTAAGTATAATGCACGCAACATGTCAAGAATTGATATAAATGCTGGAAATTTCAAAGCAATGACACTCGATTGATTGTTTCAAGACCGCTAACAACACAAAACCGGCAGTTTCTACAATCGTTAGGACTGCATTTAAAAAAAAAAAGAATGAATAGTGAAATACTGAACGTGCGTGAAAAGTTTACTTCGACAATGCAATTGTTAATATTGAAAACATACTCATCAACCTTATGCTAACACATCTTTAAACAATAATGATGAAATTCGAATCCTATACAACAACAAGATGTATACACCTTACCATCAAAGAGCATGCTGTACATAGAAGGCAAATTAATTAAAACAGATGGAACACCGTCTCAGACAGCAAAGTTTGTAAATAATGGAATTTTGCTGCTTTTGATGAAATTAGATATGAGATTTGGTATCATTGTAGATGTGTTCGGAATCCTGGATTAACGTCTATAATGAAGGATATGTTTCATATAATAGCAATCAAAGTAAACATTTACAAAACGCTGGGTGGTTTCCTATGGATGATTCACAAATAGTTGATGCTAATGGGAATTTTAATGTTGCAATAAACCTTTCAATGGTTCTCGGATTATGCAAAGATTTTAAAAATTTATTTTAAACCTCCGTCATGAGTTAGTCTTACTACGTTCTAGTTTTGATACTAATGCTATAATTAATCCTACACCCGATGAAGAAATAAAAGTTGTTTTAAACAAAGTTTTATGGAAAATGCCGCATGTAGCCGTTGATGATACTCAACGAATTAATTTAATAGAATGCGTTGCACAAAATCAGGATTTGCATATTCCGTTTAGAGGATGGGAGTTGCATGAATATCAACTTCTACAAGAACGCAACGTCATATATGGAACATTAAAACAACAACACAATTAGAAAAACCAAGATTTGTAATTGTTGAAAACCAACCGAAAAAATAGATACATGAGCAACTACAGTCGTTTTGATCATTGCTATTTAACCAACATGAAACTATATTTAAATTCAGAAGTTTTCCCGTACGATAACTTAAATTTGAGGTTTGAGAATAAACAGACTGCGTTGTTATATGAGATGTATGCTCAGTTTCAGCAATCATACTACGAAAAGGAAAATGAGCCACTTTTTAATCCTGAAGATTTACGAAGTATTGCACCATTAGTAGTCATAGATTGTTCTAGACAAAACGAAGCGTTAAAATCTGGTACTGTCGATATTAGATTAGAATTTGAAACTAGCAGAAACGTTTTGCCAAATACATCTTGTCATTGCCTTATACTTCATGATAAGATAGTCAAATACAATCCACTCTCAAACAGCATAAGAATATTATAATTACTTTATTATTATTATTACTGTACCTTTACAAATTATGAAAAACAATAAATCATTTAGCAATCACAGTCTATTTATTAATATTTTTACATGTTTTTACAATATCTTTTACATGTTTGAATTATTAAGTGATTTAGTAAACAGCCATAAACATTGACAATTTTAAATAAAAGTTTTGTTATACATTTCTCAAATAAACTAACTGGTATGTTAGTAACAAACTGGATTTTTTAAACAGAACGGTTTACTACTACTATATATATAGTTCAAAAACTCGGGCAGATTGAAAGGTATCCTATTTTTAGATACATCCAAAACGAAAATCGGGTACTTGTGCAGGTATAAACATAACACTGAAGTTTTATAACTAAAAATATTATATGTTAATCTAGATAAAATAAATTGCATTCTTTATTTGAGCCAGTGGTTGAAGCTTTACAAGTCATCTCTATATGTATAGTTATACCCCAAGGTTTAGTATCAGTGGTTAAGGTACTAAAATTCTTTTATCATCACTTGGATTAAGAACAATTTTGTTTTGTTTAATAGTACAAACATCATGTTTGACTGATCTAATTAAACATTGCTGTTTCTGTACAGTCTGTTTATAAAACAAAGCATTCTTATAATCATCAAAAGAAATTTGCTTAATACTTGCTAAGGAAGATCCTTCGACTTTTTATTATCCTATCCTGAACTCTATACGTGTACATTTTAGATCTAAGTCCTACAAACTCTAGCATGATGTCACCATTGTTTTCATCTTTCATAATACCAGGAACTTTTTATTTGATAATGGAATATGATATTTGTTATGAGGGTCGTAATCGGAAGTATCAAATCTATGAATATCTTGTTTGATATAAGAGTAAATATCTTCAACGCTAAACTCGTATATCAAACTATCCGTATCTGTTACAGCAGCTTTGCTTTGTTAGCAAATTGCGATTTTATATAACTATAGTGAAATTCATATAAATAGGTTTTGAAACATCTAGAATAGAGAAACCTACATAAATAGGTTTGTTTAAGTAAACCTCTAATTTATTCATTTCTATTAAGACTAGATCTTTGTCTAACACAGTGCAACTATGAAAATTAGGCTTCGCTATGTAACTACGAGCTCCAAACCGTCCTTCCCATTTGGTCACTAATTTCACATCTTTCCTTTTCCGTACGTTTTCCATCATCTTTCCATAAACCGAATTTATCATATTTTATAAAAGCATATATCGAAACTGTTTTTGACTGTTGTCTTAATTTCGTATTCAAATCAATGTATTCTTTTAACCAAGGAGCTTGTTTAAACCGAAGAACCTTATGAATCTTTTTCAGTTCTAAACCGTAGCTTAAATACATTTTAAATTCTTGTAGTGAATAATATAGTTGAGTTTTGGATATAAAGTTGTAAGTAATTTCTTTAAGTTTGATTTATTAGAAGGTACTGGCGGTATCATATGTTCAGGCGCTAAAGGTAAGTCACTGTGAATTTCATGTAAAGATACTGGATAGTGTAAATCGCATTCAAAAATATATCCTACATCAGAATCATCGGGAATATTAACTATGTCTAAACGTACTATATCTGGACTGGTACCATCTAAAATTCAAATTCTCCATATGGAAGATATTCAGACATTGCAGCCCCATATAAATTATTAACATCAAAATACATTAAATATTTAGAATCGAAATTTGGATCATAATCTGCATTCATATATTTGTTATTTGCTTTAGCATATCTATTCGAACATTGAGAAACACCGCCACGAATTGTTCTAAAAACATTATTTTTCAATATCAGTAAGCAGCTCGAGTTTAACGTTCGTCGTTTTTAACATCGCATCTAGAGCTAAACCAGGAGCCGTAAAGTAGTGAAGCGGATCTAACTTATACGTGAACATACAAGTTTTTCTAAAGTTTTCAAATATATCAGACAAGAGCAGTACATCTGTTTTTAAATATAGGTCTGAATAGTCCCTAGTGTTTTTATATTAAATGTTTGCCAAACGTGTTTAGCATGATTGTAGTCTTCATCTGAGATTTCTTCATTGCGCAAACGATTAAAGAATGCTGTTTTACAGGGTAAATCGGTTTCATTGAGCCTATCCCAAGAGTTAATGTAATCATAGGGAAATATACCTTTACGCGTAAGTAACTGAAACTCATTATCGGTGTTACAATTTTCCCTGGTGATGGATTTTTTATTATCATCTAAGTATGAAGCTAATTTTCGATGCTAGATGCCATAAACCTTGAATCGATAAATCTAAAAGTAACTTTCTACCATTTACATATTTTGTAAAAGATATGTATTTTCCTTATTTATTGGTAGAATTCTTACCAAACCTGAAAACCCTAACGCAATTTTTAATAATGAAATGGAATCGTAGCCTGATAAGTTATGAAAACTACCGGTATCATATAAAATTATGATAAGTGATGTTGCAATCTTGATGAGCCGCTCCTCGAAATTCCCTGTAAAGTGACAGTGATCGCGAACTCTAATATCATCTATACTAAAAGGTTTATTGCAAATGTGACAGTGAAGGGCAAATTTAAATGCTAACTTTTGTTCTTCTGTTAAAGGATTCATAGGTTTTGGGTTACAGAAAATTTTATTAGTCTTTTCTGAAATCAGTTTCAATTGAGCAACAAACCATTCTATACAATCCTTTCCGCGATACAATTGAAATTTGGAATATTTATTATCATACGAGCATTTCATATAATACGCTACACTAAAGGGTATATGCCTTTGGTAAGAGACTGTGTTTAGTATACCTCCGACTCATTGCATGGTTCTAATATACATTCGAGATCTGCATAAACTACAAATGATACTTTTTCTTGATAGTGGAAATGTTTAAACGTTAGATACTTTTCAGATTCTTCGGGTAATCTTATTGAGCAAGTATTCTGTTTTCGCAATAATTCGAATGACGCTTAAGTAATGCTGCTGTACTAAAATTATTTAAACATCTATAACAAAAATTTTCTATGTTCATGTGAAGACAACTGTTTTGCAAATAATTTTGACATATCCTTAATCCAAGTAAAATGAAAGTGATTCTCATTAGCATTTGTCGGACGAGAATATTGTAAGGAATCATTATTTAAAACTAACAGATTAATAGGTTCAATTTTTTTAAAATTTTCACTTAAACAAAATGGTAGTATTTTAGTATTCTCTATACAATATAGGTTAATTGCGAGATTGTTAAGCTTTTCAATTTTTTTTATGTCTTTTAATGCGATTGGAAACTGAATTGAATTGTAGCGTAATACTGTATCAAAATGTGGATAGCTAGATATTCTCTGACTATTTTGTTTAGCAGGATATAAAGCGGAAACTAAGCTCCAAAGAAAGCAATGTTGATCGTTATTTATTACATTTACCACAGCTTTTTTCTTTTTTATAAAGTCCGGAACCGGTACAAACGTTGAACACCCTCCTTTAAGTGGATCATGATTGTTTATATTTACCTTCAAGTGTAAAACTTCTTGGATTGCCCAACCAGAATCTTTCTCGCAAAATTCTTCTAATCGCTTCGAAATCTTGTTCAATACGTTCTCCTTATACCACAGCTTGAGATTGGTATTTATATCGATGTGACGATTTGCAGTAGGAAACGTTTTCAAATCTATTTCACCAGTTGTAGGCTTAACAAAGTTAGCGGCAAATATTACATTAACTTTCAACATTGACTTTTTTAAGCAAGCAACAATCTTGCGTTTAAAACTAGCGAACGCCTTGTCTAAGAACACTAGAGGATCTCTATAATTTAAATTGGTAATAAGTCCCGTAATTATTCGACTTCCAAAACATGATTGTACATCATGCCAAATCAAATTGTTTCGAGTATGACCTCTAGTAAGCGTTGCATCAACACCTTTACCACGATATTCCAAAGTACGTTTCAAGTGCCTCAATCGTACAAGGTAGCTTTTAAGATTTGCTAAATTAGATTCCAGCCTACTAGGATTTTCTTGTTTATTGTCTTCGTATACCTTATTTTTAATAGCAAGCTTCAATATACTAATATTTGCTTTGATAATTAAAATGTGTTTCGTTATTTCATTCACTGATTTAATTAGATTCACGCATTTTACAGTTAATCTCAAAATTGAGCTACTAATCTCGGATACGGTTTCAGCATTCATGATTCTATATAAAATCAAAATACACTACTTAATAATACAAGTATTTTCTATTTATTATTATTTATATAAAATATCATCTGACGTAAGCAAAACAACTGCAAAAGGTTCATTCATCTGAGTTTACGGAAAACGCGTAAGCAAAACAACTGTAAAAGAAAATAGCATACAAATCGAAATAATTGCATAACGAATTGCTTGAATGCAATTGTTAAAAATCGCCTTTATTTACGTTTTCTATTCAAGACGATTTTCAAGCTTGAGTTGTGCATGCAGTCTAAAAAAATTGCACAGTTGCATTCAGTACGTGTCTATAATAAATAAATTCGCTATGCAAGCAATTCCAATATTTACATATTTAATGCAAACTCTGGCAAAACAACTGTAAAAAGGAATGCATTCATCATCATTTTCATTTCCGTATGCGTTTACTACAAAAAATGTTTTTATACGACCTTTGAGGAATGCATTCAACATCATTTTCATTTCCGTATGCGTTTACTACAAAATGTTTTATACGACCTTTGATTTATTATGTGTACAGAAAATACATTATCATTACAGAGCTATTTTTATGATTACATTGAAATATTTTTAAATAAAACAAAGCAAATTTGAAAAAAATGTCTCAGATTAAACCGTCTTGTTTAATAATGTACACGCAACTCATGGTTTTTAAAAACCCAGTATTAAAAACATTCTGCAGTTTTATTATATAACAGTACCTTTAAAGAATTTTCACAATTTACCTATATATATATATGCATGTAAATTGTGTCAGCGGTAATCTAAAAAACTTATTCTATAAATATTACTACTTAAAGGATTTATTTGCATTGCATTATTTTTAAACGAAAAATTAATCTGAAGAAAAACATTTTCCAGTGCGTGAATTTTTTTAATTTTTATGGAAAATAAATTATGCTAGCAGTAATATAAAACGAAATTAATCTAATTTGGTTTTTATTATGCGCCTTCTTGCAATTTTCTGTTTTCAGTCAATGAATGTAATTCATTATTTCTGCTGAGCAGTACCTTTAAAAAATTTTATACAGCATATAAATTATATCAGCGGTAATCTAAAAAACGAAATTAATCTAATTTAGGTTTTTTATTATGTGCATTCATTGCAATTTCTTTTTCAGTCAATGAATCTAATTCATTATTTCTGCTGTGCAGTACCTTTAAAAAAATTTCTTATACAGCATAAGTTATGTCAGCGGTAATCTAAAACGAAATTAATTAATTTTAGGGTTTTATTATTTCTGCTGAGGTATAATTATTTGCTTACATACTGTTTTGTTCATTAGAATAGATTACAGAGCTGAATTTTTTCAGAAAAACGATGCAAATTTTTAAATAAAACGAAATTAATCTAATTTAGGTTTTATTATGCGCCTTCTTGCAATTTTCTGTTTTTCAGTCAATGAATGTAATTCATTATTTCTGCTGAGCAGTACCTTTAAAAAAATTTCTTATACAGCATAAGTTATGTCAGCGGTAATATAAAACGAAATTAATCTAATTTAGGTTTTTATTATGTGCATTCATTGCAATTTTTTTCAGTCAATGAATCTAATTCATTATTTCTGCTGAGCAGTACCTTTTAAAAATTTCTTATACAGCATAAGTTATGTCAGCGGTAATCTAAAACGAAATTAATTAATTTTAGGATTTTATTATTTCTGCTGAGGTATAATTATATTCGCTTACATACTGTTTTGTTCATTAGAATAGATTACAGAGCTGAATTTTTTCAGAAAACGATGCAAATTTTTAATTTTTTCTAACAGATCAGTTTATTATTTAATATAAATACTTCACGTAGATTTTACCAACAGTATTCAATCAGATCTCTTGTATAATTATTAGTTACTATTACTAGCAACTTTTAAAAAATGAGTAACTTGTCATCAATCAAAAATTGTAATAGTACCAACGTAAAAGTTCTAGAGCAATTTATATTACATTCTGACAAAGACGTGATTAAAGAAGTTTTCGGCTGTTCTTCGCCTCAATTCAACACTGGTGCTATTTTTGATAGTGACGTAATAGATATATCACGGTAAGTGCTTTTTCACATTTATACATGTGTTTTAAAACAGTACTAATTTATAAGTTACATTAGATCAAAAACCATTCTGGAAATTCTGAGGCTATCGTAGGATCGTTGACACCTCTGGTCCTCTCAGAAACATCAGGTAGTATACAAAAGAAAAGGTGAACCTACAATAATCTTTTATGTTATGCTCACAGATCAGGCAAAAACATGTTGACTATGAAAAGTTATGTACAAAATCTAATATGGCTGTTTGCGGTGAAGATGACAAATCCTACGAAGATGATACAGTAGAGTTGCTTAACGCATTTAAAAAGCGTGGAGAGAAGCTACTGCGTCGTATAGATTTGGAACTAGAAATAATAAAGCAAAAAAGAGAGGAACTAACAGCGAGGGCAGCAGATACTTCAAGAACGGAGTTAATAAATACTTTTCATTTATAAATAGTTAGATCAATATATTCAACAATTTGTAAAATAAAAAAGTATTTTATAAAAGTTTCTCTTTTGAAACAAGACTTTCTATAAACAAGGTAGTAAACTCAAAGTAAAACGCACATAAATCAGAACCCACTTTAATTTGATACATCATTCTTTATACAATCGACTTAGATGTGTTATAATAATAAACTAATTTCTTAAATTAGTGACATATTATTCTGAAAATTCTATGTTGACAGTTAGACCGATCGATCCCTTACTAGTTATGTATACGTGTTTGTTCGAGCCAATACTTTCATTTAATTGTTTCACTCCATGTGCTTGAAGGTATTCAAAATATCTCAATGGCAATATACTCTTGAACTCTTCTGTTTCCACTAATACTCTTTCTCCATATTTTGTCTTGATTGTTTCCACTTTTAAAACTTCAAACCTCTTATTCACTACAAGATCTTTTGAATTTACATAAGGTTTGCGATATGTGGTTTTATTAAGAGTATTAAAATCCATATTGCTTTTCTTTGACTAATTAAATTAATATTAGAGCAATCTCCTTATATAGCAGATTACCACCATCTGCGTACTTTGCCAACCCACTTTTCAACCTATCACAAGAGTGAACTCATTTTGAATTAAAACCGGCCCATGTGTATTTGCAGCCTCTAAACATAAATCAGAATCCACTTTAATTAAAAACACAATTGACTTGAATGCGATATTTTTTTTGCATCTGTCATACTGTCTCGCTAGAAAACCAAATTCAAAACATAACACATTTTCTCTGCACTTACATTTTTCAACATACGTATGTTACATTGAAAGTAATATAAAGACGATCCTAATTCAAAACGTGCCCACAAGTATTTTACATTTGAAAAGAATTCAGGTTTTCACATTTTACATTAAAAGTATATAACGCCGATCCTAATTCAAAACGGTGCACGTGTAACTTCTCGCTAGAAAACCGAATTCAAAACAGCTAACACATTCTTCTCTGCACTTACATTTTTTCAACATACGTGTGTTTCATTGAAAGTAATATAAAGCCGGTCCTAATTCAAAACGTGACAGACGTATTTTTACATTGAAAGCATAGAAGAATTCATGTTTTCACAACTATTTTACATTCAAATGTTTTCACAACTATTTTACATTGAAATTATTGGGATCCTAATTCAAAACGTGACAGACGTATTTTACACATGGAAAATACGTCTGTCGCGTTTTGAATTAGGACCATTTACCTATTTACGTTGAAAAATGTAGATGCATGCAAAAATGTGGAGCTGTTTTGAATTCGGTTTTCTAGCGAGAATTATAAATAGGTCAGATGAAAAAATATTGCATCTAAGTCAACTGTATTTAATTAAAGTGGATTCTGATTTATGCTTTTACTTTCGTTTAGAGGATGCAAATACACATAGGCCGCTTTGACTTCAAAAGTGTCCAAACGTATGCTACATTGAAAAAATGTAGGCGCATGCAAAAAATGTGGAGCTGTTTTGAATTCGGTTTTCTAGCGAGAAGTTATAAAGTAGGTCAGATGAAAAAAATATCGCATCTAAGTCAATTGTATTTAATTAAAGTGGATTCTGATTTATGTTTTCTACTTTTGTTTAGAGGCTGCAAATACACTTAAGCCGGTTTGACTTTAAAACGTGTCCACATGTATGCTATGTCGAAAAAATGTAGCTGCATGCAAAAAATGTGGAGCTTTTTTTTATTCGCATTAGATGTTCCCTAGTGAGAAGTTATAAAGTAGGTCAGATTCAAAATATTACATCTAAGTCAATTGTATGAAGAATGCTGTATTTAATGAAAGTGGATTCTGATTTATGTTTTTACTTTTGTTTAGATGCTGCAAATACACATGGGCCGGTTTGACTTCAAAACGTGTCCACACGTATGCTACATTGAATAAATGTAGATGCGTGCAAAAAAATGTGGAGCTGTTTGGAATTCTAGCGAGAAGTTATAAAGTAGGTCATATGCAAAATATGCTAAGGCCGGTTTGAATTCAGAGTGCGACCACTCTGCAAATACACATAGGCCGGTTTCAATTCAAAATGTGTTCACTCCTGTGATAGGTTGAAAAGTAAGTTAGCAAAGTACGCAGATAGTGGTAATCTGCTATATAAAGAGATTGCTCTTAATATTAATTTAATTAGTTGAAGTTTACTGCATATTTACATACCTACATATACAAACATGTATATAATTGATGTTCAGGGATTTAAATACAAGAAAAACGAGTTTGTGTGCAAAGAAATTGCGGTTTTGGACTTGTTGGAAGGTGTTGTTTGGCATCAAATTTTTAAACTGTCAATGCAGTCTAGTTGTTTGAGCCAAGATTATATCAAACATAACGACTGGGTGACAAGGAATATTCATGCTCTTTCTTGGGATGAATCTTCAACGGCTGGAATGGCGTCATCATATATAGCGCTTTATTTGAAGCAAATTATCAGACCCGGTAAAGAAGTATGTGTGAAGGGTCTAGAAAAGAAGAAATGGATGAAAACCTACCTAATGCACCACGTTGTAACTGATATGCTTGCACTAGGTTGTCCCAAGCTATTGGAGTTAAAAATCAACAATCGTTTACTATGTAACATCCATTGTTATAGACACAGCAATAATAGTCTGCAATGTGCAAAACAAAATACCTTGTTATTAAAAGAATGGTTTAATAATAATAGAAAACAATAGAAAGGTTGTGTCTGTATTATTTATTTTAATTTAATTTTACAATGTTAGCCTTATTAACTATTATTATTATAACAACTTCTAGCAAACATTATTTTTATCGATCCAGCTATTGTGTACGTTAGAGAAGCCTAACCATTTTACAAAGACTTTATTTCCACTCTTTCTTAGGACTTTTTCTACCAGGTAAATTCCTGGATGTTTAACCTTTTGCAACTCCATTTCATAAAATGCACCTTTTTTCTTTCTCGTCTTGATCTTCTGATATATATGTTGTCAGATTTGTTACGTTTACCTTTTTAATCTTAAAAATTTCATTTGACCAGTTTGGTGTGTAACCTTTCGTAAATGCTTCCCTGTGCTTACTAATCCTCACACTGTCTTTAATTGAATATTTTGGTATTTTGGTAAGTTTGATGCGGGTAAATCATGATTTAAGAATAGTTTTTTCATTGGATTTATCAACTTTTACAGGTTTGACTCCGAAGGCACTGTGAACTGTATTGTTGTATTGTTTCACAATATTGCTTAAACTTTTTATCCAATTGTAAGAACCGTTCAGGTTAAACAAGCCCCACATTTTTCCCTTTAAAGTTCTAATTACACGTTCCACAATGCATTCTTTCTTTGTAGAAAAAACGCTATAATGGTTTATGCCGTATGTCTGCATCAAGGATTGAAAGTGTTTGTTATAACATTCTTTACCAAAATCAGACTGCAAATTTCTTGGTGGATTCTTAAATTTTCATTGCAGCAGTAACATCAATACCCGTTTTACTTTTAAGTGGTACAGCCCATACGTATTCGGAGAAACAATCAATAACTACTAAAATGTATTTAAATCCTTTGTTTGTTTGCGAATATGGTAACATTTCAATCAAATCGGTCTGAAGAAGGTCATTTAAACTTTTTACTATCACTCTGCGTCTCTTGAAATTTATTCTTGCTGGTTTATGAATTTTGTTTACTATATCCTCTTTCACTTTTAATTCTAATCAGGATTGATTAAATACAATTAATCAATACTTCTACGTTTGAATGTCGAGGGCTCTACTTGCTTTGAAAGGAACTTTTAATATAAAATCAAGAAACAGTGTGGTATTGTTCATGCTAGCACCGCTGTCACGAAAGCTGATTACATCCATACGTCTAAGCAAAATTCCTTGTAACTGTGCAATTACATAACTTTTTCGTTTATAAGAATTTCAATGTCTTGCGGATATCTTTTAATATTCTCAATGACTGCTTCTTTATAAGGAAATTCATAATTATGCTTAATGTTGAAAATAAGGAATGTCTTGCAACCATCGAGGAATGTACTAGAGTAAAACGTTGCTACTTCCGTATAATGTAGCATATGTAACTTGCACTCAATCAAGGTTTCAAAACCTTCGTTTTTTTCATATTCCTGTTCACTTAGATATATTGCACGGTTATTTAAGTGCCTTCCAAATTTGTCAATTGTCATATCATCTAATCACTTTTGCCTCACGCAATTCTTCTATGATCGAATTTATTTCGTTGCCGTGACCTGTGTGTCCAGCAGTCTGAGATGAAACTTAAAGCCGTAATCTATCAACAAGTTTATTAGGATCATTCCAATATAAATAATCTATGGCGTTACTTGATACGTCCATTGTCATACTGCCACCAAGACGCTTTGCATGAGGTAATATTGTAGGTCTACGAGGTGTTTGGGGAAGTATGCTCAATGTAGATATTATTTTTTTGTATTTATATGAACCATTACTCTGAATTTGTTCTGTTTCAGAATAATATCTTCTATTAGCATTTGTTCTTTTCTCAATATCAAGGTATGACTTTAGATCTTGCGGTCTGTACCCGGTAGGATATTTTTTAAACAGTAGTTCGTATATTCCAGGAGTACCTTTATATTACAAATCATTTATGAGTACATTTTCATCATCCAACGCGAAATTAGAATTGCCTATCATAAGACCATTTAAATCAGGGTTATACCTAACACCATATTTATAATCAAATTCGTTCTTAACATCTTTAAACATATTGTAAATATATTCTCGAGGTAGCGGATGTAGCTGTTCGAGGTAATGTTTCATACCAGGTGAATCGACAAAGCTTTGTATATATTCCTGGGTTTCTTGAGCATTTCGAATAACTTCTGTTTCGTATTCATCATCATCATCTTCATCTATGGCACCATTTATATTCGATATATCCTGAGCAATAACCGGTGAATCAATATAGTCAACGTTCCTTTCTAGCAATTTAGGTTTAATTTTTTTTACATTGCAATGAAGCAGTTCTTCTTTAAATGTTGCTTTATTTACCACACTTTCCCCTTCCAATTTATTAGCAATAGTTTCTAATCGCTAAGTCATGGGTAGGATTGATTCCGCTTGGACGACTTCACTATCTTTTAACTGGCGTAGTTTGTTTTTTACAATGTTTCTTTTGTTAATTAAAATTCTTTTAAGTTTTATCGCCTCCTTGTTCATTGCGTAAAAAGTTTATTGTAATAAAAAAATTGGATACTAACGATACTTGCGTCTCTCAAGGTTTAAATATGTATGAAGTCATCAAAACCTATTCGGTATCTTCCTTGACCTAGATCACTATCCTTGTTTTCAACTAAGAAACGGTATTTGGCTTTCCAACAAGCACCACCTATTTCACGGAATTTATTATACTTCTAGTCAGTATTGATGTGATCGTCATATATGTGTTTTAAGATTTTAATCATCTTGTTTAAATAAAACTAAAAGATTAGCATTATCACGTAGTAAGTGCTTAGGTATACGAGTATAACTTTGACAAAGGTAAAAACTGTCTACTTGTTTATGGCGCCCCATACTAAAGTATTCCCTAATTATACCTTGTTTATCGCAAGCTATATCATCAAAAACAAATATAAAATTATTTCGAGCATCAGATGGTAATATAATATTGGCGGCCCCGTGGCGTAGTGGTATGTGTGTGACTACTACGTACAAGGTATTATGGGTTCAAATCCTGACACGGTTCGCTTGAAAAATGTTAAGCAAGCATTTTTCACAAAAATACATCCTCGTTCGGATGAGAGGTAAAATGGAGGTCCTGTGTGTGAGTGTTGTCACGCACGTTAAAGATCCCTACCTTGCTTGGAACAACAGGGGTTCGACAAAATTCCAAATTTTCTAGATAAAAAAACTCGCTTCCTGGCCAATGTAGGACCTTCGGGTGGAGCATTGCAAAATCACATGTAAGGTGATATAATATTATCAGAACTGGAAAATGTATAATATTAAATCCTTTTCATTAGTCGCAGTAGACTTTCAAGGTATTGATACTTTGGTTGATAAAGTGATTTAGAATAAACATATACGTTTTCAAACTTTTAAACCATTAGGATGTTCTATCAACTCAACCATAACATTGGTTTTACCGCAATTAGATGAACTAACAACTAGACATCGAATAGATAAAGGCAGAAAAACGCTATGTTTTTTAGCTAAGGATTGCCAGTCAATGTTATCATTGTTTATGGTTAAAGATGTTGATTGTTTCACAACACGCATATTTGCAAGTACTAAATTCGATTGTAAAGAAGTGGAATTATAAATAAGAACGGCAAGTATATAAAGAATCATTAATTCACAATAATTTATTTACTGCACAGCTAGAGAGAATAGTTGTCCGCTAATGATTACCTATAATAATTCTAAAACTACTGGGAACGGACTGTTTAATACTGTAATTAACAATTTACCATTTGAAGCGCATATTCCGGGTTACAAATTTTGCGGTCCGGGTACAAAACTAATCAAACGGTTAGCTCGGGGAGACAAGGGAATAAGCAAGGTAGACGAAGCTTGTAAGGAGCAGGATATTGCATACTCCAAAGAAAAGGATCTATCTAAACGCCATCAAGCAGATTCGAAGTTAGCTCAGTTAGCTACAGAAAGACTAAATTCTATTGACTCGTCTTTAGGTGAAAAAGCAGCAGCATTTGGAGTAGCTACCGCAATGAAAGCTAAAGTAAAACTTGGTATGGGTGCCTGTACATCACTGAGAACAAAAAATATCAATAAAATAAGAAAACTGATAAAGAAACGTAAAATAAGAAGTACGCTAGGTATTAAAAGTATTATCAAACAAGCACGTGCAGCTTTAAAAAGGACTAAAGGATCTAATATTATGGAAGTAATCAACATAGCAATTAAGGCTGCCAATATAGCAAAACAAAAGAAGCATATTAAATCAGCTCGTATTATATCAATTCCTAAAACAGGGGGTTATCTACCACTAATACCAATTTTTGCAGGCCTAAATGCCCTTGGTACTCTTACTGGAGGTGCAGCTGCTGTTGCAAAAGCAGTTTCAGATAGTAAAATAGTTAAGGAACAACTAGCGGAAAAACAACGTCATAACAAGGCAATGAAGGATATTGCAGTCGGAAACGGCATGTACATCAAACCTTATAAAAAACGTTTTGGTCTTTTTTTAGCCCCTACAAAACCTCAAAGGAACGCAACTTGATTTTACCGAATCGGGCACTAAGCAGTGTAGAATTAATAGAGTTTGTTAAGCAATTCGAAATACTATATTTCCGTGGAGTGTTTATGAGAAGCAATCTTCCCAAGAAAGTTAATTTAAAAGAATGTGGTATAATTAATATAGATGGAATAGAAGGTTTAGGCACAACTGCGTATGAAGTTGTCATGTCGTACACTTTTAGTCTAACGGGAAACACTTCAGTTTTAACAAGCAACTTTGTCGATTACTTTGAAATTTCTAGCATTTATAGCAATTCTTGACATGTTGCGTGCATTATACTTAATACCCATGGCTATTGCAGATTTTTTTTAAGTGCAACCTTACAGTTAGCAGTTCTCTAAAATTAACTAAATTTCCATCTTGATCAAACACTCTAACTATTATTTTATTTATTATACGTGACCTGATTGGTAGGTATATAATCGTAGGTGGGCACTCGACAATTTTAAAACCTGCACGTACTTGAGGAAAAAATGCATGTATTACATGCGCTGGTTTACTATTTAAATAGGACCCACTTGCAATATTACAGTCGATTAAAACTGCATTCACTTTACAAATGTTGATCGCGTAGTCTGCTTGATGCGTGGCATATGCTAACAATGTTCGTAGATTAAAACCGAGAAGAGAACCAATTGAATCCTTTTTGGTAAAATCCACATCTTCACTACATTTAATACTACATTTAAGAGTATTATTGTCGGCTGCAATTTCTATATACACTGGCGTCTTTCTAGCGTATCGTGATTGTTCCATACGACCACGCCACCTTTTATCGCCCAAAGCTTTTTGAAGATATTTACTAATTTCTCTGATCTTATAAGTACCTTCAGGTATTTCTATGAATTCTCAGTTAGGTCCATAATAAAATTTATTATTTATTCCTTTTTCAACGTTTGGAATTGTGTTATAAGACTCAAAATTTGTTGATCCTAATACGTACTCCGAATCATTATCCAAGTTTATAGGCGGGTTAAAATTGCTTGTTAAAACTGAAGTGTTTCCCGTTAGAGTAAAAGTGTACGACATGACAACTTCATACGCAGTTCTATCTACTGCATAGAAATTGTAAGCATAAATGTCCGCAAAACACAGTACCGTACGGTTGTTCTTGGTTAATGTTATAAAGAATTTTACATTTACCCCCACTATTCAAATAACTTATCAACTCTGTTGGCGGTCGCAGGTTCCCTTAGCTCAGTGGCGTAACTACACCCCTGCCAGCCCCCGCTATGCGGGGGGGCCCCAAGTGCAAGAAGGCCCAAACGATAATAAACTCAACTTATTCATCTTCAACGTATTTGGCAGGTAAGAAACGGTCAAGAAAATATTGCAGATAATTCAGAAACCGCAGGTTAACGAACGTTTTCTTGATGTTACTACTAGGAACTGCTGAAATACAAGAAATAATAATTAAGATAAATACTGAACACCACCTGCAGCCTGCATCCTTTCTTCTTTCTATCCGTTCTGTCCTATTTTGTAAGGGTTAATAAACAGATGAAAGAGACTGTAAACTTTAATAACAAAGATGTCTATATTATTCTTAAGTGATAAGTTGTATAAAGTGGTAAAGCATTATTAAACGACGTATAGTAGGGTTAGTTTGGTTTGTGGGATTTTAAATAGGAATAAAAGGGCTATTGTCTGTACAGTACAGATTCACAGGATGGCAGGTAGCTTAGTAACCTTCGCTTTCTAGAAATATAATACTAGAAAGAAATTCATTTTGTGGTTTCTAGTCAGCTGGTTGCAACGTATTTGCATTAGCTGCATTATATATAACGGAAAGGAAGTAAAACAGCATTCCAGTACGTTTTACTCAATAGTGTTGTGTTCATATTACAGGAGGTCTTTCATATTTAAACGTAAGTATTTATATCTATTTTTTATTAAACTACTATTGATTTGATCATAGTTGAAGTCGCGCTGAGAAATACATATAAATAAATCTTTAAGCATTCAATAAAAATCATTTATATTTTGTTAATTAAAGCATTTAAAGCAAAGTATGTATGTGTTATTTGTAATTTCAAAAGGCTTTTAAATAATTATTACTTATCTAATTACATTATAATTAATTTCATTCAAAATTGCAGGAAATAATATACAATGAGCACTACAAGCGGCGCTGCAAAAAAACGAAAAAGGAAACTATTGGAAGAATCAAAGAGCAAGATTCCAAAAATAAGTTCCTTTTTTACTTCTAAAGAGTCCGAAAAACAAGAACAATCTATGAAAGAAATTGGGCTTTCGACAGTAGCATCTACTAGTTCCGCTACAGACGAACAGCAGTCGCCAACAATTTTAAAAACTCTCACCCAGGGCGCAAGTACATCACATAATGACGGCCGCGATAGAAATTTGGAACTAGATACCACTACAATTACAGAGGTAAATGTGAGTAGTACTTTTCACTTAATGAACTATCTATGGATCTGACGAAAGAATATCCAACCGATTTTGCACATTTTTAAAAATCAATGTTTTACAACATGACAATTTAAGAAAAGAAATAATTAATTACGGATTGTGTAGACCAGATGGTGCGTTTCCTAAAGATAATAAAATAGAAGTTTTTCAGTTCACTATTATTACTTAATAACTGCAAGCGAAAATAAAAGCAATACGTTAAACTTACCACACAATTCAAATGGGTGGTTGTGTTATTCTAAATTAAAAATTGTGTTTATTGTCAACCATGTTGGCTGTTTGCTTCAGTAAGGTCAAGTTGGACGACCGGAATTAATGATTGGCAGGGTTTATCAAAAAATTAAAGAGCATTTGCTTGCTCAATCTCATTTAACTTGTTGTTTTATTTACGATATGTGGAAAAAATTATACCATAGATAAGAAAGATACTCTACTATTAAAACAAGAAACTGAATTTTGGAAAAATGTTTTACACAGACTTTTCAATGTTACTTTAACACTATCCCAGCGCATGCTGTCATTTCGAGGACATAGAGAAAGTCTTTCTGATTCAAAAGACAGTTACAACGGTAATTTCTTAAGTTTAGTTCATTTAATTAGTAACTATGATCCTATATTACAAAAGTGCTTGAACGACCCAAAGGTTCAATTAAATATCTTTCCCAAAATTCAAAACGATATTATTAATACTTTAAGCGCACACTTAAAAATATTTTATTAAATAAAATTAGATCCGCTTTTTTCTCAATCATAATAGACACTACACAGGATATAACTAAGATTAATCAATTAAGTAAAATTGTAAGATATATTGATTTTAAAAAGACAGCTTGGGAGAGGTAACCAAAATAGATATTTGTGAAACTTTTGTGGGTTTTACAAAGTAGAGTCCCAATCTGCTGAAGGACTATGTAATACTATATTAAGCAATTTAACCAACATGCAATTAGATATAAATAAATGTAGAGGCAGGGCTACGATGGAGCTAACGTTATGAGCGGTACGTATTCTGGCGTGCAAAGAGAATTTTAAACATAGAGCCTGCAGCCTTATATATGCACTGTAGTGCCCATAACTTAAATCTAGTCATAAATGATGCCGTTAAAGGTATAAAAGAAATAGAATCGTTTTTCTACTTTTAGAAAACATATATACATTTTTGCTAATAGTATAGTAAGATGGAATTGGCTTTCTGTTTTAAAGAAAATTTCACACAATTGAAACGCTTAAATCCGACACGTTGGGCGGATCGAGTAAAATCTTTAGCTGCCATAAGAATTCGGTATAAAGATATAGTAATGTCTCTTAATAAAATTATTATGATATCAAAAAACAGATGAACGAAATGACGCAAAGCAAATATTAACTAGCATGGATAATTTTAATTTTATTTTTTAAGTGTTTTTAAGTCAAATTCTAGAAGAGCTTAACAAGCTCTCACAAACTGCTCAGAGTGAAAAGGCGAATATTAATCAGATAACTCTCTTATTACAAAAACTTTAAAATTTTTCAAGGAAACAAGAAATAACTATTCCAACATCAAGGAGGAAGCAGCGAAAGTTGCAGGGCAATGGAATATTAAACCGGAATTTATAAAAAAGGCAACCAAAATAAAAAGCATTACGATGAATTATCCAATGATTATCGATTTAATGATGAAGAATTTAAATTTAAAATAAATGTATTTTATCGCGTAATGGATATTATAATTTCACAGCTGTCGAATCGTTTTAAATCGCTTTTTCATGTAAACGAAAAGTTTAATTTCTTAGAACCTAATGTATTTTTGAATTTAACTGCAGACGATATTTTATCTAAGGCAAAACAATTGCAAAATTTTACTACAAAGATTTAAATGATGCTATAGGTATAGAACTTACTACACTCAAAAATAATAGACTTATTTGTGATGAATTAAAAATGTTAACGGTATCTTACAATTTTTAGAATATCTAGTACTTTCCAAATCTACAGGTTCTAGCAGTTTTCCAAACACCATAACAGCCTTAATGTTATACCTAACTTTACCCGTTAGCGTTGCAAGTGCGGAGAGATCTTTCTCAAAATTAAAATTATTAAAATTATCTTAGGAACCGCACTTCACAAGATAGATTAGACGATTTATCCCTCTTAGCAGTAGAACATGACACTGCCAAAATATGAATATAGAGGATACAATAAACGCGTTTGCAGCAAAACATGCAAGAAAAACAAAATTTTGAATTTGATTTGGAATGTCTGCTAGCTCATAGGTTTTTTACTGTATCAAATTTTAGGTGTAAATAATTTTGTGCGGCGTATAAATATGTAGATTTAATATTAATTAACTTATAAGTTTGAATTTATGTAATTTGGTTTTATAATTAATAAAGCACTTGATTAATATAGTATATGTATTTAATTCTATACTGCTTCCTTCTCTACATGTACTATAATTTAAAAATATGGCTAAATATAAGCCAGTAAAAGTAATACATTTTAAAGAGAGCCCACTTTAAAATTTTTGCGGGGGGGGCCCAAAAATCGTAGTTACGCCACTGCCTTAGCTGTCATAGTAAATAGCGCTACTACCGTACTTTTTATAAGAGGTCCAATGCGTGCCTAAACCTTCTATTCCATCTAAATTAATTATACCACATTCTTTTAAATTAACTTTCTTGGGAAGTTTGTTTCTCATGAACACTCCACGGAAATATGGTCCTTAACAAACTCTATTAATTCTACATTGCTTATTGCTCGATTTGGTAAAATCAAGTTGCGTTTCTTCGAGGATTTACAGGGGCTAAAAACAGACCAAAATCTTTTTTACAAAGTTTAATGTACATGGCGTTTCCGATTGCAATGTCCTCCATTGCCTTGTTATGACGTTGTTTTTCCGCTAGTTGTTCCTTAGCTATTTTGGTATCTGAAACTGCTTTTGCAACAGCAGCTGCACCTCCAGTAAGAGTACCAAGGGCGCTTAGGCCTGCAAAAATTGGTATTAGTGGTAGAAAACCCCCTGTTTTAGGAATTGATATAATACGAGCTGATTTAATATACTTCTTTTGTTTTGCTGTATTGGCAGCCTTAATTGCTATGTTGATTGCTTCCATAATGTTAGATCCTTTAGTCCTTTTTCTTATTTTATTGATATTTTTTGTTCTCAGTGATGTGCAGGCACCCATACCAAGTCTTACTTTAGCTTTAATTGCGGTAGCTACTTCAAATGCTGCTGCTTTTTTACCTAAAGACGAGTCACTAGAATTTAGTCTTCCTGTAGCTAACTGAGCTAACTTCGAATCTGCTTGATGGCGTTTAGCTAGATCCTTTTCTTTGGAGTATGCAATATCCTGCTCCTTACAAGCTTCGTCTAACTTGCTTATTCCCTTGTCTTCCCGAGCTAACCGTTTGATTAGTTTTGTACCCGGACCGCAAAATTTGTAACCCGAAATATGCGCTTCAAATGGTAAATTGTTAATTACAGTTTTTAACAGTCCGTTCCCAGTAGTTTTAGAATTATTATAGGTAATCATTAGCGGACAACTGTTCTCTCAAGCTGTGCAGTAAATAAATTATTGTGAATTAATGATTCTTTATATACTCGCCGTTCTTATTTATAATTCCACTTCTTTACAATCGAATTTAGTACTTGCAAACATGCGTGTTGTGAAACATTCAGCATCTTTAACCATAAACAATGATAACATTGACTGGCAATCCCTAGCTAAAAAACATAGCGTTCTTCTGCCTTTATCTATTCGATGTCTAGTTGTTAGTCCATCTAATTGCGGTAAAACCAACGTTATGGTTGAGTTGATAGAACATCCTAATGGTTTAAAGTTTGAAAACGTATATGTTTATTCTAAATCACTTTATCAACCAAAGTATCAATATCTTGAAAGTCTACTGCGACCAATGAAAGGGAACAAATATTATACATTTTCCAGTTCTGATAATATTATATCATCTTACATGTGATTTTCCAATGCTCCACCCGAAGGTAGTACATTGGCCAGGAAGCGAGTTTTTTTTACCTAGAAAATTTGGAATTTTGTCGAGCCCCTGTTGTTCCAAGCAAGGTAGGGATCTGCGTGACAACACTCACACACAAGACCTCCATTTTACCTCTCATCCGAACGAGGATGTTTTTTGTGAAAAATGCTTGCTTAACATTGTTCAAGCGAACCCTGTCGGGATTCAAACCCAATACCTTGTGCGTATTAGTCACACACATACCATTACGCCACGGAACCGCCAATATTATATCACCACATGATGCTCGAAATAATTCTATATTTTGTTTTTGATGATGTAGCTTGCGATAAACAAGGTATACTTAAGAAATACTTTAGTATGGGGCGCCATAAACAAGTAGACAGTTTTTACCTTTGTCAAAGTTACACTCGTATACCTAAGCACTTACTACGTGATAATGCTAATCTTTTAGTTTTATTTAAACAAGATGATTAAAAACTTAAAACACATATATGACGATCACATCGATACTGACATGAAGCATGATAATTTCCGTGAAATATGTGGTGCTTGTTGGAAAGACAAATACGGTTTCTTAGTTGAAGACAAGGATAACGATCCAGGGCAAGGAAGGTACCGAATAGGTTTTGATGACTTCATACATATTTAAACCTTGAGTTAGTATCCAAGAATTTTTTTATTACAATAAACTTTTTATGCAATAAACAAGAAGGCGATAAAACTTAAAAGAATTTTAATTAACAAAAGAAACATTGTAAAAAACAAACTACGCCAGTTAAAAGATAGTGAAGTCGTCCAAGCGGAATCAATCTTACCCATAACATCGCGATTAGAAACTATTGCTAATAAACTGGAAGGGGAAAGTGTGGTAAAGAAAGAAAAATTTAAAGAAGAACTGCCTTATTGCGGTGTAAAAAAAATTAAACCTAAATTGCTAGAAAGGAACGTTGACTATATTGATTCACCGGTTATTGCTCAGCATATACCGAATATAAATAATACCATAGATGAAGATGATGATGATGATAATGAATACGAAACAGAAGTTAATCGAAATGTTCAAGAAGCCCAGGAATATATAAAAAGCTTTGTCTATTCACCTGGTATGACACATTATCTCGAACAGCTACATCCGCTACCTCGAGAATATATTTACAATATGTTTAAAGATGTTAAGAATGAATTTGATTATAAATATGGTGTTAGGTATAACCCTGATTCAAATGGTCTTATGATAGGCAATTCGAATTTCGCGTTGGATGATGAAAATGTACTCATAAATGATTTGAAATATAAAGGTACTCCTGGATTATACGAACTACTGAATAAAAAATATCCTGTCGGGTACAGACCGCAAGATCTAAAGTCATACCTTGATATTGTGAAAAGAACAAATGCTAATAGAAGATATTATTCTGAAACAGAACAAATTCAGAGTAATAGTTCATATAAATACAAATAAATAATATCTGCATTGGGCATGCTTCCCCAAACACCTCGTAGACCTAGAACATTACCTTATACAAAGCGTCTTGGTGGCGGTATGACAATGGACGTATCAAACAACGCCATAGATTATTTATATTGGAATGATTCTAATGAACTTGTTGATAGATTACGGCTTTTAGTTTCATCTCAGACTGCTGGGCGCAGGTCACGGCAACGAAATAAATTCGATCATTAAAGAATTGCGTGAGGCAAAAGTGATTAGATGATATGACAATTGACAAATTTGGAAGGCACTTAAATAACTGTGAAATAGATCTAAGTGAACAGGAATGTGAAAAAAAACGAAGGTTTTGAAACCTTGATTGAGTACAAGTTACATATGCTACATTACACGGAAGTAGCAACGTTTTACTCTAGTACATTCCTCGATGGTTGCAAGACATTCCTTATTTTCAACATTAAGCATAATTATGAATTTCCTTATAAAGAAGCAGTCATTGAGAATATTAAAAGATATCCGCAAGACATTGAAATTCTTATAAACGAAAAAGTTATGTAATTGCACAGTTACAAGGATTTTTGCTTAAACGTATGGATGTAATCAGCTTTCGTGACAGCGGTGCTAGGATAAACAATACCACACTGTTTCTTAATTTTATATTAAAAGTTCCTTTTAGAGCAAGTGGAGCCTTCGACATTCAAACGTAGAAGTATTGATTAATTGTATTTAATCAATCCTGATTAGAAAAAAAGTATTATGATAGTTCCTCAATCAAAAGTGAAAGAGGATATAGTAAATGAAATTCATAAACCAGCAAGAATAAATTTCAAGAAGACGCAAAGTGGTAGTAAAAGGTTTAAATGATCTTCTTCAGACCGATTTGATTGAAATGTTACCATATTCGCAAACAAACAAAGGATTTAAATACATTTTAGTAGTTATTGATTGTTTCTCCAAATACGTATGGGCTGTACCACTTAAAAGTAAAACTGGTATTGATGTTACTGCTGCAATGAACACAATTTTAAGTAAATTTTAAATTCCGCCAAAAAACTTGCAGTCTGATTTTGGTAAAGAATGTTATAACAAACACTTTCAATCCTGAATGCAGACATACGGCATAAACCATTATAGCGTTTTTTCTACAAAGAATGCATGCATTGTTTAACGTGTAATTAGAACTTTAAAGGGAAAAATGTGGCGCTTGTGTAACCTGAACGGTTCTTACAATTGGACAAAAAAATTTAAGCAATATTGTGAAACAATACAACTATACAGTTCCAGTGCTTTCGGAGTCAAACCTGTAAAAGTTGATAAATCCAATGAAAAACTATTCTTAAATCATGATTTACCCGCATCAAACTTACCAAAATACAAAAATATTCAATTAAAAACAGTGTGAGGATTAGTAAACACAGGAAAGCATTTACGAAAGGTTACACACCAAACTGGTCAAATGAAATTTTTAAGATTAAAATGGTAAACGTAACCAATCTGGCAACATATATATTAGAAGATCAAGACGAGAAAGAAATCAAAGGTGCATTTTATGAAATGGAGTTGCAAAAGGTTTAACATCCAGGAATTTACCTGGTAGAAAAAGTCCTAAGAAAGAGTGGAAATAAAGTCTTTGTAAAATGATTAGGCTTCTCTAACGTACACAATAGCTGGATCGATAAAAATAATGTTTGCTAGAAGTTGTTATAACAATAGTTAATAAGGCGAACATTGTAAAATTAAATTTAGATAAATAATACAGACACAATCTTTCTGTTGTTTTTTATTATTATTAAACCATTCTTTTAATAACAGGGTATTTTGTTTTGCACATTGCAGGCTATTATTGCTGTGTCTATAACAATGGATGTTACATAGTAAACGATTGTGTATTTTTAACTCTGATTGCTTGGGACAACCTAGTGCAAGCATATCAGTTACAACGTTTTGCATTAGGTAGGTTTCCATCCATTTCTTCTTTTCTAGACCCTTCACACATACTTCTTCACCGGGTCGGATAATTTGCTTCAAATAAAGCGCTATATATGATGACACCATTCCAGCAGTTGAAGATTCATCCCAAGAAAGACCATGAATATTCCTTGTCACCCAGTCGTTATGTTTTATATGATCTTTGTTACGGGTCAATCCAGCACTACGACACCAAGGGACGGATCGGAATCCGTGCGCGGCCTAACTCTAGCCGGTGAGAGGTGGGTATGATAAAAGTCGTAGGTCGGGATTGCTAAATGCCCTAAGATGACAATTATAGTGGGGTGTAAACTTGGTAGTATGCCAAAAATCGAGAAAGACGGTAAAATTGGGTGGGCACCACCATTAATGTCACTGTGTTAGGCATAATCGGGGATCTCGTTATTGGTCGAGCAAACGCCCCTGCACTTGTTATAATAAGAAAATATGAAAATAAGGAAAACTCGCGGTGTAGAATGTACTAATTCACCCTACTCACGCTATTACTACAACAGAATAATGCACCTGGATTATACTCTTAACTCTATTTACAAAAGCATTGCTGAAAAGAACACATTAATTAAGTACAGTAAGTAACATAAACAAAAGTGTATATAAGCAAATGTAGGTACGGCGTATATTGACTACGCCACAACTACGATCAAATTAATTATGATAACTAACCAAAAGTAACAACTAGGTGGAAGTTCGCACTGACCAGGGCTACCAAAGATATACTTGTGAGTACAATTATCTCTAAGGTGGGGTAGGATTGAATGCACCTGGGCCTCACGGCAGTACGGGTTCTTAGGTTTGACGACCAAAAGGGTGTAGACTATAGCCCGAAATATCACGCGTCTTACACCGGGTGTATGCAAACCTCCGGCAACAATGGGGCGGTAGACGGAAGTCTACTTGAACTATCTAGGCGTCACAACTGGTACAGTCTTACGTTACGAAACAAGTACCGCAGTACCGCAGCTTTAAAATTTTACGGACTAATAGATATACAATGCGCACACAGGCGGCTTTCTGTTTTACACGGTTGACTACAGTGAAAGTAGGGTAAATACGGGGCGAAATACACTATCTACTTTTAGCTTCACTGACGGTAGATGCAAAAGAACATTCTATAGTTCAGGATAAAATGTTCCAATACCAGCGTGCGAACTAGTTTGCTCACTCAGTAACTACTACAGTGCAACGCTTACCTTGATGGGGTTTGTGGGGTGAATCAGGTCACTATAGACACAGCGAGGAGAGTGGGTGTCGGGATAATGCAACCACCCAACTAACTTTACCATAGGTGTGTGTTAATGCATCAGGTTTCCAACTAAATTGGTTAATTACAGCGTACGGCAAATGTAATCTGAAGTCACTTTTCTTTCATCCAAATAAACTCCCACTATAAATTGGTATCTTATAGGTATAATAATGACGGTATATAAAAGCGGATGTTAGAGTGGACCTACAAAAGATTAATTAAAACACACCCAAACGTAAAACGCGACTCGACACTTTTTTAAAAATTTGACAATCCCCCCTGTTACTTTCTAGCTTTCCTCGCAATTTTGAAAGGGTGTACAGTTTACTTGACTGTCCTTTATCACAAACCGGCATGTTTAGTATGCTTGCTAAAGTTAACTATATAATACTAAACGTTGAATTAAACAGAACGTTACATCTTGGCTCAAACAACTAGACTGCATTGGCAGTTTAAAAATTTGATACCAAACAACACCTTCCAACAAGTACAAAACCGCAATTTCTTTGCACACAAACTCGTTTTTCTTGTATTTAAATCCCTGAATATTAATTATATACATGTTTGTTTATGTAGGTATGTAAATATGCAGTAAACTTCAACTAATTAAATTAATATTAAGAGCAATCTCCTTATATAGCAGATTACCACCATTTGCGTACTTTGCTAACCCACTTTTCAACCTATCACAAGAGTGAACACATTTTGAATTGAAACCGGTCCATGTGTATTTGCAGCCTCTAAACATAAATCAGAATCCACTTTAATTAAACACAATTGACTTGAATGCGATATTTTGCATCTGTCATACTGTCTCGCTAGAAAACCAAATTCAAAACATCTACACACATTTTCTCTGCACTTACATTTTTCAACATACGTGTGTTTTGAAATATGTTCCATTGAAAGTAATATAAAGCCGATCCTAATTCAAAACGTGCCCACAAGTATTTTTACATTTGAAAGTATATAAGAATTCAGGTTTTCACATTTTACATTAAAAGTATATAACGCCGATCCTAATTCAAAACGGTGCACGTGTAACTTCTCGCTAGAAAACCGAATTCAAAACAGCTACACACATTTTATCTCTGCACTTACATTTTTCAACATACGTGTGTTTTGAAATATGTTCCATTGAAAGTAATATAAAGCCGATCCTAATTCAAAACGTGCCCACAAGTATTTTACATTTGAAAAGAATTCAGGTTTTCACATTTTACATTAAAAGTATATAACGCAGATCCTAATTCAAAACGGTGCACGTGTAACTTCTCGCTAGAAAACCGAATTCAAAACAGCTACACACATTCTTCTCTGCACTTACATTTTTCAACATACGTGTGTTTCATTGAAAGTAATATAAAGCCGGTCCTAATTCAAAACGTGACAGACGTATTTTACATTGAAAGTATATAAGAATTCATGTTTTCACAAATATTTTACATTGAAATGTTTTCACAACTATTTTACATTGAAATTATATAGGGCCGATCCTAATTCAAAACGTGACAGACGTATTTTACACATGGAAAATACGTCTGTCGCGTTTTGAATTAGGACTTATTTACCTACTAATGTACATTGCCAAATTTTGGCATGTAACAATCGCGACAAAGCCATAAAAAAAATCTTAAAAAAAAAGTCTTTAGCACGGTAAAAATTTAAAGTCTACAGCTTTACTTACTTACATATAAACTAACTTACATTCTAGTAAATGTTTATTTTAGGCGCCACCTGGTTTTTTCAACCGATAACGCGTCTTACGAAGGAAACGGAATGTGTAGTCCCAAGTTTATTGAACTACATGTATAGATGCACACACGGATCTTAGATGTGGTAAAGTTATAATCGACAGTACAAATTTGTCGGAGAGCACAAAACACTACTACAACTAAAACAAATGCGACAAGTCGCTTAACGTATATACAATAACTAAAGCTAACGTTACAGTTTTTGAGTGCACACGCACGTAAGCATTGCATGTAAACTGTTTTTACTTTGGCAAGAAAATGCCCAAATTTCAAAATGCCTAAGAGAGCAAGTTACTATACATTTTAGCAAATTTTTATGTATTGGTACGTTGGCTTAATAAACAATACACATCAAAACTTTTTAATGACATGGTTGTGAATTAACAAATTTACCAACAATACCATCTTACTAATTTCTTACATTACTAACCTAACAAATTACATTGCTGCCATCAGGTTAGCTTCTTCACTCAATACTCAAAAAAAATCCTACGTCTGATCATAAATATTAAACGTTAGAAAAACAAAAGAGAGTAAGGTAAAGTCTCACGTTATTATCAAAGATAATAGGTAAGATAGAAATATTAAAATAAAACTAGATAACAATAGATGGATCCGAAACGTCCCAGCACGCTAAGGCATGCTACAACTATATACCTTAAAATATAGCGTAGAATTCCCCAGCTCACCAAGCCGTTTTGTCATCCATCACAAAGATACAAGAGAGAGTGGCTTCTCGAAGCCGTTATACAGCTAAAATTAAGATATATAATAAGTTAAAAAATTACTAGACTCCTGATGAGAACTGGTACAATCATCTTCTTAACGAGTGCATCCACTACGATAAGAAGATCAGACAAGAAGTTTCACTGCAGATACCTTCACACAAAAAACCAACTATTCCAAGGTAATTTTTAGAAACGGTAACTCCATAAACACACAAAAATATCTAACTATAAACAGTTAAATACAACCATACTGTCCCAATATGCTAAAAACAACCAAGAATTCGATAAGGTATCAATAAAAAGCGATAGCACCTCACCACGAAGTTATATAAAAACAACAAAAAAATGTTTATATGTTCTGGTGATTTAACAGAAGAAAAAAACAAGTAATGATAAAGAATAAGATGAGCGACTGTAATAATTCAGAAGAAAAACGCATGGAATAGAAACTCCTAGTTTTTTGCAACTTCAAAAATGGACTATTTCTTACAACGGCATAGACCGCGTCTCCTATGTGAGTCCAAAGAAAAAACATCCACTTAACATCAGCTAAATCCAATCATAAAAATTTAATGAGTTATTGCAACTAAAGTTACGACAATCACGACGAAATTAAACAACGTAAGATAAATGCTAAAAACAAAATAATATGGTGGAGAAAAGGTGCCAGGATTAATTAAATGAAGCAACAGAGTTATACTGGGGAACCTAGATAATAAACAGATATGTGACTAGCAATAAGTTCAAGGAAAAATTAACGGCCAGGAAAACGATAACTAAATTGTGGTAAATAAGCCAATAGTGTAGAAGATAAATGTTGTATGAGAGAAGAAATGGATAAATAAAGTTAACAAATTCATAGCAGGGACAAAAAACATTAGGTAGACCACTGAAGAAATGAAACGTGAAAAATTAATTAGCATTCGGGTCGGCAGAGAATGGTTTAAGGTCTTTGATATGCTACCTTCCTTGACGTTTTCCTTTAGTGTCTTGAAGTTCATAAACAAGTGGACTTGCATAAAATGAATTTTGGAGCTAATTTCGAAAAGAATTCTTTAGTAGCATCAGATAAGACATAATTCCTTTTCCAAACGTGTTCACCTAAAGCAAAAGAAATATCTCGTTTTCGCAGATTGTAGCGATCCTTGCTCTTTTCGTAAGCTTTTAACAATTTTTTTTAACGTCATTGAAGATAGAAGGTAATGATTGTTGGTCTTCGTCCCAGCATACTTTTTCGTCAAATTCAATTACGTTAGTATCATCTGGAACTGAACCGTAATAACTACCATCAATTGGCGTATATCTTCCAAAAACAAGAAATGAGGGAGTGAATTGGGTTGCTTCGTGTTCGGATGTACGCAAAGCTTAAGCGATTTTAAAGATATTTTCATCCCACCTAGTGTGGTCTGAGTCGATATATGAAGAGATAGGAGTGATTAAGTCTCGATTTACTCTTTCGGTAGGGTTTACCTGGCAATGGTATTTTGCGTTAAACCAAATTGTTTGTACTTTATAACTTTTAACAAAATTTTGAAAATTTTTGGAGATAAATTGCGCCCCATTATCACAAAGAATAATTTGAGGGACACCAAAGATAAGAAATACATTCTGTTCCAGAAATTTAATTACAGCGGTAGATATGGCTTTACTTAACGGTTGTACAATAACAAATTTAGAAAACCAATCGGTGACGACTAAAAGATATTGGTTACCTTTTTTCGATTGATGGAGAGGTCCTAATAAGTCAAGCGATATTAAATGAAAGGGATAAGATACACGTTTGAAGTTACCCATTAAACCAGAACGAGGTTCTTGAGAACTCTTCTGAGACCCACAAATAGCGGCAGACAGATTGTTTTAATTTAGGCCAGTAATATAATTCAGATATTTTAGCTAAGGTTTTCGTAACACCAAGATGAGCAGCTATAGGGTCGTCATGACACAATTTAAGAACTTTACTGCGGTAAGCGGTAGGTACTACAAGTGTGCATTCAGGGATGTTAAAGATTTTGCGAGATGAGGAAGATACAAATTTATTTAATCTATTATTCGTTACACGAAAGGTGGAAAATTTATCGGAATTTTCAGAAACTTTCTTTATTATGTCAAGATACCAGGCATCGGGAATTAGATCTGGGAGTTAAGAGAAGCGACATCACGAGATAAGGTATCAGGTACGATATTTAATTTGCCAGGTCTCAGGCGAACATCAAAGGTAAATTGAGAGACACGTAAATTCCACCTTGCCAACCGACCTGCGGGTTGTTTTAAGTTATTCAACCATATGAGAGCTGCGCAATTAGTAATTACTGGAATATGTGTACTTTCAACATATCCTCTAAATTTTTCAATGCCAAAGATAACCCCTGATAATTCACGTTCGGTAGCTGAATATTTTTGTTCAGCAGAAGTTAAATCACGACTAGCATAAGCGATAGGGTGTTCTAATCCATTATTTACTTGAAACAACATTGCGCCTAGACCAGTAAGTGAGGCATCGGTATGTATATAAAATCTTTCGTCAAAATCGGGCGAGTTATAGTTTAGGTTCCTGGTTGGTACCGTGTCATTTTATAAATTAAGGTCGACGTTTCGCCCACTTTTGTAAGAGGCTTTATCAGGACAAGAAAATAAATAAAATAAAAATAATAAGGATAAGAATGATTATATTAAGTAGACAAGTTAAAGTGTAAAGAGAAGAGTTACTCCTGAACTAGCCAATTCAAAGCCAAAAGGTGTCTTGTGGAGAAGTAACTGATGAAAGTAGCGAATGCGGTAGTTTATATAGGGCGAAAATTTGATGCATGAATGATCACGAATAGATAGGAGTGTCGTCGCGGATCAGTGAACGTCACAGTTCTGCTCTTGTAAACATAGGCTTGTTTTCCAAATTGAGGAAAGGTAGTAGCCATCGTCTTTGTTTAGATTATTAGAATTTTTATTGACTTCTATGGATTCTCTAATTTTTCTATTGTAGAAAAATCTAATTCTCGCAATTAGTTTCGTTTTGTCAAAGTTAATGGTATGACCTGTTTCATGTTGGTGTTCGGCCACTGCTGAGCGATTGTACTGGCTTGTTCTTGAGCATCGCTTATGCTCGTTTAGTCTACTCTGTACTGACCGTCCAGTTTCTCCTAAGTATACTAAACCGCAACTGCAAGGTATACTATATACGCCTGGGGTTTTAAAACTATTTTGGGAATCTTTTGGGGTTGGTAATATTTGTGAAATTTTATTAGTGGGTTTATAGATTGTTTTAATGTTGTGTTTACGTAGAATTTTGCCAATTCGGTCTGTTACTCTGTGTATATATGGAAGGATTGCTAAAGATTGTGTATCGGGATTACAGCGTGATTTGGGGTTCGTGTAGGATGCAGATGCCGGTTTATTAGTCTGCCGATATCTGAGTTACGATAGCCGGTTTTTATAAGACTAGTTTTAAGATGGGCCAGTTCACTAGATAAGTGTTCTGGATGTGAAATCTTAATTGCACGGTGGACTAGAGAGTTGATTACCGATGATCTTTGTGAGGGATGATGATGTGACGACGCATGTAGGTATCTGTCTGTGTGTGTGGGTTTTCGATATACGGAATGACCTAGTCGTCCGTTTGGTTGGCGCTCCACCAGAACGTCAAGAAATAGCACAGTTACGTTCTTTTCCATTTCTATAGTGAACTTAATATTTTTATGTTGATTGTTTATGTGATCTAGAAAATTATTGAGCGTTTGACGTCCCTGGGACCAGATTACAAAAGTGTCATCTACATAACGGAACCATGTTTTTGGTTTAAGACAGTGGATTCTATAGCCATGGATTCCAAAGGCCCCATGAATATATTGGCCACAATAGGGGAAAGAGGTGAGCCCATTAGTGTGCCCGAAGTTTGTTTGTAAAATTGTCCGTCGAAAACAAAATTGGTAGAAGTTAAACATTTTTCTATGAGCGTGGCCAGATACTTAAATCCGTTTTCTTAAGGTAGGAGTTGTTTAATAATGGAGACAATGTCTATGACAGGTACGTTTGTAAATAGGGATGTTACGTCAAAACTGACTAGTATATCATTAGGGTTTAACTCAATATTTGCAATTAGTTCTATGAAATGAGTGGAGTTTAAAACATTAGCAAGGGTGTTACCGGAATAAGATTTTAAGAAATTTGCTAGGTATTTTGCCAAATGGTAGGTTGGCGAGTCAATTGTGCTAACTATCGGACGGAGAGGGACATCGGGTTTATGGACTTTAGGAAGGCCGTACAAGCGAGGTGGTTTAGATTCGGGAGGTATTATGCGTTTTTGGATAGTTTTAGGAATATTGGAGGATTTGATAAGTGCTGAAATTTCCCGTTCAAGCTTTGAAGTGGGGTCTTTTGTTATAGGAGTGTAGGAACCGTATTGTAATAATTGTTTAGTCTTTTCTTTGTATTCTGTACGGTTTAGAATTACAGTCGCATTACCTTTGTCTGGAGGGAGTATAACAATTTTCTTGTTTGTTTGTAGGTGTTTTAAGGCCGTCATTTCTTGCTTTGTCACATTTTTGTTAGGAGTTTTGGCATGTCGGAGACATTTAGTCGTTTCAAAGCAAATTAAGTTGGCATCGTCTTGGGGTAGAGATCGGATCGCAAATTTTACAGAGCTAATGATTTCCTCTGCGGGGATTTTTTTGAGTGCAATTGAGAAGTTTAGTCCTTTGGACAGGATAGTTAGTTCGTTTTCGGATAGGATATGTTCTGATCGGTTTATGACGGTATTTGAAGACAGAGTTTTGGGTAAGCTGTTTTTTCAGGGTGTGAAAGGTTCTTGGAAAGTTGCAGAAATTTGTGTAAGTGGGTTTTTGTGGTGAGTTCGGTGGTTTTTGGGCTTGCAAGTATGAAATTCGGTCAAACAGAGTTCGGTCATTGTAGTTAAGCGTGGCGGATAATGTTAGATGGAGCTGTAGGAGTTGTTTAGATATATTGTTCTATCGATAATAAAACCAAGAAATATAAAAGAAGAACAGCAAAATTGACATTTTCCACAATTTATTTTAAAACCAGCTGCATTTAAGCGTTCAGCCACTTCATTAAGTGTAGCGATATGTTTTTCAAAGGAACTTGAGATGACTAATATGTTGTCAAAAAATACAAATGCACGCTCTTGATGTAAGATAGGACCTAACGTTTGATACATAGTACGCTGTAAAGTTTGCGGTGCATTACAGAGACAAAACGGCAACAAATTATATTCAAAAAGACCCCGACCTGGAACACAAGAAGCAGTCTTTGGACGTGAAGGTAAGTCAAGAGAGATCTGATAAAACGCTTGTTTAAGATCAATAGATGAGATAAATTTAGCATTTTGAAGCCGACTTAAAATAGAATCAGTACGAGGTGAGGGATAGGCATCGGCCACAGTTACAGAGTTAAGCTTTCTACTTTCAAAGTAAACACGCCATTCGTCATTTTTCTCACGAACCAATAACACGAGAGACATCCATGGCGAATTTGAAGGAAAGATAACACTAGATTTGAGCATTTTATCTATTTCGGAATGTAAATCTTTTTGTAATTGTAATTTTTTTGTAATACGGGCGATACGGATATTGACGTTGCTTAAAAGGAAGAGCATCACCCGTAGAGATAATATGTGTTGCGGTAGTAACGCAACCAAGTTCAGAAGTATTTAATTTACGAAATTTGTCAATGGTAGAGTTAAGAATTGCATTTTGAGAATCGGTAAGAAAAATTTTATTAGATATACCAGCCGACGCACAAGAATTTGTTTTGAGAGAAGTTGTCAAGAGAAATCTTGAAAATATAAAGATAAATTAATAAGTTTGCAAAAGTCAACGCCAAGTAAAAATGGGTAAGCTAGTGTAGGTACAATTAAAAATGGAACATCACGTTCAGGTGACTACTCGAATTTTTAATTTAAGGAAACCAGTTACATATATTTTACTATCGTCAGCTAGATTTATAGAGGTTTTTTCCGGAATAACCTGAAATTTAATGTTTTGTTCAGATAACTGTTTTAAGCCTGCGTTATTTAAAAAAAAACACGACGAATCTGTGTCTAATAAAGCGATTACATTTAGAGAACCATTAAAGATAGGTAAGTGAGGGAGGATGTCGAGAGGTTTTTTAACAAGTTGTAAGGCATTATAATTTGAATAAGGGCCGCGATACTTGCGGCCACGTCCCCAATGCTCCACCCGAAGGTACTACTTTGGGTTTAAACGCGAAAATAAACGTGCTTCTAATTTATTCTAACTTCATAATCAATCCACCCTAAATAAAAAAAACAGACTGAAACGAAAACTAATAACAGGGTTTAAATAATGGTATCCCTAGCGTTGACTTTGGAGTGTGCCCGATCAACAAGACGAGCAAAAATGAGAGGGGGGAGGGATCCGTAATACCGGATAGCAGATGCCGGCTCTGCTTACCAGTGCGACCTGAAGGGTCGACTTAAAACTATCCAAATCTAGTTAGCTAATTTGAAATGGATTCTAATTTCTAAGCATTTGTCAAATGTATTAATAGTGAATCCAGCTATTTTGCCTGCTTTATAAATTTACAAATTCGTCCTCTCTGATCTAAGTATTTTATCCTAAATTTGTCCCTAACGTTCCCTATCATTCCCTAACTTACTTATTATATATACAATCTTCTTTTCTATATATACTGCGACCAAAAATTGGCGACAGAACGTCAAACGAATTAAATCAAGCGACAAAACAATACAATGCAGGCAAAAATATAAGTGTAAAAATAAATATAAATATAAATATAATATAAATATATAAATAAACATATAATAAATATATAAATAAATATCTGAATAAGCAAAAGCATGTAACAGTGCATATATTAGCAAAAGCAAATACATTATCAGGTGCACTCGCATGAGCATTATATCGACTAGCGTCATTACGTGCTTGTTAGATTATTTCAAAATCTGTTTAAAATCACAAATCAATGCTTATGCGAGTACAGCTGCCACAATTTTATTCTTACCTCCAATATAAATTTCTCCAGCATCCGAAGATCTGGTCGTCTACCTACATCTATTGGTTTTCTACTTTTATGGAAGAGTTGAATATGCACTGCTAAAGTCCTGGTGGATATGCACTAAACGTTCTGGGGGATCACAATCACTATCACTTCACTTTTAAGTGCTGGGGGGATGCGCGGTTTCACTCTATTTTATTATTTCTTTATTTATTACACTTATTTAAATTAATGAGGTTTCCTGATTTAGTTTGTTGTTATTTATTTGTTTCGTTTATTCCCGATTTTCCGCGCGTAGAAGGTGGGACAGTGATTGTTTTAGTGGTGTGTTCATCGTGCATATTAGAGTTTTGGGTATACTTATTTAATTATTATTATTATTGGTTTTCTGTCTTTTTTTTTCTTTTTCTTTTTTTTTTTTTGCAGGTTTTGGTTATAATGCTTTTATCATGTCAAAATCACGCCAGGTCGAAATCTATAATTTTTCAATCCTCCCACCATCCCCTCCTGACTTACACACGATTATCACCGTCTAATCTCGCAACCCTTCCTGCGAACTCTCTAAAGGCTGTCCAGAACGCCTTCTGGTTAGCCACTTCCCCGACTTCCTCTAGGCTCTTTGGCCATGCTAGACCTACGATAGTTAATTTCGTATCAGCCAACCCTCGAATTGCCGCTTTAAGCGAGCAGTCGAAGAGCACGTGCTCTGCGTTTCCGCGCCCTCACCGCATTCACAGCGGTCGTTGTTGGTTAACCCGAACCTATGTAAATACGCTTTCAGGGCGCCGTGCCCTGTTATCAACTGAACCATTTTATGATCGAGTTTTACCTCGATCTTGCCTCTAGCTTCTAAGCTCGGTATGAATTTGTGGGTCAACCTGCCCGTGGCAGCGTTGTTTCACCTCTCTTCCCATTGTCGGATTGACTTTTCACGCAGCTTTCTTTTAATCAAAGACTTCCCCGTCGCGGCCTCTTTAGCTAATTCATCAGCCCTATCGTTTCCTACGTTGCCATTGTGCGACCTGACTCAACAGAACTTTAAACGTCGAAACTCGAGCGCCGTACGCGCTATCCTCCAGACGTCCGCTTGGAAGTCTGTCGAGGTGTTCACGTTTGTTAAAGCCGTCAGCGTCGATTTACTATCACTGATTATATAATACTCGTCTCTGCCCGTATGGTTTATTACGTAATCGATAGCCTCTCGTATGGCTACCAATTCGCACTGGAAAATTGTGCTCCAGTTTGCGAGTTTGGTTTGAAAGCGAAACACCTCTCTTTCCTGCTTATACACGACAAACACCGCGTCTGCTTTCCCATCGTCCATACGTGAACCGTCCGTATACATTCTGATACCCATCGCGTCCTCATCACCTTCGACAAACTCGATTCTTCTAATATCAGACGGGTGCCCCAACTCAGATACAACGATCTTTCTTGCAATTTCCCTATTACCAAGATTAAGATCTTCGATAATTTCGCGCCCTTTTCCTATATTTATTAATCGCCTATCTCTAATATCCCTAACGACATATTCGATAGGGAGAGTCTTACTGATCACCAGGACCGCCTCCGTGGAGGTGGTCCTGTACGCCCTCGCGGCTTTTACCGCGGTTATGCGTTGTACGCTCGTCAATTGACGCACCTCCCTGACTTTACAACCTTCTGCCCATACAGAAGCTGCGTACAGCATTGTCGGCTCAATTGCTCTTGCATATACCGTCCTCAGCGATTTGCCCCTGAAACCCCACTTTATTTTAGCCGCCGCCATCATTTTATTTGATATTTCGCCGCCCTTGCTTTTTACGTATTGTACGTGCGCTTTCCAATTTAATTTATCGTCGATTTTGACGCCGAGGTAAGTAATACAATCTTTAAACGGGATTTTCTCCCCTCCTAGCTCTAGCATAGGAGGTCTCTGTCCTGGTTTCGTGCCGAAATAAAGCGCCTCTGACTTCGCCGTGTTAAATTTTAATTTTACCGCCTGCGACCATTCGTGTAATTTATTAAGCGCTTCGTTCGGTTTTGTGCGCATATCCATTAACAATCTCGATCTTATAATTAAAAGCGTGTCATCCGCAAACCCAACGATTGAGCATCCTGCGGGCAACTTGACCCTAAAGATGCTTTCTTACAACAACTTCCAAAATGTAGGACCAGAACTCTTGCGGGCATCCCCTTTCCACCTCACGCGACAGAACTTCATCCGGAATTTCAACCTGTGCCAATCGCCCCGAGAAATAACTCTTGACCAAGGACATCAAGTTTCGCGGACAACCCCTACGATCTAACTCTCAAACGATTAATGGCCACCAGGCAGCATCAAATGCTCCTGAAATGTCCAAAACAACAACAACACAGTACTCTTTAGCATCTCTCGCCTGTTTAATTTCCCCGACAACGAACTCTAACGCGTCGATAGTCGACTTGCCCTCCACGAAACCAAACTGTCTGTTATCAAAACCGCCGCTGTCTCGCACTAGGTGCTCAATACGCGTAGTCATAACGCGATCTAAAACTTTCCTCAGCACCGGTAGCAAGCTAATTGGACGATAGTTGCTCGGATCTGACGCATCCGCCTTTTTAGGTTTGGGTATAAATCTCACATTCTGGATTCAGCAACGCGGAAAAACGCCCCTTTCTAAAGAAAGATTAAACAACCCGACAGAGACACACGGGGCTAGCAGGCACGCCTCCAGAGCTGCGTCTGAAGTAATTCCATCATGCCCCGGTGCCTTCTTAGGGTTCATCCTCCTAAGAGCCCTGACAATTTCGTGAACTAGGATTGCCTTATTGGCACCTGTTCCTTGCGTCTCTGCAGCTTCCCGACGTACTAAATCGTGCGACCCTTCATCCCCCTCGGGATTATCCGATGGGAAAAATTTCTCTAGTAAATATTCAGCCGTGGTTTTAAAACCTTCCGTGTATTCGTCATTTGTTTTCTTTATATTACTTAGCGCGATTTTTTGTTGTTTACCTCTAATTACGCGGTATGCGGTTTCCCAGGGTTCTTTCTCTGAGTTTTGCGTGCAGAATTCTTTAAATTTATTCGTTCGGGTTTCTTCTATTAATATTTTATATTTGCGGTAACTTTGATTTTATTCTATTTTCCGTTGTTTTCTTATATCTCCCGAGGCGCGTTGATAGCGGCGCCTTAGGTTACGCAAGTTGTAAGGCAGCAGAATTTTTATGATAAAAGGAATTAACTGTTTTCAACCAATTTGACCATTCGACAGGGGTGGAACGACATATTTCAGATAAAGGAGGCAAGTTCTTCTGTGAGTTTAAGGTAGCGGTATTATTATTATTAGATACATTAGAGAAAGGTTTAATATTGGAAGTAATTTTATGCTTTAAATCTATTGACGTCTGGGTGCGTTGAATAGTTGGTGTTGAGGACGATTTTGATTCCTTGAGATATTCACGTCCCGAATAGGAATATTTCTACGGAAGTTTTCCAATAAGTCAGGGTTACAATTTGTACATCTAGATTTATAGACGTTATTTCGACCACAGCCATAGCAAAAAGATTTTTCGGATGTGCAAACATTATAAGTATGTCCGCTTTTCTTACAATTCCAACAGGCAAGTGAGTTAGTTGAAGGAGAAGCAGGAAGAGTAATAAAGATACCTTACGAGAGGGTGCAGACTGATATGCTAGGTCTGGTTCTAATAAGCCAGATTGTTTTGCTGGGGAGGACGGTATTTATCTATACGTAATTTTACTTCTTGGAGCGAGCGGCATAAATCTTTAAACTGAGGTAAAAAGGAGATATGTTGTAAAGCTAAACGTTCGAAAAAATATGGATTTAAATTTTTAAAAGTTGATTTATGAATTCCGATGGTTTTTTATCTAATCTGCTATATAAAGCTTCCATTGAGGTAATAAAAGAGATTACGTTTTTGTTAGGTCCCTGGGTACGATTTTTATATTTCATTCCAGAGATCGGTTATATAACAATGAGGTAAGAAATCGCGTTTTAAACACGTAACTGGTTCTTCCCCGGTAGAAATCTGATTTTGTATATTTCTATACCAAATCAAAGCAGAGCCAGAAAATAATTCGCCCGCTGAAAGAAATAAATCTTGGTCTGTACAGTTACGAGAAATTTTAAAATCGTTTACTCTATCTAGAAAAGACATTGACGAGATTTGAGAATCGAAGCCCGAAAAAGAAAGGCCCAATTTGTATACTGGTATAGATTTCGGAGACGATATAGGAGGTTGGGAAATTGTTAAATTTAAAAGAACGGTAGGCAAATTTAGATCTAAATCTAAGTTAAGTTTTTCAAGGACGATTCCTTCAAGTAAGAAAAAGTTAGATAAGAAAGTTTGCTTAGTTTCGTTAGTTTGTTCATCTTTAAGTAACGATAATAAATCTATACGTTGTTTTAAATGCATTATACAAGATGTAGCCCGTTTTAATTCTAAATTTGAAACTTCTAGATTTGTTTTCTGGACTATATTATTAATATCGTCTAGGGTTTGTTTAATCTCAAAGGTATTTTGTGATAAATTGGACGTTAATGTACGAGGAAATGAATGTCCATCAGATTCCTAGGCTAATATGGCTTTTAACTGCAATCGCTTATCATTTTGATTTGTTGCCGGTTGGATATTACGCGATTCCAGCTCGAAGATCGTTTCAAAAGATTGAAGGTATACTGAATTCACTGTACTACTATGTTTTAGAAAGTAGCTATGCTAAGATAAATTTACAGGGAATTTACGATAGTTGTGTTTAAAGAACAAAATTTTCTCTAAGAAAGAATCCGTAAACTATAGTTAATTATATAGATTATAAGAAAAAAGTTTAAATCGCGGCAACCAAAGATAATATGGTAGTTATCCAAAGTCTAAAACTAAAAAACAAGCTTTTAATAATCTAAAAAAATTTGTTAGGACAAGTATATAATCAACCTTAATGATATCAAAAAATTTTTCACAAGGGATAGCAAATAAAACGGTTAAAGTAACTATGTATAAAGTTACTTATAAAAGTAATTATCCAAATCCAAAGTAACATTTCAGTTCACTCATAAGTGAGGTTAAGATAATTATCAAGCATTCCAAAGGTACACATTATAGTTTAATCCCAAATTAGGTTAGGTAATTATCCAACAGAATTGAAATATAAATACGCTCTTTTGTAAAGGAAAAATGCCAATTAACTAAGTTTAAAATAAGATACCTAAAAAGTAAACAAACACTATTCAAAATGACAGTCTTAATAAGTTAGATTGACATTACAAGCTCCCCCAAATGTCACCACGACATTTGATAAAAAGTTACTAGATTTAGTATTATCAAATTACTTTTTTTTTTAAATTACTAAAAATAAAATATTTAATTATCGAATTCGAGTGAACAAACTATTTTTCCTAAAACTCAAGTTTAATATAAACAGTTTTCAAGCTAATATCTTACAAGTTAAAATAAGGTTAAAACGGATATAATTTTCAATAACCACGTGTAACGTTCGCCATTGTTGTGATTCACGTGTTGCTATACTATTGCGCAATTGTTTAATATAACGTATAATTACGCGGCAAATTACGCGCAATTTTGTATCAAATACCGAACGCATTTAAAGATGATGCAATGGTCAAATTTTTATGCACAATGAAAATAAAAACAATTTACTCACTTAAATCGCACCTTGCAGCCAAATCCCAAGGTCTATCACGTTTTGTGGGTCACATCACGCCATGCTGACTCCAACTTTCCAATTCGTCCATCGTAACCTCTATGCTCTCGTAGGTGGAACGATAGGGATCCAGGTATAAGGAACATTTTAATATTTTTAAAGCGGCAAGGGAGCTTCTGCATGACATCCTAACTATTGATGACGCACATCGGATTTTAAATTGCTTGAACTAAAGTATAAAATTCACTTTTGTATTGGTATGTAACAGAATAAACTTCCTTGGAAACCATGTTTTTAAACAGATTGGGTAAGTGAATGTAAAAATTTCTCGCTATCAAAATAAACGACCGTTTTTAAACATGTTTGCATGTAGCATTGGTTTTCAGTAAAAATATCGATAAACATTTGCAAACTGTTGGGTCTGCTGAACGCAACCAATGCAGAATGTATAGTTAAAGTTGGGTGTTTGCATTGCCACTGTTTTTTTATGCAGGTGTTTTTGAAGGTAGGGTCTTGAAACTTATAACCTATGCAATTACAATAACGAGTAATAACTAGTGATGAGCTAAACGGCGTTTTTTAGGTCACCCGTAAAACGGCGACCGCGACTGTAGGTAAACGGTTACATTTAGCAGCTAGCTAAGTCGCCGCTACTACTAGTTTTTAGTATTATGTTATAGGATAATGATGCTTTCATAGTATAGTATAGGAATGAATTTGGTACAATGTCATTAATAATAAAACACATCATCATCATCATCATCATTGGGTCTTCAGTCCTGAAACTGGTTAGACGCGTACCATCATTGTTTCCTATTCTGAACTAACCTACAGATTTCCCCGAAATTTGCACAGTCTGCATCTATCACTATCTGATCTAGGTCTACATCCACCTCTTTTTTCCTATCTCTGCTTGTCATATATCCCATACTATTCCCCAAAAATGCCTTAGAACGTATTCTGCCCTTCTATTTTTCATATTTTTTTCCTAAAGATATCCTTGTTCCCTTACTGTTTCTATAACCTATTTGTTATTACCTTTGTCTGTCCATCCTCAAACATCTGAAGCACGGCATTTCAAAGGCCGCTACTGTTCTTCTGTCAGCTTTTCAAACTGCTCGTATTTCGTAGGCATACTCTCTGTGCTGTGCTCCACACATACGCTTTCAACAACTTTTTGTTCTGTGTTTGTTGTATTTCATCATAGGCGCCGTTCTTTCTTGTTAGATGCAGTTCGGTCACCTTCTATTGTTTTACAATTATATACCCTATTTCTCCGACATTCAGTGGTTGCGAAGGGGGGTAAGCAGCCTGTGGCTGCCAAGTTCCCCCAGCACTTGAACATTTACTGATTTAATACTTTTTCCAATATATCTTTTCGCACAGTCAACATTAGTTGCAGATATTTCACAACAAACAACTAGTTGTTTATAATAATCATCAGATTTATCTGCGCTTATTTTTTCGTCATTGGGTTTCCCGTCTCAAAACTGGTTGGACATGTACCTGCACTTATTTCTTTTCTAAACTAACCTACATCGTTCCTTGAAATTTTCACACAGCAATACAGCTCGGTTCCCCTTATATTGTTTTCTAATATTATGCCCTATTTCACTGAGATTTATTGAAGGGGGTTAAGCAACCTGTGGCTGTCAAGATCCCCCAACACTTAGACATTTGCCAAAATAATAGTTTTCCAGTAAATGCTTTTACGCAATTACCATAATTCGAGAATATTGCCCATCCAATGCTTGTAGTTGCTTATAATAAATATCATGTTTCTTCTATTGTTTTCTAATATTATGCCCTTTTTCACTGAGATTTATTGAAGAGGGTTAAGCAACCTGTGGCTGCCAAGATCCCCCAACACTTAGACATTTGCCGAAATAATAGTTTTCCAGTAAATGCTCTCGCGTAATTACCATTATTCGAGAATATTGCCCCTCCAATGCTTGTAGTTGCTTATAATAAATATCATGTTTAAGTGCAGTTACTTTCTTCCTCATTAATTTATCCATCTTAGGACTGGTTGGATGCGTACCTTCATTGATTTCTCTTCTGAGCTAGCCTACACATTTTCCTGAAACTCCTACAGCCTACATCTTTCACTATCTGTGTGCAGTAGTATAACCTAGGTCTACCTCTTCTTCTCTTTATTCCTATCTCTGCTTATATTCCGCACTATTCCCTCATGCCGTAGTATGTGGCCTATCATCCTATCTCTCTTATTTTTTACCGTTTTCCACATATTTCTTTCTTCCCCTACCATTTTAGTACCTCTTCGTTCTTAACTTTGTCTGTCCATGATATCTTCATCATACGTCTGTAGCACCACATTTCAAAGGCTTCTTTCTACCTTTTTCTTGTCCGCTGCTCCCACTGTCCAGGCTTCACAGCCATACAGTGCTGTGCTCCACACATATGTTTTGAGCAATCTTTTCCTTGTTTCTATGTTTGTGGTCTTTGAGCACAGTAGTTGCTTTTTCTTGTTAAATGTAGCACGACCTTGTGCTAATCTTTGTTTTATATGTTTTGTGCTTTTCCCATCTTGCGTTATTTGGCTTCCTAGGTAGCAGAAATCCTTAACCTCTTGTAAGTTCGTGTTACATATTTGTATTCTTGTTTTTGATTTATTTTTCCCTCCTTTGCATACTAGTACTTTAGTTTTACTTTTGTTAACTTTCATACCGTATCTCTCTGTTAGAACCGTTTCCATTTCATTGAGAGCAGATTCTAACTCTTCCTTGCTAGATGCTAATACCGCTATATCATCTGCAAATCTAAGCATATCAATTTTTTGTCCTTGCATAGTAATTCCAAATGTCTTCCTGCATTTGACAGTATTCATTGCCTCTTCAATGTACAAGTTAAAAATTAGTGGGGATAGGGAACATCCCTGTCTCACCCCTTTTCTGATGTTTACTTCTCTACGTTCCTACTCTAATTCTATTACTCCTGTTTGCTCTTTGTATAAGCTATGTACTATTCGTCTATCCCTATAACTCATTCCAATCTTTTTGAGTATTTCGAACATTTTTTTCCAATTTACATTGTCAAATGCTTTTTCCAGATCTACAAACCCTATATACATGCTTTCCCCTTTTTCTATTGTTTTCTCCATTATCACCCTCAGAGCTAAGATAGACTCTCGTGTTCCCCTGTTTCGCCTAAACCCAAATTGGTCTTCTCCTAGTATTTCTTCAGCCCGTTTTTCCATTCGTCTTTGTACAATTCTAGTTAATATTTTTGATACGTGTGCTGTCAAGCTTATTGTTCGAAAATTTTCACATCTATCTGCGCCTTTCTTTTTTGGTATAGTTACTATGATGTTATGTTTGAAATCTTTGGGTATCTCGCCTGTCTCATACATATAGCTTACAAGTTGGAAGAGACGTTCTGTTACTGCTTGACCAGCGGCTTTTAGAGTCTCCGCTTGCACCTTATCTGTACCCGGCGCCTTACCATTTTTCAGACCCTTTAATGCTATTTCAAATTCATCTCTAAGTATAGGATATCCCAAGTCATCATTTTCAATGTCTGATTCCTTTTCTAATGCAGTTAGTTCTTCTCCTGCATATAAATTCCCTACATATTCTTGCCATCTACCCACTTTCTCTACATTTTCTATAATGACATTTCCTCCCGCGTCTCTTATATTTTTGCTATACGTTTCTATATCCCTAAAATTGATTCTAATTAGTTTGTATGCTTCATCTGTCTTTCCTACTTCCATCTTATTTTGTACCTCTTTGCACTTTTCATCAATCCATTGTTCTTTAGCTTTCCTGCATTTTCGAATAATTTCCCATTTTATGGCTTTGTATTTCTATTTTTCTGTTTCGTCTGATTTATTTTTGTATTTTCGTCTTTCTTTTATTAAATTCAGGATATCCTTTGTTATCCATGGTTTCTTATTTACTTTTTGTGTATACTCCAGAATATCTCTGGCCGCCATGTCGAGGCTAGATTTAATGTTATTCCATTCTGTTTCGACTTCCTTAGTATCAGATATTTTCCCGATATCTTTGAGCAATTCATTTGATTTTTTTTAATCTTTCTTGAATATCTTTCTCTTTTAGTTTCTGTAGGTCTAAGTGCCTTTTTCCGTTTCTTTTTTTCAAATTTTTAAATTTAAGTGCGGCCTTCATAATTACGATGTTGTGGTCAGTGTCTATATCTGCTTCTGGGTAGCTTCTACAGTCTTTTACTTGATTCCTAAACCGTTGTCTAACAAGAATGTAATCTATTTGATATCTTCCTATATCTCCTGGCATCTTCCACGTATATCGTCTTCTAGCATGATGTTGAAATAATGTGTTTGTAATGATTAAATTGTTCTTGTTGCAAAATTCTACCAGCCTATTTTCTCTGTCGTTTCTAGTGCCTAAACCAAATAAACCTACTATCGCTCCTTCCCTACCCTCACCTACCACTGCATTAAAATCCCCCGTAATTATTAAATTTTCATGTCCTTTTACGTATCTTAATATGTCTTCGATATCTTTGTAGATCGCTTCTACCTCTTCGTCAGTGTAGCTAGAGGTGGGCATGTATACTTGTATTATAACTGTGTTTACCGGTTTAGATTCTAATCTAACCATGAGTACTCTTTCATTCTTTTGTAAGTAATTTTCTACACAGTATCCTATCTTTTTCCGCATAATTATCCCACACCCAAATTTCCTTCCTCGGCTCCTGTATGAATTACCCTGGAGTCTCCACTCCAAAAATCCCCCGCCTCTGGCCACCGAACTTCGCCGATCCCTACTATGTCTAATGATAACCTATTCATTTCGATTTTTAGGTTCTCTAACTTACCCACTTGCTTCATAGTTCTAACATTCCACGCTCCGACTCGCAAAATGTTCCCGACTCTTATTCTAAACTTTCCGATCGCATCCTCCGAAGTAGTGCCCTCCCGGAGATCCGAATGGGGGACTATTTTAACTCCGGAATCTTTTACCCCAGAGAATGCCATCATTTTATTGTAATTTAGGTATGCTGTGTACTTGGGAGGTAATGTGGTGGTTTCCCGTTGCCTTCCACATCGCGGTAGTGTATCTTAGACTGCCATACCGACCCCTATGGTCTCTGCCAATCTAAGTACCGAAAGAGCCGCTGCCCTCTTTCGGGGACCTGTCTTAGTCTGGTTCCTCACTAACGACCCTACTACTATGGTTGGACCTGTAGTTTGGCTCTTTAGCTCATTAGAACACGCAAGCCATTTCACCTGTTCTAGTAATCTAGAACTTCGGCAAGGTGCAGGTCCATTCGAAATGGAATAAAACACATATAAAAAAGATTTGTGGTGGCATGTACAATTTCCAAATAAACTACGTGGATTTAATTTTTAATTCTTATCTTATATTTACACATCAATTCGAATATAAATATCGAAATATACAAACTATTAAAAATACTAGAATAAAACGAAAGTGACCCGCGGTCATATTTATTATAAATTATAGAATGTAACAATGCTGCCGTTTATTATCCCTTTCCGCCCTTCTGCTTATAATATTACTAATTCATTATACCTAAAGATATGCATATTAACAAAACAATCGCATTTATTCGTTCTGTTATTGCATACGCTTAATTGCGTTGAGAGTCCATAATTTCATACAGGCTAGAACTACGGGTATCTTATCCATCGTGTACCTATATGTCTACACTATGAATGAAAACCGAAAACCACGAGAACGATTAATGATTAAATAGTAAGTGATGTGCATGGCTGGTCACTGTCAGTGTGCCGCGCCGGTCGGCGCTCGTCGTGCACTAGCGCTATCAGAATCGTTTAGTTTAAGTAGTGGTAATAATATACTTCATAGAAGCACCAAGCAGCGACTTAGATCGCTGTCTCAGGAAAAATCATATCGCCGGGATACCGGTTACCGTTAAAGTTACGGTGATAAGTCACCGGTATTAAAATATTGCTCATCACTTGTAATAACTAGTTTTGGAAATCGTTATTGCAATTTGAACGGCGTTGTTATTAAAAGAAAAATTACTAGAACGGATTTGTGATTATTAATAGACAGAATTTCAGAAGCTCTGTACAATCCAATAAGGCCAATATACTGTAAGCTTTAAAATTGATCGTTTAATTATTACTTTCCCAGACTGAATAACGTGTTTTTGAACGTAGGTAAAGTACAATTTATTTAAGACTGAGGAATATCATTCTGTAGACGCACATTTTACGATAGAGGGCAGCTCTTTCATCAAAATTATTAAATACGATTTTGCAGTCAGTTACTGGAGTTTAGTTGCACTATTATAAACCAGTATTTAATTACCTTGTCATAAAGGAGTTTACGTTATCTTTTAAGACATGATAGAATTCACAAATACGCCTACTTAGAACTTCCTTTGAGAGCCCTCCGTATACATAAAACAAGGCCACTAGCATTCAGCTTTATTATTTGATTTGATTGTACATTTTATTTACAAGAAGATGCATTGAAAGTCTTTGAAAACTGTGTACATTTAAACATCATCGCCTTCTGCATGATCTCGCAAAGCACTCAGTCTCTGAACTAGCAAGTGAGGGTACAAACATGTCTTCAAATGTTGTTTCCGTACACTCATTGCCGCCATCACAGCTGTTATTTAGAATATTGCCTGTTGTTTTATATGGACCTTCAAGGAGCATTCAAACCTTTGCATTTTTAGATGAAGGGTCATCCGGAACTCTTCTTGACTAAGAGGTCGCTAAGGAATTACAACTTGAGGGACCCATTGACCCACTACATTTAAAGTGGATCGGAAACACATCAAGGGATGAGACAAATAGCCGCCGTGTATCTATGCAAATATCTGGAGTTAGAGAAAATTTAACCAAATACCTCAATTCGAACGTGCGTACGGTTACAGCTCTTAATCTCATAAGTCAATCGCTCGTTTTTGATCCAGAACAAACACAATACAGTCATTTGCGAAATTTGTCTATAAGCAGTTACATAGATGCACGATCGCGCTTACTCATAGGTATTGAACATTGGAAACTAGGGTTACCGCTTGGTATTAAAGAAGGAAAATGGGGGGACAAAGGCGACAAAAACAAAATTAGGTTGGACATTAGTTGGAAAGAATAAAATTACGGAAGCGTATTTGTCGTACTACCATTACCACATTTGTGCATATAATCCGGACGAAAATTTTCATGCAAACGTAAAAGAGTTCTTTTCTGTTGCCTCCGGAAATTGCACTTGAATCAAAGGATGATAGTAGAGTAAAAGCTATACTTGAACGAACGACACGAAAGGTTGAAAATACGATAGATACGAGACTGGTATGTTGTGGCGTTATGATGAAGTAAGATTTCCTGATAGTTATGAATTGGCGAAAGAGAGGATGCAATGCTTAGAAAAGAAGTTGGCTAAAAATCCAGATCTTGCAGTTAAAATCAAATTGCAAATACATGAGCATCTCACAAAAGGATATGCTCGGCAGATAACCCCCGATGAGGCATGTGTCACATCTCCAATAACATGGTACTTTCCAATATTCGCTGTTACCAACCCTAATAAACCTAGAAAGGTAAGAATAGTGTGGGATGGAGCAGCGGTCGTAAATGGCATTCAGTATTATTGAAGGGACCAGATTTATTATGCTCGTTAATTAACATCCTGTACCGATTCCGAAAGAAGCCGATAGCTCTTGCAAGCGATATAAAAGAGATGTATCACCAAGTACTTGTTCGCAAGGAAGACCAACAGAGCCAAAGCTTCTAATGGCGAGAAAATTAAGACGTGGAACCAACAGTCTTTGTTATGAGCATCATGACATTTAGTGCTGCATGCTCTCCATGTGTGGCTAATTAAGTAAAGAACAAAAATGCTCAGCGATTTGCTGCCGAGAGTCCAGAAGCTGTTGCAGCAATTTGCAACAACCATTATGTTGATGACTGGCTACAAAGTTTTCAGTCCGAAGAGGGGGCTGCAAGAAGTAATTCAAGTACACACTGCTGGTGGGATCAACCTATAACTGACGAACAATATAAGAATTGGGTATAGTGGACTCAAATTTTATCAAACATTCAGAGTTTAAAAATGTTATTTTGGAAAAAAATACGAGATTCTCCAACTGCACGTTTTCGATGATGCTAGTGACTTGGCATACTTTCGTTTTAGTACGGTTACGAACATACACTGTTGGTTTATTTCTGCAAAAACAAAGGTGGCACCTCTTAAGCTCATGTCTATTCCACAACTGGGATTACAAGCTGCTGTTCTTGGAGCCTGACTGTCGAACTCGATTATATCAGGACACGCATTAAAGCCTGACCGCGCGGTTTTATGGACGCACTCTATGGATGTACTTTTGTGGTTACGTTCGGATCTAAGAAAGTATCGACAATTAGTAGCTTTTCGAATTGGCGCAATATTAGAAACAACGAACGTGGCAGATTGGCGGTGGGTACCATCAAAATCAAACGTAGCGGATGAAGCGACCAAGTGGAAAAATCATCATACGTTATTATCTGACAGTAGAGGAAGTTCGACAGCAATGGAAGCCGATATAATTGTGGAAGGTTTTAATCGAAGCATTGACCAGCATGGGGTAAGTGACAAGCGATTTATAACTGATGACGATTCGAGCGTCTATGTGAAAATTCAACAAAATGTTTCATATGGCAACAAGGTAAAGAAATTTGCAAAATAGTATGCACAGAGTATATTAAATGTAGTAGTTTTGAATTTGTAACCTTCTTTTGAGATATTTGAAGTTTATAGGGCAATACAATACTACTCTATTTAATACACTCTATATAAAGAATCAGAAATTGTATTTCTATTCTGTAGGTTCAAAAAATAGAATGTACAAATCACCTAATAAAAAACCACGGAAAAAGATTGTACCCTGTAAAAAAAGATACAAAACAATTTTCTGTAACTAAGAAAATTGTTGACAGCAACAAAATTAAAGAGTTGCCAAACATTTCTAGTAGAGGAAGGTGGGCATCCTGGTACACTCTTCCTCACTTCTCCGCCCGATCCACCGATCTTCCTCCGCCTGATCTACCGATTCTCCTCCACCCGATCCACCTATCCTCCTCCACGCGATCCACCGATTCTACTCCTCCCGATCCACCGATCCTCCTGCACCCGATCTACCGATTCTCCTCCTCCCGATCCACCGATCCTCCCGATCCACCAATCTTCCCGATCCATCGATCCTCCCGATCCACCCGATCCTCCCAATCCTCCCGATCCACCCGATTCATACCTAACCTAGGTTAAAGTTTTCTTCGACTAGGGATATTCAGATCTACATCCACCTGATTCATATCTAACCTACGTTAAAGTTTTCTTCGACTAATCACTTTAGCCTGATCTAGAATTTTCTTGGCAATCTAACCCTGTTTGAATTTTTAAAATTGGAATATCTTCTTTAAAAAGTTACACCTTGTTAAAGCCTCGTACCTTAAAATTTCTTTTATTTAATTTTAACTCGATCTTTAAATCCTTTTTGGTCACCCGAGATATGCGTTTTATCCTGGAATCTCCCGACTACCCCGTACCTTAACACAAACCCTTAAACCAAATTTTTAGCTAATGTATTTATAGAAATGTTATAACGCGGTCTAAAAGTTACCAGCGTCGCCGTGGATCAATGTAGTAAGCGTAAGACTACGGATCCCAAGGTCCCGGGTTCAAATCCCGACACGGCCGACTGCTTGAAAAATGGCAGGTGAGCATTTTTCACAAAAATTACGCCCTCGTTCGGATGAGAGGTTAAATGGAGGTCCCGTGTGTGAGTGTTGTCACGCACGTTAAAGATCCCTACCTTGCCTGGAACGGCAAGGGTTCGGCAAAATTCTAAATTTCCAGGCAACAAAAAACTCGCCTCCTGGCCAATGTAGTACCTACAGGTGGAGCATTGGAAATGTAAATGAACGGTCTAAAAGTTACCGCAATATACAAACCATTCGCTTATTTTAAGAATAACACCAAAACTTTAAAAACCACTTAATTCTTCTCTGCAGGATAATTTTAAGAAACCTAATGAATTTTCAAAATACAATCAACTCTAGAAAGCTCTATAGACAACCAATTATACATAAATTTCTCTCATACCCTAAAAATAGATTTAGGTTTTTTGTAAATTAATTTAAACCTTTTGAAGAGAAACTTAATAAAATCCTTTAAACGCTTACTAAGAGAATACCAAACTTGTTGTCTACAGGATACTTACTATAAAGCAATTTAATTTTAAACAACATCTACGTCATATTTTTGGAATTTATGGTTTGCATAGTTTCCAAATGAATCACCGAACGGAAGTACATGCAGTGTTATTAAAACTAACCATTAGTTTCTCATTTACAAGCGCAGTTAATTATTGTTTAAATACCGACAAACTCGAAATTTAAATCAAATTATAGAATGCGTATCCCCATATACTAACTAGAATTGTAGGAAAGTACTTTCACAATTAATAGTCAAACGTCATTGACAAAACAATGCAAGACTGAGGATCATACTTTTTACTGTTATTAAATTAACGATTTATCAATTAAAACCACATATAACCTAATTTTAACGTTGTCTAATGACCTAGCTATAATTATTAATACGAGGTCAGTTTTGTAAATACCTTAGAAGTAAATCTTTGTTTTCTCTGATGGTAGTAATGTTTAATTGTATTTACCGGAATTAAAAATTAGCGCCGGCCTTACTACTCATTTTGAAAAAAATTTCGTGCAACTTTCCATAGGTACTATTAACCGCGTAATCTTTCAACAAAAGTTTTCTTAGAATAACCAACATTTCTTGCGTTTAAGTAGTATGACCTATCAAATTAGTCTAGAATTTTCTCAAAGTTCTAATAAGTTTTAATTCCCACGTCGATGAAAAAATTTAATTTGTATATGAAACTGTAATAATAATAATGCACTTACTCGTACACGAACGGTCCATGTACTAAAATTTTTGTTTTCGTAAAAATAGAATTCTATACAATAGGACTAAACAGAATTAGAGCAAAGCACAGTATAACATTTATTAATTTTGAAATATACATTTTATTCCTGTATAAATAAATTCAACATTTTGTTTGGCGCATGCTGAATGGTAATCCATGTGCATAAGACATTGACCAAATCCTCCACAACCCATCCTTAACGTTTTCAAATTCAAAACGTTAAATTTTTCAATATTTATAACATTATTACACGGCATACACTTGGATACGATACACTGCTTTTCCAATCTTTTTACATAAATTGTAACATGAAGCGGTATAATAGTTTGCAGGTATAACGTGAGAACGTCTGGTGATAACAGATTTGTTGATGGGTTTCCCAGCTAAGCCCGTGTAAGTGCTTCCAAAGCCATGCGCATTGTTTCTTAAAATCTTCGCTCAAATATCTATAGTCTAAAGCCATCTCTAATATTTCGTGACATACTTCGTCGTTTTCCACGTCAAAAACCGCTACTTCTTTAATTAAAAATTTGCTTGTTTTATACTGGAAGCCTTGAACATCTAGGATGTAAGCCATTGTGCAGCGTTCTTGTCGATAGACGTCAACACCAAAAAAATCCATCTTTAACTTGTAATTTTGTTCAACTCGACGATACTTTGACAACGAATGCTCAGGAACATGGCTCCCTCGCCCTTTATGCCGATGGTTGAGCGTGCGCAGCTCCTTATTATGTTAATTGGTGTTATCTGCAAAAGTCTTAACCGGAAAAGTATTGCTTATAATTGTTTTATAGTGGGTTCTACCTGTTTGTATTTAACCACTATCACCATTTTAGATTTTTTATAAAAATTACCCTTAACGTATTTTTAATATAACTCCGTCGTGTAAGATATCAATTATTATTGTGTTTTTTCTCAGGTTCTCAAATCTTTCGAAATTTTTTTCAAATCGAACGACCCGTTACTGATTAACAGATGAACCTTTTACAAACTATATGGAGTTCATCTTTAATGTATTTCTAAACAGCATTGCTGTGTCTTTTGAGATAAACGCATCGTGTAACCTATCAAATTAGTATAGAGTTTCTTGGGGAATCGAAATCAATTATCACGTCTTTTAATATTAGCTCCAACAAAGACCCGCATAGTGTTTTAATATTCAAAAACCTAACAGGAAAACACGTCTATTTTGAGTCACCCCCGCCCCAACACTGCAAGCACATTTCTTTAAATTTAAGGTATGTCATGTCACAACTTACATGATCAAGAAAGATATGGCGAACGTTTGTGTCATCCTGTTTCCATGATGCGATTACATTGGCGTTATCTCTGAGTCAATGTTTTAAGGCACTAGCGTAAGTTTGACATAAGTAAAAGGACTGAATGATCCTAATCTGAATATGCCTAGTGGAAGAAAACTCTAACCTACGTTAGATATGAATCGGGTGGATCGGGAGGATCGGTAGATCGGGAGGAGGATTTGTGGATCGGGAGGAGGAAAATCGGTGAATCGGGCGGAGGAGTGTGCCAGGATGCCCACCATCCTCTACTATTGTTCAAAAAGCAATATATGATAACGCCCACGGTGATTTGCCTTGCCCAATTGAACATCTAAATTATGGATCACGGCATATTTTTGGGAACCATATGAAATGCAAAGATTATTTTTGCGATAATGCGGGTGCAGTATTATCTGATAAATGCAATTAGTACGTAATTCGTGTTTATTATGAGTACTGGAAGCTAGGCTTATCAGAGAAATTGATACCTGTATATAAACTTTTTTATTTGTAGGAGGTCTTCCTTTAGTAACTAGGAAGGCCGGCTTGTTAAGTGATAATGAAACAAACAATCGAGCTGAGCTTTTTATGAGCATTGTGGCTAAATTTAATATGGGCAAATGACTAAATCTTATTCAGAGGTCTTCCTATAATATTCGTAGTTATTTATCAACGTTAAGGTATAATAAAGGTGTTATCAAAGCAGCAAAAAATAAAAATCACTACATTTGAATTTATCAAACTTGACTAAATTTGGTGTTTTTAGGCTCTGAATGGCACCTGAGGTCTTGGAAAAGTTTTGCCAAGAAAAGTCCAAATAAATACATCAAAACATATATTAGTATACAAACTAAAAACAGGAACAAGCTATTTGTAAGTGATCTGAAAGTAGTTATAACAAAAAGTACTACTGGCAAACGTAAAATGATCAAAACTAAAGATCAATATTATGGACCTTATGCTATTCAACCAGATATGGAACAACACGTGCTAAAACAAGAATGTGATCGTGTTCTGGAAACGTTAAAAGTATATAGTGATAATAATTGAATAATGACATATTGTATACTTGGAACGCTGTGACGTAACTCTGAACTTAATACAACTTATCACTTTACCACACTAATACTGTAGCGGGCTACTACTAACGCGTTTCACTAATTTAAAACAAGTAGTAATAAAAGTCTTTATTACTCACTATTCATACGTCCAATTAACAGTACATGCTTTATTTATAAATGTTTTCAGCCCATGTTACTTGCCGAAAATCAGCCGTAAACATTTTAAATTTTAGTTTTAATTTGTAAGCGATTTCGCGCCAATAATTTTAAAAAGACGTGCGTATATTTCCGTCACTTCAAATAGTGGCGTTTGCGCAAAGAATTGCGCCGACGCGGAGTGTAAAGGGAAAGTGGTGGATTTCCGACACGTCGAGGATTAGTGAGCCAGACGTCGAGTCTAGTGGTTTATCTTTGTGCCGTTACCTTGTCTTCTTTTTCAGGTTATGTAGGTTTCCTTTTATCTACCCAATTATCGTTCCTTATACCAGTTTCCTTACCGTACCTCTACACAAGAAAGAAGACAAATGTAATTTGGATTCAACCGGGGGCGGAAAGAATACCCACGCCCGAAATGCTCAACGAAGCCCAGCTGCCGCCATAAGAGCGTAATGCTGTAAGGAGTGCTACAGTTACATAAGTACCTTTCTCGTTTTTTTGCATGTGATGTAGTAATTTAAAAACATTTATATGACGTAAAACCTTATTTGCGCGTCATTTTGCAAATATTTGTTTGTGCTACCAACTACTGTAGTGGCTCTCGTACCTTACCGCCGGTGCTATAATTCCCAATTAACCATAAAGCACTATTACACTAATGCTATTTACAAGCACTAATGTCTTGTTAAACTAAATTCTTAACCATAAGTCTATTAACAACACTAAACATTACTATTATTTATTTTATACACTTTTGTCTATTTATGTATTGCACAAGCTGTCGGTACAATATACACTTTCACATAATACAACAATTATATTTACTCTTGGACTTCCAAAAGCTTAATTATTTAACTTTACACAATATAATTTATATTTGACATTCTAATATAGACTGACTCTTACGTTTATCAGCGGTCTTATATATACCTTGAATTAAAAGGATGATTCATACTCCAGTAATTGCTAGAAATTTCTCGGTCGTCATTCTAATCATATTCTTGTCCATCTTCGGTTAATTTCGTTGACGGTTTGGCAATGTTCGCAAACCCAAGTTTAAAACGTTGGTAATATGTGCACAATCCTAGAAAACTGCGTAGTTGGTGTATATCTGCTGGTGTTGGCCACTCTTGTATCGTTTTTATTTTGTTAGGGTCAGCTTTTATTTCGGTCTTCGAAACGACATGTCCTAGGTATTTCACCTCTTTTCCAAATAGGTGACACTTCTTGGGGCTCAATGTGAGGTTTGCTCTGCGTAATCTTTGGAATATCTCTTCTAGGTTCTTAAGGTGTTCTTCAAAAGACCGGCCTAACACTATCACGTCGTCTAAGTACACCAGACATGTTTTCCAGGACAGTCCACGCAGTATCGACTCTATCAAACGTTCAAAAGTAGCAGGGCATTGCATAATCTAAATGGCATGACCTTGAACTGCCATAATTCAGTACTCTACCTCTAATCGCATATATTGTCGGCGTTTGTGTTTTAGCGAAAGGTGGTGTGGAAACGGGTATGCTTATATAGAATGATTATGCGCAAAATAGAAATCGTATACGGGTGTATTACGTCGAAATTGTTGTTAATATCAGTGTACTTTGTTATTCTGTGTATGCCTTTGGATGTGATAATTTGTATTTAATTTATGTATTTGAAACTTGCTAATGTTTCTGTTGATTTTTGAGAATATATGTACAATATATTTATATATACCTAATAATGGGATTATTTATAAAAATGAGGTCTTTGGGTTGTTGGATTGGTCGAAAATAGACGTGCTCTGATTAGCTAAAATCCTATCAGTTTTCAATTTCCAGTTATAAATAGAATGGTGTATTGCTACATAAAACATAAACATAAAACGGTTTTTTATTTAAACTTTTTACAATATGCACGTATTTAGAATTCGTACCCTAAACTTTATTTTATACTATAGTTATCGAACAAATCGATTTTCAACAAACTCACTTTTATTGTAAACTACTGCAGAAGTCAACTGCTCCGACAAATTTTATTCTTCGCCGACAAATTTCAGAGTATGCAGTAAACAAATGTACAATCTTAATACCAACAAACTGTCACACTAACAAAACTTATATTCTTGCAAAATTTATAACATAAACATTGCATGCACCACAAAATCTAGAACAAACTTCACAATACTCGATGCATAAAGCACATCCACGGCATTTGTGTTAGTCATTCTATCACTGCTTTTTACTTATGGTGCCAAGGTATAGAATGTCACAACTGAAGCGTCGCAGCCTTGCATTTTCGATTACAAAATCGATTTAAAAGGGCATTTTCAAAAATTTAACTTGTTCATTTTCATCTACACACACACCCACACATACACACACACACATACACATATACACACATACACACACACACACACACACACACACACACACAGGAACACTATACAAAAAGAATTAGAACAATAAACAACACACAAACAAATTTACAGCTTCCGCAAGGAGGAGAACATTTTTGAAAAACCCATCCAACATGCAAAAATACATATGGGGCTATAGGCACCTAAAAAAAACATTTTTTATAAATTTTGCCTGTCCATTCTGATCTACACACCGAAGAAAAGCATATAAAAAATCAAAGTATAGAACTGTATACAAAAACACATTGCAGCGCCTGCTTAGAAAACATTTCTAAATTAGTTTATAAGAATATTGCTTGCACAATAACTTTGCGCCATATAAATGTGTTCAAAATGTCATAAACGAATAAATTCATTACCACTAATATATATTATTCAACGAAAATTAAAAGAGTAACTATTAATTTTTATTGGTCTAAGATATTGATCAAATAAGCCCTTTTGGGACGTCCCTGAGTGCGGTGAGTTGCTATAAAAGGCTATTATAAACCATAAAACAAGCATTGGAAAGCCTATAATTTTAATTTATACCTAAGTACCTTCAGGGTTTTTATTTTAAAATAACAATAAAGCCTAAATAACGCTTCGTGAAGTTATTTACTAATTATTAAAACTATAAAATTTAATTTATATTGAGATTGCTGTTGTGCATATCTAACAAAAGAAAATAATAGCCGTACACTAAATATCAGTTGTCTTATTAATTATACACGGTCCACGTGGAGTTAAATAGTATGTCATTTATCTGTTAGATTTCCTTATCCAATGAGCTTTAAGCACTTTATTGCTCTGGTTTGATGCACTTTCCGACGACTATCGTTCTCCTTTTACATTGACGGATTGTAGGAAATGTTTGTTGCAGTCACGTCTAATTACGATACACCCACTTTCATAAAAATAGCCTAGCGACACCTTCGTAAAACTTAGTGAACTGTTGGGAATGTTCCCGCATACCGACTAGTTTAAATCCACACTGCGCTTATGGAAAATACTTCTGGCACAATCATAGATAGGAAAATTCAACAAAACAATAAATTTTTTTTGCATTTTATAACAAGAAAATATTCTAAAGATGATGGTATAAAAATTACAATATTTTATTTAATGCAGCTATGAACAAATTCCAAAATGTTCAAAATTAAATTCGCAATTTTAATTTTTGTCATTATTTTCTTTGATTTTTTTTTTAAAACCAACACCTCTTCCAGAATTTAAAAAAAAAGTTGGCCTATCTAAGATTGTGCCAGAAGAATAAGGAGATAATTTCTCAAGTCTTAAGAAGAGGCTGTACGTCATTTAACATATGCGCAAACTTTGAAAGTCAGTGGCGTAGCGGATTAAATAATTTTTATCAAACTCTATAGAGTAAATATTCTAAAATCAAGTTTTATTTTGCTGGTAGTTTAAATTTACATGGTGAATACGCGAATAAGCAAGGCATAAAGCACAAAGAAACAGAAAGAAAACTATGTAAGCATAAGAAATAAATATAGAGTATCAAAGTCACAAATATCAATTGACATTTAATAGCAAATTATTTACGCCATTGATATGCTGAACCAATACGCCTATTTATAAACAATAAATTTGACACCGTTTTAGCCGTGTGCGCATGATAACGTACAGGCTCTTCTTAAATAAATTCTACTATACAACTACTACAATAAGTGCACAAAAGTTTCTTAAGACCCTGTATAATGCCACATATGAGAGATAAAAGTTATGCATCACAATAGTGCTCTAGCAACATTGGATATAACTGTTGAAGGGATTTCATTTTAATTATTTTTGTGGATTTTAATTTTGCAATTTTTAGTTAAATCATTTATTATAAATTCCCCTTTCATATTTCTTAGAAAATTTGAATAGTAAACAATAATTGGTAGTCCTGGCAACCACCATATGATTTACCACGCCTTCCTGATTTTCAAACAAGGAATCAATAACAAAATATTGTTCTTATTTTGAATTTTAGAAAATAATGGTATACATAAGAAATTTGATATACCATGTTTGTGACTAACTAGATATTGATTGTACTAACCAGGTTCTATTTTAACCAATAGTGTTGTATGTAAAGATTTTCAACACCCTTTACCCCGAGGGGAACATTTTCGAGTCATGCGCATTCGTAAATTGACCCCAACTTGGGTTAGTTGTTTAGTTGCTTTTGGTGGGATTGGTATTCGTGGAACGTGTGAATGTACTTGTGAAAATAATAACGAAGGGTTTCGTATAACTGTGTATTTTAGTGCATCGATCGTACACGCTAAAAAAATAAGTGCTATGATATAGTTCGGTAACAAATAGAATATTAGCAGAAATTATTTTACCCCGACCCTAATGTCATAATGGCGATCATCTTGGCAATTAATTAGTAGTGGAGATTTGCAGTTGAAATATGACATTCACCCCTTAAAAACTCGGCAGCTTATACTTAACAAGGGATACACTCTATGAAAATTTTTGCCCTAACTCGTTTAAAGGTTGATCCTGAATATACCAAGTATTTAAATATTTATTTATATGTCAAAACGCATTAGCCACTGTGATACATAAAATGTGATATTTAATACTTAAGTGAGAATCATAAGGGTATCACAGATTAACCGAGAAGACTTTTGGACTTTGTATTAAGCCTTATTGATACATTAAAAGTTCTAGTTTGTTTTCAAAGGTAATCCTGTTTCGGACATGTTAACCGTTTCCAGTATTATTCATTTTGTGAGATTTCCATCTAAGATTGTAGTTCCTGAAGTTTGATAAATCTTCAATGCACAAGATTAGATCAGAGACGTACCAGGTATTTCCTTTCTGTATTCAGTTTAGTGAATTTCTATAATTTTTGAAAATTACTTCACAATCATTTGGAACTTTCGTTATTATAATTTAATTTATTATGTTACATATGTACTCACTTCCGTCCTACGCTGAAATTATTATAAATATTTTTCAGATTGTTCAACACGTGTTTCAAATGGAGCCTAGGAAAAATTCAAAACGCCACGGTAAGTGATTAGGAAATTATTAACATTACGATCTATCTTAATCTAAATTCTTTGTCTCTATTTTAAGTACCCATAGGCTGATTTTTCATTATTATATCTAGTTGAGGTTTGTTATGACATTTCATATTATTAATTTAACCAGAAAGTTACTTATCTACAGGCAAAAGTACACAAAAATTTAGAACTTGCAAATTTTATTATATTTTATCTCATTTAACAATGAATAATGCCATTTAGTCTTTTGTTAAATAGAATAAGTGGTTGTTTCGACTTAACGGTTTTTAGCTATAAAAAGAACTAAAACAGTAAGACATTTACTGTTTATTTCTATTAGGATTTAAATAAATATTAGCGATACGACAACACAAAAATCATTACAAACAATAACTTGCTATTTTCTGGAATAATCTAAATAAATATATTGTCTACTGTTAAACATTTGCTACATGCATTACACACACACACACAACTTTACTGTATTTACTACAAATATTTTTTATTTTATTTTTACAATTAGAATATTTATATTTATTAACAACATTTTCAGATCTGGATATTGTAACTAATTCATCTGCCAAGTTACTTATGTTTCAGTTTTAGAGATGATACGATACATACCAAATTTATGAGGTATTTTAAAAAAATTGTTAACGCTAATACTTACAAATTCCTACCTATGTGACCGACACCTGACTATTTATAAATAAATTTTTTTATATGGAAAAAGTTAGCATTACGTCTGTAGTTGTTTGTAGTAACAATAATTTCGTCCGTAGTTGAATGTATTAAAAATTCAAGAAATTAAAAAAAATAACGCACCCACAATTGAGATATTTCAAATCCACTTGTGCATCCCTCTTTAGAATCATTTGTAGTTGTTTCTAGTGATTTTGCTTTCGTTTGTAGTTGAACTGTTCAATAATTATAAACATTTAAAGAAATGGCCAAGAACAAACTTTGTTATTTTTAATTATTTTTTATATCCACTGCTTCCATGTGATTCAGAATCCTTTGTACTTGTTTCTACTGATGTTGCTTCATTTGTAGTTCAATAGTCATAAACATTATAAATTAATTGTCATAACAAACTTTTCCAATTTTAACGATTTTTTAAATTCAATTTTTCCAAGTGATTCAGAATCGTTTGTAGCCGATTTCAGTGATTTTTGCTTTTGTTTCTAGTTGAACCGTTCAATAGTTATAAACATTTAAAAAATGGCCTACAACAAACTTTGTCAATTTTAAATATTTTTTAAATAAGTTTTTCCGAGGTGATTCAGAATTGTTTGTAGTTGTTACCAGTGATGTTGCTTTGTTTGTAGTTGAATCACTCAATGTTATAAACATTTACAAGAAAATGGCCAAAAACAGGTATTGTCAATTTTTAAGATTTTTTAAATCTGCATCTTCCAGATGATTCAGAATCGTTTGTAGTTATTTCTAGTGATTTTGCATTGTTTGTAGTTGAACCGTTGAATAGTTATAAAAATTTAAAGAAATTGGCAAAAATAAACTTTATCATTTTTAAAAATTTCTTAAATCCGCTGCTTCCAGGTGATTCAGAATCGTTTGTAGTTGTTTCTAGTGATGTTGCTTTATCTGTAGTTCAATAGTTATAAACATTTAAAAAAAGGGTCGTAACAAACCTTGTCAATTTTAACGATTTTTTAAATCACCTCTTCCAAGCAATTCAGAATCGTCCATAGCTAATTTCAGTGATTTTGCTTTTGTTTATAGTTGAACCATTCAATAGCTATAAACACTTAAAGAAATGGCTATGAACAAATTTTGTCAATTTTAAAGATTTTTTAAATAAGTTTTTTCTAGATAATTCAGAATTGTTTGTACCATTTAATGGTTACAAACATTTAAAAGGAAATGGTCAAAAACAAGAATTGTCAATTTTTAAAATTTTTAAATCGGCAGCTTCCACGTGATTCAGAACTGTGATGTTACTTCGTTTGTAGTTCAATAGTTATAAACATTTAAAAAATTGTCATAACAAACTTTTTCAATTTTAACGATTTTTTTAAATCCATTTCTCCAAGTGATTCAGAATCGTTCAGAGCTGATTGTAATGATTTTGCTTTTGTTTGTAGTTGACCTGTTCAATAGTTATAAATATTTAAAGAAACGGCCAAGAACAAGCATTGTCATTTTTAAAGATTTTTTAAATCCGCTGCTTCCAAGTGATTTAGAATCGTTTGTAGCTGATTTCAGTGACTTTGCTTAGTTAAACCGTTCAATATTTATAAACACTTAAAGAAATGACCAAGAACAAACTTTGTCAATTTTAAAGATTTTTTAAATAAGCGTTTTTCAGGTGATTTAGAATTGTTTGTAGTTGTTTCTAGTGATGTTACTTTGTTTGTAGTCAAACCATTCAATAGTTATAAACATTTAAAAATGGTCAAAAACAAACATTGTCAATTTTTAAGATTTTTTAAATCGCCATCTTCCACGTGATTCAGAATTGTTTGTAGGTGTTTCTAGTGATTTTGCTTTGTTTGTACTTGAACCGTTCGATCGTTATAAACATTTAAAAAAATTGCCAAGAACAAAGGTTGTCATTTTTAAAGATTTTTAAAATCCGCTGCTTTAAGGTGATTCAAATCGTTTGTAGTTGATTCTAGTGATATTGCTTCATTTGTAGTTCAATATAAACATTTAAAAAATTGTTAAAACAAACTTTTTCAATTTTAACGATTTTTTAAATCCACTTCTCCAAGTGATTCAGAATTGTTCATAGCTGTCTGCAGTGATTTTGGTTTTATTTGTAGTTGAACCGTTCAATAGTTATAAGCATTTAAAGAAATGGCCAAGCACAAACTTTGTCAATTTTAAAGATTTTTTAAATAGGCTTTTTTCAGGGCGATTCAGAATTGTTTGTAGTTGTTTCTAGTGATGTTGCTTTCTTTGTAGTTGAATCATTCAATAGTTATAAACATTTAAAAGAACATGGCAAAAAAAAATTTTGTCAATTTTTAAGATTTTTTGAATCGGCATGTTCCAGGTGACTCAGAATCGTTTATAGTAGGTGTTTCTAGTGATTTTGCTTTGTTTGTACTTGAGCCGTTTAATAGGTATCAACATTTAAAAAAATTGCCAGAAACAAACTTTCTCATTTTTAAAGATTTTTCAAATCCACTGCTTCAAGGTGATTCAAATCGTTTGTAGTTGATTCTAGTGATGTTGCTTCATTTGTAGTTCAATAGTTATAAACATTTAAAAAATTGTTAAAACAAACTTTTTCAATTTTAACGATTTTTTAAATCCACTTCTCCAAGTGATTCAGAATCGTTTGTAGCTGTCTGCAGTGATTTTGCTTTTGTTTGTAGTTGAACCTTTCAATAGTTATAAACATTTAAAGAAATGGCCAAGAATAAACTTTGTCAATTTTAAAGATTTTTTAAATAGGTTTTTTTTAGGGTGATTCAGAATTGTTTGTAGTTGTTTCTAGTGATGTTGCTTTCTTTGTATAGTCGAATCGTTCAATTGTTATAAACACTTAAAAGAACATAGCCAAAAATAAATGTTGCCAATTTTTAAGATTTTTTAAATCGGCATCTTCCATGTAATTCAGAATCATTTATAGTTGTTTTTAATTATTTTGCTTTGTTTGTACTTTGAACCGTTCAATAGTTCTAAACATTTAAAAAAATTGCCAAAAACAAACATCCTCATTTTTAAAGATTTTTTAATTCCGCTGGTTCGTGGTGATTCAGAATCGTTTGTAGTTGTTTCTGTGATGTATTTCAATGGTTCAAACATTTAATAAAATTATCATAACAAGCTTTTCAATTTTAACGATTTTTAAATCCACTTTTGCGTTGTTTGTAGTTGAACTGTTCAATAGTTATAAACATTTAAAAAAATTGCCAGAAACAAACTTTGTCATTTTTAAAGATTTTTAGATCCGCTGCTTTAAGGTGATTCAGAATCATTTGTAGTTGATTCTAGTGATGTTGCTTCATTTGTAGTTCAATAGTTATAAACATTTAAAAAATTGCGATAACAATCCTTTTTTTATTTTAACGATTTTTTAAATCCACTTCTCCATGTTGCTACGAACATTGACGTAGCCTACAAAAAAAAACAAAAAAAAAAGAAAAGTATGACCGAGCTCGATTGGTGAGTAGGTGAGGTTTTTTACCCATAAACAAATTAAAGGAAAACTTGAAATAAAATAAAGAGAAATTTATATACACTCGCTCATTCAAACTCAGAACAAAACATATAAAAAGAAGGGAACCTATAATTAAACGAAATATGTACAACAATCAATAATGAAGAAAAGCACAAAAAAATTAAGTAATTAGCAAACCTGGCGGGCTGTCGTTTTTTTAAGTACCTTCCCCATATTAATTAACAAAAAAAAACAAGAAATGCCAACTCTAAAAAACAGCAGCTCTAAATCATCATAAAAATAAACTTAATCTATAGCTAGAAATAAAATGGCAACAACGTTTTCAACTATGCCCGCAGGTCTTTAAACCATTTTTCCATCAATAGGTAGTACATTTTTAGTTATTTCCAAACAAATAGTAATGCATCAACACAATCGCAATAAATACCAGAACCGTTCCATAATTTACATATATATCAGAATTAAGTTTGGGAAATGTATGATCTTAAACAAGAAAACCCCAAATCGATAGGGTCCCAAACGCAAGTAGGGACGAAAAGACTCACCCCCTTGGTTGCTGGCATCGAGGTTGAGGTACTAGTTGGTCCACAGAAGCAACTAGGTGGGCCTACACCCAAAAAGAGTGCACTTGGCCTCCCATTCCAACAAAGGACCATTCATCTTGACTTTAAGGCCACCGGACAGAAGCTAGAATAATTTACACAGAAAATTAATTTATTGTAGTCGGAAAGTATGTTTCTATAAAAACCCTAAATACTCACCACGCCTCAAGGCGTGCACACAATTATTTTCTTCTTACTAGTTGAAAAGAAAGTGAATATTCATTTCGTTTAACCAAGAACCAGAGCTCACAATAACATCGTTGTTCAAAACTGGAAAACTCGAGTTTATTGAAATAATATGCAGCTCTAATTCGAAGAATTCTTTCAAAGGGAAAACACGTTAGAATTAATTATCGGATACTGAGAACAATGTTATCGTCTATCTAATTATGACATACATTTTACGTTGATGAATTCTGAGAAAAAGTATTTATAATTAAGTAACAGAGGGTTTAACAATACCAATAGAATTTATACAACAGATAAATGAATTAACAACGGACAGGGCTATTTTAAATTTACTGAATTAATTTTTGTTGTACAAGAAAAAGGGGTTTGCATTAAGGAATTTATAGACAGCATATTTATTAGTAATTATGTCTTAGCGATTCTATTTAACAGTAGAGATCAGGTAGGCAAATAGGGTAATTAATTTATGTGGCAACTAAACGTAACAAAGTGATTCAGAATCGTTCGTAGCTGACTGCAGTGTTTTACTTTCGTTTGTAGTTGAACCGTTCAATAGTTATAAACATCTAAAGAAATGGAAAACAACAAACTTTGTCAATTTTAAAGATTTTTTAAATACGCTTTTTTCAGGGTGATTCAGAATTGTTTGTAGTTGTTTCTAGTGATGTTGCTTTGTTTGTATTTGAATCGTTAAATAGTTATAAACATTTAAAAGAACATGGTCAAAAATAAATATTGCCAATTTTTTAAATATTTTAAATCTGCATCTTCCAGGTGATTCAGAATCGTGTGTACTTTTTTTTAGTGATTTTGTTTTGTTTGTACTTGAACTGTTCAATAGTTATAAACATTTAAAAAAATTGCCAGAAACAAACTTTGTCATTTTTAAAGATTTTTTAAATCCGCTGCTTCATGGTGATTCAGAATCGTTTGTAGTTGTTTCTAGTGATGTTGCTTCATTTGTAGTTCAATAGTTATAAACTTTTTGAAAATTGTCATAAAAAAACTTTTTCAATTTTAACGATTTTTGAAATCCACTTCTTCCAATTGATTCAGAATCGTTTGTAGCTGATTTTATTGGTTTTGATGTTGTTTTTAGTTGTACCGTTCAATAGTTACGAACATTTAACGAAGTGACCAAAGAAAACTTTGTAAATTTTATAGATTTTTTAAATTTGCTTATTATAGGTAATTTAGAATCTTCTGTGATTGTTTCTAGTGATTTTGCTTTGTTTGTTGTTGAATCGTTCAATAGTTATAAACATTTATAAAAATTGTCATAATAAACTTTTTCAGTATTAATGATTTTTTAAATGCCCCTTTTCCAAGCGATCAGAATCGTTTGTAGCTGATTTCAGTGAATTTGCTTTCGTTTGTAGTTGAATTGATCAATAGTTATAACCTTTTATAGAAAGGTCATGAGTAAACTTTGTCAACTTTAAAGATTTTTTAAATCCACTTTTCGAGGTGATTTAGAATTGTTTGTAGTTCTTTCTAGTGATGTTGCTTTATTTGTAGTCGAACCATTCAATAGTTATAAACATTATAAAAAACTTTGTTATGTTTAAAGATTTTTTAAATTCACTGCTTCCAGGTAATCCAGATTTGTTTGCAGCTGTTTCCAGTCATTTTGCTTTCGTAAGTGGTTGAACCATTTAATAGTTATAAACATTTAAAAAAATGGCCTAGCCAAACTTTGTCATTTTTAAAGATTTTTAAATCCTTTTCTTCCAGCTGATTTAGCATTGCTTGTAGCTGTTTCAGTGATTTTGCTTTGTAGATGAACCGTTCAATAGTTATAAACAGTTTAAAAAAAAATGGCCACAATCAAACTTTGTCAATTTTAAAGATTTTTTAAATCCGCTTCTTCCGTGTGATTCAGAATTGTTCACAGCTGTTTCCAGTGATTGTGTTTTCGGTTGTAGTCGAACCATTCGATAGTTATAAATATTTTTAAAAATGCCATAATACACTGTGTCAATTTTAAAGATTTTTAGATCAGCTTGTTTAAGGTGATTCAGAATCATTTGTAGTTGTTTGTAGTGATATTGCTTCGTTTGTAGTTGAACCATTCAATAGTTGTAAACATTTTAAAAATGTCCAAATACAAACTTTATCAATTTGAAAGATTTTTGGAATCCACTTTTTCCAAGTGATTCAGAATGGTTTGTAGCTGATTTTCCTGGTTTTGATGTCATTTTTAGCTGTATTGTTCAATAGTTATGAACATTTAAAGAAGTGGCCAAAGCAAACTTTATCAATTTTATACATTTTTTAAATTTGCTTATTATAGGTAATTTAGAATCTTCTGTGATTGTTTCTAATGATTTTGCTTTGTTTGTTGTTGAACCGTTTTATAGTTATCACTTGCCTTTGTAATCCGAAAATACAATTTGCAGCTGAACAATGTCCCCAAACTTCGATTGCATAACTTAAATGACTATGAAACATGGCAAAATAAACAGATTTTAATATATTTAAAGATAGAGAGTCCCTGAGAGAACATGAAAAAAAAGAGTTTTGCAAAGTTTAGAGCTCAAGCTTATACAGTGACAGTCCCAGCTCAGCAGATTATCCAAAGTAACACCAAGAAAATTCACAGAGTTTGATGTATTATAGTCATTTGTTTTTAAAGTGAAACACAATTGGGTAGTCTTTTTCTCATTTAAGCAAAGGTTATTATTGACAAACCAGTTAGATGCCTGATCCTGAGTGTATTTACTTTCAATTAAAAGTTGTTGCATATCAGAACCCTGATAATAGAAAGCTGTATCATCCGCATTCAAAATCACATTTCCATTATTCAACTGATAAGGTAGTTCATTAATAAAACAAATAAAAAGGATTGGCCCCAAAATGGATCCTTGCGGAACACCATTAGCAACAATAAGATTCTTGGAAAGTTTACCATTTAAATATACTTTTTGACTTCTATTCTCATGAAAAGATTTAATAAATGTAGTACTACTCTGATCAAAGGAAAGTTTCGTTAATTTGTTAATCAATATGAATGGTTTACACAGTCAAAAGCCTTGCTCATATCGCAAAAATCAACTAATAGGAACTGGCATTCTTTAAAAGCAGAAGAAACCTTACCTAATAGGTTACCAATAGCATCAGATGTAGATACGTTTTTTTGGAATCCAAACTGTTGTTTACACACCAATTTACAAGTTTCCAAATGATTTGTAATTTGATTTTTCATAATAATCTCAAGAATTTTTGAAAATATAGGGGTTATAGATATCGGTATATAGTTTTCAATATAATTTTTGTCTCCCTTTTTATATATTGGTATGACTTTTGATTTCTTAAGTTTATCGGGAAAAATTGATTTTCTTATACATTCATTAATTAGTTTGGTTAACGGAAGTAAGATAATATTTACTACAGATTTTATCGAAGCACTATTTAAATTATAAATATCTCTGCAGCTGCTATTTTTTAACGATGAAATTGCATCACGTACTTGATTGCACGATACCTCACTAAAAACGAAATTTATATTGCTGTTAAAAGTTGTACCAGTAGAAGTCTTGAGTGTTGCACTGTTTAGCTTTTTAGTAATTTGATCAGTATTATTCCGAGCAGTAATCCTTTTAGAATTTGTATTTGCTATAATTCTATCAATGGAACTAATAAAAAAGTCATTGAAGGTGTCTGGCGTAAAGCCATGTACTGATTCATTCTTATTTGCAAAATTCATTTTTCTTTTGCAATTTAATAATTTCCACTTGAGTTTGTTATTATTCCCCGCTTTATTAATGAACACATCATGCGCCATAATCTTGGCGTCTTTTAGCGCTATTCTATACCGATACTTGAAATTCTTTAAATGCAAACCAATATCAATATTCCTTTGGAAAATATTACTCAAACATTTCAAATACATATAATGATTTCTCATTGCCCTTAAATTTTAATCAAACCATTTTAATTTAATTTCATGTTGAAAATTCTTAGATTTCATAGATTTAATTGGAAAAGCTGTAGCAACGGCATCAACGAAGATGTTTATAAAATATTCATATTTTAGGTTTAGATTTAATGTTTCATCGTTTACAAAGTTCCAATTCTGCTGCTCTAGAAGTCCATAGAATTTTATCTTTCCTGCTTTTGTGAGAGGCTGATGAAAACTTAGTGACTCAGTTCTTTTAGGTCTTTCGAATATTGTATGTATCAGAAGCAAAACCCATATGATCGGATAAACCAGTGTCAATAACCTTGCACTTCTGATTTGGTATGTTGGTAAAAACATTATCTAAACAGTTATTAAATCTAGTTGGTTTCGTATTCAAGAATTTAAAACCAAAACCAGCAAAAAAATCAGTTATATAGATAGAATCATTGCCGTATGAACCAAACTTAACATTGAAGTCAGCGCAAATATAAACATTGTTTTTATGTAGCTTACCTAAAATTTTAAATACCCTACTGAATGTTTCGTAAAAGAGTTTTAACGATCCTTTATTGGGTGACCTATATGTTGTTATAATAAAAAGATTTAATTGTTTGATATAAATAGCTGCAACTTCAGCATGAAATTTACTTGATAATGCATTAATATCAGGCATTGGAACTATTTCATAAATAGTATTTATATCAACTAAAATAGATACACCACCCCACGCATGATTCTGCCTACAACAGCTAGAAATAGGAATCAAATTATTGATTCTTAAAAATTGAAGTTCATCATAATTAAGGTTATCTCACTGAGACAAGGAACATTACAAGACAAATTTTCTTAAGCAAAAAACGCCTCCACACCATTAACCTTATTTTTAACTGATTGTATATTAAGTAATAACAAAAATATTTAATGTGGTTAAGGGTATACCCTTAAACCCATTTTTAGTTTTTCCCATAGTTTCATTAGTTATTAATTTATTAGAATACTCTTGATGATTACCTCCATCATTATTAGACAATGTAGAGGATAACACTCCATCTCCATTAAATAATTGTTTGTCATAAAGCCCTCCCTATTATTATGTAAACTTAATTTCTTAGATCTAAAAGGTTTTACTAAAATATGATTCCCCCATAGTTCCTGTGAGAGCACTTTTTCAATATCATCCATTTTAACTCCAAGCTTAAAGAATTTGTAACCATCATATTTAGTTTGTAGTGGATTGCAACAAACAACTTGAATGCCACCATTAGCAAGATGCTTAATAATATCTTCATTGCTAAATTTCGGATCCACCCTTGAAACAAAAATGAAGGATGATTTAGCCGCACCATACACTGTAGATTCAGTATTATTACTAATAATTAAAGATTTTTTTATATTCGTTGGCTTCCTAGATAAGGCGCCGACTAATTTAGCTCCATAATCTTTAGGACTTTTAGATTTTTCGAGATTAATTACGGTACCCATAATTTTACGTTGTTTATTTTCAAGTACAGTAATAGATTCCTTTTTCAGGTTAGGATCTTTATTTACTTTTACCAGGGAAACAATTGTACTATTGCTCAGGCTTGCGCATTCATCTTGTTTACAAGTTTGGGCTTTAACCTTGACCTTGTTTACATTCAATTTTCACCGGATGCACAAGAAGCGTCATGATTAACAATATCATATGTTTGCACTTTTAAGTTTAGTAGTGAATCTTTGATTGTATTTGTATCATTAGAATTGGATCCCATAGTTTGCGGATAAGAGAGCTTGACTTTTTTTAACATTTGGTTTTCTTGATAAATGTAATTAAACTTGTCTCTTATTCGCATATTGTTTTCTTTTAATAAAGCAATTTCACTACGCAAAGCTCTTACTAGTTGTTTATAAACGTCTAGCAAATCATCTAGGCTATTACTTTCACAGTCGCTAGCATTAGTTTTAGTTTTAATTTCACCATCATATTTATTAACAGACACAGAATCAAGTAACATCAAATGTGGTTGTAAAACATCGCCATTACAACAAACAACACTCAAATCATCACTATATTGTAGTTTTTTCTGGTCAGCACAACTCCTATGGAACAATGCCTTACAAATCTTACAGGTTACGCACTTCGGACCCCCGAGGCGCCTCTGTCACAAACTTTACAGTAATTTTTCGCGAGTTCATGTGCACGCGAATTGTCAGACCCGGGTAAAAAATGACCTAGAACAAACTTTGTCATTTTTAAAGATTTTTATATCCTCTTCTTCCAGCTGATTTAACATTGCTTGTAGCTGTTTCCAGTAATTTTGCTTTGTAGGTGAACCGTTCAATATTATAAACAGTTTAAAAAATGGCCACAGTAAAACTTTGTCAATTTTAAAAATTTTTTAAATCCGCTTCTTCCATGTGATTCAGAATTGTTTGCAGCTGTTTCCAGTGATTGTGTTTTCGGTTGTAGTCGAACCATTCGATATTTATAAATATTTAAAAAAATGTCATAATACACTCTGTATCAATTTTAAAGATTTTTAAATCCGCTTGTTTAAGGTGATTCAGAATCATTTGTAGTTGTTTGTAGTGATATTGCTTCGTTTGTAGTTGAACCATTCAATAGTTGTAAACATTTTAAAAATGCCCAAATACAAACTTTGTTAATTTTAAAGATTTTTAAATCTGCTTGTTCAAGGTGATTCAGGATTTTTTAATTGTTTGTAATGATATTGCTTCATTTGTAGTTGAACTGCTCATTAGTTATAAACATCTAAAGAAATGGCAAAAAATAAGCTTTGTCATTTTTTAAGATTTTTTAAGTCTGCTTCTTTCAGGTGATTCAGAATTGTTTGCAACTGTTTCCAGTGATTTTTTCTGTGTAGTTGAATCACTCACCATAGTTTAAAAAATGGGCAAATACAAACTTTGTCAATTTTAAAGATTTTTAAAATGTGCTTGTTCGAGTTGATTTAGAATCGTTTATAGTTGTTTTAGTGATATTGCTTTGTCTGTTGTTGAACAGTTCAATAGTTATAAACATTTAAAGAAATTACCAAAAACAAATTTTGTCAGTTTTAAAGATTTTTTAAATCCGCTTTTTCCATGTAATTCAGGATGGTTTGTAGTTGTTTCTATTGTTTTGTTTCATTTATAGTTAAACTGTTCAATACTTATAAACTTTTAAAAAATGGCCAAAAACAAAGTTTGTCAATTATAAAGATTTTTGTCTGCATCTTTCACTATCTGCATGCAATATTCTAATCTAGGTCTACATTTACCTCTCTATTCCTATATCTGCTTGAAATATAGCTCGCACTATTTCCCAAAAATGCCTTAAAACATATACTGCCCTTCTATTTCTCCTTTTTTTTTTGTTTCAGACAGATTTCTTTATTTTCCTACTTTTCTATAACCTGTGTTATTAGCTTTATGTGTCTATGTTAAAGCACAACATTTCAAAAGGTTCCTTCCATTTCCTGTCTGTTTCTCCTACTGTCCCTATTTCATAATTGTCCTTGTTTCTATGTTTGTTGTCTTAGAACATAGCCGCTGCTCTTTTTTGTTAGATACAGTTTGGTTCCCCTTCTATTGTGTTGTAAATATATATATATATATATATATATATATATATATATATATATATATATATAGTATACCCTATATATACCCTATTTCGCCGATATTTAGTGGATGTGAAGGGAGTTAAACAAACTGTGGCTACCAAGATCCCCAACACTTAGACATTTGCCGAATTAATAGTTTTTTAGTAAATTCTTTCACACAATTAACATTAGTTGAGAATATTGTAGTTGGTTATAATAATGATCAGGTTAAAGTACAAATATTTTTTGTCATCATAAGGTTTTTTGTCTTGGAACTACTTCTATCTTTTTCCTGTTCGCTTCTCCTACTGTCCAAGTTTCACAGCCATACAGTGCTGTGTTCCACACCTATATTTTAAGCAATCTCTTCCTTGTTTCTATGTTTATTGTCTTTGAACACAGTTGATATTTCTTGTTAAATGTGGCACGACCTTGTGCTAATTTTTATTTTATATCTTTTGCACTTTTCCCATCTTGCGTTATTTGGTTTCCTAGATAGCAGAAATTCTTAACTTCTTGTAAGTTTTCGTTACCTATTTGTATTCTTGTTTTTGATTTATTTTCCCCTCCTTTGCATACTAATACTTTAGTTTTATTTTTGTTAATTTTCATATCGTATCTCTCTGTTAGAACTTGTTCCATTTCATTAAGAGTAGCCTCTAACTCTTCCTTGGTAGATGCTAATACTGTTATATCATCTGCAAATCTAAGTATATTAATCTTTTGTCCCTGCATAATAATTCCAAATGTCTTCCTGGATTTGACAGTATTCATTGCCTCTTCGATGTACAAGTTAAAAATTAACGGGGATAGGGCACATCCCTGTCTTACCCCTTTCCTAATATCTACTTCTCTACATTCCTGCTGTAATTCTATTACAGCTGTTTGCTTTTTGTATAAGCTATGTACTATCCGTCTATCCCTAAAACTCATTCCAATCTTTTTGAGTGTTTTGAATATTTTTTTTCCATTTACATTGTTGAATGCGTATTCCAGATCTACAAACCCTATATACACACTTTTTCCTCTTTCTATTATCTTCTCCATTATCACCCTCTGAGCTAAAATAGCCTCCCATGTTCCCATTTTTTTCTTAAACCCAAATTAATCTTTTTCTAGTACTTTTTTTAGCCTGTTTTTCCATCCGTCTTTGTACGATTTTAGCTAATATTTTTGACACGTGTGCTGTCAAACTTATTGTTTGAAAATTTTCACTTCTATCCACGCCTCTCTTTTTTGATATAGTGATTCTGTTACTGCTGGTCCAGTGGCTTTTAGAGTTTCTGTTTGCACCTTATCTATACCCGGTGCTTTACCATTTTTCAGGCCTTTTAAAGCTAATTCAAACTCATTTCTAAGTATAGGATATCTCAAGTCATCGTTTTCAATGTTTGATTCCTGTTCTGGTGCTGTTACTTCCTCTCCTGCATATAAATTCTCTATATATTCTTGCCATCTAATCAGTTTCTGTACATTTTATATAATGATGTCTCCTTCCACGCCCCTTATATTTTTGCTATATGGTTTTATACCTAGTTACCCAAATCCCTCACAAATAGGGATACAAACACAACAATGAACTGATGGAAAGCAATTAAAGACACACGATAAAGAATACAAAGTTACATCATCATTAGGTCTTCAGTCCTAGAACTGGTTAGACGTGTACCATCATTGTTTCCTATTATGAACTAACCTACAGATTTCCCTGAAATTTGCACAGTTTGCATCTATAACTATCTCATCTAGGTCTACATCTACCTCTTTTTTTCCTATCTCTGCTTGTAATATATTACATACTATTCCCCAAAATGCCTTAGAACGTATTCCGCCCTTTTATTTCTCTTTTTCCCCAGATATCCTTGTTCCCCTACTATTTCTATAACTTATTTGTTATTATCTTTGTGTGTCCTTGCTATCGTCCTCATACATCTGAAGCACAGCATTTCAAAAGGCTGCTACCGTTTTTCTGTCTGCGTTTCAGACTGCCTGTATTTCATAGGCTTACTGTGGTTTGCTCCACACATATGCTTTCAACAATTTTCTTCTTGTTCTATGTTTGTTGCCTTTCCTCGTAGGCGCTATTCTTTCTTGTTAGATGCAGTTCGATCACCTTCTATCGTTTTACAGTTACACGCCCTATTTCTCCGTCCTTTAGTGGTTGTGAAGTGAGGTAAGCAAACTGTGGCTGCCAAGTTCCCCCAACACTTAACCATTTAACGATTTAATATATTTTCCAATTTATCTTTTCGCACAGCCAACATTAATTGGAGATATTTCGCAACCAACAACTAGTTGTTTATACTAATCATCAGATTTATCTGCGCTTATTTTTCGTCATTAGGTTTTCCGTCTCAAAACTGGTTGGACACGTGCCTGCACTTATTTATGTTCTGAGCTAGCCTACATAGTTCCCTGAAATTCTTACACAACATGTGTATTCAGCTCGTTCCCCTTCTATTATTTTCTAATTTTATGCCCTATTTTACTGAGATTCAGCGAAGGAGGTTAAGCAACCTGTGGCTACCAAGATCCCCCAACACTTAGACATTTGCTGAAATAATGGTTTTCCAGTAAATCCTTTCACACACTTAACATTATTCGAGAATATTGCCCAACCAATTCTTGCAGTTACTTATAATAAACATCATGTTTAAGCACAGTTTTCTTTTCGTCATTAGTTTATCCATCTTGGGATTGGTTGGATGCGTACCTTCATTGATTTCTATTCTGGGCTAGCCTACACATCTCCCTGAAACCCCTACAGCCTACATCTTTTACTATCTGTGCACAGTAGTCTAACCTAGGTCTGCCTCTTCTTCTCTTTTTTCCTATCTCTGCTTCTAATATATTCCGCACTATTCCCTCATGCCATAGTATGTGGCCTATCATCCTATCTCTCCTATTTTTTACCGTTTTCCACATATTTCTTTCTTCCCCTACCATTTTTAGTACCTCTTCGTTCTTAACTTTGTCTGTCCATGATATCTTCATCATACGTCTGTAGCACCACATTTCAAAGGCTTCTACCTTTTTCTTGTCCGCTTCTCCTACTGTCCAGGCTTCACAGCCGTACAGTGCTGTGCTCCACACATATGTTTTAAGCAATCTTTTCCTTGTTTCTATGTTTGTGGTCTTTGAGCACAGTAGTTGCTTTTTCTTGTTAAATGTAGCACGACCTTGTGCTAATCTTTGTTTTATATCTTTTGTGCTTTTTCCATCTTGCGTTATTTGGCTTCCTAGGCAGCAGAAATCCTTAACCTCGTGTAAGTTCGTGTTACATACTTGTATTCTTGTTTTTGATTTATTTTCCCCACCTTTGCATACTAAAACTTTAGTTTTAGTTTTGTTAATTTTCATACCGTATCTCTCTGTTAGAACCGTCTTCCTGCATTTGACAGTATTCATTGCTTCTTCTATGTACAAGTTAAAAATCAATGGCGATAGGGCACATCCCTGTTTCACTCCTTTCCTAATGTTTACTTCTCTACGTTCCTGCTCTAATTCTATTACTGCTGTTTGCTCTTTGTATAAGCTATGTACTATACGTCTATCCCTATAACTCATTCCAATCTTTTTGAGTATTTCAAACATTTTTTTCCATTTTACATTGTCAAATGCTTTTTCCAGATCTACAAACCCTATATACACGCTTTCCCCTTTTTCTATTGTTTTCTCCATTATCACTCTCAGAGCTAAAATAGCTAAACCCAAATTGATCTTCTCCTAGTATTTCTTCCGCCCGTTTTTCCATTCGTCTTTGCACAATTCTAGTTAATATTTTTGACACGTGTGCTGTCAAACTTATTGTTCGAAAATTTTCACATCTATCCGCGCCTCTCTTTTTTGGTATAGTTACTATGATGCTACGTTTGAAATCTTTGGGTATCTTGCCTGTCTCATACATATAGCTTACAAGTTGGAAGAGACGTTCTGTTACTGCTTGTGCAGCTGCTTTTAAAGTTTCTGCTTGCACCTTATCTGTACCCGGAGCCTTACCATTTTTCAGACTCTTTAATGCTAATTCAAACTCGTCTCTAAGTATAGGATATCCCAAGTCATCATTTTCAATGTCTGATTCCTGTTCTAATGCAGTTAGTTCCTCTCCTGCATATAAATTCCCTATATATTCTTGCCATCTACCCACTTTCTACGTTTTCTATGATGACGTTTCCTTGTGCGTCCGTTATATTTTTGCTATACGGTTTTATATCCCTAAAATTCATTCTAATTAATTTGTATGCTTCGTCTGTCTTTCCTATTTCCATCTTTGTTTGTACCTCTTTGCACTTTTCATCAATCCATTGTTCTTTAGCTTTCCTGCATTTTCGAATAATTTCCCATTTTATGGTTTTGTATCTCTGTTTTCCTGTTTCGTCTGATTTATTTTTGTATTTTCGTCTTTCTTCTATTAAATTCAGGATATCCTTTGTTATCCATGGTTTCTTATTTTTCTTTTGTGTATACCCCAGAATATCTCTGGCCACCATGTCTAGGCTGGATTTAATGTTATTCCATTCTGTTTCTACTTCCTTAGTATCAGATGTTTTCCCGATATCATTCAGTAATTCATTTAACTTTTTTTCGAATCTTTTTTGAATATCTTTATCTTTTAGTTTCTCTAAGTCCAAGTGCCTTTTTCCGTTCCTTTTTTTTAGATGTTTAAATTTAAGCGCGACCTTCATAATTACGATGTTGTGGTCAGTATCTATATCTTCTTCTGGGTAGCTTCTACAGTATTTTACTTGATTCCTAAACCGTTGTCTAACAAGAATGTAATCTATTTGATATCTTCCTATATCTCCTGGCATCTTCCACGTATATCGCCTTCTAGCATGATGTTGAAATAATGTGTTCGTGATGATTAAATTGTTCTTGTCGCAGAATTCTACCAGCCTATTTCCCCTATCGTTTCTCGTGCCTAAACCAAATAAACCTACTACCGCTCCTTCCCTACCCTCACCTACCACGGCATTAAAATCCCCCATAATTATTAAATTTTCATGTCCTTTTACGTATCTTAATATGTCTTCGATATCTTTGTAGATGGCTTCCTACCTCTTCGTCACTGTAACTAGAGGTGGGCATGTATACTTGTATTATTACTGTGTTTACCGGTTTAGATTCTAATCTAACCATGAGTACTCTTTCGTTCTTTTGTAAGTAATTTTCTACACAGTATCCTATCTTTTTCCGCATAACTATTCCTCTGCTCCTGTATGAATTACCCTGAAGTCTCCACTCCAAAAATCCCCCGCCTCTGGCCACCGAACTTCGCTGATCCTTACTATGTCTAGTGATAACCTATTCATTTCGATTTTAGGTTCTCTAGCTTATCTACTTGCTTCATACTTTTAACATTCCACGCTCCGACTCGCAGAATGTTCCACTCTTATTTTTACCTTTCTAATTGCATGCTTTGAAGTAGTCCCCTCCCGGAGATCCGAATGGGGGACTATTTTAACTCCGGAATCTTTTACCCCAGAGAATGCCATCATGTTTATTACAATTTAAGTACGCTGTGTACTTGGGAGATAATGTGGTGGTTTCCCGTTGCCTTCCACATCGCGGTAGTGTGTCTTAAACTGCCATACCGACCCCTATGATCTCTGCCAATCTAAGTACCGAAAGAGCCGCTGCCCTCTTTCGGGGACCTGTCTTAGTCTGGTTCCTCACTAACGACCCTACTACTTTGGTTGGACCTGTAGTTTGGCTCTTTAGCTCATTAGAACACGCAAGCCATTTCACCTGTTCTAGTAATTTAGAACTTCGGCAAGGTACAGGTCCATTCGAAATGGACAAAGTTACAAATCTAATAATTTCTTACCTCTTTTAAGGTGACAGAACCAACTGAGCAGAAGCAATCAGACCTATTCCATTATTTGGTATTTATTTTGTACTAATTTGTAATATCGATAAAAATGTTTTACCATGTGCTGTTTTAAAAAGAAATGTGACACTGCAAGGTTAGTATTAAACTAGCAAGACCTCATTTAAAAAAAATAAAACAAAAGTAGAAATAAAGAGGATTGAATTTGTACTCATTTGTACCACCAAAAAAAACTTGATACATTCAACTTACTGCTTCAAACAACCTCTAAATGAATTCAAATCTGTTATGCTCAAGAATAAAGTGCTTTTTTGCATGAACAGAAATAATAGTTATATTTACACAAAGAGTAATATAGTTTGCATCATTAAAATATAAAGTTTTTCGGTTGTAGACTTTTGCCATTTCTTTAGAATTCATACCAAAGTCCTATTACCTTCAAGATTAAAATACTTTTTCTTCTAACGCAAAGTTAATAATTATATAAAACAATATATTTTTGAAAAGCTGTCAAAAAGAGCTTTTAAATAAAGTGGCAACCAATTGTGGTTTCCATTTAAAAAAATGCAAGTTTATATTATAACCTCAAAAGTGGTATAAATATTAAATATTTGCATATGTCACTGTATTCTATGTAAAAAACTGTATAAAAGATTTCTACAGTATTTTTGGATGTTTTTGCAAACAAAAGAGTTATAGGAATTAATAGAATTGTTAAAAATATCAATTTTTGACTATAACTCGAAAACAAAAGAAGATCGCTCATTTGTGATTTTACTATTGAATTGATCTCAAAAAGTTGGCCCATGACTGCACACACAGTTTTATTGTATCTTTAATAACAACTAAGTTACCCATTTAATACATCCAATTTGGGACACACAGTACTTCATGACTGATGATACCCTAGTCTATTATAATGCATTTAAAAATATTTATGGTAATGTAAACACAATAAAATTGTTATGTTCCTGGCACGTGGAAAAAAATTGGCACAAAGCAGTACAGCATAAGATTTTTTCAAAAGGAAAGCAAAGCAGGATATATCATGAGTTGAAAAATATTTTACATTTACAGAATGCACAAAAGTTTGCTGAACTGTTAGTGTTATTGATGATACATGTTCATTTGCACTTTACTTTAAAAACGAGCACTGTAATCGTATACATGAATGGGCTGCATGTGCACATAAACATTCATTAGTGAATGCTAATATGTATGTGGAATCTTCCCACAAATGTTTAAAATAAGGTGACAATAATCTTCAAGCAAAACAGAATAAAAGATTAGATAATCTCGTTAATGTTCTGTTTACAATTGAATCATATTATTTTGAAGAGACGGTGAGAAAAGTAGAAAAAGGGAAAGTCACTAAAATAATTCATATAATCAGTCAGAAACATAGAAACAGCATAGGTATGTCTGGCCAAGTGTATGCGTTTTATAAAGATATTCAAGATTCATGGAAGTTTATAGATAAACCTTATACGATTATAAAAAGGCAATGCCCACTACGTGCACAGTGTAAATTAGAATGTAGCATTTGCAAAATTTGTGTACATGCATATTCTTGTTCATGTCCAGATATGATGTATCTCAAAACAATATGTAAACATTTTCATTACATGCATCAGCATAATAAAGGTTCTCAAGAGCCAAATATTATAAATCAAGAAAACTTTTTTTTGATCATACCTATTGTTTGTCTGAAAACTCTGAAATGCCTAAACACCAATTCGAGAACTGTAGAAGAAACGCTTACAACGGAAATAAATTTAAGAAGACCATTGCAATCTACTGGAAGTATTTAGAAAGGTATTAAACAATTACTGAAGCAATTTCCTTAAACATGTGAATTAAGCAATGATTTGGAATATTTAAAGGAGGCAAAAAAAGGTAAATTGTAAGCATAATGTACGTATAAGGTTAATGCAATTTAAATTTTTTAAAGTTGAAGGATTTTATATTACTATCTTCAACTTCAGAGTTAAGTGTAAATCACGACGACATAGGCGTACAAAGACAGATTTCATCAAAAAAAAAGATTGAGAGAATCAAATTTGTTTCAAAAAACGTCAATGTAAACGAAAGCAGAACCAACTGGGATCTAGACTATATAAATCGCGTAGAATAGACTAATTTATTATTAGGCACTCTTGCTATAAACAAGTTTCAAATAGCAAAAAATGTTTACATTACCATACATTTTTGTGAAATTTATATTGTTTTACAACACCTTGACAATTTTGTATTTCAGATGCTTTTATATAATGTCATATTGACAAAAATGAAATAGATTTTCACTAACTTCCCTGTATGTTTGTTATGGCTGAATATACATTTTCTTCTCTTCTAGTTGGAAATAAAACTACATCAAGCTTTTTAAAAGGAAATATATTGACATTTTGATCCTGTACTTTAAGAATAGTTCCTGGTTGAGATGTCCTTTTAAAAAACTTTTTGTGGTTGTATTCCCACTAGAAGACGAAAGTTTAGGTTGTAGGATATCTAACATTATATATATATATATATATATATATATATATATTCTTATGCTCCACCCCCCTTTTTTTATTAATTAATTTGATATATGAAAATATTTACTTTATATTTCGTGCTTTATCTAAGTTTGGTCGGTCTGCAAAACAAAACTGTACTAATATGCCTCGACTATTGAAACTCGCCTTCCCAGGGTATCCACCTACTTACCGTGGGTTCAGTGGTAAGTAGATGTGCAATACACCAACCAAACTGCACTACCTTTATTTTTGTACCTGTAATCTTACTTGTATATGCCAAAATTTTTATAACATCCACGTAGCCTTGTGCCAAATCAATTAATATTACCAATTTTGACTTTGACGTTCAAAACACACAGTACTCACCCATTCTACACGTCGCTGTCGGCCTCTCTGAAAACTGGCTTAAACTCTCAATCGCCGTATGCGTCTTTACAATGCGTGGCACTATCACTACGGTTACTCAGCTGTCCAGATTCCAGGTTTCTTTAAATTAATTTTGATATCCCCCAAATCTAAAATAAATATGACCAAATTTAGAATTTTGACTATTTTCAATTTTACTTCCCCTGCGCTAATTTTCCTGATGTTGAATCTTCTTTACTCGTACTATTCCTGCTACTCCAATGCTTTCTTTTCTTAATCCGCTCGTTCCAAATCACTGCTTTCTTCTTCCTTTATCTGCTCTTTCCAAATCACTGCTTTCTTCTAATTTCCACTCCATACCATTCTATCCATAATACTATATCCAAATCAATTGCAGTAGTTTTGCCTTCAATCTCATAAATCCTATCCAATACCTTTCTGCCTTTAATCAACTCGTTCCAATATCCAACTATCTATTCCGCCTGTATCAATCTCGCTCTATTCCACTCTTATCACTTTCTATTCGTCGTTACTATTATTTATTTTTATTACCCTCGCTTATCTTTACTCTTCTTTATATCAATTAAACTCTTAACTTTTTCAAAATCATTTATTTATACTTTGTAATATTCAAAAATTTAGCGCAGTATACAAACACGTCTTACTACCAAAATATTTATAAATCGACTCTTATTTATCTTTTCCTAGGTGATTATAATAATTAAAATATGCCTACTCTTTTATCATTTTATACATTTTCCATCCAATAAAATCGTCCCAACAAGTCTGTGTCACTAATACCTTATAATCTATCTTTTACACTTTCCTATTTCATATCTAAATGTTCAATCATTGGTCCCTAATACTGCGTCACCCTTCAATCATATTTGACAATACTTTTCACTTATAATTTTGATACTACAAGTTTGTCCAAAGGTTGATTCTACTAAAATAAGTGCCGAAATGTTTCACATATAAACCTGGATCTGTGTGGTGAATAGTGGAATTTCTACAGACGCATCCGGTTTTTCGATTAGCAACTGTACATTCTATGGCTCATTAACATACAACTCAGTGTAAATCCTTGAATACTGTGCTTTCTCACGTCATCAAGTTATTGTTTTACGTCTTGGCACTTATACTTTGACTAATATATTTCAAATACTTTAACATTTTTAAAGTACGGCAAACATAAAATTTTCAGTTACGCGATCTGATATTTGGCTTTATTTGGCATACACTACCTTCAACAAATAACCTTTATACCCTTTTAGCTCTTACTGACACTTTATTGGCCCCACTGGTTTTGAATAAAAGTGGAAATTTCGTCTGTCTTCATAACTCTTTTCTTGGTGTGCATAATTTCTAGTTTTATTTAAAACCACTCCACGCATTTCTACTTATTAATTATTACTCAACCCCTACTTTCATTTCTCTCTCATGTCTGTCTACCTATACTATATACTAACTTCCACTATAGAATTACAAATTTAAACCTTCCGTCGTCCAAACAAATTCTTATATCTCTTTTGTTAGGTTTAGGTACAATAACTACCGGGTTCACATATGGAGTCTTCGCTGGTTCGATGATTCCCTCTTTTAACATTTTACTAATCTCAGCTTTAACCCTATTTCTAATTGCAAACGGAATTGGATACACCTTGGTACTAAATCCGCTGTCTTCCGTGACCTCTAACTTGTGCGTATATCGCTTCGCAAATCTCGGCTCTTTATTAAATAACTCTATAAATCTATTAAATAATTACCCCAGCTTCTCTTTAATATCAACACTCACTTTTCCTATCTGTCTATCATCCATTATTCTCGCAAACATATTACATAATATCACTTCAACCTGTCTATAATTACTTACCCTTTTCACTCCTATTCCTGACTTATCCATATCATTACCATCCCTATATTCCGAACTAACCGTAGGCACCACCCATAACTTATCTTTATCTAATATACGAATCGACCTATCATTTCCATCTATTTTCAATCCAAAATCCTCTATAAAGTCCATTCCTAATATAAAATCTAACTGTAACCCCTTTGTTATCAAGAACTCAGCATCTCCTGCCTTTTTATTCCCTACAAATATCGGTACACGGACTACCTTATAAATCGTCGTTAACTTCTTATTCATTGCCGACCATAAATTAACCCCATCAATAGTTTCCATTCGTCCTTTTAAAAATTCTGCATGTTTTATCACAATATTTTTATTAACCAGCGACAACTGTGAACCACTATCAACTAAAGCAACATATAAACAATCTCTTAATCTAATATTAATAAACAACAAATTCTTTTTATTAACGGTATAATTATTCAACAACAAATCACTTAAACTATAACATAAATCTATATCTAAACCTAACAACTCTGTCTTCCGAAAATTGAAGTTTTTTTTGACTCGTTGGTGCCTCGTGCACTTATACCACCTCGATCTTGTCCGTGTCCTTTATCGCAGCGCTGGTCGTTATATGTTGGACGTTTATGTCCCTGTCAGTCCGGCTGTATCCGTCTTGCGTTCCGCCTCCCGTCGTACGGCCATCATCCGCGTTGTCGCCGTGCTGGTACCTATTTTGTTCTTTGTACTCGTTTCCCCGGTATTCTCTATTGAAATGCTGTCGTCTATTTCCGTCGTGTCCCCAATGATTACGTTGTCCGTTGTTGAAACCTTCCTGTCTGTAACTAGGTCTGTGCTCGTTGTGGTATACATGTCTTCGGTTTTCGTCCTTATAACCCCGATTCTGCTCCCAGTAAGCTCCACGCGTCTTTGCCTCTAGTGCCGTCGCTAAGTCAAAATTCCTCATTACTCCTAAAAATTCTCGCAGGGTTTTTATGTTCTGTACCACAACCACCTTTGTCACCTCCGGTTCCATATGTCCCGCAAGTAGTAATACTATGTCGTCCTCGCCTAATTTCGGTGTCAGATGTTGTTCCTGGTTATACTTGTCTATCGCGTATTCTTCGCGTGAGCCGTTTATTTTACTATAATGTTTCCTGGACATCTCTCCCTGCATCTAGCTCCTCGTCTTGTGCTATAAATTCTGCGTCAATTCCGTACATCCTTCCTGACCTCGTTATCCGTCTGGTGTCCGCGTCCGTCATCTCTGCTGCCTTTTTCAAACTCTTTTTTCCTGCAAAAATTTTAACTACGGGCCCCACCTGACCTCGGTGTCCCTTAGTGTACTACTACTTCTGTCTAGCCTCACGTTGGGTTTGCCACCTTCTTATGCTCCACCCCCCTTTTTTTATTACTTAATTTGATATATGAAAATATTTACTTTATATTTCGTGCTTTATCTAAGTTTGGTCGGTCTGCAAAACAAAACTGTACTAATATGCCTCGACTATTGAAACTCGCCTTCCCAGGGTATCCACCTACTTACCGTGGGTTCAGTGGTAAGTAGATGTGCAATACACCAACCAAACTGCACTACCTTTATTTTTGTACCTGTAATCTTACTTGTATATGCCAAAATTTTTATAACAGATCCACGTAGCCTTGTGCCAAATCAATTAATATTACCAATTTTGACTTTGACGTTCAAAACACACAGTACTCACCCGTTCTACACGTCGCTGTCGGCCTCTCTGAAAACTGGCTTAAACTCTCAATCGCCGTATGCGTCTTTACAACGTGTGGCACTATCACTACGGTTACTCAGCTGTCCAGATTCCAGGTTTCTTTAAATTAATTTTGATATCCCCCAAATCTAAAATAAATATGACCAAATTTAGAATTTTGACTATTTTCAATTTTACTTCCCCTGCGCTAATTTTCCTGATGTTGAATCTTCTTTACTCGTACTATTCCTGCTACTCCAATGCTTTCTTTTCTTAATCCGCTCGTTCCAAATCACTGCTTTCTTCTTCCTTTATCTGCTCTTTCCAAATCACTGCTTTCTTCTAATTTCCACTCCATACCATTCTATCTATAATACTATATCCAAATCAATTCCAGTAGTTTCGCCTTCAATCTCATAAATCCTATCCAATAGCTTTCTGCCTTTAATCAACTCGTTCCAATATCCAACTATCTATTCCGCCTGTATCAATCTCGCTCTATTCCACTCTTATCACTTTCTATTCGTCGTTACTATTATTTATTTTTATTACTCTCGCTTATCTTTACTCTTCTTTATATCAATTAAACTCTTAACTTTTCAAAATCATTTATTTATACTTTGTAATATTCAAAAATTTAGCGCAGTACACAAACACGTCTTACTACCAAAATATTTATAAATCGACTCTTATTTATCTTTTCCTAGGTGATTATAATAATTAAAATATGCCTACTCTTTTATCATTTTATACATTTTCCATCCAATAAAATCGTCCCAACAAGTCTGTGTCACTAATACCTTATAATCTATCTTTTACACTTTCCTTTTTCATATCTAAATGTTCAATCATTGGTCCCTAATACTGCGTCACCCTTCAATCATATTTGACAATACTTTTCACTTATAATTTTGATACTACAAGTTTGTCCAAAGGTTGATTCTACTAAAATAAGTGCCGAAATGTTTCACATATAAACCTGGATCTGTGTGGTGAATAGTGGAATTTCTACAGACGCATCCGGTTTTTCGATTAGCAAATGTACATTCTATGGCTCATTAACATACAACTCAGTGTAAATCCTTGAATACTGTGCTTTCTCACGTCATCAAGTCATTGTTTTACGTCTTGGCACTTATACTTTGACTAATATATTTCAAATACTTTAACATTTTTAAAGTACGGCAAACATAAAATTTTCAGTTACGCGATCTGATATTTGGCTTTATTTGGCATACACTACCTTCAACAAATAACCTTTATACCCTTTTAGCTCTTACTGACACTTTAATATATATATATTTACATAAAGTAATATATTTAGATATAAGTTGTACATATAATTGTATTACAAAGTTCGTTCATAAAATAATTTTTTTCTGGCACTTCTGAAACATACTAATTACTAACGCAATACCATTTTCATGACAGTAGTTCAATGTTAGCTTCAGCATCTTTACATTTTGAAGATAGGATTTTTTTTTTTTGGTTTTTAAGTATAAATTGCCAACGATAACTATTGTTTTCTAACGGAGTTCTTACTTTTACATATGCGACATAATGTCCATTATTAATTGAACCCTGTGTTCTACAACACCATATAGTGTATATATTACTTTGTTTAATTAAGAATGGGTGTTGAAATGTTTTCACATCGTTTTGAACAGAATGACGTTAGATCTAGTAACATAGGAAAGAATACGTAGTTATTCATTTTTGTAGATCGTAAATTTAAGACTTCATGTGCAGATTCACAGGCCCAACTAATAAGTTAAAAGGAGTTTAGTTGATTTTATTGTGATGATATGACCCAAACTTGGGAGTGAATGCCTCCAAATATATCATCTATTGTTAATTATTAATGGAGTTGCTACATTTTCTTTTGACATTACCAAAATATTAATAAGATTTTCCCATTAGAATAATTTTTTGAGATTTGCAATGAACTGTATATTAAGATATCAGTATGAGTCTCTTCGTGAACTGCATAAATTATAATATAAAATCATTTCTACTGATTTTTATAAAACAAGGTAAATAAAATATACAAACACAAAGTGCATAATAATTATGAATATCCATTGTACTGAAATAATGATCCAGGTATGAATTTGTCATTCTCATCAGGAGGTATATTTGATATTGGAAAAGTTCATTGCAAAGCAATAATATGAAATTGTGTCTTCATGTTTAAGAATATTTATAACAAATGGTAAATGTTGTGTTTTATTACAAACATTTAGGAGATATTTTTCTTTGAGTAGACAATAATAGAGGTATGTAAAAGCATATACATTGCGTGTTGACTGGAATTTGAGACATGGGGAAACAATGCAAAATTAAGAATATGTAAATATTGGCTCCCTTGTACATTTTAAAGCAAAACAATTCAAATGTAAGATGCATCATTCTTCATATTTGTCTTTCAGAATTTTGAAACTGCATTGTGATCATAGCCAAAGAAAGATGAGAAATTGAATATCCTAATTATGCATCGATGACTGTATACTCATATTCCAGTTTGAAAATAATAGTTAGTTAGTCATTAATTTGACAGTTAATCAAATATTTATAATACGTATTTGTGTTTGTAAGTGAATAAGAAGTTAGGCTGGAGTATTATATCACCAAAGAAAAGTATTATTTGTTAAATTGTTTTACGCACAAAATTCTCTATGTACCATCGGGGACTTATTTTCAAGGATGTATGCAGATTATCAAGTACTGACGAACTGGGACTAACTATGGTGGAAAGGTTACAAGAATTTTAAATAATAGCATTATGAATTCAATATAAAACTATTATACAATGAATGCACATATATCGTTATTATTTATTATACAATTATATATTACTATTTTTCAGTGAGTTTTTCGGAACATCCATCAACTATTACAAATAAAACAGCTAAGATGTAAAGCCTTATAGTGAGAACAAGTAAGAATCATATGTGGACAAAGCTTAGATACAATAATAAGGCTACGTTGTCTTAGAATGTAGCCAATAAGTATGCAGTTGTTGCTAGATAAAGTCAATATCCTTAGTGTAGGTGCAAGAAACAGTTGCACTCAACTTACTGGTGTTTATAGTTGAAATCAAATAAAGTCAAGCATGACTCATCGTTGCGCATATGAATAAAACACAGTCACAATATTGTTATGCTACTCTATTACCTGGCTCTCCCCCATCTAAAAAGGATAGCTAGAAAAATATTCGTCCGCTGTATAATTCAATGCAACCACTCTGAACGTATGTCCATAAAATATTTTCATTTGTAATTAATTGTCAAACATTTTTAAGGTTAGGTTCGTGCTTTGTTATTTAACTTGCGATATAAGTTTCATTGTCATTATTATTTGTGCAATAAATTTATATCGACTCGTTTACAGAAAACTTGTTTGCTTTCAAAAGTTAAAAAGGATACAATAATTACATCGTTACCACCAACGTGACAATTTAAATCGGCCAAGTGTGTTGGCTACCACAAGGAAAGGAATACGTTAGGGCTTTCAGTAAACTGAAAGTGTTTTCGTAGATATTGTAAATCGGCAAGTCGTAGAACCCCTAAATTATTAGCTCTGTACGTATTCAAAAACAAAATTTCTTCAACCAGACAAACTACAATATGGAATTTTATTTGAGATATTTTGCACACACACGCTCTATGTTTTAATATTGTAATAAATTTAACAGTTTGATTCTTGCATACTCTTCAATAAACCTTTGCATTGCTTTGTTTATAATCTAAATATAATTGTTCACTGAACAAAATATCCAATTGGGTAATTAAATAGAAACCTAACATAACCGTCATAACCTATAAATTGTTCATGGACCGACTGAAGTGTAGAGATGAGTCGCTCTTTCAATAATATTTTTCAATCCAGGTATCACGAGTCACTTTAAAGCGCGTTCGTTTAATGTATTTAACGTGTTCTTTAATCGTTGCTATTTTTCCCACCTCTAATAAAGTTTAACCGACGACTGTATAAAGTTAAGAAATACGTTGTACTACTATTAGTTTTTACAGATTTGAATAATGAGTCATGCTTGACTTTATTTGATTTCAACTATATATACATAATGTTTACTAGAAGGACGTTGCTCATTAATTCCACCTTTTGCCTTATATAAAACAATTCCAATAAACGACCAGTTGTTTTAGGTCCTTGACCAATATACTAACACTATATGATCATCTTAATGTCTTCCATTGTAGCAATATTGTATTTTTTCTTTATATTGTGAATGTTTTTGTAATCACCATATTCGTTTATATTAATTAGATATGAGCTACTAGCTGTATCACTTCATGAATGTAAAGTTACTACCTACTCGACAGTCATGCCGCATTTTAATTTTGATGCTATCATAAACTTTGTTCTATTTAAAATTGGCACATGATCTACAATTTGCTTAAGACCATCATGTTTGAAACAATATTTCATTTTAACTAACATTCTTTAACCTCTACATACATTTAAAGCAAGATGAGCATCTTTGCATCTATCTTAATAGTGCTTTGACTTTATCAACATCTTTTTCTCTTATAGGCTCAAGTTGGTTTATATATTGTCACCCCAAATATCGATTATAATAATAATTATATAATTTTGAATCCCGTTTCTGCATCTTGTATTTTAGCAGCAAGTACAAAATGCACAACAAATGATATTTCTACTGCATGCAACCCAGATGAAAATGCTTCCTTATTGTTGAACAAAATACATGTTTTATCGCTCTTAATTTTATGCATTACTTCCCAAAGATGCTGGGCCTGTGTTTTTTGCTGGTGAACACGACTGGAATTTTCTTGCTTGAAAAGTTGAAATCTTAAAACATAAATAAACTACAATTACTTAACATATATGTTAAAGTGCTAATTACGAAAACAATTAATTTGTTAAGAACGTATTGTAAAACGATCATAGAACAGTTTTTCTATAATGATGATTCGTTTAAGATTTCCGCAAAACACCTCACCTGGTTTTCGAAGGTACAGACCATGCACTTTGATCCTGTGTGTAGCTAAACTGTCACTTTTTGAGTACTGTTTATTGCATAATAAACATTCTATTACTTTTATCACATAAATTGCTTAAATTGTTTTTTATTGTTGGAAGAGAAGAAATATCGGTGAAAAATGAAATTTAGATCCAATTTGCAAAAACAATCACGATAATAAACAACCAAACATAACCTAACATTAATTTAAATTATTTTAATTCAAACTAATGTCTTAGCCAATGGGCAGTACGTAATCCTAGCCAATGAGAGAAATATCCGTTATAGGATTTAGCTGCTCGTATTAATCACTACGTTAGGTACCGGGAAATATGTATCAACATACCTAATCAGCATGTTTTAAACGAGAGCAACATTGCTTAAATTAGTTCATAAAAAATTTGTATTAATTTTTCTTTTAAATTGTGCTTTTTTTATATTTATTGTTTGTAGTTAGTATTAAGATTCTTAAACAAGTACAATAATCTCAAAATTAATAAATTGGTAAATATAAATACCAAAAGGAATGTATTGGGTAAATACCTGGGTTTTTATTTTATGTAGCTACATCACTGATTTACACCAATAATAATGAATGTATTTTAGGTTTTGCACTAATATATATTTTTAATTAATTTATGAATTTTTTATTTGAACTAATGCATGAAATAGTTCAATGAATTAATTCAAACAACCCTGTTCTTTTCAGCGTGCAAATTATATTGCATCTAACTGAGGAGAAATAATTGATTCTGCAATTGTAAAAAGGTGGGTTATTTTTGAGTCCACTAATAGTTCAGGTTAGTTTCCAAGAGAATGGCGAGGGTACAAAATCTGAAACTTTTTACTTTAATGCTCATTATGTTACTTCTAATATAAAAGGAAGGATGATTCTGCTAATGCAAAACGTTAATTTACTCTTGAGGATAATAATAATTCTGGATATTTTCTGAGAAATGGGGACGTTACAAAATCTGAAATTTTATATTTTGATAGTACAGATTATGCTGCTTCTAATGTACAAGAAACAATTGATTCTGCTTGTTCAAAAAGGTTCTTTACTCTTGAGGTAATAATAGTTCAGAATAATTTTTGAGAAAACTGCGATGATATCTAAAACTTATGTTTTAATGGTACAAATTATGTTTCTTCTAAATAGGAGTATCGATAGATCTTTAATTTTGATACAATACATAATATAACTTACATATTAAAATATAAAGTTTTAGATTTTGTACTCGTCGTCTTTTTGGAATTTATCTTGAACCATTATTAGCCTCAAGAGGCAGGTAGCTATATTCAAAGCAACATAATTTGTATCTTTGAAATGTAAAGTTTCAAATTTTGTACACCTGCTTTTCTATCGCAAGCTATCCTGAACTGCTAGTTTCAAAAGTAAAAAATCTTTTTGTATAAGTAGGATCAATCATTACTCCTATATTTGATAAAATATAATTTGAACCCTTAAAGTATAAAATTAGCTATACCATAGAAGATTATTAACTTTGCGTTAGAAGAAAAAGTATTTTAATCTTGAGGGTAATAGGACTTTGGTATTGTTGTATCTTGTACTAGAATATAAGGAATGATACGAAAACGTGTCTTAAGCTTTAATGAACTTTGAACTCTTGAAAGGAATTGAAAAACGAATTACATATAAACACCTACAATAATACAATTAGTATATACAATTCAGAGTGTTATAGCTAGGTTGTAATCTTACCTAGGTGTATTAAATGAACAGTTAAATATCCAATAATAGAATATTATTTTCGGCATGGCTTACTTACAAGCACCATAATGCAATTGAAAATGATAAATGACATTTACAACGTTGACACCTAAATTGGGTAGTGTCTCTGATACACTTATGTATAAAGTAAACTAATTTACAAATGACATTAACATAACATAACACCTCCCTGCTAATTTAAACATAACTATACTATTGAAGAGAAAAAAAATGAATGTACTATTCTAATACAATTTCTAAATTACAAATTTCTACGATGGAGAATATCGTTGCGGTGCTCTGATTCTTCGTTTTATTCTGGGTGTAGAAGATGAATTTTGCAGACTTCCTCTTGGATCAGTATCAAACTTTTCAGGATTGTTTGCTGTTGTTTCTGTTGGTTGTATTTGTATATCATCATCTTTGAAGCAAGTAATACTAGGAACAGTATGATTTATTGGATTTGACGATGGCGAATTAACGATTCTTTTTGGTGAAGTATTTGGTTTTGGTAAGTTGACAGACTCACCAATAACATCTTGAGGTGTATTGTAGGCAAATCACTCGAAAACTCAGGAAAACAATATTTTCCAAAATCATCCAATTCAGTTGTTGCGGCTATTATATGATTAATATGCCTGCGAACAGTTGTATTCTCAAATTTAATTATGTACAAAACTTTCCCTAATTTCCCTACAATAACCCCTGGTAACCATTTATTAGTATGATATGAACTGAAATTTTTAAAATATATTTTTGAACCTATCTCGAAAGTTCTATTTATCTGGTTTGAATAATTAATCATTTCATTTTGCTTTTTTTCCATACGATCATTTAGAGTTATTGGTTTAACTAGGTCCATTATTGATCTTAATTCACGGTTAAACATTAACTTTGCAGGACTACATTTCGTGATTGTATGCGGAGATTTTCGATAGTGAAACAAAAAATTGTTTAACTTGGATTCTATATTTCCAGGTTCTGCATAAGTTTTTTCCAAAGCGTACTTAAGTGTACCAACATAACGTTCTACTTGACCATTTGAACTAGGATGGTATGGTGCAGTACGAATGTGTTTAACCCCACAGGATTTTAAGAACTGATAAAATTCATTTGAAGTTAAACTAGTTCCATTATCCGAGACAATTGTAATAGGTATACCAAACCTTGAAAAGCATTCTTTAAGTTTGGAAATTACTACATTACTCTTAGTTGAATTTACACAGAATATTTCTGGCCATTTTAAAAATGCATCGATTATAAGAAAAAAATATTTATCCATGAAGGGACCAGCGAAATCTATGTGTAAACGTTCCCATGGATCATTTGGAAATATCCATGGATGAATAACATTTTTGGATGGATTTTTAGAATTTGTCACACACAATTGACAATTTTTACAAAAATTTTCGATATCTCGATCAATACCTTTCCAGTATACAAAAGATCGTGCAATGGCTTTCATTCGGCTGCTGCCAATATGGGCTGCATGAAGTTCATGCAGGACAATCTTTTGTAACGTTTCAGGTATACAAACCCGAATTCCCTTTAAAAGACATCCTTGTTCCACGCTCCATTCCCCCTGATATTGAGCGTTGTTTTCGTTGCTATTTAATAGCGAATCATACAATTGAGATAAATGTGGATCAGCTCTTGTTTCTCTGGCTATTTCCTCCCCCGTAAGCGGAAGAACTTCTAACTGATCCAACTGAAAAATTGCAGCGGAATCTAAAGAATTTTCCTTATTCCCCACTTGGGACCTTGAACAAAAATCAGCATTGAAATGTTGATCATGTTTCCTATATCGAATTTCATATTGAAATCCCTGAAGAAAAATGGAATAGTGTAATAAACGAGTTGCACTAAGCGATGGTGCGCCTGATTCTGCATTAAAAATAGCAGCAAGTGGTTTGTGGTCCGTGTAAAGAATAAATTGTCGTCCGTATAAATAATAAAAGAGTTTCTTAATTACCCATACAATAGCGAGAGCTTCACGATCAATTTGAGAGTATTTTGCTTCAGTAGCCGTCAAACTTCTGCTAACATAAGCAATAGGCCTCTCTTTGCCATCAGGAAATATGTGAGAAATAACCCCCCCAATGCCATACGGAGATGCATCCGTTGACACAACAAGTGGTTTTTTTTCATCATAGTATGTAAGTACCGATCAGAACAAATTTCTTTTTACTACTTGAAAAGCCCTATCCGCATCCTGATTCCATTGGAACTTTTCCTCTTTTAGCAACACATACAGGGGATGTAGCATTACCGATGCGTTAGGAATAAACCGGGAATAGTAGTTGACTAATCCGATGAATGATCGAAGATCAGTAATATTTTGCGGAACTTTGGCATTTAAGACAGCTTGAATTTTCTCATTTGTCTTATGAACCCCTTGACTATCTAGCATGTACCCCAAATATGTGATTTGTTTTGGGAAAAATTCACACTTCTCCCGTTTGAGAATGATTACCCTTTTCCCTGCATCTTTGAAAAAATAACTTCACATTCCTCAAATGCGAATTTGCATCTGACGATGAAAGTTTTATATCGTCATAAAAAATTTGTATGCCTGGAATATCACCCAATAATGATTCTATGGTCCTTTGCCATATTGCCGGAGCACTACTAATGCCATACATTAACCGGTTAACATTGAATAACCCTAAAGATGTATTTATTGTCATTAATTTTGCCGTTTGATCTGATACTTGATGTGCATATAAGCTTCACGAATATCAAATTTAGAAAATACCTACCATTTGAAATTTTTGCAAGCAATCCTTCTATGGTAGGAATGGGGTGTTCGTCTGGGATGATGTGTTTATTTAAAGTTACACGATAATCAGCCACTAGCCGTATACTTCCGTCATTTTTAATAACCGGAATAATGGGTGTTGCCCATTCTGAATGTGTTACTTTAGAAATAATTCCAAGCGTTTCTAATCTCATGATTTCTTTCTCAACTCGATTCTTTAGTGCGAATGGTACTGACCTGGCCTTACAAAATATTGGTTTTGCAGCAGATTTTATATGTAAGTCCACTTTAATATCCGGTATACAACCCATCTTTTCTTCAAAAATATCAAAATATTCTTCAACTATACTGTTGAATTTATTTTCAAAATTTTTCTCTGAAACCTGTTTTATACCCGGCCAATTTAATTGGAATTTGTAAAGCCAGTCACGCCCCATAATTGTATCAAAATTTCCTTGAATTAAGAACAACCGAACCATTTCTTTTTGATTATTTATCTGAACATGAACATTAACATATCCAACAACTGGTATATGTGTTTTATCATATGTGACTAAAACTACGTTTGATGGATTAATCGGTACAGTGAGATCAAGATTTTTAAAACTATCAAAGGACATTATAGAATATGTACTCCCTGTATCGACCTCCATTGAAACCACTTTATCGTTAATAGAAACATTAACAATAATTTTGCCATTACGTTCAGTATTATCCGAAATAGAAAAAATGTCAGCTATATCATTAACTTTATAATCAGAATATTCTAATTTATCATCTGGTGTACTTATTGAATTTATGTCTAATTGATGTATAGGTTGGAATTTACCACATACCTTAGCCAAATGTCCTACTTTACTACATTTGTAGCAAACAGATGAAATAAACTTACATGTGGTTGCAACATGATTATGTGCACCGCATCTGTAACAGCACTTTTTATTCAATTCCTTCGATTTAGGCCATGTTTTAGATTTTCCTTTATGACTACGTTTAGGAAATGATTTGACAGTGTCCTTAACATTAATTTTAGAAATGTTAGCTACCTGAATTTTTTGATTGAAGTGTTCAACTCCAATTTCAGCTGCTTCATATGCTATCACTTTATTAATTACTTCATCGTAAGTTAAATTGGGAGTTCTTAGAAAATAATTTTGGGTATTGCCATTCCTAATCCCCGAAATAATTTGGTCTACCAACTCTTCCTTTAACCTGTTTTCGCTTTCAAAACCGCATCCAACTGCTAGTTGTTTAAGGCTAGTGAGAAAATTTGCAAAAGGCTCCTCCTTGCCTTGCTTACGCGATCTGAATTTTTGCTTTTGAACAGCCGGAATAAGTTGAGGTGTAAGCTGCGTACCCAGCGCTTCTTTTATTTGCTTGAAAGTCATTTCCTTTGGTGCCTTCAGAAAAGCCGTGGTTTTCAACCTTTTATAGGTCTCTGCCCCAACACAGCTGATGAAAAGTAGAACTTGGTTTTCTCCAGTAACTTTGTTCAATGTACAAAAACATTCAAACCTATCCATGTAGGCGTCGAATTCTTCATCGTTTGAATTGTACTCCTTAAATAATGTAACTGGTTCCATTTTAATAATGAATATTGAACTGATTTATATGTAGTGTTCGTAATTTACAAATGACATTAACATAACATAACAGGTATGAATTCTTAGGAAATGGCAAGAGTGTACAATCGAAAACCTTTATATTTTAATGATGCAAACTATATTACTCTTTGTGTAAATACAACTATTATTTCTGTTCATGCAAAAAGGCACTTTATTCTTGAGCATAACAAATTTGAATTCATTTAGAGGTTGTTTGAAGCGGTTTGGTTGAATGTATCAAGATTTTTTTTGTGGTACAAATTCAATCCTTTTTATTTCTACTCTTGTTTTATTTTTTTTTACTGAGGTTTTGCTAGTTTAATACTAACTTTTCAGTGTCACATTTCTTTTTAAAACGGCACATGGTACAAAATTTTTATTGATATTACAAATTAGTACAAAATAAATACTAAATAATGGAATAGGTCTGATTGATTCTGCTCAGTTGGTCCTGTCACCTTAAAAGAGGTAAGAAATTATTAGATTTGTAACTTTGTATTCTTCATCTTGTGTCTTTAATTACTTTCCATCGGTTCATTGTTGTGTTTGTATCCCTATTTGTGAGACATTTGGGTAACTGTTCTTACGTAATTCATAATTCTTACAATGATAGTATTTTGCTTTTGCAGCTCGTTTAACACTTTCAATACGAACTTGTGTCACGTTATTCTTTGATGGTTTGCACATGACATTGATTCGTTTCACAAACCTAGTGAACCTCAATGTTTTAGTATGAATTCAGCGTTGTGTAAAAATGTATATATGTTGCATAGTGTGTTGCTCACCACATAAAACTTTCTATTCTTTTTTATAGTTTCAAATTCTAAACTGCCTTGCAGTTCTATCAACATCAACACATCTTAGTGTTAAAGTCAGTATTTTCATTATATATTTTGTTAAATTGACAAATAGCTATTCATCTGTCATTATATTTTCTTTGGCAATATACCATTGTTGATAATTTTTCATAAATCAACTGGATCACCAAAACTTTGAAAACCTTTGCTTTCGCGTTAATTTAACATCAAACTTTATAAATAGTTTTTTCCATATTGAATGTATTTCTTGACACAGTTTTGAAAAATTGAAGATTCATATTCTTATTATATTGTCTGGTTGCTAATTTTTTATTTTCTCAAACTTTTGCTTATATGAAGTATTTTTTTTTTCTTATGACATGGAACTTTCTAAAGGAAGTTAGAAATGACTAGAAGTGAAATTGATGTATTGACCAATTAATAATGAGCAACTTGTAATCAGAAGTCATAGAAAATTATTTACCTATTAGTAAGAGTGTATTATTATATCCAGTTTTGATTGCATTTATACGCAATTCTGCAGAGTATAGGAATAGCAAGTTTTATTTTTTGCCAAGAAGTTCGTCCATTGTGTCTATTCTCTTGTTGAAATTTTTAGTACATTCTCAATGATGTGTATTTCATTATCAGAACCACTACTAAAAGTATTAACATTATTTAATAGAGCAAATGTTTTACCTTTATTTTGGATTATTTTGGTTTTTAGAAAGATTTAAATTTTTTTAGTTTTTCAGTATTTCCATCATTAGATTTTGTCTCAGTTAAATGTAAAAACTATCTAAATAAGCATAAGCATTATTTCTAGTAAAGGATCTTACTTCACCAGATTTTTTTCAAATGCAACAATAATTGTTGTGACATAATTCATCCCCTGGACTTCAGAAAAGTTAAGCTAATACTAAGACATAATAAGCTTACCATTAATTGTATCAACATCATCATCCCGTTTAGTAGTTTTATTATATTTTTATAAACAATGTTGTATGGGTCATAATAATTGTTGTTTCTCTAAGTATAATTTTTTGAAATATAATAAGTTATAACACAAATTTGGTTTTTTCTTCAGCAGCAAAGCAATGAAATATTTAGAAAAATTACTAAACGGAATTGTTATGATATATGTTTATGTATGTGAGAGGAAGAAGTGAAAGAGCCTTTTGTTTATTTATGCTTTGTACAGCTTTTAGAACTGCCTTTGGATTAGTTGTAAACATTTAGTAATAATAAATTCTAGCCCACACACAAATAATGAACAGTTTGCAGTGAAAAGTCCTCTGTACTAACTGTGAAACAATATAGTAAACTTTGAATATTCTACATTTTTTAAAAGCATTTTGCCAGTGTTTAATTACATGCACATGGCTAACTGAAGTTTTACATTTTTTATACCAAAACTCTTACATTAAAGAACTATTGGTTTCAGTACATACTTCATATAAAAATTTAATAAACTTGCACCACATTAGATTTACCATTGGTTATATAATTAAACACAGCCATTGCGTGTGTGTGTGTGCGTTTTTTTTTTCAGTTAAATGCTTAAAAGTTATAGTATACTTTATTTACTATCAAATAAGCAAAACATTTTAACAGCGAAGCTTTGCTTAAAAATCCTATCATGAATCAGTCCATTAGAGAAGAGATTGAACAAATGACCAGAGTGATGGAGAAAAACCTTAGAACAGAATATAACTAGCTAGTATTAGGTCTGTGGTGACTTGAGTGTGAGGGTAGGGGGAATTAAAAACAACTCTAGGAGGGAGAGGGCACCATCTAACCTGAATTGACTACTTTATTGAAGGGAGTTAGGACCCCTTTGAGTGAAGTATAAAAGAATGGACATAAGGATTACTAATTTTGTTATCCAAATGTTATTCTTGATTTACTTTAAATTTCGGAAAACACAAGTACACCAATTTTTGTCGAACACCATAAACCTAACTCATTAATATCACAATATAGCAACCATTACAAAATAAAAAATTGTTGCTGTAATCATCTTTGACACAGTATTACGTTAAACTTTGGATTGGCCAATGAAAAAAACTTTCAATTTTTGGTGATGACGCTTATGTATTTCTAAACGTATGAATAAACTGTAACATGCCATTTTGCCTAAGACTAAATGCCATTTTGCCTAAGACTAAATGCCATGTTCCAGCCAAGTAAACTTTTTGATTTTACTTTAGCTATTTCTCTCTTACCTAAGTTTATTTTACACAACACTTCTGATTTCTACCTAGTCATGATTCAAGTGATACTCAACATATCTCTTTATTATAATTTTTTAGTGGGTCTTCATTCACATAGCAACCAATATTTTTCTGTTTAAATAAATTCTAGCTATAAAGTAACAAGTAACAGTAAAACAAATTCTAGGTAGTTTCTTATTATTTCCAAATATAAAATAGTAAACATATTTTAAATAATTTTTTTAAAATGGAGGAATCTTTTCAAACTGCAGTTATTAAAGTATAAGCTAGAGTATAAGTTACTTATGCATTCTGTATATTCTATGAAGCCTTTACAAAATAAAAGAAAAATTTTAACTCATATATAGAGGTTGCTAAACCTAATTCGATACTTGATCTTACTACATACGATAAAAATTTTGAAGATGAAAAAGATGATATTACTTCCACACTTAATTCAATTCTTTCTTTACTAGTGGATTTGAAGGTAATAGTAATGATTTGGTTTTTAAAAGAATCAGATCAAGATTAATGCATGTGTGTGGTAGAATAAATCATTTAATCATTCCAAAAGGCAATAGTGATATGGCTACCGTTCTTTAACATATGCAACTACGTTTCAATTGTAGACAAATCTTTGTAAAAAAGTAAACAAAACTGATACTAGTATTAATGACACTTCTAACATACAAATCCTATAATAAGTGTACATTCTCCTACAGTAACTTATATATCTAATAATTGTTCAAATAGTTGGCCTATTAAATTTAATGATAACTCCAAAGCAGTTTATGAGTTTTTAGAATGTGTATCTGAACTTGCACTATCAAGAAAAGTTTCTAAAAAGGATCTGTACAATGGTGCAACAGAATTATTTATTAATAATGGTATTATCTGGTACATATGTATAAAAAACACTATTACTGATTGGCATTTCCTAGTTGCAGGACTTTAAACTGATTTTTATCGTCTAATAAAGAAGATTTGTCGTGGGATGAAATAAAAACAGAAAACATTAATCAACAGAAACAGTAACGATATTTATCTTACGTATGGAAAATTTATGTAACTATTTTAATAAAAAACCATTAATCAACCTCAGTAAATATAATTAAATAAAATTTACCTCCTGATTTTATTACTCCTTGTGTTCTCTCTTTTATTAATACAGTTCCTGATTTGCTTTTGACTACAAGAAAATATATAATTTTAAAAAATAAATTATTATTTCTAAATACTAATATAATGCCAAGTAATTCTGCCTATACCCAATATAAAAATGCCATAGCTATTTCAAATTATAAACCAAAATTCTTTTAAAATATAAAACTAATGAATAAATATAATTACTATCCCCCAATAAAATAAAAATTACAATCCAAATTTATCTGCAGGACCATCTCAAATAAATTCTATACAACACTTTACTAATAATATACAAACTGCTCCAAACTTATTGTTGAAACGGTTTTCAAAAATAATATCTTTATCCTACCTGTAAATTGAAACGAAAAACTTTTTGCTATAGATGTGGTTTTTCTCAATTTAAAAATTATTCTTGCCAAACTTGTTCAAAAAATTGGTCATAGAGTACAGGAGATGAGACGTAGTGGTCACCCTGGTACTCAATTTTGTTTAATGTTGGTAACTCTGTTTGAAGAATAGATAAAGTTTTTTCTATTGCCGGTGATGCATTTTCTGCTAAATTGGCACCTAAATGTATCTTATGTACCGTTAATAAAAAACTGTTGAATTTAGTTTATAACCTTACAAATCCAGGTGGTACCAAAAATAATAATTGGCATATAAAAAACTTAAAGCCTTATATAGGCATTAACTCAAATAAACTCATGTATGTTAATACACCTACATACATTTAACATGTTTTTAATCATTTTTTGTTTCTTTTCCTCGCTTACAAGCAGAATCAATTATAAAAAGTACATATCCTTATTCACTAACATAATTGTATACGCAACAATTACGTTAAACAAATTTTTTGAGTCCTTTTGTTTAGTTTTTCTTGGACTCCCTACAGGATGTCTTCAATTTATTTTATGCTTGTCTTGTTGCACAAAAGTTTTTTCTTTCTATTCCATTACTCTTATTGAGTGAGTGGTTAGTCCTCACCGATTCTGACATTACTGATTGCAACTCTCCGATTTTGTCTCCCTTTAGGACGTTTAAGGCAATAGTTCTTGACACTGTTTATAATGGATTGAAAACTTTATTGATACCTGAGTAACATGACTTTCTTGCTAATCGATCAGTTGAGTCGAGCCTAGTAAACTACTCAGAATATTTATTTTCTACACTAAATCAAAAGGAACATGTAGTCAGTATATACACAGATTTTTCCAAAGCATTTGGCTCTATGAATCAATATATTCTAATAAGAAAATTTTCTGAAATTGATATCTTGGGGATCTTTTAAGATGGTTAATATCCTATATACTAAGCAGATCTGAGATTGTTGTGATTAACCACTTTTTATCGTACACATATAAAGTGACGTCTGGTGCTCCACATGGTTTGCATCTTGGACCCTTGCTATTTCTAATTTTCATAAATGACCAATCAATGTATCAGACATAGCAGGTTTCTATTATTGTAGACTTGAGGTTGTTTAGGACAGTACAAAATGTATTAGATCGTTCAAAGCTACAAGCGGACCTGTTGCGTTTACCAAATTACTGCAACCAAAACTCTCTTAATTTAAATGTTAAAAAATGTTTTGTCATTAGTTTCGCCCACATTCAGAATGTCATTAAATTCGACTATCAACTTTTAGACACCTCCTTAAATATAGTAGATCAAGTTCGTGATTTTTCAATCATCTTTGATGCAATTAAATGTTATCAGGTGTTAGGTTTATTTTCGCTCTACTAAAAATTTTACAAATATCAAGGCTTAGCGAACACTGTGGTTTTCGTTAATACGTAGCAGACTGAATTATGGTTTTATTATACGGAACCCAATATACAATGTTTATGTTAATAGATTGCACAGAATTCAAAATAAGTTTTTGTCAATTTTAATAAATAAAACTCAAGGAAACATCGATATACATAACTACACATATGTCCAATAAATATTCCACATTCTACCACTGTTCTCAACCAGAATTCTGTCTAACCTTTGTTTCTTATTCAAAATATTAAACAATACAATCGATTCATCTGACATATTAGCATTAATCAATTTCAATGTTCCCTCATGGGCCTTAAGGATTCAATGCCCTTTTTTGCAATTAACATATAGGACTAATTATGTATCAAATTTACCCTATCTAGAATAATCATGTTAAATAACAGTTATTGTTCAACAAGCTTGGTAACATTTAAGAGACTAGCTAAGACGAAACTTAAGCATGATCTTGTTTAAGAATCTAACACACAATTATTTGTTGGAAAAAAAATTATATTTCACTGGGTCATAATTCACTCAAATTACACATCACCTGCCTTTAACAACAATCAGGAAAACTAAGTTATTGCAATACAGTTCATCATATCATTTCATATCATATTATATCATATCATATTATACCACAGATTGTCATATCATTTCATATTACTGAACTTTATATAATACTATTCTATTGCTATCATATTATATTAATCACTTCACAATAATTAACTGCATCTCATCCTATACCATGCTAAATTTACAATTCACAACTATTACTAACAACTACTATTGATAATTATTGAATATTCAATGATTGCTACACCTACTAAGTTAATTCATTTACCCTTCCTTTTTTAAAGTTATGTAATGGACTCTTAGTTTGTCCTGTTTGAGTCCCTTATTCTCTTAAATAAATAAATAAAGTATTGTATTTAACTATTGTATACAATTAAAATTCCTTCTTAATTAACAAAAAATGCCTTATATATTAGTAAATACATTAGGCTAAAGTGAAATTGGCCCTATACTCATTAGCATAAAACAAAATTTGCAATCACACCTGCAGAGAGTTTAAGTGACTAACTACAAAATTCCTTTCCTAAAACAAGTTGTTAAAGGAAAAGCAGTCTTCCTACATAACTAGGGGTCTATTCCCGGGTAGACAATGAGAGACGATTATTGGGTATTCAAAAGCTATACTCCATATGACACTTTAAAATTAGAACATCACTAAAAAGGGTGTCACCAAGTCCTAGGTTTATAAAAAACAGAATGTACTCTAAGAGAGAACTTGGAAATCCTTAGAGAAAAATATCGCATTTGCTGTGTAAACACGGTTATCAAAAAGGAGTACATAGCACCTGTAATAAAACAATATAGTTAGGGCAGAAAACATTTAATATATTTTTAATTTTTTTGTAGTATTTATCTTTTCTCTGCTTGGCAGCAGAATCTATAATAAAAATGTAAACACTTATTTATTAACACAATTGTATGCACAACAATTATGTTAAACAAATTTTTTGAGTCCTTTTGTTTAGTTTTTTTTGGACTCACTACAGGATCCCTTCAATTGATTTTGTACTTCTCTTATTCCATAACAGTTTTTTTCTCTTTTTCATTACTCTTATTGAGTGGTTAGTCCTCACTGATTCTGACATTACTGATTGTGATTTTTCGATTTTGTCTTCCTTCCAGATGTTTGATGAGCTTTAGTTATACCATCACTCAATAATTGTATTTTTTTTTCTTTTTCCAAACTTTCTGACGCCTAAAATAAAAAAATTTTTTTGGTGTGATTAAATTGGGGGGGCATGCGTATGCGTGTGTGTGCACGCGCGCACTGTGGGTATGGTATTTTTCATTTGGCCAGGGTAGTGTAACATATTATTTTATCCAAGGCTAAGCCATTTTCAGCCAAGTAAACTGTTCAGTTTTAATTTAGTTATTTTTCTTTTACCAAAGTTTATTCTACATAACACTTTTGTATTTTTTTAAATATAAATAAATTTGTCCTCAAAATTAACTTGTATTATATTCAACTATTGTGTACAATTAAAATTCCTTCTTAATTAACAAAAATCTCTTATGCATTAGTAAAAACGTTTGGACGAGGCAAAAGTTGCTTTATGTTTATTAGCAGATATGTTACCCATACATAAAGTGTATGAGTTTGAATTTTGTTAATTGAGTTTATTACTTCAGTTTTATATGTCACCATTCTTACCTTGGTTAACCTGTTTATTGACTAAAAGAAATTAAAAAAGGTCACGTTTATTACTTATAGTTACCTTAAACTCAGGATATTCTATTTCTGTTCTTAACTAAGCCCACATGTTGAAAGTGATAAAATAACTTTTTAGGTGTAATTTAGTAAATTTTACAGTTACATAAAAAATTAATATTATGCAGCTAATTAAGCTTACGTCTGAATAATCTGATAAATATTTTAATAATTTTTAAGCAAAAGTTCAAACAATATAAGACAAAGGTTTTATGAAATTTTTCGTCAGGTATTACAATACTTACGGGTTATTTAGTTTTAATAATTTTAGAATATTAATATTTAGATAATTGATGATTAATGTTCATTTACAGCATTCACTATTACAAAGACTTAAATTAGTAGAGGAATCAACTTGTGCTTTAATAATTATTGCACTAATTTTAATTAATAGAAAGTGATGGTAACTTACTATAACTATGGAATCATAGTTTTGTTTTATATAAAAGCCAATTCTGGAATTTATTTACAATTACGTTATATATTTTATGATTGAAGCTCTTAGTGCACTTGCAGTGAAATTAGTTAGTTAATTAAATGTCAGGTATCTTGTTAATCAAGTGTTTTATTTCACTTTTAAATCTTTCTTTTCAACTGTGATTTTAAAATTTAAACTTATACCTCTCTGATATTTTTTTGTCTTTTGCTTTTCAGTGCGACCTGTAACAGTTGATGTTAGCTGTGCAAAAATGAAACTCAACACTCTGTTGTGAACATATCCTTTTCATTTGAGCTAGAAAAGGTAGAGTGCAAAATAAAAGTCAGCTACCAAAAAGAAAAAATAAATTAATAAGTAATTGTGAATTTAGTGTCCTCTTTATATCTTCGTAAATCTTCTATGAACATAAAGTAAAAATTATAAAACATTTATATGCTAAATAGTTGTTAGTTTGTTGGTTTCTTTTTTTTTTAAATAAATAAAAATTAATTAGGTACGCTTGATATTTTTTTTCTAAAACATATAAGCTTTTTAACAATATTAAACGATTTGCTGTAGACATGCGCATCTTGTTCACAAATTTTTGCAGTTTACTAAAACTTAGTGTAAAAAAACTTCTAATTCAAATTCTTTAAAGATATACTCAAATGTTTTAAGTTAATAATGTTAGATCTATAATGTTATATAACAAGATTTGCAATAGTTAAAAAATCAACCGGAACTTACGTAAGAAATGGGTTTTGAAAATTTGCTCTATGTAGTCAGACAAAATTGCGAGTACCTTGATTTTATGTGTGATGCACACAACACTACATGTAGTTTAACTAAATTTTTCAGGCATAAAATAAAAAGGTAACACATCTTCATGTATGTCAATACATTTATTTATCTTCTATTTTATGCAAATCAGATGCAGCATCTAAACATAGTCGACCTTGCTTACTTATGGACCACTCCAAAAGTAGCTTAACTAATAGATAACGCGAGCATTGCTGAACCAAATAACTACCAGCTCCTTACCAATCTAATGCATGCTACACCTTGTACCAAAATATCTTGAAGCAGTAAATTCCAATATGGAACAAGTTGGCTATTTAAGAGTTGCCTATCTGTTTAATACATGTATTATTGATTGCCATCACGACTTTATCTACATATGCCAAAATAAGTTAATATGATATATTTGTTGCACTGAATTTTATGGTATTCATTAAATTTTGTTGTTTGTTTAATTACATAAACGACACGATTGACTTTATTCTTAAGAAGAAAATATCCAAAAGGAAAATTACATACTGAAAACCTTTCTGTTGTATTACAAAATTCTAGTATTACTCAAGAAACTTCTTAATCCTATTAACATTAAAAGATCTACCGGTGATCGATCAAAAATTATTCAGACCATCTTTTAATTACTTAATTATGATTTGGAATCTTTAATGTTCTCTTCCTTGGTGCCTTATACCACTGCATTCTATCAAGCTCCCAATTTTAGAACTAAACAAAATATCGGTCAAGAATCGACCTCGATAATCACACATAACATCTTGCAACCACACTAACTCAAAAATATAACATGCCATGCAATAATAAAGAATGCAACATGCCCAATTACTAGAAAACTGAACAAATACAAAATATTAATATCAAATTAGTTCAAGCATTTATTATTTACGTAATCTTAAAACATGCATACCAGATGAAATAAAATTAATATGCCACAAAGTGGTCTGTTTGAATTCTTGACATTTAAAAAACTGGCTTGCAATGTTTAATACCTATTGTGCATTGTTTCAGATATGGTTCAAAATCATAGTAAATCTTTAAAAAAAAAGATTAATCACGTGTTTGAAAATCATGTATCTAACTATCGCAATGTTATAGTATCTCTATGTATGAGCTTGTTTTATTTTTGTTAATTATTGCTGGTCTATAATAGTGACATATCGATAAACTAGAACAAGTTGTATGTAATACACATTTAGAGAGTCCTGTAGCTCGGACAAAAATTATCAGTTTTGAAAACAAAGTTGGCATAAAGTTGAAGTTTGATCTTTGCCTGTAGCTATGACTGTTTATTGAAAATTATGCATGTTTCTATCGTGCTAATGTTAGATGTGGGGATATATTACCTTAATAGTTGGTGCACCCATAGTCTTTATGAAAAACACTTTTTATTAAGTTGTTGTTATCTGTTGAAGGTCATATTTGTAATGTATTCCAGCTTCAACATAAAGCAACATGATGATACTATGAAGAACTAAGGAACAGCATTCAACAATTTCATAAAAATACTTCTAATAAATTGCTAATTTGCAGTACTAAATTATACATAAAAGTACATATAAGTTTTTCTACATACTACTACTGATATACACTTCAAATGATTTAAGTAATAATATATATACTGTTCATTCACTATTGATTTTTTAAATTTTACCAAATGAACTGTGAAATTAATTGTTAATTACTACATAGGTCAAAATAGAACATAATGTAAACACGATTTGCCAGCTAAAATATTTCACGGTTTAAATGATTGCATATACTGATGTAATTGAGTGGCGTGTCTATAAGCAATACGACTAAAAAATGTCTATAATTAATGTAATATAAATATATAGATGTTTAGTTCTACTCTTCATATGATATAATACAGTTGATAGTATACAAATTAATAAATAATGTAAATAAAATATGTAGAATAATTACACTTGTAGATAGTTATTAAGTATATCTAGTGTTAAAATTTTAAAACCTATATTCAATAATGCTGATAATTAATAACACAGTCACCAGTATGCTGTGCGAGGAAATCAAATATCTCATTTCATATCATATAATCATACTTCTCAAATATTTTTAAACATACAGAATGTTTCGGTTAATCATGGCTCTGTGCCAATCTGTTTTTTTAAATTGCACATTTTATATTTTATGTCACATTTCGATTGTTCCCTTTAAATGCTCTATGAGCATGTTCTTGTTTTTGTTTTAATTACAGCGTTGGTACTGTAATACTTTCAAACTTAAGAAATATTAACACATATTTAATTAATATGTTTATAAAAATGTATAAAAATTCTTCAACAAAATTGTCAATTTTTTAAAAATCACTAGTTTTAGAGGTCTTATGGACATGAATTGAAGAGATTGAATAGCTTTTACCAAACTACAAAACAATATTTAAAATAAAGTTTTTGTTATTCAAAATTTGCAAAAGTTTAAGAGTGTTTGATTCAATCCTTATCAAGTGAATTAAAGGAAATTATCTCATTATTTTATATAAACTTAAGGCTTTCGTTCTTTTTTTGTACTAGTTAAAAAACAGAAATCTAAAGAATTTTTCTTTCATGCCATTTTTGATATACAAATTTTAAAGTTGCATAAAAACTTTGCATTTGGAAGAAAACCATTTTATGTTTATAGGAAAATCTCAGCTTTGGATAAAGCTAGGCGAGTAAAACAAACACCATTGTCTTCAGAATATTTCAAGCTTTAATTTGATTTATTGCAAGGGCGTGTTTGAAACATTAATATTTTAGCTACAAACTCAAAATTTTTAAAGACTTCTAAAAACAATATGAATAAAATTTTTTAACAAATTATTTTTTAAGTGTTTGTTTACAAACGTACAAAAATTCAAGTTGCGATCTCAACGGGATCCTAGCAAAAAACAATAATTTTCATCACAGAGACATTAACTAAGTCGGTTAGTTTCTTACTTTGCTAAAATCATTACTATTAATTAACTTACTATTCCATCAGACGTGTTCAGATAGAAGTATACATTACATGTGATTTTCCAATGCTCCACCCGAAGGTACTACATTGGCCAGGAAGCGAGTTTTTTTTACCTGGAAAATTTTGAATTTTGCCGAATCCTTGCTGTTCCAAGCAAGGTAGGGATCTTTAACGTGCGTGACAACACTCACACACGGGACCTCCATTTTACCTCTCATCCGAACGAGGGTGTATTTTTGCGAAAAATGCTCGCCTAACATTTTTCAAGCGGACCGTGTCGGGATTCGAACCCGGGACCTTGGGCGTAGTAGTCACACACATACCACTACGCCACGGAGCCGCCTAGATAGAAGTATACAGCAAAATTTTTATTGTGAAAACTTAAATTTTATATGCAGGCTCCTTGTAACAGGGACCATTTGTTGAAGAATGAAGAGCATCTTGACCTCATTATACATGGAAATTTCATAGGAATACCCAAGCCTGCATGTGAAAAGCAAGGTAAAAGGCCATAATCAACAAATGATGCGCTTGACCCACCAATTACAAACAGATACGCATTTTCTTTAAATACCACAGGATTTGATAAACAAATCAGTTTGACTCTAATGGGGGTACGGTCCTCCTCACCTGATATAAAATATTTACGTGAAATTGCAAATGATTTAATAATGAATAATCTAAATGTGGTGATAGTTAAATAAGTGAATAATTAAACAAGGTTCCTCGTTTAATCCTTAAAAACGTAAGCTATAAAAGGTTGCTTCAAATAGGTTTTAAGATTTATATTAACAAAGGACTCCAAACAATTTCTGAATCCGACCTGGAGAAGTTGAACAAGCATGTTCAAATAATTTCTGGAAAATTGAGAAAATAGCTATAATTAGTATTTCGCAAATGTTTGATATTTAAAAAATTAATATGTTTGTGTAAATCAACTTTTAGAAAAAATTAAAAAGTCGAATTTAGTATCTGCATAAGGTGGTGTACCGAGGAAATATTCTTATAGGAATGGTTTCTCTCAATTTTCAACAAGGAATCACCTTATCTTTTGCATGGATTTGAAAACAACATGTACATCATAAGCATGTTAAGTGTTGAGTTCATGAAAAATATTTGGTGTAAGTATGTATTATTAAAGGTTTTTCATGGTTTATAATTTTTGCCATTGAAATTCCAATGGTTAATTTAAGTCGATTATATTCCATAGATATTTGTAAGTATGTTCAGTTGCATTTTATGTGTTCTTCTAATAAACAAAGATCAACTTTGTGGTATTTATTGCAAAGTGGGGACACATTTTCCAATAGTGATTTATTCTTTCCCAGGATTTTTCAGAATTATATTTTTTAAATTAACCCCTGCATTATGTGAGACAAATGAGAAGTAAATCATATTCCACTTTAAAAATACCCCAACAGAATAAAAACATCCATAAAAATTCTTATTTTATGCAATGTTGCGCTGATTTAATTCGTTTGCTTTAAATGGCTGTTTAAATCAATTTTATAATTACAAATAAACCATTCATCCAATAATAATTTATAATATTATAAATATAGACTTTATATTAAACCAACAGAATATTCTATTAGAAAAAGAAAGTAAATGATATGATTAAAAAAATATTAATAGTTTTACATACATACATATGTATCCATCATACTATTTCCTAGAAGGTGTAGGCAGCATAAAAAGTTTTTAAACTATACTTAAATATTTAAATGCAAAATTATATGATAATTTAAAAAAATCTATTATAGCTGTAGTAAAGCAATCAAGCAAATATCTGAAAAACTAATTTTTTAAAATTTCTCTGTGATATAAAATGTAGTAAAAGTTTTATGATCATTAGTCAACTGAAGTCATAGTTAATGTTTATACAAAATCTCATGCATTATGGATATATATTTTCAAAGTTTGTTACGTTACAAAATTTTGTTAGTGCTTATTCTTCATATTTCGAAGGTAATTCTCGTACAAGTTACACCGCTGAGTTTCCTTTATTTAATTTTGATAAAATTTATAGTCGTCGTACTCGTTAGAAGACAGGTATTTTGTTATCAAGGCTGTTACGGAACGTACAGTTGAATTGTATTTACATTATAAGTTGGAATATAATACATGTAGCTGATGTCATTTGGGTTACTTTGAATTTAATTCTATCCATTTTGGGGAATTACCCTTCGCACCTTAATGGTAATATTCTTTTTGAGCGTTGGAATTGAAGTTGGAGTCCTACCTAATTCGTTGTGGATTTTGCTACTGTGTTTCCGCATTTTTGCAGTAAACCTTCTTATTGTTATGGTTTGTGTGTCGCCTGTTTAGATATTGGAATATCCATGTGAATGGGTTCTACTTTGAGCTCTAGATTTAGTTCTTGTTTTTACCTTGTGATTATGGAGATTATTTGTGTTTACAAAAACTACTTGGATATTGAAGTTATTAATAATTAATGCAATCACTGACATATACGAATGAAACCTATTATCTGTAAGGACAACGGCCATAATCATTTGGCGAGATTGCAAAATCGTTGTTTACAACCATTTATATTTTTATACTAACTTGAATTTAATTATTTTATTTAGAGCTACTTATGCACAACCCTACTTATTTCAATGAAATGAAATTGTAAATTTATTGTATTCTCGACACTTGTAATCTGCGACTTTAACCAACTTTTGTGAACTTTGAGCTTAGAAATTAGAAAATTATTTATCGTTGAACACTATAAGTTAAGGGTTGGCAGCCAAACAAAAACTTCTCAATTAAATATTAACGTAAACCACTATCAATTTATTATCTTATCACACAACTTAATGCAGAATTTCCATATCGGTTTCAATAAGTTGGTTGGTCGTTACTTCCCCTACATGTTAATTGCTTACGATAATTTTGGTCTTATTGCTAATGAAATATTGCAGAATACGTACACTTATACCCTAGTGGCAATATACAATATTTACAGGTTGTATGAATTATTTTAACGAGATTTTATGTGAATATATTGGTGCCACACTAACAGTTTTATTTATAATTTAAAAAAATATTTTCCTTACAAGTAGAGTTGTTGAAAGCAGTTTTCATTGTTGATGTGTATGTTATTCGATTGGATACTGTAGTTACCTTTTTGGCAAGTTTCCAATTATCAGCGGAAATCAATTATATAGAATTAGATGGCGCTTATTGACTTGTAGTTATAACTCTTAGTTTTATTAAAGGTTTGTTCGGTCTGAACTTTACCCCACCACTACCAACTGAGAGTCAAGATATACCGTTACTGTTATTTTCCGCAATTCGGTCCGATATCACCTTATTCCTATTGTCATATATGTTTAAGCGATGGTTAAAATAAAGTAACGTTTTAAGTTGTTAAATAAAACCTGAATTTTTTAATTGTACAGAACCCCAGTTTTCTTTAAACAGAAGTTATTCAAAAGCAAGATGCATTTTTATTGAGATTTACTATGAGATGATAAGATTGGGAAGTTGAAGTGAACTCACTGACTTACTCAGTCACCGAATGACTGATATCATTATCTTACCAGTAAGATAAAATGGAATGTAGAATATCATAATGAAATCTTTATTTTTAAATTTTTAAACCCTTAGCACAAATAAATCAAATATTATTTACTTTTGTCCATGGATGTCACTTCTTAACCAATATGAAATGTACCCATAGAAAGTAGAAGTACATGCTATACTGTATTTTTTTTACTAAAAATATCAGTTTTCTTTCCTGATGTACAATTCATTAAAAGGTTTTTGTGTAATTTATAAAAACAACAGGCAATTTATTACACCAACGGTAACTACATTTTTGGAAAGATGTTCTGTAGATTAATAGTTATAGTTATAAACTTTATGGAATTTGGTCAAACAGGGAATTTTTAGAATTAAAGGACAATTTAAATTTGCTAAAAGTTTGTTTATGTGCACTACAAAAACTGTTTTTACAGAATTCCACTTTCTAAGTTTCTTACATCTGTTTAATCAAACTAGCGAATACATACTAATCAAACAAAACATGTTTTAAAGTCCCATGGTTATTCTTTATGGATCGTAAAATTTGCTAGGTTTTAGTAAAATTTAATCAAATATTATTTATACTTCACATGTTTGCATCTGTATTTACACAGTTTCATATAGTTATATCTTGTTTAGTATGCATAATATTAATGTTTGATACTCTACACTATTTGCTTATTTGTTAATCGTATAGCAACTTTTGCCCGTGTCTAAGCTGATAAAAGTCTATTTGCTTACTCTGGACTTTATGACAGCATTAGAGCGATGAGCAGGGAGGATCACTATACAATTAAGATATAAAAGGATTAAAGTTGGGCACTACCATGCTTGCTTAAACACTAGTTGTTGTTATCCTAGGGATGGTGTAGGAACCTCAAGGTAAATATCTCTAATAACAAAAAATTGACAAAGAGCAGGGTAAACCTGAAATAAAAACAAGTTATGATAATACAAATGAAGACAGCAGTTTGCGTCTCAAAATAATTATAAAATAGGTATTAATATTTAAATGAACCTGTGAAGATTTCAAGATTTTACTATAAACACTCAAGTACATCAAGATGACCTCATTAAAAAGTGTATATTCGCATAAAAACATATATTAAATGTTTAATAAATTTCATTATTGAACAAAAAAAAAATAAACAGGTCTGTAGCATGTACATAAGGAAATCTTCTTGTTTAAAGTTTTTAGAAAATTTCAGTTCAGTATGACTGAGCTAAATCAAATCTAATTTTGCTCTACGTTTAAACAAAAATTTTGAAGGTAAAAATCAATAAGCATGTGGTATTAAAAGTTTAATTTAGTAAAAAGAATTATTTTTACATTACATTATAAAGGACAAAATATTTCAGAGTCTCTTTTAAATCTATGATCAAATCTTAGGTCTTTAAGATATTAATACAATTAACAGTGATTCAAATATGAAAACCAGATTGTACAGTATGCCGTGCAGATTAAAAAGAAATAACTTACACTGGTTAATACTTACGATCACGCCGGTATGCTTATAAAGATCTGCTGTTGATATCTTCGATTTTTGAATGTGGACTGTAGATCTATAGGTTGATATGTTGATAAGCACTAATGTTTTAATGCCGATGCTAGCTATTGTTCACAACGAAAAACGACACGCACTTGGGCGAATTGTTACCTTCATGTAGGTTTTGAATGGTCGTCTGTAACACGCGACGTGTTGCGCACACAGTTCGAGAACGACTCTTTTTTAACGTTACGGCAGGAACCAACAGGACATAAAGTTCGGGTTGGTTCGTATTGGACCGTGAATGATGGGGGTTACTTATGTACAAGTCAAGGCGGTACTTATTAATTTCTACAACTAATATGCAATTTATATGTATAATAAATTAAACTATTAAAAGGCATTAACATACCGCCCACTAAAATAAGAGTAAAACACTTATTTTCTATCAAGAAACAAAATCAAATGAATATGTAACTATCTAATAAAACTATATATAACCAATACAATAAATTACGAGTTGTCTTCTAAGGGAAGAGGACAAAGTTTGACTAGAGATCGCTTGATGAGACCGCTAGCCGTTCTTATTAAAGCGACACGAGAAACCCCGTCAGTACCTGGGTACAGTTCCTCGATTCGACCTAAATGCCAAGATAATGGGGGGGGCCTGATCATCTTTTATAAAAACTAACATTCCAACTTTGGCTAATGACTTGGTTGAACACCATTTTACCTTTTGTTGCAATGTATGCAAATACTCAAGGTGCCACTTTTTCCAAAACGATTGCTGTAGGCGTTGGATAAGTTGCCAACGGTTAAGATATGACAACTTGGTATCAATGAGGTTTGGGTCCGGTATGACGGATACCGGTTCGACGTTGAGAAAGTGACTGGGAGTCAAGTAGGAAAAATTGGTTGGGTCACTACTTGATTGACAGAGTGGTCTAGAATTTAAAATTGACTCGATTTGTACTAAAACTGTAAGAAATTCCTCATAGGACAACATTTGATCTCCAATTGACCTTTTCAAGTGAGATTTTACGGACTTAATACCAGCTTCCCACAAACCGCCAAAGTGAGGAGAAGATGGAGGATTAAAAACAAACTTGATGCCTTCTGATTCTGCTGATTGCTGCATCAGTTGCGATAATTCGTTTGCCGCACCAACAAAATTGGTTCCACAATTGCTATGGAGTTGTACGCATCTGCCTCTGCGTGCAATGAAACGACGTAATGCTGCGATAAATGATTCTTTTGATAAGCTAGAAGCTAATTCCAAATGTATAGCCTTAGTACTAAAACAAATGAACAAACATATGTAAGCTTTTAATGACCTTGATCCTCTAACACGACTCATTGTGATGGAGTATGGACCACCGTAATCCACACCCGTGTGTAAAAATGCCTTGCCAGGAGTGACTCTAGCAACAGGAGGTCACCCATGGGGAGTAAATGCCACAGGTTTTGTGCGAAAACAACAAATGCAAGATTTTAAACAGCTTTGAATAGCACGCCTTGCAGACAATATCCAAAAATTCTGAACCAATAAAAAATGTGTAGTCCGAACACCTGGGTGGAAATATTTCTTATGACAATCGAAAATGATAAGTTCTGTTAAACGGTGTGAACGTGGAATCAAAATAGGAAATTTTGCATCGTAAGGCAAATCGGAATTTCTCAGTCGACCGCCCACCCTCAACAAACCGCGACTGTCAAGGAAAGGACTGAGACGACGAAGTTGTTTAATACACAATTTACCAGCACGAATATTTTGTATATCCTGATCAAAAGTTTCTGTTTGCATTCTTTTGATTAACAAATGAAGTGCGTCCTGCTGTTGAGATATTGATATATTTTCCGCCAATTTCAAACGAGATTTCTTGGGAACTTTCAAATTGTGAATAAAGTGACAAACATATGTAATTATTCTCAGGACCTTTTGTGGATCTGAGAATTTTGTTAATAGCGAATCCAAAAAATTGTCTAAAACGACGACATTCAACGAAATTGTACGTCTTTCAATCTCTATATGTGACGAATTAATATGCGTAGGTTCGATGTTCAATGGCCAGTGATCTTCTGGGAGTTTCAACCATGGCTGACCTGACCACCATAATCGATGATTAATCAATTCAGAAGCAAAAAGTCCACGCGATGCACAATCCGCAGGATTTTCTTGTGATTTAATGTGAAACCATGATGAAGGCGAAACTCGTTCTTGAATGTGCGAGATGCGATTGCTCACAAAAGTTTTCCAATTGTAGGATGACGAGCGAATCCATGATAATGTAACTGTGGAATCTGACCATGCAAAAATGTCATCAAACGATAAACGACCTTCATAATTAGTTTTAACAAATTTTACCAAGTTTGATAACAGAACTACAGCACACAGCTCCAATCTGGGTAACGATATGCGATTTGTAGGTGCAACCTTGGACTTTGCACATACCAATGATACTTTAATATTGCCATGATCATCAGAACAACGAAAGTAAATTGCAGCAGCATAACCTGCTTCCGAGGCGTCACAAAATGCGTGTATTTGTAACTTATTATATTTCTCCGAAATAACCCAGCGAGGGATTTTTATTTTGGGCAACTCAAGCAATTGTTGTACGTAAGTGTTCCATTTTGAAGCAATATTTATAGGTGGACTGTCGTCCCATCCGATGCCTAAAATCCATAAATGTTGAATAATATGTTTTGCATAAAATACCACGGGTGATAATAAACCAAGTGGATCAAAAATACGTGCGATTTCTGAAACCATGTTCCTCTTTGTGCAGGGACGGTCACCGACATTAACACAAAAATCAAATTCGTCTAATGAGGGTTGCCATTGTAAGCCTAGAATTTTTTGTGAAATGTTAGTAGTGTCTTCAAATGCAAATGCTTGCTGATAACACAATTCCTTTGGTAAATCTTCCAACACTGTAGCAATGTTGCTATTCCATTTGCGTAGAACAAAACCTCCAGATTTGCAAAGTTGATTGAGTTCGACAATAAGACGTTTTGCTTCATCGACAGACTGACACCCAGTAAGCAAATCATCCACGTATGTGTCCGACGTTAAAACTTTTGATGCGAGCGGAAAACGAGATTTTCCAAATGAGAAAGTTCTTGGATAACTCGCAGTGCTAAAACGGGGCTGAAGTAACTCCATACGTTACTGTATTTAAACGATAATCCAAAAGTGGTTCTGATGAATGAAATCTCCAAAGTATTCTCTGATAGTCACGATGATTTGGAGCGAGTAATATTTGCCTGTACATTTGTTTAATATCTGCTGTCAAAACTACAGCGTGCGAACGAAAATGTAGCAATAATGCCATAATATCCTTCTGAAGAGGAGAACCAGCCAATAAATGGTCATTTAACGAATTTCCACTAGGGGTTGATGCTGAAGCATCAAACACAACACGGAGTTTTGTGGTAATACTCTTGGGTTTGACGACAGAATGATGAGGTATATAATACATGGATGAATCAGACGAATCAACAACCTTAGGCGAAATGACTGTCATGTGTCCACTGTCTAGATAATCGTGCATAAAAGTTCTATATAACTCATATAAATTAGGGTGTTTTTCTAAACGATGTTCCAAAGACATAAATCTGCGAAGTACAACTTCACGTGAATTAACGAAATGTGGTTCGATACCTTTGAAGGGCAATGAAACAATAAAACGACCATCTTGATCTCTTGAATAGTTTTCAATAAAATGTTTTTCACAAGCTATTTCATCGGGAGACAACTTGGTTGAATCGGGGATGTTTTCCAACTCCCAGAATCTACGAATATTTGATTCTAATGGTTGGATAACAGCACATAATGATATGCACGAAGCAACAGGAGATACGACTTTTCCTGTCAGAATCCACCCAAACGTTGTGTTAATGGCAACAGGTTCATTTCTATGACCTTTGCGAATTCCATTTAATAAAATATGAGCAACAATGTCTGCCCCCAAGAGCATGTCAATAGGGCCAGGTTTATCAAAATGAAAATCTGCCAATTCCAAATCTGTTGTATGTGGCCATACGTTTGATCTTAAAGGTGATGAAGGTAATTTATTACAAATATCTGGTAATACGAAAACATCTACATCATATTGAGGGTATAGTTTGCCTTTAGGCCTGATTTTGCACGATAATGCACCAGAAATATACGACGATGAGAGTCCTAAACCTTCTACTTTCATTGCAACCTTTGATTTGTTTAATGCAAGTCTTTACGACATGATTCTGTGATGAAGCTTTCCATACTTCCCCCATCTAATAATGCTCGAACTATTTGCGCTTTACCAAACCCATCACACACTGCTATTTGTACTGTAGCCAACAAAGTAACTGCATTAGAAGTACGAGATGTAAACAAAGTACTTGTACTAGAAGTAGTAGCACACTGATTTACTGATGACGATACAACTTTTTCTGTTCAACAAAGGTTTGTCAAAATGTAACAATGTGTTATGAAGTTTGTTACATTTACGACAAGCTGATCTTGATGTACAATTATTAGCCAAATGTGTATTACGAAGACAATTTAAGCAAAGATTTTTCTGCTTTACAACCTCATATCGCTCTTGCGGCGATCTTTCCAAAATTTCTGACACTGAAATAATGCATGAGAAGTATCACACAATAAACACTTTTCACTAGGTGAGGTTGTTACTAATGATGTACGAGATGTATGACTGCTTGAGTAAAAGGGACGACGCTTTTCCAAATTATTACTAATTATTTTGTTAGGTAGTTTTTGTTCCAATTTAACTTGTTTGTCTGATGACGACACAACCATATTACTCACTTCTAAAGCCTTGAAATGCTTTTCGATGTAAGCTTTCAATTGATCATACGTCGGAATTTCCTCCGTATTTTCTAATTCAAATGTTTTTAGAAACTGTGAATCTAGTTTTTTGGATAACAAATTAAATTTCACAAAATCTAAAAGATCTATGTTTGTTTGATGTAAACCTGCAAAATTTTCAACAAAGCAATTGACCAAATCCCTAAGTTCTACTGACGAGTTTGCTTTAGCCTTAGGTGCATTCTCCAAGGCTGACCAATAATTATTGACGATAAGACGACGAGATTCATATCTTTCGATCAAAATGTTATATGCTATCTCAAATGTGTCATTTGTTACAGATAAATGTCTAATACAATTTTTGGAATCTTCATCCAATGAATCGAGTAAGAAAATGAATTTTTCGCAATTATTTAAACCTGAATTTGAATAAATCAGATTATCAAATACATTTCGAAAACTACTCCAATTTTTTATACACCCTGAAAAACGAGGCAAATTAATTTTTGGCAATTTAATATTACCGTGAAAACCGATTGCGGCATTAGATTGTTGAGACAAACTTGCGTTTCCAAAACGAGCTTGAAAATCCGCGTTTATAACTTTAATTGCTATTAAGTGCTGATCTATGTCTGAACGAAACGAATTCAATTGATCTAATTCAGCATCACTTCTTTTCTCTAACGGTGTAGTCTTATAATTGTTATTAAATTCCTTTGATATTTCGATTGCATTTTCTAACATAATTTTAACAGTGATTAAATGTTCTCCTGATTTTTCAAGCTTTGTTAATGTGTTACAATATGAAACTAACCTCTCCGCAACATAGCTTGCATCAATTAAAAGTCTATCAAAGCTTAATTTTGACATGGTTTAATATTTAACTAATGAACCTACGAAATGTATAACCGGAATTCACCTCAAACTAAACTCAATTTCAATGACCTTTTTCTTTGAAATTGTACCATTTGTAACAATCCAACCCCTTGCTAGAAATATAGCTTGCAAACCCACTTTTATATGTGAAAATAAACGAAATCTTTCACAATATGCGAGTGTGAGAGAGATGTACTTAACAATTTGTGTGGTTGCAGGATTAAACCTCTATACCTGCCTGTGTATTGAGTTAATAACTTGCCTTTCCAATACAAAAGAACCCAAAGCGGTTTTTCTGCTTGCTGAGCTTTAGGAATGTTAATGTCTAAACTATTTGTCTGCTAAACGAAATTTTAAGGTAAATTTGAAAATCGTACCACCTTGACTATAATTCTTTGTTAAGAACTTATAGGAATGGATTTTTATGATGAATGAATGAGCGTCCAATAAATACGTCCGTAAATACGCCTTTAATGATATATACATTCACGCGTAAACGAAACTTGTCTGTTTTGCTAATGTTATATATTCAAATGTCCGATAACTATAATTGATAATGTTGAAACGAAAAAACAACAACGTGTACAAATGTCAATTAAACTAATAACACTTCCGGCGCCCGAAGGAACAATAAATGTACAGTATGCCCTGCAGATTAAAAAGAAATAACTTACACTGGTTAATACTTACGATCACGCCGGTATGCTTATAAAGATCTGCTGTTGATATCTTCGATTTTTGAATGTGGACTGTAGATCTATAGGTTGATATGTTGATAAGCACTAATGTTTTAATGCCGATGCTAGCTATTGTTCACAACGAAAAACGACACGCACTTGGGCGAATTGTTACCTTCATGTAGGTTTTGAATGGTCGTCTGTAACACGCGACGTGTTGCGCACACAGTTCGAGAACGACTCTTTTTTAACGTTACGGCAGGAACCAACAGGACATAAAGTTCGGGTTGGTTCGTATTGGACCGTGAATGATGGGGGTTACTTATGTACAAGTCAAGGCGGTACTTATTAATTTCTACAACTAATATGCAATTTATATGTATAATAAATTAAACTATTAAAAGGCATTAACACAGATATCTTTCTTACAAATTTACATGCGAGTTTTTAAAACAAAATTCTTACTTCAAATTTGAATTAGCGAGACACTTTCTCCTGTAAAAAAAAATGAACTACTACAAAGTTGCCCTTAACAACTATGGTACAGTATTTTAATATATTTAATTTTAAGGTTCAAGTTTGCAACATAAGGAAGCACAGTGTCAAGTATCCTATGGTTTCTCTCTAGAAACAAGTACTAAAAGCTCATTACTTTTAATAAAATTTTTCCGATTGTTTTGGTTCTGAAACAGTTTAAATAAATGTGCATTAAGAATGTTGTAAGATCCTTGAAAACAAATGTCCAATTACAGCAAATTTCTAACGAGTATCAGACGACTTGCAGATGGTTTTAGTTCAACAAACAAACAAAACAACAGCTTTAACTTACCTGTTGATTGAAGCACTTTTTTAACAAACCAGAAACATGTTAAATCCGCATCTTTCACTAATGTCAAGGCTTCAGGATGAGCTTCATAAGAATAAAACATAAGATCTTACATTGCCTTACAAAATAACAACTGCCTGATGCTTAATTAGATAAACATATTATGTAGATAATTTATAGATTATATCAAACTTAGCAATACAAAACCATGATAGTATTACTTCTAAAGGTGTTGATCTTCTAAAGATGTTTTGAATCATTTGAAACTTTAATAATATTGAACCATTATATATATATATATATATATATATATATATATATATTATATATATATATAAGCTAATCACATGTAGAGAGGGATAAATAGGTTACAATCTTGAAGCAAAATCAATTATTGGAGACGCATTTATAAATGTAATATCATTAACAATATTTGCCCAACTGCCAACGTCTTCTTAATTTCTATATTTTCTAAACTGTCCAGCTTCTTACCTTTATTTAAAATGTGAAGAATTTCAAAATTTGAATTATAATTACAAGTATGATCATTGCCATTTAAGTATTTAGCGAATGCACTAGAAGCCATATCTTTACCAATATCACGTTTGTGTTGGTCAAATCGTTGTTTAAAGCTGGTGCCAGTTTGTCCAATAAAAAAACTATTACAATTATTACATTTTAATTTATATACCCCAGTTAGATGGAGTTTGTCCATTTTTGGCTTACAATTTTTAATCAGCCATCCTATTGACGAACTAGTGTAAAATGTAGGCCTTTTGTCTTTACATTTATTAAATATCTTATTCGAAATAGCCATGGATAATTTACATATATATAGCAGTTTACAATATCTCATTTCTAATATGGGTACAACCTTAGGATAGATCAAGTTTCTAACCCTATTGTTCTCGTGTTTTCTTAGGAGTTTAGTGATTAATTCAGGTTTATATACGTTATCAAAGCTATTTTAGTTATTGTATCTAGCTCTCTCGTAAAACTATCGGCGTTCATAGGTATATTAACAAGTCTGTGAAGCATTGAGTTAAAAGATGCGAGTTTATGACTAATGGGATGTCTAGATGAAAAGGGTATAATAGCGTTCGTATAGGTAGGTTTTTGAAATATTTTAAGAGTGCTTATTGTGTACATTACTGATATTCAAATCTAAAAAATTAATATTATGATCTTCCTCTATCTCCATCGTGAATTTTATTGATACGTGTCGCGAGTTTAAGTATGTTAGAATTTGCGTCAGTTGTTTATTTGTACCCCCCCATAAACATGAACGCCAATAATTTTACAAGAGAGCTACATACAATAACTACAATAGCCTTGAATGACGGATATAAACCTGAATTAATCACATTAAGTAATATAAAAATACGTTAATATTCGTCCGTTTTCACTAAATGAATTAAATTAATTTTGCGCGTAAATAATTTGCTCTTTTCTATATACATGGTTGCTGAAATTTTATTGTTGTACACTGATTTACCCCTTTGAATCCAGAACATAATCCCCCTATTTCAATTCGAAGAAAACTCATCAACGTTTTCTTGAATTTAAATATACTAATTCCTACTACCTAATCTTACATGATATTTCTAAACACCGATCTACTCACGTAACACTACCTATACCTAACTATTCAACCTATCACTAGTTATCTACCTATTTATCTACACCTATCTTTATTTCTAACTAACTATTCACACCTATCACTACTTATTACCTAACTATTCCTATCTACCACTAACTCTTTACCCTCTATTTCTGTCTATTTCCTTTACCCTTTTGTCAACTATTGACTCTTTAAGTACCTCACTTTTATATTTTTCTACCTATCTTCACTTTTATTTAAGTCCCACTGTTTTATTTTTAACCTTACCTATTACTATTACTATCTATTTATTATACTAACTATACACACCTAACTCCATATCTACATCTAACTATCTTCCCTTATTTATCCTATTCTAAATTCTATTTTTCTATACACACCTATCCCTATCTCTATGTATTTAAATTCTGCTCTACTATTCACCTATCTCTATGTTTTCATTTATTCAGTCATCTCTTTATTTAAATCTGACTCTTTTCTTAATCCTCCATGTCTTTCTTCTTACAATCCTAATACACTTCATCCCTATTTTTCCTCCTTCTATCCCTATACTTATCATTCCTGTTACTTCACATAAAATAAAATCATCCCTATTACTTTGACTCTTAAATATTTCTTCCTCTGTCCTTATACTTGTCTGTTTCTCATTTACTATTATTCCCTTTTCTGCGGACAAACCAAACGATACTACCTCAACATCTTCATCTCTTCCCTCTATAGAAAATTCTTTACTTCTTCTAGACTGTTTATGTACAATATTCACTCCGTAAAAATCTCCTAAATCAAAATTACCAAAATTATCTTTGCCACTTATCTCACTTATGCCTACTTTTACCTCTTGTGTGTAACCTAATGCTGTGTTCGCCTCTACTCTTATTAATTCTGACTCTTTATTCTCTAACATTGTTGCACTCGACGCTACCTCTGCTTGTTCGGGCTCTTTGTTCACTACCAATTGTACCTCTTCTAACTTTTCTTCATTATATTCACCTGTGTCGATTTTTTTCACCTCTTTCTCATCTACCTCTATACTATTAATACATAACCCCACGTCATCCTCTGTGACATCATAACTTGCCTTCCAGGGCAAAATCCTATCCCCAATCCTAACTATTTTCCTATCCATATCTATTACAACTCCTAACTTTATCATACAATCGACCCCTAATATCCCTTTAAACTTCAACCCAGATACAATTATAAATTCCTGCTCACAGCTTACTGAACCTAACTCTATTTTTAAAATAACTACACTATTCACCACAGCAAATCGCTTTTTATTCGGCACAACCAGGTGACTGCTTTTTATTGGCATTATCTTGTCACACACTTTTTCCTTAATTTTATTGACGAATTCCTCCGATACTAAACTCGCCTCAGCTCCTGAATCTAATAACTTTCCTAAATTTTTTTCAAAAATTTTAATATCAATTATTGGCAAACAAAAATTTTCTGTTACTTCTGGCTCAACTTCTTTCTCTATCTTTAAAAATTCCTTCGGATTGTTCAAACTTGTACATAGCGATGTCTAGTGGTTTGTCCTCGTCTAAAAATCCTGTCCGCGGTGTTTCTGCTCTGTTTGTGTTCTCATTCTCTCGGTTAGGTGTCGTTGGTGTCCCTTGTATGTCTGGCCAACTGTTCTGTCTCGTCACCCCTGTCTAGGTGCAGGTCCCCTACCTACACTGTTACTCTTGAAAAATGTCCATCTAGGTTCTCAATTTTGTCGGTTAAATCCATAATTAGTCCCTCGTCTTGCATAGTTGTCCCTTCTATTGTCGAATCTTACTGTGTTTAGTTGTCGTTCCCTTGGTACCCGAAGTTGTTTACTGCTTACATCATCATATCTCTGCAGGTACTCCAAAAACATCGCCCTGTCTACAATGTTTTGCAACGCTACATGTTGCCTAACCTCAACCTCGAAATGTCGTAAAAGATATTTGATTATTTGTCTGTCCGTCAATGGTGGATTCAACTGTTTCGCTATGCTATACTTGCATATAGCATATTGTTTCCTACTTCCTGCAAACTCCCCTTTAAATTTTCCTGTTATTAAGTCGTCTCGTACTTGGTCCTGTCGATGGTCGCTCCAGTAGTGTTTTAGAAATCTGTCCTCAAAGTCATTGTATGTGCCAATTTCCTGTCCTATTAAGTTATACCAGACTTCAGCATGGTCTTCCAGCAACGCTTTAACAATGTTGAGTTTCGCCTATTTATCATACAAATTACTAACCAAACCTCTGCTATCCCATAAAATTTCATTTGTTGATCCAGCGAAATATTCCCTGTTACGTATCTAGTACCATCCCCCATCAAAGTTGATACGTTTTGTTTAATTCCGCTCACCTCTTTCTCTATCCTACCTAACTGATCCCTACATGAGTCCGTCATCTCAGTCATCTTAACGTTAATTTCGTCTTCACAGAAGATCCTTACCTCCGTCCTTAATTGTCCCATCTCCTGACTCAAACCTCTAATATCACGCTCATTTTTATCTACCCTATTTTCTACTTCACCCATTTTTACGGTTAACCTATTTTTGAATTCTTTCGTCGAATTATCAATTTTCTGACTAATTTGCTCAAACTTCCTGTTCGATTCGGCACTCATTTGCTCCACTCTTTTTTTATTTTTCACCCATTTCCCTAATCTCCTCAAACTTCCTGTTCGATTCGTCTCTAACCCCGCTTAATGTCTCACTCATTTGATCAAATTTCCTGGTAGATTTCTTCCCTACTTAATCTCATCTCCTCTAACATTCTCATCATCAATACATTACCTTGTTCCCCGGATTCCGTCCTCGACTGATCCCTACTACTTCCAACTTCCTCTATTTTTCCTGCTTTCTCAAATAATGCACTGTCGTCACTTCCAATTTCAACTCCTTGGCTTTAACCACTCTTTTCTCTGCATATGTTCCAATCACTTCCACACACACTCATAATTCTTTATAAATTTATACCAGACACACTCTCTCTTAGCTCGCCAGTTTCCAAGAATAAAATGTACAGATTTTATTTGGAGCTCAAGCCTCACGTTCGGGTTGCCATAAAATTGCCGTGGCAGTCGGGACAGTCTCTGGATTACTTGAGCCTCCGCCTAAAAATCATTCGAGCCCCACGAATTGGGTGTCATAAAATTGCCGTGGAACTTACAAAAATTTGTGCCTCGGTTTGGACTGTTTTATGAAAATTTCAAAAATTTAAAAAAATTCCTTACCCTTATTTTATTAAGACGCCAAATTTCTTCCGCTTCCCTGGCTATCTCAGCTGGGCCTCTTCTCGAATACCTAAATTTACAGACATGCTTCTTTCACCCTCGCACACCATTCAATAAAATCGCCAAATAATACAACAACCATACAACCTTTTATTTACACCTATTAACAGATAAATTATATTTACACATGTGTTAAAACAGTTTGATACAATAATTATAAAACTCAAATTATGGTATGTTTTAAAGTCCTTGATTTTTATAATGATTTTTAAACAAGTTCAATTAAATATGAGTAGATGGGCCCCACATGTTACCCTAAATTGACTTCACACTGGAGTATTGCGAGCTCATAATAACCCAGCTTTGTTTGTATATGCCTTTTAAACCTTGCATAAATTAAAACAAATTTTAATATATTCAAAATACACCCTTTTTTAATACTCAAATTTAGTAAATTGTCCTGTACATGTATCTTTCAAAACAAGTTTCTCAAACCATAAATATGCCACAAAAAGTCAACCACACAACACAAAATTCCACAAATGTTTATACAACAACAGAAATTTCATATAAATTACCTGAAGAATTCTTCAGTCTTCATTTCCGTCGGAGATGGTTACCATAAAACCCCTCGGTGTTGTTTCCATTTACTATGCTGCGTGTCGAATCCACAGGCCTCTACCATCTGATATTTCTGTAAGATATTCGCTTTGTCTCACAGTACCATTCCATACTCATATATCATGCACACAAAATTGATTACCAGCTCTGCTTACCCCCATATATCATGCTTCCATTTAATAAATTTTTGTGATAGTAGCCGGACCTTTTGTTTAATTGCGCACTAACTTGTGCATCACGTTAAGAATTGGAGGTCTGCTACTACAGTTTTATACTTTTAAACACGATATCAAATGTAACTTTATTACACACACAAACTACTCACCAAAAGCTTTATTGTTATGGTGGTCTGAATCGGTATTCAGCACTTTATTGAAGTAAAGGAAAAGAGAACTTTAATATTTTTGCTCCGGTATTTATATCATTTTTCCAACCCCCTATCGGACGCATCTCATTTGAAAAGCTTATTTTCTAAAACAGTTTCTAAAAATTTTGAGCATAACCGTCGCTTAATTCCGAAAATTTCTCTTGCCGTACTTGTTGCTTACAGAGAATTCCTCTTCTACCTTGGCGTGTGCATTCGTTTTGATAACTGTTGGCTTTCAACCAATGACAAAATTCTCTGCCGTCACAAACTCCACCTAAGCTCTATTCATCTTTGTTCTATACATGTTTGCTGTCTCCTTCAAAACCCCACTTGAGTTACAGAAAATCGATATTGTTGACATCCTATCTCAACTCCACGTGTATATTGTACGTGCTTTTCAATTCCTTGCTTGGTATATTTATCTCTATCTGTTGTATATTACCGATTGTTCATTTCACTCGTTCCTTAAGATGTTTGTTACCCTAGCCGTTTATCCAAACTGACGGTTGAAAACAATTTCTATGAAATCCTATCTTAACATACGCTCGAATTCTTTGAACGTAACCTTTAACAAGCAGGTGTTTCTGTTAATTATCGACCGTTTGTACATAACAATTCCTTGACTTTCTGCTTCTTAGTATCTGTATAAATGTACGTTGGCTTTTAAAACGAATACATTTGCCTTGAAATTATTGATTTTCTTACGCAAGCACGCTCCCTTATGCTTATATGTGTTTGATTAAAATAAATTATGGTGAATTATGTGTATCCTTGAACTTCTATTTGTTTTGAAGCTTTCTTCCTTCATGTGATCCTAATGTTCCAATTATTAAATATAAAAATACGTTAATACTCGTTTAATTTTGCGCGTAAATAATTTGCTCTTTTCTATATTCATGGTTGCTGAAATTTTATTGTTTTACACTGATTTACCCCTTTGAATCCACAACAATATATATATATATATATATATATATATATATATATATATTACCTCAATTTTAGTTTTCTGTTAGACTTGATAATGACTTAATAATCGAAAGCGCTTGTCGTATTTTAATTAAATTGACATTGTAATAACTTTATTATTGTAAAGATAAAAGTACTAAGATATTCTTCTTTTATTTATTTATTTATTATTATTATGGATCTTCACCAAGTCAGCGCTGATTACATTAATATATTGGTTAGAACGGAAAGCTATGTTTTCTGTATAACGTTTGTCCTATCTACAACAAGCAATTCGTCAGCTGTGCTTTAAGATAAGGAATTCCATTTTAACTCGTCTGATACTTGAACACAACTGACTTATGTTATGCCTTGCCTGGTTTATTTGATGATAAGAAAGTACGTTAAAGCGGGTTCTTAGAGATCGTTAGAAATATGGCTCATAATATTAGAGCATTATATACTACATAATATCAAACCCTACTATACTATACAATACTATACAATACTATTATAGTATGTGATCAGACCAGAATTGTTGTTAGTAATTTTAATATATAACAACGTAATTAAGTATTAATAGTTTTTTTGTGATAATACAATTAGCAGCTACGTTTGAGGTAACAACAAATTTATCGTTGTCACATGATGTACATAAGTGTGTATTGTTGATCCCACTCTGCTATCAAGTTAGCAAACGTTTATACTAAACCTTATTTACTTTTTTTCGTATTCTTATTATTTTCTCCATACCTTTCCTAACTTTGACTATTCCTTCTTTTAACATTATAACCTTATTAATGTAAGTTCCTTAATTTATAGAATATCTGACAATTGATATTTTCTTAGATTCAAATTCTATGTTCGACCATATATCTGCAATGGACACTTTTTTTTGTTTTTCTCACTTCATGGTCATATATTGTTTTATTATTTTATTCTTATTCATTTCTTCAACCAACAGCTGGGAAGATATCAACTAACTAGATAGCAGCTGTTTGTATTTAAAATAATAATTCTTACTATTAGACAGGCCAGGATCAAGGATTTCTGCATTGATTGGAATGGTTTAAAGAAAATTAAGTATAATGGCATGCTATGAGTGTGGCTATAAAGAGATTGATGTTAAATGTACTAGTGAGAAATGCTTTGCTTGTGATGGTTGTCAAAGGTTAATATGTGAGAAATGTTCAAGTAAAAAATTTACATCCTCTGAATTAAGAGTACTGCAACAGAAAAAGGAACGAGCTTTAAAATTTTTTTGAAATAAATGTTTAAACTTTTTGGGTGCTGATAAAAGCGAGAATAGTATAATTGAGATGGCAATAAATAAAGCAATAAAGCAGTGTGAAAAACAAATTTTATCTCCAAGAATGAAAGTTTTGCAGTCTGAATTAAAAGAAGTGTTAGCGTTAAAAACGGCAGTACATGAATTAGTAGAAGATGTAAAGGCTATGAAAGCTAGTACTTCTTCAAAACAGTATTCTGATGTACTTAAAAATACACCAGTATTGATAGTCGAATCCAAAGCAGGCGATAAAAATGTTGATATAGTTCGCAAAGAAGTAAAAAAAGCTATTGACCCAGTATCATTGGATGTGCATGTTACAATGGGACACTACAAAAAAATGTATTTTGATTAGATGTGATGATCATAAATTGTTGGAAATAGTAAAAAATGATATTGAACAGAAAATGGGTGATAATTATTGTGTGAAGGTACCGACTAAGAGAAATCCAAAAATTAAGGTCCTAGGTGTTTTGGCTGAAGATGATAGTAAAGACCTTGTTCAGAGAATTATTCACCATAATAGATTGAATGATGTCGAACCAATATTTGAGATGGAATTAGTACATAAAACCAAGCAAGTTAAAGGTAGATTTAACCTAATAATATCAGTTGATCCAAATACTTTCAAGTACATAATGAAAGAAGAGGTTTTAAGAATAGGATGGTCTAGATGTAAAGTTGCCGAGTTGGTTACAGTAATTAGGTGTTTTAATTGCTTTAGATATGGTCATATGGCACAGCATTGTAGATATAAAATAGTATGTCCAAAATGTACAGGTGAACATAAGCAGTCTATGTGTAGTAGTACAATAGCTCAATGTATTACTGCATGGAGGCCAAACAAAGATATGGAGTTGATATTGACATTAATCATACAGTGTGGTTGTTAGATTGTGCGTGTTTTAAGAGAAGAAGAAATGTCGAGGTTAAAAAAGTAAATTATATATAGCAACTAGAGACTGAACAGAAGAAATTATCAATTGAAAACCAAGGTTTAATTTTGCACTTGAATATCCAGGGTTTAACAACAAACTTTTTGGAGATATCCCAGGCTATTCAGGATATTGCACCTATTGCTATATGTTTACCTGAAACACATATTACAGAATGCATTGAATTACATGAGATATCAATTCCTGGATATGAAATAGTTTGTTGTACTTCTAATAGCAGGTATACAGGAGGGGTTATCATTTATGTGAGCAAATTTTATAGTTTTAAAGTAAAGGATAGTGTTAATATTGACTATGACTTTTGGTTTACTTCCATTCAGATGCAAATACATGGTAAAAATCTTGTACTTGGGTGTGTGTATAAATCTCCGAGTAGTTCATGTGGAAATTTTTTGGACTATTTTGAGTCATTATTGAATTCTGATAACTACTCGGTGAATGAAGTGATTATATTAGGGGACTTTAATATTAACTATAATAATAATCAGGATAGTGATACTAGAAAGTTAAAAAATATCATAAATACGGCTGGTTACACACAGATAATTTCTCAACCTACCAGAATAGTAAAACAGTCACAAACTTTAATTGATTTAATTGTAACAAATTGCTTTGAAATAAAACCAGTTACTAATCATAAATGGCCTAAAATTACTGATCATGATATCATTGGAACACTTATTGCTAGTACTACAAGAAACTTAAATAAGACAAAAACATACTCTGTAAGAGATTGGTCAGATGTTAATATGAATAAGATTAAACAAAAATTGGTGACTAAAGATTGGCTGTATGAATCCGTTGATATAAATATTATTTATCACAATTTCAATAACAACATTACTAGTATGATTGATCAAGTAAGCGCCACAGCATGAGAAAATATTCTTAAATAAGAAAAATGAGTGGTTTGACTGTGAAATAAGAAAGGCACAAAAAGCAAGAGATATTTCCTATAAAAGATTCACTTGGAATGGCACAAATGACAATTGGGATAGGTATAAAATACAGCGAAATATAGTGGTAAATTTAATAAGAAGAAAGAAACGATCGTTTTTAGAATGGAACATTGATTTATGTAAACATGATAGTAAGAAAATGTGTAGAACATTAATAACAATAATATCTGGCACAAAGAAGGAACTAAACTATGATATTTACTTTGGTAAGCAGGAAGGGACTTTTGTCAGTATCTGGTTATAACATACAGGATCTAATAACAGTATTTAATAATCAGCTAGAAAAGTTTTACAAATGGTTATGTATAAATAAATTGAAACTGAATGTGAATAAGACAAAAGACATGCTCATTGGTTCCACAAAAAATACAATGATTTTGTAGAAAGTGGCCTTCATATTTCTATAAATGGTAGTAATATCGAGATTGTAAAGTCAATCAAATACTTGGGGATTTATATTGACTCAGAACTTAAGTTTACTGGGCATGTTGATGAATTATGTAAGAAGATGGGCAAGAAAATTGGCTTTTTAAGTAGACTCTCAACCCATTTAACACTATGGGCTAGGTGTGTTGTCTATAATGTAATAATTTTGCCACATTTCAACAACTGCCAGACTGTGCTCTTTATGTGCAAAAGAAAGGACGTACAAAGACTGCACATTCTGATGAACAAGGGAATGCGTGTAATACTAAAATGTAACATTACGACTCCAATTAACAGGTATGTTATGGCAACTGAACTGGTTGCCTCTAGAAGCACAAGTTGAACATGCTGTTATGGACCTAGTCCACAGGATTAAATACAATCAGGCACCGGAATATCTTTTGCAATATATACATTATAGATCAGCATATGTCAACTATAATATCAGAACCAAAGATTATATTAATGTGAGTAGAGTGAACAGAAGTTTGACGATGAAAACAATTATATATAAGGGATTTTGTTTATTTAACAATCTTCCATTTCATATTAAAAATATTCAAGACATGAAACTGTTTTGTAAGAAAGTTAGGACTCATATAAAAGGAAAATATGAAATTATGTAATGGTAGTGGTGTATCTGCAAGACGATTGTATTTAGTTAAGGATCTGACTTATTTACAGAAGTGAACACTTTACATTTTCTTTTCTTTAGTTCTTAAATTAAATTCTTTCCAAGAAAACATAAATACGAACCAACGTAAATACTTACTTCATTCCAAGGTTGGCAAGAAAAACACTTTATTTTTATAAAAACCAAGACAGTGGCCAAAGCTGGTGTAAATTACCAAACCTTGTTGTAACCACACTTAAAATTTTATAACTTCTCTTATCAGAATATATATAAATTAGATTATTGAATTAAATTACTACTGTTGACTACTTTTTAAATGATATGGTTAATAACATAATCTTTTTTGCATTTTGCAGATTCTTGCAGGTTGTATCCTGCTGTTGAGATTATGTATTTTACTTATTTTATTTTTATTATTTGGCTGAAGATTAGTAAGCCAGATGAGCAGTAGAGTGGAAAATGTTTATTAATAATTTTGTAAATATTTCATTAGTTTACTATAAAATTGGTTCATTTTAGTTTTATATGGGGAATGGGAATACATAAAACATAGAGTATCTAAGTGCAGGTTCTGGTACACCTTAAATTGAGGGTTTTTGTAGTTTTTTTTTTATTTTTGTTCTACCCATTCAATTGAACCTAAATTTAAAATAGAATTAGTAAGCAAAGTAGGGTTTCATGATGGCATGCATTTTGTTTATTTTGTGATTTTTAATTTTTGGTGGATTTTTAAAAAGTTTAAAATAATTTGTTACACATAAGTTTAGTCCCCCAGAATATCTAGCTGGTAATTCACAGAAAATTCGCTGAAGTACTCTGCCTAAAATACCAAAAATCTCATCTATACCAATAAAGTTGGTTGCAGATTAACTCAGTGGGATGGGTGGTATAAGTGTCAGAAGAGGGTTCCAGAATGCTTTTGGGTATGAAATATGTATGGTCTTGATTGGAAGATACCTTGGACGCCACCTAATCTCGCAGGGTTGCTATGGAAAAGCCTTAGAAAGAATAACAAGAGGATAACAAAATCTTAGATCTGGAGAGTTATTCTGGCTCAAAAATATACCTGAAAATTCATTAAAGACAATATTACTTTAAATTCAAAAGAAAGATAAATCCTAAAAATACGTAGACCTATTTAAACTGCTAACTACAAAGAAGGTTCCTAAAAGCAAATGTTAAATGACCTAGAATACTCAATCATGCTTCTAGGTAGTTACAAAACAATTTATTACAGCAAAACTATAATTATACCATTACAATAATGGAAATAAACCAAATATAAACATGTCTTTATGCTATTATTCACGACTTGTTTCTAACTATATTGCACACTTGCGTTGTCATGACAAATATATAATAGTCTTAAGCAAGTATTAAAAATCAAATATATCGCAAATCTACTTAACTGCAAGCTTATCCTAAACACACAGACGTACTATAGATACGTTTCGTCAGTTCATGCATTAAATTTTGATGGTTTATATACAAACCTTTTTTCTAGTATGGTCCCAGAAGTTTTTCTTTTTATTAGTGCCTGACAGGTGAGTGACTATTGTTCTATTTGGATACCATAAGATGCTGCTATCAACTTTGTTTTCCACAACATGGTTATTTCCAACACAAACTAGTCGATTTGGGATTAATATGCCCGTAAAGTTGAAACTGGCCTACTTGGCAGGGAATTATCTGAACGTAATTAGACTACTCAGCATTGTTTGATGACCTCTAGTCAAATGCAATTGGTCTACCAATGCGGCATGTTGATGGCTTGGATGTTATGCGCAAAGTGTTCTATGAAAAATGGATCTACCCTTCCTAAATCATTTGAGACATCCTCGGCAATCTTTGGATGGATGACTTAAGCATATAAAGTGAACATACCGCGTGCCATTTTCTTTTACCTAACCTATATATCTATTTAAATTTATGTATTGTAGACCTAGAATCAGAAACAGGGACTTCTAATTTATTTGAGTCAGCATAAAACTGTATATGACCTGTCTTTGTGCTCAGACAATGAGATCATCTGGCGCCGGCATAGTTCCTTAATAATCAAAACAACTTGTTCACGAGTGTATTAAGACATCATCTCTAGCCTTTAAAACTGACATATGAATTTGATAACCTTTGAATATGGATCATGTATGATACAAAATAATTTTACCTTAGATCAAAATTATAGTAACCTAAAAGTTATATTTCTTAAAGAGAATAACTTAATCCTATTGGTGGAATTTACTGATACAGAAACTATTAAAATGAAATGTGATTATACGTATTTTTAAGGAACATCACAAATTATGGTAGGATGTTGTAAACATTCACAACCACTAAACATTTTTTACGTTTTCTAGTTAACATCAGCAATTGCCTAATTATTTCAGGAAAAGGAAAGTACCCATTAATTATTTTATTATGAATAATCAGGACCAGTTTGACTATGAGTACAGGAGTAGCACCAGTACTAATAGTAAGTCCAACCATGGCGGAAGAAGTCATAGAGGCAGTTGCCATAAAGACCCAATTTGAGCTTATTATAAAGAGAAAACAGACAGCACTGGTAAAATAGTTAGCCAAATTTGCAAAAAATGCAATAAGCAAGTTAGCTCCAAACCACTGCGGTAATGAACACCTAAAAATAAGTATAAGGACACTTTCAGTAATAATTTGGATATTGATTTAGATTCAGACACACATATTGATTAAGATAATGAGCATGAGGCACAAAGTGAAAGCTCATTAGCTAACACTAGCATTGACAAAGTACTCGCTCAAGCAAAAGTAAACAGTTTCTTATTTAAAATCATAAGTCAAGATTAAATTAAATCGGCAGTCCTATTGCCAAGTACTTCTATGCATATTATGTACCATTTGTGTATGTGGCAAAATATTACTTTAAATTGCTGATAGGATATGTTGATATGCGATATGTTGGGCCTAGTAGTAAAGAATTAGTTTCTCACTAACTTGGTGCAATAAATGAGGAAGCAACTATAGCAACAGAGAAATTGCAAACTGCATGTTATACGGAAATAAGTCTTACTTTATTAGCAACTGTTGAAACCGATTTTAATCGCAGAACATAATAGTACTGTTTGGAATTGACCGTAGAGGCAATCACGGAATATGAACTAAAATACGGATATCAAATTAAACATTTTGTAAGTAAAATGAGAGTAAAATGAGAAACTTGCAACAGGAACTAAAAACAGAAAGTTTAGTGAAAATCAAGATTTAGAAGATGATGATGGAATCATTGGTGAAGGTAGCACGTGTTTTTATTTCATGTGGTTTTGCAACCCATTTTCTAAATATTATGGGACACAATATATGCAAAACAAAAAATGTTTCTATGATTCTTAAGCCAATAACCCAAATATCTAAATTATTATAAACTACCAGTTGCAATGGGTCTTTAAAAAAATATGATGGTTTATTACAAATTCCAGGGGATATTAGATGGAATATGCAAATTGTGTTTGCTTAGAAATATTTCTCAAAAACAGAATTTTACAACAAAATATCTCTTGACAATGAAATAGGCAAGCAAATTTTAAAAATAATATCTAGTATTGCAATTTATAAAGAAGTTAAGTGCTTACAGCAAAAATTAAAGCCTATTGCAATTGCACTTGATAAATGGCAAGCTGATAATGCTTCTGTTGGAAGAGTGGCTAAATTTTCTATCGAATAAGGATTTGGAACTGTATGCAAAGTTCTTAAGTAATCGATTTAATGATTAGATTACTCCTCATATTCTACCACATATATTGCACCCAATTTATATGGGAACAAGATTAACTTCACAAAAGGAGAATGCAAGAATGTAACTAAACACTGATATAAGTGCCTAGTTTTCACATCCAGTTGTAAAATTTAGCCTAACAGATGAGCCCATTTTCCAAATATTTTTTTCTGTTAGTATAAAAGAAATATTATCTCCTATCAAATTTTGGAAAGCATTGCATCATGAAAGTATAAATCCAAATTTTTGTAAAATTTGTAACATGTCTTTTTAGATGTTGCTTTATCTACATCAATCGAGTAATTGTAACCATAATTGGTTAATGTATATAAGATGCTTAATTCCATACCCGATGATTTGTCAACATGAATATAATTATTAGGATTTACTATATTTTTGACTTGTTCATAATTTAAAAAGTATGAACTATTTCATTTCCACTTAATTTAAACTAAACGTTACAGTAGCATTTTCTTTTATTGCAAATTATTATTATTACAACTATTGTATTATAACTATTTTGAATCGAATTTTATTTGCTGTCTGGAATAACAGTAGTTAAGTAGCTATTAAATTATTATATACTATTATACTTTTTATTATTGAATTTGAAATAAATAATTAGTTAATTTGGGTATAATATTTTCTTTCACTGGTCAAAACTTGATTTTTCCCATAACTATTAAAACCCATTTAAACCAACTGTAAAACCAGTGTAGTCTAAACCTGCCAATCCTGTTTTATACTCAGTTTGTGTGAAATTATCTATTGTTCTCTAGGAATTGAGTTTATGAGGTTTAGAAAATACACTTTTATTATATAAAGTAAATAAGTACATATGGTATTTCAAATTTTGCAATTTGCTTCTGAATATGCATGTGCCTATAAAATAGATTAAACATTTTTTTATAACCTTACTGGATGATACATTATGTAAATTTAAACCATAAAAGCACACACTAACGAATAAGTAACACTTTTTTAACAATTTCGATAATATTCCCAAACTAAATCTTCACAGCCAAGTATAAGTGGTGGGTCGACAAAGTCAATTTTGGAAGTGACTGCAGCCTCTATACTGAAAAATATATATATTAGTAAATTTTTGAAATATTTGTATGCAATACTCCAATTATCTATAACAATGCCATATTTCATTAATCACTTATCAAAATCCATCTTGATGATCACAATCTAATATTAAAAAATTATAACTTGTGGGTAAATATTTCTGGTTTTCTACTTTTTAAAGTATCTAATTTAATTTGAATCATTAAAAAAATTAGTGAATCTCTAGATATCTCATTGCTTTAATATGTGCAAATATACAAAAATATATAAACTAGTTCTCCCCAGTGATAACTTAAAGTGTAAGTTGTTAAAAAGTTGAGGATTGCATGTATATGTGGGTATTTAGGGAGGAATTGTACATATGTTAACATGTTATTATTGTTTCATCATCATTAAGTCTTTAGTCTTGGAACTGGTTAGACGCATATCTCCATTGTTTCCTATTCTGAGCTGACTTACACAATTCCCTGAAATTCCTAGAGTCTGCATCTTTCACTATCTGCGTGCAATAGTCTGATCTAGGTCTACATCTACATCACTTTTTTCTTATATCTGCTTGTAATATAGCCCGCACTATTCACTAAAAATGCAGTAGAACATATCCTGCCCTTCTATTTCTCAGTTTTTTTTCCACAGATATCTTTATTCCCCTACTATTTCTATAACCTCTTTGTTATTAACTGTATGTGTCCATACTATCATCACCATACATCTGAAGTATAACATTCCAAAAGGCTCCTTTATTTTCTTAGGCGTACAGTGCTGTGCTTCACACTTATGTTTCCAACAATTTTTTCCTTGTTTCTATGTTTGTTGTTTTCGAACATAGCTGCTGCTTTTTCTTGTTAGATACATTTTGGTTCCCTCTCTATTGTTTTGTAAATATATACCCTATTTCACCGATATTCAGTGGTATGTGAAGAGGGTTAAGTAGCCTGTGACTACCAAGATCCCCTAACACTTGATAATTTGCCGAATTAATAGTTTTCTTATAAATCCTTTCACACAGTCATGATTACTTGAAAATATTGCTAAACTAACACTTGCAGTTGTTTATAATAATCATCAGGTTTAAGTGTAATTATTTTTTCATCATTAGGTTTTCTGTCTTAGAACTGGTTGGACGCGTACCTCCACTGATTTTTATTCTGAGCTAGCCTACACAGGTCCCTGAAATTCCCACTGCCACTTTTAGATCAAGAACATTTTTTATGATCACACAAAATGTTTTACATTTTTCAAGGCATGAAGTTAAAATTATACCATGTCCTTCTATTTGTTAAAAGCCTGCTCAATAATTAATAATAATAGCTAATATTTGCCATGACTGAAGCTCATAAAATAGATCGATTATGTGATATAAACAATTATATGAATTGAAAAAAAAGTCTAAAAATGGTTGCAAATGTAACTAAGGCATGAAGTAAATACACATCAGTGAATAAATAAATTGAATCTTGAAAATACTTTTAAGGGCGACTTAAATAATTTCGAACATAGAAAATTATTAAAAACAAGTAGCATGACTGAGATGTACTACCAACTTAGCTTTATTTTTTATTTATTTTCATTGTTCAAAATTGAATACAAATAGATACTGCATAATTAATGAGAATTGAAATGTTTATTTTTCCACTTTTAAATATCTCGATCTCTTAAATATTATAGTACCACTATTTTCGTATTTGTTACGTTTGTTTTCCTAATTTAAATTATTTCAGTTTCTATTTTAAATTATTTCAGTCTCTTCTTTAAATAAGTAAATATTACATTACCACTATTTTTAATTATTCTAAACCTATAGAGTGTTGGAGTTAGACAACCTACTTTACTCAGCTTTTATGGATTCCACAAATTTCTGGTTTTGCTTATCGAAACATGTGCTTTATATTCAAATTGAAAAGGTGCTTGTCGAAATAATATAGAAATCGCTCTTCGAACTGTATTACTTTTGCTTTGTCCTCATAAGCACATCTTTTTTGCAAAATTTTCTATAGTTAAGCAATCAAGTACACAAATATTTTTTACTAGTGGCCTCGTCCATGTATTTGGTAGCCCTTGGGTGATGATTTACTAACCTTTTATCTGTTTTAGCTTGTTTGGGATTAGGTATCATGTTCTTATGCACAATTTCTGGGAATTCTATATTATACTGTGGATTTCTGACGAATGATGAGTACTGCCAAAACGTGTGGCTTATGGTGAATTAAGAGGGTGCAGATAAGTGTTTAAAAATTTCACGTTTTACTAACATATGGTGGATCTCCAGAATTGTTATGATTTCCACATGTACTATTTTTATTGATTTATTAATGCCAACTATTTAGTAATAGAAATACTTATTGTAAGAGTGCATATAGTGGGACAAATACTATTTTCTGGTCAGCAACAGTCAAGAGGCAGTTATCGTGATCTCCATTGAAGCAAATATTGTATACTTGTTGTATTATACACATATGATTTTGGTAACTTGCGGATAGTTTTATAAGAATTATCATAGTTTTTTGTTAGTAGTTACTTTAAAATTTTTGGTACATCTATCAGATATAGCATCTTGCTTATAAAATATTTCACTCTTTCTTAAATAATGTCTAATGCTGGGATTTTACTAGCACAGTTATTTTAATAGTGTTTAAGGTAATTCTAGTGTTGGTTGTACCTGTAGTGCACTACTCGTGCTTTATAGTAGATTACCCACATTTGTATTTTAAACTGCACACCTATTATAAGCCACTATTGTACAACTGCTACTTGTACATGCTTTAATAGTGGAAAACTTGATCAGAATTTCTTAAACAATGGAATCAAATCATAATTTTCTTATTGTCAGGACGAATTAATTGTTTTCTTCGGTTTTCTTTGGTTCTCTACTTCCAATCTGCAATTGTTGCTAGATTTGGCATTCTAGTGTTATGCCACAGTGGTTCAGTATGATAGAATGTTACTTATTTTTAGCTATAAGTATTCTGTAATCAGTATTTAGTCTAAGCATTTAGTAGTTACAAGGATTTTTGTATTGTTTTTGTGGACAAGTGGATAAAGAGTGCACAGAATGTTTTTGAGTTTCAATTCTCGGGAGCTCAAATGCTTATAAACAAAAGACAAGCAAATTTTAAAAGTCAGCCCTTTTTCAGCTGAAATAAAAACCAAGTTTTAAAAAACTCAATTTTCAGGTATATTAATAAGCATGTTGTTAAAAATATACATACAATATTGCAAAAATTGTATTTATACCTCCTATAAATAAATCTTGTCTCTCATGCCTTGACTAGAATATTTCTTTAAAATTAGATATAGCTTTTGTATTATACACAAATTCTCTCATATGATTAATATAAAGAGATGTGTAAGTCAATTTTCTCATGCAAAGATAATAAAAATACATAATGTGTTGCATCAAAATCTAAGCATTTGACCTTTGAGTTTATTGACAATTATACAACAAAGTTTATAATATAATGATAAATTGAAGAATTCTTATTTATTACAGTATTTAGTAAACATATTATTAGATACGGTAGTCATTGACTCTTGTTTGTTATGTTTACTTTCACATCTCACATGTGTGTATAACATCTTGCATGTCCAATCCTGATAATGAAATGTTCAGTTTACTAATTTAACAATAATTTTATGTACTTCTAAATTTTAAGCTTAGGATCTGGTATTTAAAATAAACTAAATTTGTATCCATTATAATTTAATATTTAATATATAAAGACCCAAAATAAAAATAATTAGAGTTATGCATTTTCTAACACTGACACTGGTGTGTTTAAAATATTTAATTAGATTATATTTAAGCATTAGTTATTTCTTCTTTATAATGTTGCAACACATGTGATAAGTAAGTAAGCCATTTTTGTCACAGTATAATATTGTAGGCAAGGCAAAACAGTTTGAATATAGACCTAAACAATCATAGATAAGTTTGAATTATTTTTGTAGGCTGCACGACTTCATTGTGACTAATGGAAAGAACAAAATTTTCTAACAATGATTAACATTAAAGTACTCATGCTTTTGTGGCGTGTATTATAACTAGATTTCTATGTTAATCTGTCACGGTCTACTAAAACGTTGTTCTCATCCAAACATTTTGTTTTCAACTGTTTAATATAATACCGGTACTCAAAAATGGTCTCCCAGTCATTATTGTGAATTCGGTGTGTAGGATGCTTTAACGTAATGCAGTTTAAATTGATAGTCTTTTATTTTATTTCTTTGTTATGTTGATTGCAGAACAAGGAATAAAAATAGTATTTACAGCAACATAGAAGTTGAAGTTGCTGTGATATTGTTGAGTACTAAATAGTATTTTTATAAAATATTTGTTTATCTGTGAAGAAAGGTTGTGGTCGAGAAGAAAGTTAAAATGGAACATTGAACTTTAGCCCAGAAATCTCTAGTTTTAAGTGAAAAAGTTTCTGGGTTGAGGAACTATTGGTCTTTCGGAACTTTCTTTTTGTACAGATATTGATTTGCAATTTTAGAGCATAGAACCTGTAGTTATGTGTATTTTGTTGATTGCTTAATAAGAAAGTAATTCTGGTTATAAAAAAGCTAGGTTATATTTATTACCTGTATTGGCAATTTTGGAGCCTATAGCTTCAGTTACCAGACCAGTAGGTAGGGAAAGTAGTAAATTCATAACTATTACTTTAGCTTAAACAATGTAGTTATTTGTGTTTTATTCAAATTTATCGAAGTTCATGATTTTAGGGTATTAAAGTAAAAGTCAGAAATTTATTGTTGCACCTATTAATTTTGCAAATAAAATTAATTGTAGAACAATTTAATAATACAAATTAATAAACCAACATGTCCGATAATCATATATTTTACACAAATAAATTCACAAATTTCATAAGCGATTTGAACGGAAATAATAGGTAATTTATGAATAAGATTTATTTTAAATATGTAAAATTTACAAAAATAAGTGGTCAATATGATCTCCATTTTGCTCAAGGCAATACTTTATTCGATCCCCAAAAGATCTAACATTCTGTAGCATGTTTGGTGCAATTGAAGCAAATGCATTTATAATTAGCAACTTCATATCATCATCAGTTATGGAAGAACCATTATAAACAATATTCTTGATGTATCTCTATTTAAAGAAGTTCATAGGGGCTATATCTGGGAATCTAGGAGTTCACTCAGAAAAATCAACCCTTCAATTATCCAATTATCTTGAAAATTTCTATTCAGATAATTCCTCTCTACCTGTGTAATGAGCAGGTGCACCGTCTACTTGAAGTAACATGCTTTGTTGGATATTAGTGGACCATGATGCAAAAATAGTCAAAAATCATGTTTTAAAAATCTTAAAAACTTTTGTCCATTTTTAAATGTCCGTCAAAGAAATAAGGTCCAATAATAAAACTACCAATAAATCCCCTTCAAACATACACTCTAGTGATTTTGATGGTAAATCATATGAAGGCGGCTCCGTGGCATAGTTGGTATGTGTATGACTACTACGCCCAAGGTCTCTGGTTCGAATCCCGACACTGTCCGCTTAAAAAATGGTAGGCGAGCATTTTTCATAAAAATACACCCTCGTTCGAATGATAGGTAAAATGGAGGTCCCATTTGTGAGTGTTGTCACGCACGTTAAAGATCCCTACCTTGCCTGGAACAGCAAGGGTTCGGCAAAATTCCAAATTTTCCAGGTAAAAAGCTCGCTTCCTGGCCAATGTTAGTACCTTCGGGTGGAGCATTGGAAATTCACAAGTAAGGTAAATATATGAAACAAATGTTTATTTTCAGTGTCATAATTATGAAAATTATGTCTGTTTACTAAAGCGGTATTATGAAATGATGCTTTGTTAGAAAATAGAACATTTTTAAAAACTCAATATCTTCGTGTATGTTTTTATTAATATCTTCACTTCCTGTTAGTATGTGTCAATTAACTGCATCAACAGTTTTTAAAAACAACTTTGGGAATAATAAACTGCCTTTGAAAGGAGCAAGATAAATAAAATTTATCCATTTCAGATGATCCACATGTATTTTCGGTTACTGCCCTTAAAGCAAAAAATATTTTGTTTGGTACGACAATAAAAAGCAAGCACCCCTTTTTTGTTTTTAAAAGTGATTTTATTTTTCATTTCAATGATAGAAGTTTGTGTGTACACCCACGTATGTGTGTGTACGGGTGAGTGTGTGTGTATGTGCATGCATGCTTGCATGTGTGTGTGTGTGTCTATATGTGTGTGTGTGCTGGGTTTGGAACGATCTTCGAAATCTTGATAAGTTGGCGAATATGATTTTATACCTGGAGTTCCTGGAATTTACCGAAAATATCTTACGCTACACCGGTGGTTATATTTACAAAGTTTGATAAATACAACACCGGTAGCGCGGTATGATAGACACTATCAACAGTTGGCTGCACCAATTCTTATACGGATTTAGGCACGGTCAACTACCGATGATGTCATCAATACATAAATTTAAGACGTAATTATCGGAAACAATAGATACATTTAAGATAACACATAATACAGTGAACAAAGTAGAAAAAAAGTAAAGGATTACTTACATAAGGAATCCGGTATCCGGCGGGATTGCGTTACAGTTCGCTTCTCTGAAGTCCATCGGGGGCTCCTCCCGGAGGAATTAGAGATGATACGTCAACGCTATCAAATGCATACGGAACGGCTCCGGCTAGCTAGGTAAACATGAGGTCATCCTCAGGCGTGAAGATCGGTAGTCCTCGGTGGCAGCAAATTCTTACCTATGTAGGGTTTGGCGGGAAAGAGGTAGAGGTAGACAAACAAACAATAATTAGGAAGGATTTCTACATAGGTAAACCCTAACGATACGTTACCAGAGACAGAAAACCAGCACTTGACTTCACGACGATACCCGGTAAAAAGCCACGTTATCGCGAGAGAAACGGAGAACTCTCCCACCCCATTGTCTAGTATTGCTCTATCCCTCTAGGGATACACTCACTGCGCAAGCTCACTACTATGACGTACGGAAGTACCGCCTAGTCCATTTAAAAGTTCCCGCGTCTCGCGTATTTGAAAATATGGCGGGAAACTTCCGTACAACAACTTAACCTAAATACAATGTTAAAGTGACCCTTGGCACGTAACAATCGCGACAAAGCCACAAAAGAAAAAACTTAAAAAAAGAAAAAGTCTGTTAGCACAGTACCAGCTTAAAATCTAAATCCTAACTACCCTACATAAACCCTAGCTTAAAACCTACAAAATGTTTATATAAGGCGCCACCTGGTTTTTTCGACCGATAACACGTCTACCGAAGTACCAGGAAACGGAATAGGTAGCTCGATAGTCTTTGACTACACTAATTACCGACAGCACAAATTTGTCGGGGAGCATGAAACACTACTTAAACTAACACGGGTGCGACAAGTCGCCTAAACTATCTAAACCTATCTAACTAAAGCTAACATAAAAGTTGTTATGCGCAAACACACATGAGTGTTGCATCAAAACTATTCTTCTTTTTGGCAAGAAGTGCCCAAATTTAAAATGTTCATAGAGTGAGTCACTCTGCACTCTAGCAAATTTTGTTACTGGTACTTTGGTTTTTTACGATGCACATTTAAAACTTGTCCATGACATAGTTGTGAATCAACAAATTTACCAAAAGTACCACCTACTAAATCCTTATATGCTAACCTGACAAATTACATTTCTAAATTGGGTTAGCTTTTTCACTTAATTTTCAGGAAAAAATAATTCCCACGTCTGGTCATATATACCACACGTTAGGACGATAAAAAGATAAGACAAGATCTCAAATTGATGTTAAAGATAATAGATAAGGTAATGATATTAAGCTTAAATTGTTATCCTCAAAGGTAATGAACAAGATAACGATATTAAGCTTTAGTTGTTATTTGAGATACTCGATAAGATAACACGATATTAAGCTAAAGTGATTATAAGAGATAGTAGGTAAAGTAACACGGAATTTAAATAAATTATTACTAAAGATAACCGGTAAGATAACGCGAAATAACTCGAAGTTATTCCTAACGGTAGTCGGTAAGATAACGAGAAATTAAACCAAAATTATTACTAACGGTAATCGGTAAGATAACGAGACTAACTAAGGTTATTACTAAAGGTAATCAGTAAGATAACGATATTAAAACTAAGGGTATTGTCAAAGATAATAAAGAAGACAAAGATATTGGCCTAGTTATTACCCAAGACAATGATAACAACAAAAGAGTGGCTCCAGTAGAGCCGTTTAAATGGGATTAACCCGTGCCCTCTAAAAAGAGAGACCCGTGAAGCAGGTCCGTTCACACGAACAGCACGGGAGACCGGCAAAGACATTTGGGTGCATTCCTGCACCCGGCGTTGATCGATATCGGTGAAACTATCACCCGATATCCACACGGTATATAAGATATACACATTCACTCACACACTCATACATACCTTCACTGCCAGAGCCCACGCACTGACAGCGGCACCGCATGACCCCACGAAAGATTCGCAGAGACATGGTCCAGGTGTCTGTGGAAACCTCCCGCGCAACCACACGGTGACTAACAGAAATGAAAAGGCAGTAGAAATAGGAAAGGTAAAAAGAAGGAGGTTGGTTTTTTGGAGTGCATAAGAGGCACCTCCAGGTAGAAGAAAGTAGAGGAAGGGCTCGCATTGAGCAAAAGCGACAGAGGGAAAGGTGGATAGCAAAGCGCTACTCAACCAACCAGTGTGGTCAGTAGCTCGGAATGAGGGAACATCATTCTTATGTGGCAGACGGGTGTTCCGGGACAAGAACAGGTCCACCGAAAGAAGAATAAGGCATAGCGGAGATAGCGGGTTAAGAAAAAGTATAGTTTTTGGACAAGCGTCCAAGAGAAGGTAGAGAATTGTCCCTATTAAACACAGCGCAGTCTGAAGGACTACCTGCGATATTGATCCGACAAGATAAAGATATATCATATGTTGACATTCACTAGACTCTCAAGAGAACTAGTGCGATCATTTTCCTAACGAGTACATTGACTACGATAAGAAAATCAGACAAAGGTAGACACGACAACTTAAAAGTATCATTACAGATACAAACACACAAAAACAAACTGTTTTAAGGTAGTATTTCAAAACGGTAGCACCCTAAACACACACAAATGCCCAATTATAAGCAGTTAAATACAGATACACTGTCCCCATATGCCAAAACAACCGAGAATTTAATAAGATAACAATAAGAAACAATAGCACCTCACCACAAAGTTCAACAAAAAACAATGAAAAAAAAATGTTTATAAGTTATGTTGATTTAATAGAAAAAAGAAAGAAATAATGATATAGTATAATGTAGGCGACTGCAATAATTCAGAAGAAAAACACATGGAATAGATAATCCTAATTTTTTGCAACTGCGAATATGAACTATTTCTTTCAATGGCATAGGTCACGAACACTATGTGAGTCCAAGGAAGAAAGCATTCACTCAACATCAGCTAAAACCAATCATAAAAATTCAATGAGTTATTACAACCAAAGTTACGACAATTACCACACAAAATTAAATGACGTAAGAACAATACTAAAAACCAAATAATATGTAGTAGGAAAAGTTCGAGGGTTGATTAAATGAAACGACAGAGTTATATTGGGAGGTGTAGAGAATGAAGTGATATATAAGTAACGATATGGTCAAGGAAAAGTCAACCAGAAGCAAAGGGTTTAAGGTAAATGAGTTAAATGTATAAAACGTAGGTGTATAAGAGAAGGACTAAGTAATTAAAGATACTAATTGATGGTGAAAACAAAAAAATATTAGGTAAATGGTGAGGAGCATGGAACGTGAAAAATTTAATTAGCATTTGGGTCGGCAGAGAATGGCTTAAGGTCTTTAATATGCCACCTGCCTTGGCGTTTTCCTTCAGCATCCTGAAGTTCGTAGATAAGGGGACTAATGACACGAGTGACCTTACAAAGAATGAATTTAGGGGCTAATTTTGAAGAGAATTTCTTAGATGCATCCGATAAGACATAGTTCTTTTTCCAAACTTGTTCGCCCAAGGCGAAGGAAATATTTCGTTTACGTAGATTATAGTGGTCCTTACTCTTTTCGTAAGCTTTTAAAGATAGAAGGTAATGACTGTTGGTCCTTGTCCCAACGTACTTTATCGTCAAATTCAATTACGTTAGTATCGTCAGGCACTAAACCATAGTAACTCCCATCGATTGGGGTATATCTTCCAAAAACAAGAAATGACGGAGTGAATTGGGTTGTTTGTTTAGATGTACGCAAAGCTTGAGCAATTTTAAAGATATGTTCATCCCATGTAGTATGGTCTGAATCAATATAAGACGAAATAGCGGTAATTAAAACTCGATTTACTCTTTCGGTAGGGTTTACTTGGGGGTGATATTTTGCGTTAAACCAAATTTTTTGTACTTTATAACTTTTAACGAAATTCTGAAAATCTTTAGAGATAAATTGTGCACCATTGTCACAAAGAATAATCTATGGGACACCAAAGATAAGAAAGACATTTTGTTCTAGGAATTTAATTATAGCTGCGGATGTAGCTTTACGTAAGGGTTGCACCATAACAAATTTAGAAAACCAATCGGTAACAACCAAAAGATATTGATTACCTCTTTTCGATCGAGGAGAGGTCCTAATAAGTCAAGCGATATTAATTGAAAGGGATAAGATACACGCTTAAAGTTACCCATTAAACCAGGGCGAGCGTCTTGTGAACTCTTATGGGAACCACAAATTTTGCAGCTCTTAATGTAGCGACAAACAGATTGCTTAAGTGTGGGCCAGTAATATAATTCAGATATTTTGGCGAGAGTTTTTGTAACACCAAGGTGTGCAGCTATGGGGTCATCGTGACATAATTTGAGCACCTCACTGCGATTTGCAGTGGGCACGACCAGTTTCCATTCAGGTATATTCGATATTTTATGTGGGACGAAGATGCAAATTTATATAGTCTATTATTAGTTACACGAAAGGTAGGGAATTTGTCGGGGTTATCAGAAACTTTTTTAACCATATTGAGGTACCAGGTATCCAGAATTAAATTTGGAAGGTTAAGAGAGACGACGTCACGAGATAAGGCATCAGGTACGATATTTAGTTTGCCAGGCCTATGCCTAACGTCAAAAGTAAATTGAGATATACGCAAGTTCCATCTTGCCAAACGACCTGCGGGCTGTTTCAAGTTATTAAGCCACGTGAGAGCTGCACAATCAGTGATTACGGTAAAGTGTGTACCTTCGACATATCCTCTAAATTTCTCGATGCCAAAGATAACGCCCAATAATTCTTGTTCGGTAGCAGAGTATTTTTGTTCGGCAGAAGTTAAGGCACGACTCGCATAAGCGATTGGATGTTCTAAACCATTGTTTACCTGGAATAACATTGCGCCTAAACCAGTAAGTGAGGCATCGGTTTGTATAAAAAACTTATCATCGAAATTTGGTGAAATTAAGATAGGTGCTGAAGTGATTAATGTTTTAATTTGTTCGAAAGCCTGTTGGGATTCTAAATTCCACTCGATAGTTTGGGATTTCTTTTTATTTTTAATCAAAGCGGTAATGGGTGCAGATATAGTTGAAAGATTGGGTAGAAAGATGCGATAATAGCTAATCATTCCAATTAAGCGTTTGATTTTGGTAACAGTTTTAGGTGTTTTAAATTTAGTAATAGCATCAACTTTAGCAGGATCTGCTCGTAAGCCTGTCGCATCGATAATAAAACCAAGAAATGTGAGGGACGAACGACAAAATTGAGACTTTTCTCAGTTTATCCTAAAACCTGCTGCGCTTAAACGTTCTGCAACTTCATCTAATGTGGCGATATGTTCATCGAAAGAACTTGAGATAACTAAGATATCTAAAAATACAAAGGCACGTTCCTGGTGTAAGATAGGACCTAACGTTTGATCCATAGTACGTTGTAAAGTTTGTGGAGCGTTACAGAGACCAAATGGCAAAAAATTATATTCGAAAAGACCCCGGCCTGGAACACAAAAAGCAGTTTTTTGACGAGAAGATAAGTCGAGAGGTATCTGATAAAAAGCTTGTCTAATGTCGATAGATGAGATAAATTTTGCGTTTCGAAGCCGACTTAAAATCGAGTCAGTTCTAGGTAGAGGGTAAGCGTCAGAAACAGTCACGGAATTCAACTTCCTGCCGTCAAAACAGACACGCCATTCGTCATTCTTCTTCCGAACTAGTAATACAGGAGAGGTCCACGGTGAATTTGAGGGAGAGATAACACCAGATTCTAACATTTTGTCTATTTCAGCATGTAAATGCTTTTGTAATACAGGCGATAAGGGATATTGACGTTGCTTAAAAGGAAGGGCATCACCTGTAGAGATAACGTGTGTTGCCGTTGTAACACAACCAAGTTCGGAGGTATTAAGTTTGCGAAATTTGTCGATTGTAGCGTTAAGAGTTACATTTTGGGAATCAGTAAGAGATTTTGTTAGATATTCCTGTAGATGCACAGGAGTTCGTTTTAAGAGAGGTTTGCCATGAAAATCCTGGAAATAAAGTGACAGATTAAAAGTTTACAGAAATCAACGCCTAGTAGAAAGGGATACGCTAATGCAGGGACAATCAAAAATAAAACGTCACGTTCAAGAGATTCTACTCGAATTTTTAACTTAAGGAACCGGTTACATGTATTTGATTATCGTCAGCTAAATTTATGGAATTTTTTCGGAATAATTTGAATATTGATATTTTGTTTAGATAATTGATGTAAACCTTCGTTATTTATAAGGGAACATGAAGAACCTGTATCCAATAACGCAACTACATTTAAGGAACCAATTGAGATAGATAAGTGTGGACGGTTATCGAAGGGTTTTTTAACAAGTTGTGAAACGGCAGCAGTCTTTTTATGGTAAAAGGAATTGACGGTTTGTAACCACTTAGACCACTCGGCTGGCGTAGTATAGCATAATTCCTCTAATAAAGGTAAGGCATTTTGTGCATTAACAGTAGCAGTATTATTGTTAGATAAATTTAATGACGGTACAACGTTAGAAGTAGTTTTATGATTTGAATTTATTGACGTCTGGGTTCGTTGAATGATTGGTGATGAGGGCGATTTTGGTTTCTTGAGATATTCACACCCTGATTTGAAATATCTCGACGGGAGTTTCCCGATACGTTAGGATTACAGTTGGTGCAGTTAGATTTGTAGATATTTGAGCGACCACAACCATAACAAAAAATATTTCTAGGGTATGTGCAGACAGTATAGTTATGTCCACTTCGCTTGCAGTTCCAACAGGTAAGTGAGTTATTAGTTACGGTAGGAGGAACGTTAAGTGTAGATACTTTACGGGAAGCTCGAGCTTGGCAAGCTAAATCAGGTTCTAAAAGACCAGATAGTTTCTCGGGTGGTGGCCGATATTTGTTAATTCTTGACTTCACTTCCTGCAGAGAACGACATAGGTCTTTAAAGTGGGCTAATGAAGAGATTTGCTGCAATGCCAAACGTTCTGAGAAGTAGGGGTTTAAATTTCTAAGTAATTGATCGATAATTTCGGGTTCTGAAGGTTTTTTGTCGAGTCTGCTATATAAAGCTTCTAGTGAGGTAATAAAAGAAACAACATTTTCGTCAGGACCTTGGGTTCGGTTACGTATTTCGTTCCAAAGGTCGTTAATATAGCCATAAGGTAGGAAGTCTCGTTTTAAACACGCAACTAACTCCTCCCAGGTAGAAATTTGGTCTCGTATGTTTCTGTACCATATTAACGCTGAGTTTGCGAACAAGTCACCTGCTGAGACAAATAGGTCCTGGTCGGTACACCCGCGAGAGATTTTGAAATCATTAATACGATCAAGAAAGGATGATAAAGAGACCTTCGAATCAAACCCTTCGAAAGTAAGACCCCATTTGTATACAGGTATAGATTTCCCTAATGGTTTAGGTTGGGCAAGCACAAGATTTGAAAAAGGTAACGATATATCTACGTCTGCATTAGGATTAAGTCTTTCAAGAACAATCCCTTCAAGCAATAATACCTCGGACAACAAACTTTGTTTAGCTTGAGTCGCTTGCTCATCGTTATATAAAGATAATAATTCGACACGCTGTTTGACGTGAGTTATTCTCGAAGCCAATCTCCTAACTCAATATCACTAGCACCAGGATCTGTTCTATTTATAATACCCGATATGTCGTCCAAAGACAATCTAATTTCCGATTCGTTAAGGGGCCAATCGCCAACGGGTTTCTTTAAGATAGCAACGCCTTTCGTTTCCTGAGCCAAAATAGCCCTGAGCTGGGATCTCCTATCATTTTGATTACTAGCGGCGATAATATTCCTACACTCCAGCTCGTAAATTAATTCCAGCGATTTTAAATGAGAAACGTTCATCGTGAATAGAATATTCGAGACCCTATATATATAAAATATGCGATTTTGACGCAGATCAGAAGGTAAAAAAACGTTACAGCTATTTTAAGTTAATACGATACGGTATTTAGGGGAGGAACCTTGTTAAGAACGTCACCGGTAAAGAATAATATGCAAATGTTAACACGTTGATCAATCAAAACACCAAAGAAACACATTTAAAACTATATGCGAACAAGGCCAGCATTTAACAAGGGATATCTCCTTGATAAGTTACAAAAAAAACCCTCCAAAGTAGAAAATGCACGCAGGTGATATGTTAAAATATTAGTTAAACAAGTGATTGATTAAAACGCTTTAAAAGACACTAAAAACTTAGTTAATCAAGAGTTCTATATTTAGGCAAACAATTTTGTTATTAAATAGGCATTTTTTAAAATGTAACATACAAGACAGTGCATTTAAGTTTAAAAAAAAACGGGCTTTCAAAGTTAAGGAAAACAAACAAAGATATTTTAATTTCGTATATGTAGATAATTTTGTAATAACGTGTTTTAAAGGCATGTAATCAAGGTAACTAATTATTATAATAAGCGGTATTTACGACGTACAATTGCTTTAAAATATTTATTTATTTATTGTACTTACTTGAAAAAGTGAGGTTAATATACATCCTTGTTAAAATTTGAAGTTTTATATAGACACTACACACATTTTTTCAAATAACTTGCACATATTATAGGCAACTGTAGTTATCTTTATTTTAAAATTTCAATAAGATAAATGAATTAACTTTTTTTTTTGATAAAAAGGTACAAATTATAATAACAAAGTGATCGTTTTCATTACAAACGCTAATCTGTCAATTGCTGAAAATTTTGTGGGGAATCTTTGCAAGGTACCAACTGAAATAAAACTTCACAGATATCTTACTGGACATAGATAATGAAATTTATGCATATTAATTAGATGAAAAAGCTTGTTTAAAATTAATCTATTCATTCCATAGGTACATAGGAATCATACCACCTAACACACGCTGGGCGTCAAATTCTTACGCTACACCGGTGGTTATATTTACAAAGTTTGATAAATACAACACCGGTAGCGCGGTATGATAGACACTATCAACAGTTGGCTGCACCAATTCTTATACGGATTTAGGCACGGTCAACTACCGATGATGTCATCAATACATAAATTTAAGACGTAATTATCGGAAACAATAGATACATTTAAGATAACACATAATACAGTGAACAAAGTAGAAAAAAAGTAAAGGATTACTTACATAAGGAATCCGGTATCCGGCGGGATTGCGTTACAGTTCGCTTCTCTGAAGTCCATCGGGGGCTCCTCCCGGAGGAATTAGAGATGATACGTCAACGCTATCAAATGCATACGGAACGGCTCCGGCTAGCTAGGTAAACATGAGGTCATCCTCAGGCGTGAAGATCGGTAGTCCTCGGTGGCAGCAAATTCTTACCTATGTAGGGTTTGGCGGGAAAGAGGTAGAGGTAGACAAACAAACAATAATTAGGAAGGGATTTCTACATAGGTAAACCCTAACGATACGTTACCAGAGACAGAAAACCAGCACTTGACTTCACGACGATACCCGGTAAAAAGCCACGTTATCGCGAGAGAAACGGAGAACTCTCCCACCCCATTGTCTAGTATTGCTCTATCCCTCTAGGGATACACTCACTGCGCAAGCTCACTACTATGACGTACGGAAGTACCGCCTAGTCCATTTAAAAGTTCCCGCGTCTCGCGTATTTGAAAATATGGCGGGAAACTTCCGTACAACAACTTAACCTAAATACAATGTTAAAGTGACCCTTGGCACATAACAAATATACCAGGAAATCAGGGAATTTGATGCTAAAAGTGAAAATTTCTTGAATTTTTACATGGAGCATTAATTCTGTATTGTAAATGACACATTTATATACACTTGTGCTTAAAAATTTAAACAGTGTCCGACATTGTCACAGTTAATTCTGAAGAAACATCAACTGTGTATAATCAAAAGAAAATAACTTTTCTAATCTGCTAATTTATTTGCAACATACATTTGTGAATAAAGGGAATTTTTAGGTTTATGCATTCTTGTCCAATTTTTGTAATTCTGGTTATACTTTGTCTTTACATATCGTGACATTTTGAGATAATTTGCAAATTTTCAAACAAATTTGCATCTTGTATCTTTTTGAGTTTTTAAGATACAAACTTGGAGGCTAAGATTAGTTTTAACACATACATATCTCTTCTAAACAATACTTGGTTGACTTGATCGGATCATTAGTATCTGAGATATGATTACAATTATGGAGATGTGTTGATTCCAGAAAGTGGAAAATCGTGAGTTCATTCTGTGCATGCTGCTAACGAATGTCATAGTGGTACTGGCCCAAACATTTATCAAATTTCTTCTTTAAAACAAGACCAAGATGGCGGTGCTATGTCCATTTTTAGTTAAGTGATTGAAGTTTGAAAGTACTTCTTCAAAAACTATCGCTCATTTGAGTATGATTTTCTTCTCATATTCAGCATTGATTTTCAAGACGTTTTCACTTGAGAAAGATCATCATGAAACCTAATATGTATTACTTTTGACATTTGTGTCTTTACTTGATTTTATTTCCTACCATTGAGATAATTTAGCAATCTGTTTTCTTCTAAGTTCCACTGTTAATGTTAGTTAATAGAATTGTTTAAAAACATGAAATGTTTTATATTTGTAAATTAGAATATACTTTTATTTTGAAAATTTTGCTATTCAATAATCTAATTTTTATGTTGGTATATAGAGAAAATGGAAACCTTTTATAACTCATTAAAGAAATGACAAGTTGTTATTTAAAAAAATTAAATTATTTTTTATAACTCTGTTATGCTCATGTATAAATAATTTATACTCACAGAGAAATGTTGAATAAACTTTAAAAATCTACCTCTAATTTTATTAAAGCATTAGTTGAAGTTATTTGTGATATGTTTTAAATTTTATAACCTTGCTGTATATTTTGATATATTTTTAAATATGAAGTAGAAACTTTTTATTCTTGTATAATTATAAAAATGATTCTAGAATTTGGATATAAAGTCATTGAAAACCTGGAAACATCTGGGAATTTTATTTTCATATATATACCACTCCGAACACATGTGTGTGTGTGTTTGTGTGTGTGTGTGTGTGCTAATGGGCATGTGTGTGCATGCGTGTGTGCATGCTGTAACATTTCTATTCCACAAATCTAACTTTTATTGATTTGTCAGATTTTATGCAATTCTGTTGTGTTGTATGTGTGGTTATAGTTGCCTGTAATATGGGTATTCTTGTAGATTCTATTAGCGCCTGCTTAATGAGTTGTTATTGTATACATGTTTTGATGGTATTCGTTCTCTTTGATAGCAGCTGTCGAATTGGAAACATCTAACTGCAATAGTGTTCCTTGCATGTGTGATTTATATTACTCTAAAATATAGAGGTTTTAAATTCAGTTAGTGTACTATTTTAATGTCCGGTACGGGATTTAACTCCAGTCAGACGGCTAGATTATCACGATTTCATCCTTCGACCAACTAAGGTAATATCTATTTTAATTGTTGATTTGTTGTAACATTTTATCGATATATTAGGGTTCAAGTATCTTCCCAAATTCAAGCAAATAATTCAAGTATCTTCTAAAATTTAAATAGTTCAAGTATCTTCTAAAACTCAAGTAAATAGTTCAACCTTCTAAAGTTCAAGTAAATACTTCAAGTACGTGTATTGTTTTTGTGCCAAGTTTTAAAGTAGGTGCATGCTGTTTAATTATCCTCTTGGTATTTATGTATGCAAAATTAATCTGGAGTTGGATAGCAATTCGTTTATTTTATTCCTACCGTCATATGCGTCCGTCGCGATTGTGCACACCTGATTTATCGAGGTTTACATTTACCTCTACTGATAACCGTTCATACGTTTACGATCGCCAATTTACTTAAAATCAAGTTTATTAACCTGTACCTCAAATTAGTACGTATAATTATTTGTACGTCGAAAACTGCTATGCAATTTATAAACACATCTTTTGTAATTGAAGATCTTGTATGTAACAGTAATTATTAATTATTTAATCCATTTTTCCAACGGATTTAATATTTTAAGATTTGTAAACGTTACTAGACCAAGCTTTCTCAACCTTTTACTAGCTACGGTAAATTCAAATTTTACAAACACGTGGAATCACTGAATTGGAACTTTATTGATGACGACAATTTAAATGTTCATGAAAAGTTTAATATTTTGTTAACTAGTCTAATGAGTGCAGTTACAATTTGTTTTCCTAAAAAAATTTCTAAAGTTACGACAGGTTCTCACTCTAAAAAAATTAAATGGTTCACTAATGATTTGGCGGTAATGCGGGAAAATTATATATTCTTTCTTGAAATGCACAAGGCACAACCTAGTAATAATCTGAAATCATATTTAAAGAAATTAAGATACAATTATAGATTTGCTTTGAAGGAAGCTAAACGTCAAGCATACGACAATTTTCTACGTAAAGCTGGGAATAATAATAGACTAAAATGGAAATTAATTAATTCACACAGAAAATTATATACAAATGATGTTGATACAAATTTTACCGCTACTGAATTTAATAACTATTTTATTGGATCTGTAAATAAAGTTGTACAAACTTTAAATATTTGTGATAGGGGTGTACCAGTTTTTCCTTCTGTTGTATCTGTTAATGATAAAAATAAATTTCAATTTAAAGAAGTTTCGTATAATTATGTCAGAGATCTAATTACAACTTTAAAGAATACAAACTCCAGAGATCTCTTCGACTTGAATAGTGCACTCATAAAGATTATATCTAATACCATAGTTATACCGTTAACAAAGCTCATAAACTTCTGCATTAAGGATTCCGTATTTCCAGATGTTCTGAAACTAGCAAAGGTTGTCCCAGTTCATAAAAAAGGTACCACCTCATTGATTGAAAACTACAGACCTATTTCATTGTTACCTATTATTTCAAAAATTTTGGAAACTGTGTTAAAAGATCAATTGGTATCTTTTCTTGAGGAACATCAACTTCTAACTACCCACCAATTTGGCTTTCGGAAAAATCTTTCTACTACTCGTGCAATTATTAATCTTGTCGAAAAAATTTCTCAGTCATTTGAAAAAGGTCAATACCTTTTGGCCGATTTCATAGATTTTAGCAAAGCGTTTGATTGTGTTGACCACCATGTACTAATTAATAAGTTGTATGCCCTGAACTGTGATGAAAGTTGTATCATGCTTATTAAATCGTATTTACACGATAGGTCTCAATTAGTGCATTACAAAGATAATTTTTCTTCTCTAGTTAATGTCCCGACAGGTGTACCCCAAGGTTCCATATTGGGACCTCTTCTGTTCCTATGTTTCATCAATGATTTACCAACATTCTTATGCGATTCTAACCTTATTCTTTATGCAGATGATACGACTTTGCATTATCAGGGGGATAATTTATCACAGCTTTTACAAGAAAGTACCAAATCCTTAACCCTAGCTCAGAATTGGTCTACTCACAATAAACTTTGTTTAAACAATAATAAGACTGTTCAACTTATCTTCTCACTGAAATCTGGAGCATCAAATCGTGACCAGATTGCTAATTTTCTGGGGTTACAATTGATGCAGTTTTAAGTTGGGATAAACATTGTCACAGTTTAAGTAATAAACTATGTAAAACACTATATTTCATTAATTCACTAAAAACTCAGTATCTTTAGATGTCCTAAAACTTGCTATTTTTTCATGTTCCATTGTCATATGTCTTACGCGATTGAAGTCTGGGGCCATTGCTCATCCAGTAAACGTATATTTCAATTACAACGCTGTGCAATACGTGCCATATCACATCTAGGTTTTCGTGATGACTGTCGCAATAATTTTGTTGAACTTAACATTTTAACGCTTCCATGTATTTATATTCTGCAATGTTCCGTTTATGTCCGAAAAAATCTACCTAAGTATAGTAAACATATAAACACACACAACTTTAACACACGTGGCAAGTTTGACTTGGTGCCATCCTGTCATAGGCTGTCTCGTAGTAGGTTTGGAACCAATTACTATGGTTGTATATTTTACAATGCACTGCGTCCCTGTATTAGAGAATTGCCAGTTACTCAATTTAAAGCTACGCTAAAAAAATTTCTAGTTAAAAATGCCTTCTATTCTTTTAATGACTATCTTAATGAGGCAGTAAATCTCCAGTAACCTTTTCTAGAGTCTAAAATTAGTTTATATATTATTATTATTAATTTAATAGTTATTTTGACACATCCAACACATTTAATTGTATAATGGAAATAAATACATGATTGATTGATTGATTGATAGGGTGCCATCTTGGACGTGGAATAATCTGTAGTAAATATAAAATTTAGATTCGTGTTAATTGCTATTTACAACTAATTATATGCTATTCAAACTGTTCTTGTGTTAAGCTTCTTTATTTATTGGTTATAGTAGAGCACTTTGGGTAATGCTTACAATTATTTGAGTTTAGTGTTGGCATATGTTAATGATTCTAAATGAGTAATTAAATTTATTGGTCTTAAGTATATCATTACGTGTTTTGTGGTTTATTGCAAGGTTAGGGAGACTAATACGAATTGTTCTATTCGGCTCACTCTCCCTGGCGCCCTATTAAGAAATACCAACCCTCTTATTGTAGCCCGCTATTACCTACGGCCACTCTTCTTGAGCTTAGCCACTATTACATTAGGCCTTGGTTAAATCGATTCATTTCGTCGACCAAGAATTTCATTCCATCAGTCAACTTTTTAACAACATTTGGAATTACAGTCAATATTGAGATGCTCAAAAAGAGATAAATGGGCATTTCAATGCATGAGTGTGTGAGTGCATGCATGTATGTGTGAGTGCATGCATGCATGTTTGTGAATATTCATGCATATGTTTATGCAGTTGTGCAGCTTGCTTTTTTCAACTATGAAAGCTGTTCTAACTTGAACTCACTTTGTGTGTCATAGTGTATTGTACAAAAAACATTGATACCAGTGTGCAAGTTTAAACAATATAAAAAACTGAGTTTTCTGTGACCCCAATTCTTTATTATTGCATCAACTTTTAATTGTGGCACCGATAATTGCACCATTTTATCAGTCCCATTAAAGGCTTGAAGATGTTCAATATATATATATATATATATATATATATATATATATATATATATATCCATTTCGAATGGACCTGCACCTTGCCGAAGTTCTAGATTACTAGAACAGGTGAAATGGCTTGCGTGTTCTAATGAGCTAAAGAGCCAAACTACAGGTCCAACCAAAGTAGTAGAATTGTTAGTGAGGAACCAGACTAAGACAGGTCCCTGAAAGAGGGCAGCGTCTCTTTCGGTACTTAGATTGGCAGGGACCATAGGGGTCGGTATGGCAGTCTAAGACACACTACCGCGATGTGGAAGGCAACGGGAAACCACCACATTACCTCCCAAGTACACAGCGTACCTAAATTATAATAAAATGATGGCATTCTCTGGGGTAAAAGATTCCGGAGTTAAAATAGTCCCCCATTCGGATCTCCGGGAGGGGACTACTTCGGAGGATGCGATCGGAAAGTTAAGAATAAGAGTCAGGAACATTTTGCGAGTCGGAGCGTGGAATGTTAGAACTATGAAGCAAGTGGGTAAGCTAGAGAACCTAAAAATCGAAATGAATAGGTTATCATTAGACATAGTAGGGATCAGCGAAGTTCGGTGGCCAGAGGCGGGGGATTTTTGGAGTGGAGACTTCAGGGTAATTCATACAGGAGCCGAGGAAGGAAATTTGGGTGTGGGGATAGTTATGCGGAAAAGATAGGATACTGTGTAGAAAATTATTTACAAAAGAATGAAAGAGTACTCATGGTTAGATTAGAATCTAAACCGGTAAACACAGTAATAATACAAGTATACATGCCCACCTCTAGCTACAGTGACGAAGAGGTAGAAGCAATCTACAAAGATATCGAAGACATATTAAGACACGTAAAAGGACATGAAACTTAATAATTACGGGGGATTTTAATGCAGTGGTAGGTGAGGGTAGGGAAGGAGCGATAGTAGGTTTATTTGGTTTAGGCAGTAGAAACGACAGAGAAAATAGGCTGGTAGAATTTTGTGACAAGAACAATTTAATCATTACAAACACATTATTTCAACATCATGCTAGAAGACGATATACGTGGATGATGCCAGGAGATATAGGAAGATATCAAATAGATTACATTCTTGTTAGACAACAGTTTAGGAATCAAGTAAAAGACTGTAGAAGCTACCCAGAAGCAGATATAGACACTGACCACAACATCGTAATTATGAAGGCCGCACTTAAATTTAAAAATTTGAAAAAAAGAAACGGAAAAAGGCACTTGGACCTACAGAAACTAAAAGAGAAAGATATTCAAGAAAGATTCGAAAAAAGGTCAAATGAATTGCTCAAAGATATCGGGAAAATAGCTGATACTAAGGAAGTAGAAACAGAATGGAATAACATTAAATCCAGCCTCGACATGGCGGCCAGAGATATTCTGGGGTATACACCAAAAGTAAATAAGAAACCATGGATAACAAAGGATATCTTGAATTTAATAGAAGAAAGACGAAAATACAAAAATAAATCAGACAGGAAAACAGAGATACAAAGCCATAAAATGGGAAATTATTCGAAAATGCAGGAAAGCTAAAGAACAATGGATTGATGAAAAGTGCAAAGAGGTACAAACTAAGATGGAAGTAGGAAAGACAGATGAAGCATACAAACTAATCGATTTTAGGGATATAGAACCGTATAGCAAAAATATAAGGGACGCGGGAGGAAATGTCATTATAGAAAATGTAGAGAAAGTGGGTAGATGGCAAGAATATATAGGGAATTTATATGCAGGAGAGGAACTAACTGCATTAGAAAAGGAATCAGACATTGAAAATGATGACTTGGGATATCCTATACTTAAACATGAATTTGAAATAGCATTAAAGGGTCTGAAAAATGGTAAGGCGCCGGGTACAGATAAGGTGCAAGCGGAGACTCTAAAAGCCGCTGGCCAAGCAGTAACAGAACTACTCTTCCAACTTGTAAGCTATATGTATGAGACAGGCGAGATACCCAAAGATTTCAAACATAACATCATAGTAACTATACCAAAAAAGAAAGGCGCAGATAGATGTGAAAATTTTCGAACAATAAGCTTGACAGCATACGTATCAAAAATATTAACTAGAATTGTACAAAGACGAATGGAAAAATGGGCTGAAGAAATACTAGGAGAAGACCAATTTGGGTTTAGGCGAAACAGGGGAACACGGCAGGCTATCTTAGCTCTGAGGGTGATAATGGAGAAAACAATAGAAAAAGGGGAAAGCGTGTATATAGGGTTTGTAGATCTGGAAAAAGCATTTGACAATGTTAAATGGAAAAAATGTTCGAAATACTCAAAAAGATTGGAATGAGTTATAGGGATAGACGGATAGTACATAGCTTATACAAAGAGCAAACAGGAGTAATAGAATTAGAGCAGGAACGTAGAGAAGTAAACATCAGGAAAGGGGTAAGACAGGGATGTTCCCTATCCCCACTTGTACATTGAGGAGGCAATGAATACTGTCAAATGCAGGAAGACATTTGGAATTACTATGCAGGGACAAAAAATTGATATGCTTAGATTTGCAGATGATATAGCAGTATTAGCATCTAGCAAGGAAGAGTTAGAAGCTGCTCTCAATGAAATGGAAACGGTTCTAACAGAGAGATACGGTATGAAAATTAACAAAAGTAAAACTAAAGTACTAGTATGCAAAGGAGGGAAAAATAAATCAAAAACAAGAATACAAATAGGTAACACGAACTTACAAGAGGTTAAGGATTTCTGCTACCTAGGAAGCCAAATAACGCAAGATGGGAAAAGCACAAAAGATATAAAACAAAGATTAGCACAAGGTCGTGCTAGATTTAACAAGAAAAGACAACTACTGTGCTCAAAGACCACAAACATAGAAACAAGGAAAAGATTGCTCAAAACATATGTGTGGAGCACAGCACTGTATGGCTGTGAAGCCTGGACAGTAGGAGAAGCGGACAAGAAAAAGGTAGAAACCTTTGAAATGTGGTGCTACAGACGTATGATGAAGATATCATGGACAGACAAAGTTAAGAACGAAGAGGTACTAAAAATGGTAGGGGAAGAAAGAAATATGTGGAAAACGGTAAAAAATAGGAGAGATAGGATGATAGGCCACATACTACGGCATGAAGGAATAGTGCGGAATATACTAGAAGCAGAGATAGGAAAAAAGAGATGAAGAGGTAAACCTAGGTTAGACTACTGCACACAGATAGTGAAAGATGTAGGCTGCAGGAGTTTCAGGGAAATGTGTAGGCTAGCTCAGAAGAGAAATCAATGGAGGTACGCATCCAACCAGTCCCAAGATGGATAAATTAATGATGAAGAAAGTAGCTACACTTAAACATGATATTTATTATAAGCAACTACAAGCATTGGAGGGGCAATATTCTTGAATAATGGTAATTGCGTGAAAGCATTTACTGGAAAACTATTATTTTGGCAAATGTCTTAAGTGTTGGGGGATCTTGGCAGCCGCAGGTTGCTTAACCCCCTTTAATAAATCTCAGTGAAAAAGGGCATAATATTAGAAAACAATAGAAGAAAATTGATATTTATTATAGGCAACTACAAGCATTGGATGGGCAATATTCTCGAATTATGGTAATTACGTGAAAGCGTTTACTGGAAAATTATTATTTCGGCAAATGTCTAAGTGTTGGGGGATCTTGGCAGCCACAGGTTGCTTAACCCCCTTCAATAAATCTCTGTGAAATAGGGCATAATATTAGAAAACAATATAAGGGGAACCGAGCTGTATTGCTGTGTGAGAATTTCAGGGAACCATGTAGGTTAGTTTAGAAAAGAAATAAGTGCAGGTACATGTCCAACCAGTTTTGAGACGGGAAACCCAATGACGAAAAAATAAACGCAGACAAATCTGATGATTATTATAAACAAGTAGTTGTTTGTTGTGAAATATCTGCAACTAATGCTGACTGTGCGAAAAGACATATTGGAAAAAATATTGAATCAGTAAATGTTCAAGTGCTGGGGGAACTTGGCACAGGCTGCTTACCCCCCTTCGCAACCACTGAATGTCGGAGAAATAGGGTATATAATTGTAAAACAATAGAAGGTGACCGAACTGCATCTAACAAGAAAGAACGGCGCCTATGATGAAAGACAACAAACATAGAACAAAAAGTTGTTGAAAGCATATGTGTGGAGCACAGCACAGACAATATGCCTACGAAATACGAGCAGTCTGAATAGCAGACAGAAGAACAGTAGCGGCCTTTGAAATGCCGTGCTTCAGATGTTTGAGGATGGACAGACAAAGGTAATAACAAATAGGTTATAGAAACAGTAAGGGAACAAGGATATCTTTGGGAAAAAAATATGATACATAGAAGGGCAGAATACGTTCTAAGGCATTTTTGGGGAATAGTATGGGATATATGACAAGCAGAGATAGGAAAAAAGAGGCGGATGTAGACCTAGATCAGATAGTGATAGATGCAGACTGTGCAAATTTCGCGGAAATCTGTAGGTTAGTTCAGAATAGGAAACAATGATGGTACGTGCCTAACCAGTATCAGGACTGAAGACCCAATGATGATGATATATATATTTATCTAATAAGGGTATTAATATTATTAATAATGTTTATGATATTATGTTGCTTGTAATATTAATTTTATATTGATTCAAAGTAGTGATATCAAAATGGCGCATTTTTTAAGTTTTCATTTTTAAATGTTTCGATTGTAATATTTGCAAATTTGATCAAGCAACTGTTGTTTATTCAAATGAACGTCTGGCATATATACAAATGCTCTCCATATATACTTGTTTCGGATTTTTGCAGATTTAGTTAAAATAGCTATTTAAATTGCCTTGGCAGAATTTGGTATTATCTACTCATATAGTTTTTAGTAAAAAACATTATTTTCTTTTTCAGCTTCTAGTTCAGGTGTCCAAAATAATGACAAAAAATATCTTTATAACCTGATGCAACAATTGCCAAACAGATGGATTATGTGCAAAATTATGTCTATATATATTCTAACTGTCCCCGAAATCAATATCTAGAATTAAAACAAAATATGCGGCATTTTGAATCTCAGTTTAGAACTAAATGGGAATTAGTTAGTCGAAAAAAGAAAATTTTTCTTAAAAAATTTGAACTGTGGCTTAATAGTACATGTTTTGAAATATGCATTAGCACTACATTTGGCCGTCCATCCATTAGTTTTAAAAATTTAAATGAACAAAGTAAAAGGTGAAAACTGAGGAATTAAGGAAACATGTGCCTACTGAGAATCTTATCCATGCGGCATATATGAGTTTACGGACCTCTGGTAAGGCGAAAGCCTCCCATGTTATAAAAAATATTACAACTAGCCTCACACGGTGATCAAAATATCATAGAATATTGAAACAACATGATAAGCCCAAATTGGATATTATAACACCAACACAAACATTATCTGTTTTTGTTGAAGGAAATTTAAGCAGACATCAATTTGATATTATAAGACAAGCAGATAAATCAAGATTTCTTCATTCAAGGTTTTGCAACAAGCAAAGAAAGATTGTTATCCTACAAAAAGTGCTTTTATAGTCACCGAATCACATGTCGAAGTTATGTTACAGGACTTGATGAATCATTCTGCACTCGATTGATGATCTACCTCAATGAAATTTTGGCTACCATAACATCAGAAGAAAGACAAAATTTGGTGCTTATTTCTAAATGGGGATACGAAGGATCCCAACAAACCCAGTATAAGTAGAAATTTGTTAACTTCCTGGCACTAATAGAAATACATTACAAAGTTCCTTTGTTCTAATATATACACCTTAGGTGCACAATAAATAGCAATGAAAAATCATCTGGCAAAATCAGACGCCCTCTTCTTGACATTATTGTCGTCCAATATGCAGACTATACATGAAACCACTGATGTGACTATAGAAGAAATAAAAAATGTTGAAAATAAAATAAGCAAACTCCAAAACACATCTTTGGTTGAAGACAGTATAACTATAAAACACACATTTATAATGGTGGATGCCAAAATATGTAATGCAGCAACTGATACAAGACCAACAATGCAATGCTATATTTGTGGGGCCACTTCTAAAGACTTTAGTAATTTATCTACATATATGAAATGAAAACTGAATCCAGGTACATTAAAATTTGGATTATCGATTCTTCTTGCAAGAATTAGGATCTTTAGGACTGTATTACATTTGACTTACAAACTACTCATAAGAAAATAGCAAGTATGCAACGAAAATGATAAAAAATAATAAGTGATACAAAGCAAAATTCAAGAAAAGTTTAAAAGTGAACCAGAACTTCTAGTCGATATTCCTAAAGCAGGATTAGAAATACCAATGATGGTAATACATCCAGAAGGTTCTTTTCAAATTCCAAATTATTTTCACAAGTAACAGAGATTAATCTATAATTAATAACATGTAGTAACTATTACATTTTAAAATTGCATAATACATGCGTCAGTTTTTTAAAATACTTTCAAGATTAACAGAAATTTAAAATTAAAAGGTGTAAGTACAACAAGACGATTGGTATCATTTTGGCAACGATGAGTTTAATGTGTTATACTAAACAATTGCTAATCGTATTGAGGCCAGCATATGAGTGAGCCAACCGGTAATACAACTGTGTGATATGAAATTCAATAATTTAAGGATTGAGAATTTAACAAGGAATGTAGAAAGATGGTACTGGGTTAAGTATTGCTAAAATTATATAGTAGAGCATATATGTTATTAAGATTTTGCGTGTCTATTTTAAAGTTCAAACTATTGTCATCATTTTTTATATGGTACGATTCCAAGAACAGTCTGTTTACATAATTGACCTCTTTATCTAAAATAATAATCTATAGGAACACTGTGGCACGACTTAAATAAAATTAAATAAAAACCCTTAACCACAATAAATATTTAAATTACTAAATACGTATTTCGACCATCTAAAATTTTGGTATCATTCCAGTTTGCTATATGTTGGGTATCGTGAATATGAGACGCAACAGCACAAGATTTTTTCCCAATTTTCGCGTCGCTTCTGTGCTGTGTGAGCCGGGATCTTAACCATTGATTTGTTTGTCCTGTATAAAACATGTTACATGAGCATTTAATTCTATAAACTATGTTACTACATAGTTCCTTATCAGTCCTATCTTTAACAGTAGTGAAAAGATTGTTCTCTTAAAGAAACTGATCTTTCAAACACAAGAACCTATATTAAAAAAACCCCAGAACAATGTCGTTTATAAAAAATTACCATATATTGATAACCTTACGCCGGCAATACAAAAAACTTTATCTAAGGACAACATAAAAATTGTGTACGCCTACAAAAGATTGATTAACAATCTCTTCACTACTGTTAAAGATATATATATATATATATATATATATATATATATATATATATAGCTGTGATATTCCGCCCCACGGCTTGGGCGTACATAAATTTGCTGTGATACTCACCTCCCCTTATGATTGGGTGCAATAAAATGCTGTGATAACCCCTGTTACTCTCTCACAGCCCCTTATACCACTCAAACACTTGTGAAATATTAATTTATAATTTTCTTTTGCCTCGACTAGCTGATTCAATTAAATAAAGCACTTCCACAATACACAGTATAATGATTGAATATTTACAACTCCTTTAACTATTTTCTCCCTTTTTGTATCATATACATCTGTCAAATTATTACAAAATCAAGCCAGCAAAACGAGATTTTTATTACCTTTAAAGACTTATTGAAACGTTTCAAGCTGTCTGTAACTTTTCATAAAATATTTGCAAGAAATCCCCAATTTGTCGGCTTTTACACTTTAATTATGATTGAAATAAAACAGTTTAGAAATAAATCATATCAAAAATATTCGAGATAAAACAGTTACAAAAATAAGACATATCAAAATCTCTAACCTGAATTATTTTCATGGGTGCTCCTAAGAATTGAAGTCGATATCCAAATCGTTATAGGTACGTTAATTGTAATGAAAGGTTTTTCATTTTCTCCATAGAGTATTTACCATCAATTTGCTTGAACGGGCAGCATTCTCTAAAATTGTATTTTTGATCGTAATTTCTCGTAATTTATAGTTCTATAGGAATCGTAACATTATTTTACTTGTAATTTTTGATTGTCATTTATATCGTAATTGAGATGGTAAATTCAGATTGACATTCCGAGAGGAATTTAGATCAACCTTCAGATCGACATTCAGATCGACATTTAGAGCTCTGTTTTATTTATTATTAGAAATGTTATAATTTCTTAAATCTTATTTACTTACGTCTCAGAAATACGGCACAATTTTCACAATTCTACACTTTATAATTTCACTGTTAACAAATATTTATTTTTCACGTAAATATTTGGCACTTTCAATTATAGTCACTGCCCAGTTTCAAAGTATACTAACTTGATATTCAATTCTCGAGATATTTATAAGATCGTCCCACTTTTGTTTGTGATTCGCTGGCTTTACGTTCTAGGCGAGGCCAAGTATATTATCACTTTTATGTTTGGAAAATTTACCAATTGTATGTATTTTAATTGCTTGACGCGGTGCTTGAAGTCACGTAATTCAATTGTTATAACTTAATTTTACTTCAGGAATCCCAGAAACTTCGTACATATCGAGCATGTAGTTTTGTTTGTTAGCTTTATTCTAATCTAAATTGAATAAATTTGGTATTTGTTTATTTCCCAATAAATTAGATTTTCGAACAACTGTGATTCTCTTCGATCACGTACGCTTTTAAATAAAGCATAATTTTGCGTGCGTTTACAATAATATCTTTTACACACTTTATGAATGTTTATTGGATTCTGTTCCTATTGTGAATTGGATATGACTATTATAGCTATTAAAAATATTAAGCTAATTAAAGTATTTAAAAATTATAATTTTAAGTATGCAAAGAAAAATATATTAACAGTCAACAATCTCTTTTCAAAATTAAAAGATAAAACACCCGAACTATTACAAAAAAATATTGTGTACCAAATTAATTGTTTAGATTGTAATGGCCTGTATATTGGACAAACATGTCAATCCTTAAATCAACATATTATTCAACACAGAAGTGACATAAAAGTTAAATCAAATTCCTGTGCTTTATCGAGTCATTCAATTAATTTAGATCATAGAATAGATTTCAAAAATCCAAAAATTTTAGAATTAGAGAAAGACAAACAAAAAAGACTATTCTTGAAATGTATCACATTTTTATTGCAAAAGATAGTATAAATAAAAAAACTGATATTAGTGGTTTGAGCTCGATTTACACATATTTACTTAATTTTAAAACATAGCTACATACCTAATGTAATATTTGTTAATATGTGTAACGTTATAAATACATACACACATACACACCACACAACCTAACGCATGCGCATACACACACACACACACACACACACACACACACACACATAACACACACACACACACACACACACACACACACACACACACACACAGACAAACAACAACTATCACATACAACATAACATATACATTAAATAAAGGTATCAGGTATCCTGTTAAAAAAGAAAATTTGAAATCTTTCAAAATCTGACATCATTTTTATTTCTACATTTCTTCTTATACAAATTATATATCCTTCCTACATTTAAAAGTGAAAAACTAAAAAGGTTATGTTTAATATTTAATTTCGATGTTAATTTTTAAAACAACTCATCTTGTAGGTTGCAATTAATATTTGTATAATTTAGCCTAGTTGTTTGTAACATTTTTAGAAGCCTGTCATCAAGGATTAAATAAATCCGAAAATTTAGGCATTATAAAAGAGTTTTTTTTTACCAGCTGACCTCAATCCCATTAAAAACATGTGATATATATATATATATATATATATATATATATATATATATATATGTTGAATGAAAGTACTATGTTAGGAATCTAAGCTATAAATATTTTAGTCTGTTTATCAGTCTAAGGCAAATACAATAGTTTGTGGTACAACTTGTTCAATAATAATAAAGTGTTTTCTTTTAAATGAGGCTAGATGATGTACTGGCCTCATTTATCAAATCTAATTCTGTATTTGTTTTGCTATTGTTATATATTTTATTACTATCAGTGGTGCTGGTGCAACATGAGTGTAAATTATTACAGCATAAAGATTTTTTAATGAACAAAGAGTATAAACCTAAGCACTTACACAAATATATTTGAATGGAGTCTAGCATATTGATTTTAAATTTAATAGTACCTGCAACTAGTGCAACACAGTATATCCATTTTTTCTTTAAAGGGTAAAACTAGATGAAAAACGTTTTTTAATTTTTTCAAATCACTGCGATTTTTATCAAAGCGCTTTCAATAGTAAGTTAGGGCATAGGCTTAAAGCAATTCAGTGCATACACAAATTTTACAAGAAGCTCAATATGGCACTATCCACTTCAACATCGCTTCCAAATTCACAAAAGTGCAATTTTTTCTCAGAAGTAAACAAAATGAATGATGAATAAATTTTTTTATTGCGATTGATAGTAGTGGGCCCATAATACACACATGCATGTGCTTGTGTGCATACATGCACACACACATGCACATGCACGTGTGCATATACACACGTGCACACACACATACCTGCACATACACACACACACACACACACAATACATGCACATAAACATGATTATAAATAAATTTTAAAAAGGTGATCACTCATTAGCCAACAAATGTAATATGTAATTGGTAGTATAACACTGCAGAACTTTTAAAATACGTTTGGTTTTCATTTACGATTGCTTTCAAATAACACATATCTTTAGGCTCATATACACATAATTTGAAAACCATGTAACCTTTCTGTCTTTAAAGTTCTTAATTTTTTACTAAGATACAAAGTTAGTACAAAGTAAGTAAAGTGAATTCATTTGGACCTCACCAGCCTACATGGTGAAGAGGATATCATCAAAGAATGAAAGCAATGTTAGTTAATTGTGGTTAAGAAGTTTAGTTCGGTGGTAAGGGAACCTTTTTAATAATTATTTTTTTAAGATTTATTACTGATGATGATCACCTAATGTACTGAAATATGTATATGGTTTAAAATAATTTGTGCTTAAGAGGTTTTTATTATATTTTGTGTCACAGAATTTTTATTTATAAGTATTTTTATAATATATTTTCCACAATAGAATAACTTTTCAAATATGTATATCTTTATAGACTTCTTTATTTTCATAATTTTCATGAACTTTCAAATAGCCTATTCCTTTGCATTCTTTACAAAAGATTACTGAACATTTGATCTCAAGCTTTTTGCAACTTCAGTTTTCTTCGCAATATTTAGTGCATTTGCAGGATACAAGCTTGAATAAACTGTATGGTACACGCTCCTGGATCTCACAAGTAAGCATTAATCGATATCTTGTTGACATCTAACCTCAATGTATTTAGGTCATTACCATTCTATTGTGGCATCTGTAATAAACAGACTATATTTAAAGGATACACATTAATTGAAGCCAGACTAGGAATATGACGCAGATGCAATCTTCCACCTTGGCATATATCTGAGTGTAGATATAAAATCAATTATAGACTGGCGAGAATAGCTATTTAAGTTTTCTTACTTTCTTAAAGAAAAAGCCTTTTCTCATATGTATAAAGATAGGTTTGTATTATAATGCTGAAAATTTAAAACTAAAACAGCGAAAATTGATTGCAATTTGTTAACTTCAAGAAACAACGTTTATCCGCACTTGGTTCTGCTATCTACTTTATTTCATTTAAGAAAAAGAATTTTATTTAAATTGAGTAAAAAAAACTTGGAACTCTGGCATTGGTTGAGGTTTTCATGGCCAAAGTCTTGATTAACAATATTTGTTCCGGGTTTGGATCGTGCGGTATTATAAACGAATAAAATCAATGTTTCTTCCACTGTCGAAGGACCATTATCAGGACAAGATGTTAAACATTACTTCTGAACATGCAGACTCATACATCCAATTAAGCTGATAACTGTCTTGCAACTAAGAAGTTACCTTTGGTCTAGCAAGTTCCCTATCTCAACCAAGTCAAAAGATGTCTTGTGGTAAAATTATTTTATTGATCTCCTATTAATGCTTTACTACATTAATAAGGTAAAGCATATCACATTAGGAAAAAAAATGTTTTAATTTTAAAGAACTTACAATAAAAACTGAAAATAAGATTCTAATATATTTATTGTTGATGATAGTTACAATAGCCTATAAATAAATGACAATAAAGTAAGTTGTAATGTAATAGTGCCCTGAGAGCTATTTAGTTATTTATACGTGTGATCAAAAGTGTTTTGAATGATATAGCCTAATTTCTACATCACTTTTATTTAATTTGGTTGTTAGATATTTTTTTAGCAAATTGACAGCTTTATGCCTTTTATGAAACAAATTAGGTTAAATACTATTTTTACTTCAGGTTTTGTAAGAGAAGACAACACTAATGAACACCTAAATTTTTGTAAGTACAGTTGTGATTTGTTTGTTGTTTGCTGACATAATGATAAAATCTTGGATTTTTTCCAGTAGAATTTATTTATTTGTCACAATTTACTCTTTGTGAATCTATTCATGAATTGTGATATATATTTTTTTTATATTTTCTATATATTTTTATTCTCTATGCTTTTGCTTACATTACAAGATGATAAAATATTTGAACCATTAAAAGTTTAATAATAAGGAGAACGGGAAGTAATGGTGTATGTAAAAACTGCCAAGTGATGGAGGTACATATTGGAAGTCTATTATTTTTTAAATGCTTTCAATGAAAAGTGTTATAGATAATTTTTCTTTGTGGCAGGTCTTGCAGATGATATTATGAATTGGTTATTTTTAAGAGTTATTTTTTATAGTTTTGCATTTTTAAATGTTTTATCAATATTTTTATAAATTCTTATTAAACTACCGCAGCTATACGCAAAAATGTTGACTTTTTGTTCTTTTTAAAATTTTAAAATGCTGATGACACAAAGACAAAATACAGTTTTGCCACTATATAAATTATGAAGAATCACACCTTTTCATATGTATTTGATATTTAGGAACATCCATATATATATATATATATATATATATATATATATATATATATATATATATATTACTGTGGTCACAATAAGCATTTAGCAAGCACAAATTTGTAGTTATTGCAAGGTAAAAGGTGTATAAATGGGTTACGCAAAGTTTGAGACATTTTTGAGCAAAATCGGATGACATTTGACCAATTATTATTAAATATTAGGGTAGTTGTATAAAGTGGTAAAAATTTCACACGAAATATTAATTATTAATTAGTTAGGAAACTTAATTTGAGGCGCATAATTGCGTAAATACAAGTGAAACGTAATTTCATATAGCTTAGTTAAAAGTTGTTATAAAATAGCGTATGAATTCTGTAAATATAAAAGCAAGACAGACGATAATATCGGTGGGTTAGGTATAATATAGCTTTTGAATAGCGGGGGAACAAGAATCAGAGATAACATAAGACGGGAGATTTTAAATGTAAGTTAGAATGAAATAAGTGATATGCACGTAGACAGGAGGCGTATTTAAGAGGCTAAAGTATAACGATCAGTACTAGGGGTTTCGTGGAAGGTAACGGCGGTTGCAAAATTTTAATGAGGGTTTCTGCGTATAGAACTTGTTTGCGGTGAAAATTCTGGGATTTTGTTGACGAATAACAAATTTGTACCGAGAATATTTCAAGGATAATTGTGGGTTTGTGAAAGTGTTCGACCGTTGTGTTGTTTGTGCTGTGTTACTAAGAAAAGGTATTATAGGGGTATGGAAAATTGATGCAAAGAGGTGGCTTTTTGAGATTATATAAACCAGGAGGAGGTAGTGGAGCTTTATCTTCTTTTCTATTTTTGATCGCCAACCAAGCTACTTATAAAAGTAATTTAGTGAAGCTCTGAAATTATAAAAAGTTTAATTAGCACAAGTGGGTGCTTAAATAATTTGGCAATACAGTAAAGAATCGAAGTTAAATATCAAGTACAAATTTAGTACTTGTTGTTGGAGGCAATGTGGGTACTCTGAGTACTGATCGAGTGTATGCATGGACCAGTAGCAGGTGTACGAGAGCATGGTAGTACTGTACATTTGTGTTGAGGAATCGGATTAGAAGCGGTGTGTTCCTGATGGTGATAGGCCATCTGCACCTGGAGATAATATTTGAGCGTGCAGTCGAGAGGGAGGACCGCGTTGGAGATGGAGTCCATGTAGAGAATCAGTATTCGAATGTGCAATCGAGAGGGAGGATCACGTTGTAAATGGTGTCCATGTAGAGAACTGGTGACACAAAAATCCAGGTAACTCTACTTTATAAAACTGTTGTTTTGTGATTTTGTGGGTGACGATTTGGTGATTTTTGTGTATTTATTATATTGTAAGAACATTTTAATTGTTGATTTACCTAGAAAAGGCTAAATGAAAATTTATTTACGTAATATTTTATGGTATCTCACGAAGGTAAAACTTTAACTTTTTGTTAAAGGTAAAAGGGTTTTTGGTAATTTCAGTGCTGTAGTCAGCACTTAGATAAAGGAACGTTTACTATGAGCTCATATTTGACCTGTGGTGTAACGTAAAATTTGGAAATAAGATCCGTTACTTTTGGTTCATAATTAATGTAATAAAATTTCAAAATTATTTTCTTTAAAATGAGATGTATTTTCACAATGGATAAAATGTGTTAGAGATTGAAATACATGAGGAATATAAATTGAAATTATAAGTAACAAATTGGATATAATAATAAATAGTGATGTACTCTTGACAATCTACGTTATTTTTAGTAGGGTAGGATTTTCAGGGAACGAGTGAGCAGCCGTGGCTAATATCTCTGAGGAAGCTGAGGTTTTGGCATCTGAGTGGGAAGGCATCTTCAGAGGATATTGTTGTTAGATGGTATGAATTGCAAGTCTAGGTGGTAGGGCTTCAATTTCAGGTAGGTGGAAAATTTTGTAACAACATTAAAAATTTTGCGGAGTTACAGCAGGTAAAATACGCAACATTTTGGCACCCAAGTTGTGGGGCAAGAATAAATGAGCTGTTCCCAAGAAAGGTACGCAGAATTTTGGCGAAAGCGAAATATATATATATATATATATATATATATATATTGCTGTGATATACTCCGGTGAATGCGGGAACTGGGTCCTTTCAACAAAAAAATTCTAGTCCCACCTATTGATGCATCATAAACTGCTGTGATCATGTTTTCGCCTCGGCTGCTCACCTAATTTTATAAACCTCCTCATTCATAAAATTAAACAACACATTCCTACCACAAACATCAACGTTAACTCTATTTACATCAATATTCAGAATACATTAAATTTTCAAATTAAATTTCAGCATAAAATTCAGTTTTAAAAAGAATTTCAAGATTAATTTTATTATCATTTTAATGTGCATCCAGAATTAAAGTCCTTGTTGGATGCCTACTAATTAATATAACAATATAAGCAGACCGAGTCTGAGTATAAAGGGAGCATCTACCACCCTTTACGTTAATTAACCAGGTTCGTCTAATTGAGCTCAAAGACATACCCATATTTTCATCATAATTCAGAACATCAATACTAAATACCCTTTCTACTTAAACAAGCAAATTTCATCTTAAAATTAAAATTTTATGGTTAGTACAATTTCACTAATGTCCATTTAAAGTAAATCAATTATAAAGTTATTCAACACACACAAAATGTCAAACAAAATAGTATAATTTACCTGAAGGTTACTGTCCTCGTAGCTTCAATGTACATCGTCCCTTTAGTTAATCACACCATTCCAACAGGATTATATTTACGGCTTCTAATTCTCAACGCTTTTAAAATTTTCTTCATCACCATTTATTTAATGTTGTTTCTGGGCTTTTCCGGAACTCATCTGTGTATATCTGACCCTTGTTTCGTGGATCCAGACACGTATTTGAACCATTTAATTATTAACACCCCCGAAAAATAGCAAATAACTTCACACTTCTTTCACCAATATACGCCAAAACTGCCTACTTTTGTGTATACATTTGTCGTTGTAAATTTTGCTAATTGGTACAGTGAAACTAAATTTTATTACCTTGTATCTAAGTGCACTGAAGTACATTCATGTTAGCACGTAAATAACCAACTATTTTGAATCACTAAAATATACGAGCAAAATTTTAAATTATTTTATCAAACTAAAATGCACTGTTTAACATCTTCAATCAAGTCGCGGATGTACGAGCTTTTAACGCATCGAATAGTCAAAAGTCTAAGAGGGCTTGTTTATATTCATCTCGGTATATATAGCAAAAGCCGGCACGTCGCTTTTGTCCTCAAAACGGGTAATTCTAAAGAATTCCTTATTCTATGTTCCCAGTCCGTCGCTCGCGCGTCGGTTTTTACGAATTTTCACTCGTCCCAGTTAAATCTCAGAAATTTCAACACGGCACGCAACGTCTGGAAATAACCGATTAAATTTTATACAGAGCTGTTATTTTTACCTCTCAAGTTTGCCTTTACTTTTAACCAATCGCAACCCCATGACGTTGCGCTACTCACGCCTTTTACTATATGTGTCTCGTTCTTGCGCATATTATCTGTCTCTATCTAACCTGCTCTTATTGATGCAAAGTGATATTCCTTATTATCGATTATTTTAGTCCACATGGAGTGTGAAATAACCCACCTTTAGCATTTCTTGTAACTATTATGCGACGTTTTCCCCAAGATTCTCTGAAACCATTTGTTATCTGCAAACTTTTCGCCGTATGTGACATTTAAACTACGCAGGTGTTCAACATAATATTAATTCTCAGAGCTTTATTTTCTGGTATTATAATCTTGGGTTTTTACAAGTTTCTATAGATATTATCTGTTACTAACGGTTCAATTAACTTCAATTAAAATTAATACTCTTTAATTTTTAGTGAATCCTAATTAAATATTCATTATTATGTGTACACTTTGTTTTACTACCGGTTACTTAAAATAGGGTTAATTAAGATAAATTTTGCACGTAATTTCCATTTGTTTAGGAATAATTACATTACACGCAGAGCTTTTTAATACTGCTTCTTTTGATATAAAGCGTCTTGTACATGATTTAAATCTCTTATGTTTAATGAAACTAATAAATTTTTATGCTTCACGGTTTTAATAACGCGTATTATCTAATAATATTCATTATACACGGTGATTAAAATTATTTGATGTGATTATTTAATTTTCTACCCTGGTCTAAATATGAGTAATATATATATATATATATATATATATATATATATTGCTGTGAAATAGCCTTTTTGGATTTTAAGCCTCTCGATGGGTGCCATATTTATTTGATATGAACTTGCCCCTACGATTGGTGCACGATATTTATTTGATATGAAATTGTCCCTACAATTGGTGCGCGATTTTTATTGCTATGCATTGCCCCACGATTGGCCGTGTCATATTTATTGCTGTGATATGCTCTATTAAGTTTCTATACTTTCCTGTTTACCACGACTAGCTCACTGAATACTCGACTTCCTAATAATAAATCTTATTTTACCCTATAAATGGATTCAAATAAAGGAGTTCAAAGATCACACAATATAATAATTGATAATATGTACAATGTTGTGTAACCTCAAAATTTTCCCCCTGGATAGAATATTTACATTTACCAAATTTATGCTTTCTTGAAAGCCAGCAAAAATATCTTCTAATTACTCTTAAGTATCTTCGAACGTTCTAAGATGCTTTCCCTGTTTTCATATTTTCAAATGACCTTTTTGATGACTTATAAATATATAATGTTAGCAAATATTAAATTTGAAACAGTCTTTAAATAATAAATGTTTAAAAATCGCTAACCTGGAATGGTTACTGGAGTTGCCTCATAGTGTCTGTGGTCTGCATCCCTTGCTATGCCCGCTCTACTTATTGGCCGGAATTATTCATTTTTGATTTCTGGTATTTTTCCTTGAATTAACTTTGAGTGCCCTTTTGATCGCACTTTCAGACGTATTTTTAGATTTATGTTAAGGCTTAAATCTCGACATGAACATTGACTTGCATATAAACTTAAATATCAACTTAGTACATATGACATCAACGAAACTGACATCAACAAAAGCGTCTATTTGTAGATCGGCTTATTTTTCGTCGCACAATTTTTGCACTTTCAAATTTTACTTATTCTGAATTTTAACGTTTCACTAATTAATTTCTTCATGCAAATTTCTACTGCATTTGAGCATAGTTTGTGCTTGGTTGAAGATGAACTGATCTCTTTATTCATTGCCTATCGTATTTATAAGCCTTTCCCACCAATCGTTTCCATTGGCGTGTTTATTGATCAGGGCTTGTACTTTGCCTTATCTCTGGCAGAGCTCGGTATTTCTCAAAATCCCTGTCTAATTCTTGGTGACAATGCTTTATCAGTCACGTAAGCGTTCTGTATTATATAGTTATTTCTTAGGATTCTAAATTATTGCCCACATTCAATCACGTAATTCTATGTTTGTAGTTTAAAAGTCCAAAACTTATCATATAATGAACCGCCTGGTGTTTATTTGTTTGTTACAGAATGTTGGTTTTCTGAACAAATGTATTCTTTTTAGTCACGTATTTAGTGGCGTATTAAAATGCGTTTTCTTATACATGCGTTGATATTTTCGACGTAATTATTAAATATTTGGAATGCCAATTTATCTGTTTCCTGATAATTTATTTTGATGCAATTAATTGCTTCTAAAACCTTATCTTTACTCGTAAATTATACTTAAACATATTATACGACGTACACATTACTATTCTAATTAAATGGTATCGGATTATTACAAAATGAGATTCTTTCTTTATATACAGTGTCCTCGCAATTGACTTTTTGTAGAATAGTCGATTTACTCCTATAATTGATGGAATTATTTGATTTTCTTAAAGTTAAAGTTATTTATATCTATCCTACTACCCTTAAACTACCCTCTTATCATAGCAATATATATATATATGTATATATATATATATATTGCTGTGATAAGATGTTGTTTAGGGGTGTATTGAGTAGTAAGGGTTGTGTAGTAACTGTAAATAGCAATGGGAATCAGAAAACTGCATTTATTTAGCAGAAAAATAAGTAATTTCGTACATTATGTAAATAGCAAGCATTTAACACCCTGTATATAGACCGTAATTAATTTTAAGTAATGCCAGTAAGCATATCTTTCAACAATAGAACGCGTACTCGGCAGAGGAATAATCGTAAATGTAATTAAACATACGTTGAGAAGTGTTATACAAGTTTATAAAATAAAGACGCAGAAGATAAGAAAAAACTTAACAACCTTCAGTTACGCTGGAACCATGAGCGCTTTGATAAGAAAACGCACTTTCAAATAAATAAATACATGAACGAAAACAGCACTAGAGTTACATCATTTATTTTTGTACAATTATCCAAAAGCATTATCTATACAAAACAGCAGACGTAACTTGAAAGTCTGGCCGTGATAACAAATAATAAGGCAAGCAAAGATTGCAAATAAACAACCATGACATGAAATTCCGAAATAATTTCATCAGAAAACAGCTTGAAATATTAAAGACAAACCTGAATTCGCGACAATCTGTAAAACTGCTCGGAAACCCAACCCAGATGTAGTGGAAAAAGGCTATTTAACACCAATCGGTGATAAGACAAGTAAGTCCACGCTTGATGCACGTTGAAGCCACGACACTTTTAACCAGAAATCTACGCGTCAAATAAATAAAGTTTAGAATATATCAAATTTATGTTATAGTGAAAATAGTGCTACAAAAAAAATTGTCAAGAATATATGAAAAGTTTTTGCCGTTTTTCTCAGAAAACGTGAGTAGAAATTGGGTAATTAATTTAAATTAAATATTTATAATCATATAGGGCTTCTAATCGGATTCTGGTAAAATTCTAATCGGATTCTGGTACAATTCGAATTGACTTCTAATCAAATTCTAATTGGCTTCTGGTGCAATTCTGGTACAATTCTAATCTGCGTCGAAAAGAATTCTAATCTGCGTCGAAAGTATTTAAGGGAAAAGATTCAAAGCATATGCAAAGAAATATAAAATAGAGAAGCACGAGGTAATTTTTGGAAAACAAGGGGTAACTGTACTCAAATATTGGTTCAACTAAGCAGAGCATTGGTATTCGATTGAAGACAACAAGGGGGTGTTGATCCACAACACGAAACAACATATCAGGATATCACAGGTTAGATCTACTTAATTTTAAGATATTTTTCAATTTAAATTTTAATACTGAATTTATTCAATTTATCCAAAACTTGTAAAGAAGTCAACAAGAAACATTGCATACGTTAAACTTACGTAATAAATCATAAAGAGGTCTAGAACGTTCCAGATTTTTTTGTAAAGAGGTAGTTTTTGGTGACTTTATATTGAAACCAAAAGAATATAAATTTTGGGATAAATAACAAATATGATATTAATTGATTGAAGGGTGTATTTAAAGAATTTAAAAAATTGTAAATATTATTTCCTTTCATTATATGAATGTTGATTGACTTCATTTTATCAATTCAAACAGGTAATCATAAAGGAGTGAAAAAGGAAAATTGAGCATCGTAACGTTGTGCACTCTGTGTAGATTAAAAAGGGCTAGCCGTGGCATAATAATAGAAGTAAAAGAAGACTTGAGAAATACACAGAGCGGTGGCATTAAGTAGAACGTTTATTACACCGAGTACGGCGTTATCATGTCAATATATGTATGTATGTATCTGTCTCGGGATGGACGTGCATCTTGAATTAGTTTTAAATTACTAGAACGGTTGGAATGGCTTTCGCGTTCCAATGTTCTAAAGAGTCGCACTATAGGTCAAACCACATTAGTGGGGTTTTCAGTGAGGAACCAGATAAAGACAGGTCTCCTATAGAGTCCAGCAGCTTTTTTGGTACTTAGAGTGGCAGAGATCATAGGGGTTGGTATGGCATTCTAAGACACTACCATGATGTGGAAGGCATCGGGAAACCACCACATTACCTCCCAAGTACATAGCATACTTAAATTTAAGTAACATGATAGCATCCATTCCGGAGTTAAAATAGTCCCCCATTCGGATCTCTGGGTTGGGGCTACTTTGGAGGATGGGATTGGAAAGTTTAAAGTAAGAGCAGGGAACATTTTGCAAGTTGGAGCGTGGAATGTCAGAAGTATGAAGCAAGTAGGTAAGCTAGAGAACTTGAAAATTGAAATGCATAAGTTTGCACTAAACATAGTAGGGATCAGCGAAGTTCGCTGAGTGGAGACTTTAGGGTAATTCATGCAGGATCAGAGGAAGGAAATTTGGGTGTGGGGATAGTTATGCGAAAAAATATAGGACAAGGGGTAGAAAACTACTTACAAAAGAACGAAAGTGTGCTCATGGTTAGATTAAAATTTAAACCGGTAAATACAGTAATAATACAAGTTTACATGCCCACCTCTAGCTACATTGAGGAAGAGGTAGAAGCGATCTACAAAGATATCGAAGACATACTAAGATACCTAAAAGGACATGAAAATTTAATAATTACAGGGGATTTTAATGCAGTGGTAGGTGAGGGTAGGAAAGATATTGGTAGTAGGTTTATTTGGTTTAGGCACGAGAAATGACAGGGGAAATAGACTGCTGGAATTTTGTGACAAGAACAATTAACCATCACAAACACATTATTTCAACATCATGCTAGAAGACTATGCACATGGAATATGACAGGAGATATAGGAAGATATCAAATAGATTACATTCTTGTTAGACAATGGTTCAGGAATCATGTAAAAGACTGTAAATGCTACCCAGAAGCAGATATAGTCACTGACCACAACATAGTAATTATGAAGGCCACTCTTAAATTTAAAAATTTGAAAAAAGGAACGGAAAAAGTCACTTTGACTTTGAGAAACTAAAAGATATAGATATCCACGAAATAAATAAATGGACCTGTTATGCAAAAAGACTAGCCTTACTTATTTACAAAAGAACCCTTGTAATATGTTAATCAAAATTTATAATAAATTGCCAATGGCGTATAGAGAACTTCCCAAGAAGACATTGAAACGTAAATTTAAATCTTTCCTTTTAAATAAAGCTTATTATAAACTTGAAGACTTCTTGAACGATGTGATACTTTTTGATTGATACTTAGACATAAAAAATTTTATATTGTAACTGTATTTTGTTTCATACACTGCCTAGGTTTTAATTTTATGTAATGTGACATGTTCAGCACATTTATGGTATTATTATGGAACTAATAAAGAATATTATTATTATTTTTATTATTATTATTATTAAAATAGGATATATATTTGTAAACAATAGAAGGGTAACCGAACTGCATCTTACAAGAAAGAGCAGCTGCTATGTTTGAACACAACAAACGGAAACTAAAACTAGGAGCAAATTGTTGAAAGCATATGTGTGGAGCACAGAACAGTACGTCTATGAAATAGGGGCAGTAGGAAAAAAAAAGGAGAAATAGAGGAGCACGATACGTTCTAAGACATTTTTGGGGAATAGTGTGGGATATATTACAAGTAGAGATAGGAAAAAGGAGGTAGAGGTAGACCTAGATCAGACTATTGCATGTAGATAGTGAACGATGACTGGAAATTTCAGGAAAATGTGTAGGTTAGCACAGAATAGGAAATAATGAAGGTAGGCGTCCAACCAGTTGCAGGACAGAAGACCTGATGATGATGATGATGATGATGATGATCATATATATATATATATATATATATATATATATATATATATATATATATATAATTATTTGATTATCGTAACGTTGTGCACTCTGTGTGAATTAAACTGGGCTAGCAGAGGCATATTTAAATTTTAGGATATTAAAATACACAGAGCAGTGGTGATCAGAAGAAGAAGAAGAAGAAAATTGAAGTTGAAGAAGAACCTAAAATTTAAATATGCCTCTGCTAGCCCAGTTTAATTCACACAGAGTGCACAACGTTACGATAATCAAATAATTTACTCCTTTTTCTCTAATACTTTTCCTGCTTTGAATGATATAACGAAGTCAATTAATATTTGTATAATGAGAAAGAAAAAAAATAATACACTTCACAGTTTAATCTGTTTTACTGTATGACGAAAATGAGCCCCTGAATCAAACAACAATAAATTTTAAATTTTTTATTTCCAAAAATTAAAGCTCCCTTTCCTTATTTTAAAGCCAACAAAATGATGTTGTACTCTACTGGAAATTTCTCTGAACGTTCAAGATTTTCCCCCTTTTTGCGAAATTTTTTACGTATAAAATATTCAGGTATAAAGTATGATCGATGTATAAAGAGAAAATAATGCCTTATGCTAGATAGTTCTGACATGTAGTTTTCATTGTGCGTCTTTCTGCTGCGTGCTGTGGATCAGTACTCCAATATCACATTCAGTTGAGTCGCTCCATTCAATTTATTTAGTCTCCAAGTTTTACCCCATTAAATCAATAATCTGATATTTTCTTAATCTCCCTTAGCTTTTCTTAATGTCATTTAGATTTACATGATCTCCCTTAAACTCTCGTAACTTAGAGTTTCGTAATCTCACTTAGAGTTTCGTACTGTCTTCATAATCTCACTTAGTTTTGTACTGTCTCTTAGATCTTTGTAATCTCATTTAGATTTTGATCTTACTTAGAGCCCTAAATTATAAATATTTAACCTAAATTAATTAATAAACTTCTACTCACGTTTTCCAGCAAACGGCGAAACTTATCTCATATATTTTTACTATAATTTATTTTTAAAATTTTATAACACCACTTTTCACAAAAATTTGATCATTTAATTTGAATATTTACTCGACGAGTAAATTCTTGAATATGAGTGATTCAGCTTGTGCTTGGTTCAAACTAAGACTGTCTGCTTGTCAAATTCGCGTGTTATATAGTCTACGCCCCGTCTAAAAATTCATTGGTTATCTGAACTGTTGTTCAAAGTTTACGACCAACTATCGGGTGTTTTTGATATCTTGGGCTTTTGCAGGTATATCTCTGATAATAACTTGTCGGAACGATTCCTTAATCACGTAGGTACCGGTGGATTTCTAGTTTGTATTTATTTTAGACTGTCTGTTTTGATGTTGTTACAGGAATTTCTAATTCGCCTTGGCACGTAATATCACTTATGGCTTTTGTTTGTATAGATAATACTTTGGGATTTCTATTAACTCCATGCAGATAATCACGTATACAAAGTGACGTAAATTAACATATTTCTGTTTACATTTTGCGTTTCCGAAACGTATTTATTTCAAAGGATGCGTTTCTTATCAGGACACTATGCTATCTGCTTTCACTATCGCATGTTTAATGTGAATTGTATTATGATTTTCTAGCTTTTTACTGCATTTAACGCGTATTGATTTACAGATTATGAATACTGTTAGTTTAAGACGTGTTTGATTGCGTGTAGAGTTATTTCTTTTGCTGAATGTGTGTTTATTGTTGAATGATATGCTTCCCGGCATTAATTAAAGTCAACTGCGATCCTTATACAGTGTGTTAAATGTTTGCTCTTTGCATAATTTGCAAATTACATATTTTTCATGCTAAATAAATGTGGTTTTCTAACTCCTAGCACTATTTACTTGTATTGTGTAACCATTATGCCTCAATATACCTTACATGTGATTTTCCAATGCTCCACCCGAAGGTACTACATTGACCAGGAAGCGAGTTTTTTTTAACCTGGAAAATTTGGAATTTTGCCAAACCCTTGCTGTTCTAAGCAAGGTAGGGATCTTTTACGTGCGTGACAACACACACACGGGACCTCCATTTTACCTCTCATCTTAAAAAGGGTGTATTTTTGTGAAGAATGCTCGCCTAACATTTTTCAAGCCCTAAATAACCCCCTTATCATAGCTATATATATATATATATATATATATATATATATATATATTGCTGTAATATCCCCTTAGTGGGTCGACCTATTATTTCTGTAATATCACGTGTCCTTACGTTGAGCGACCTATTTATTTTAATTGCTATAATACTAAATTAAATTATTGAACCACCATTTTAATCTTTCCTACAGCTTGTGATTATTTCCTCCTCCAGCTGTTTCTTAACGTTGCTATCAACTGGAGTTTATCATAAACAATTTTATCGACCAATGACAAAATTCAACAAGTTACCGCCTTTGCGGGTTATCTCTGCCCTACTTAATTTGTGGCTCCTCCTCTGTCCTATTTCAATCTTATGACCTCGGCTAGCATATATTTGTAATTATAAAAATTCAGTAAGTTTGGATCCCATTTAATGAAACTAATGCTTTATGTACAGCTTTGACGTTATTTACAATACATTTTCAAATTAATTCACCTTTATAAATTTCATTTATCAACAACCATTTAATTTGTACTAAAACCCAAAGTCACCAAAGAAAACTCATTATCTTTACCAACAAATGTAGAATATTCTAAATCCGTTTTCTTATTATTATTTCAATACGTATTCAACCCTTTGTTGACTTGTTTACAAGCATATAATATTTAGCCAATTTGATATTAAAAATAAAATAAAATTCTTGTAGGAAAACAGATGCCTTATAACTAACAATCTGACCTGGTTTTATCTTTTACGACGACGCTTCCATTGAAATTAATCTTCCCAATTTTTGATTCCATTCAACTTATCACCATTATGGACCAACACCATTAAATTATAATTTTATACTTTAATCATTCTTGCCATAGACTTCAAATTGTAATTCGTTCACCCCTATACTTCAAGATTATGTTCTTCCTTTCGCCTCAACATTTAAATTGTTTTATTGTAATCTTTCTTAACATCAAGCATTCTGGCCTATTTTCCTCAGACCTCGAAGCCCTATTATTTTTATGTCTTAGTTTACGATTAATTCATAAAATAATCCTACTTACGTTTTAAACGGTAATTTTCATATACACACTCATTTATTTCACTTTGTACCACTTGTTACGTATTATTCAGTATTACTGGCAATGCACTTGGGCCTTCATTGAGTTCAAAACTGACTTTCTTATCGCGGTGCTTGCTAATATAATTTCGAATCCCCACTGCATCCGTGGTGTGGTCTAGAACCTGTCGTTTGCTTCGGACCAATCAAATAATTTCATTTCGAATATTTTCTGATGTAATGCTCTGCGTTCGTTCATAATGCCCACCTGCCTGCAGGTGTCTTCACTTATCAACATGCTGTATTTTGATAGAATAGTCGCCTTTCCATAAACAACTGATGCAATTTTACTTTAAACTTTCATTGTTTACATGCGATTCACGCAATTTTAATCATTTCTCTTATCAAAATGGTTAGATCTTTATACGCATTATATTAGCTACATGAAACTCTATTTTCACATCCGTATTACTTAATCGTCTGAGACTCTTTTCTTAATGCGTGTCTAATTATACTTTATCATTTCTACGCGTGCTTCCACTGAAAAATATTCTTATTCGCTTTACTTATACAACTGAACACTATCTACAGGGTATTTAATCTTTACCATTCGTTTAATACTTGTATTTCTTATTCCTACGCCAACTATGCGTCTTCCTATGTCTTTCCTGCGTCGCCCAAAACTATTTCTACTTTGTACACAGGGTGTTGCCTACTTACTATCTACTTCTATTTCTTACTTATTTCCTAAAATAACTACAATTTTCTGCTGCCTATTCTAATTACTCATTCTCTAGTGACCTTCACTATGTCGTGCACCCTTAAACAACCCCTTATCACAGCATAATTCCCCCAAATTAAAATATAAAATTTTATATCAATGTCCATTTTTGTTGCCCAACGTGAACTTAAACTCACATTGGTATGAAATTATTATATTTTATTTCCATATTGAAATTCAACCTTTTCATTATTAATCTCATATTTACATTTTATTTATCCCATACCTATGTCCTATTATACTATACTATTCCTACCTATGCCTATTCTTATGTTCAAATCCTATTCTATTTCTCTATGTATACCTATTCATAATTTATTTTACATTTCCTTTTATCTATTCATCTGTCCTTGCATGGGCCAATTCAATTTATTTATTTTCAACTTCCCCCTTTTTCACTCTTAAATCTGGGTCCTTTTAATCTATATTTTTCAATCCTATATTTATTATCTATCCTATATCCTAAAAATCTAACCCTACTTTGAAAAATTCACACTTCCTTAAATTCAACCTTAAACTTGCTATGTCTAATTCTAATATTATTCTCTCTAAATGTACGTAGTGTTCCTCTACACTATTACTAAATATTAATATTTCATCCTTATAGTGGATACTAAATTCCTCATACAGTCCCAAAATATTCTTGATCACATTCTCTAATGCATCCGTGTCGAGGACAAACCAACCGGGACCACCCTAAATTGGTATAATTTTCCTTCTACCGAAAAACCCGTATATTTCCTTGATTCACGCGCTAATGGAATCAAACACAATGAATTCTTTAAGTCTAATTTGCTATATATTTTCTTATTACCTATTCTTGCTAATATGCTCTCCATCGTTTGTGGACAATTGTATTGCGGCTTCGTTCGCTTATTTATCTCTCTTGCATCCAAACATAACCTAATGCTATTATCATTTTTCTTCACGACGACTAATGGATTCACAAAATGTGTACTGGAGTTTTCTATAATGCCTTCACGTAACATTTCCTCAATTTCTTCCTTCACTCTATTCCTATATGCTACTGGGATAGGATATATCTTATTGTTAAACGGTTCCTCATTCATTACTTCTAACTTGTGCACATAACCCTTGGCAATTCTCGACTTCGACCCAATTAATTCTGAATGCTTATTCAATAATACATTCACCCTATTTTTAAATCATCTGGACACTTAATCTCTTCACTTTCATTACCCCATTATTTATCTCTTCACTAAACTGATTAATATTTACGCAGTCATCTTCTATTACTATATTCCCCTCTTCATACCATTTAATATATTTCCCATTACACTCAATTTCTTTGCATTCCGCATTTATCTTCAACGCCAACTTATCTATCATATTCATCCCAAATATAACATCTATCTTCAGTCCAGGTACCACCATGAACTCATTTTCCCATATTCTATTCCCCATTTCACATCTCAGAATTACCATCTCATTTATTACACTAAATCTCTTATTATTTGGTGCCACTAAATTACACCTTGCTATCTTTATCGCTTTATCCCCCAATTTCTCTCGTTTAACAAATTCTTCCGCTACAAGTGATGCCTCTGCTCCAGTATCAATTAATACTTTAACCATTTTATTTTCCACCTTTAAATTAATTATTGGTAATAAGTTTCTCTCAAGTCTTCCTAATTCATTATCCATTTCATATTTAATAAACTCGCGCTGGTGCTCATATCCGTTAATCCGTAGAATTTTCCTTGGTTCGTCCGTACTCAAAATCCTGATCTCGCGTCGAAGGTCCTGCCTGACTCATTCTTCCTGTATCTGTGCAACTCGTGTTCCTTAATTCCACACTATTAATATTTCTTGCTGGTGTCCGTCGATCATCCTTTTCCTGTCTATTCATTACTCCATTGTTTCCCTCATGATTCGTTCTCTCTATTCGTTGCCTTGGTGTCTGACCATTATCCCTGTTCTGCCTAAAATCATTATTAAAGTTTCCATAGTTCCCCATTAAAATTTCTTCCGCGATCATAATTATACCTGTTCCTTCGATAATTATTCCTAGTCTCATCATTCCTTATGAAATTCGTGCGTCGATCCCTAAAATTATTTTCCTTTCATCATCATTTTCCAAATCATCATATCTCTGCAAATAATCAATAAACGTGTCTCTATCCACTATGTTTTGCGTCGTTATGTATCGCTTTACTTCCGCATTAAAATGACTTGCTAAATACTTTATAATAATTTTATCTTCTAAAGGAGGATCCAATTGCTTCGCTACAGTAAATTTCTCAATCGCATATGATTCTCGCGTTATCCCTTTCGCCAAATCGTATCTTCCCATAATTAAATCATTTTGAATTCGATTTTGCTGGTTGTCATTCCAGAATTGACGTAGAAATTTGCTTTCAAACTGCTCAAACGTTTCTATTTCATCCTCAACTAGATTGTACCATCGTTTAGCATTCCCTTTTAATATTGCCCTGATTAAATTTAATTTGAATAATTCATCTGTGTATCCCTGTATCAACATTTTAAAATTTTTCAGAAATATCTTAGGGTTTACTTTTCCGTCCCGTAAAATTTCGTAAATTGTTCCATTGAAAGATTCGTTTGCATTAGCTTAATTGGTTCCCTATTAAAGTTTATTGGATTGCTTTTTAAATTATTTATCTCTTGATTTATTGATCTGAATTCCGTTTCGCAATTTTCTTCAATTTTATTTAACTTAATATTTAAATTCTTAATTTTATTGTTGGACTCACTTTCGAACTCTTCTCGTTTCGTTTTGATTAAAGAAATATGATCCCATAAACCGTCTATCTCCTCAGAAACTCTACCAACTCTCTCATTCAATTGTGCTTTCATCTCCGCGATATTATGGTTTGCTTCTTTCAGTCCATCACTAAGATTCTTAATTTTACCCTCCAATTTCTCATTGTTTTCATCCATTTTTATTTTAACTGCATTTATGGCTTGCTCACTCCTATCCATCTTTTCATTCAATGCCATTAAGATATCCAACATCTTATTTTCTTGTGAAGTTCGCCTCTCTTCACTGGAACTGGTTTCCTGAATTATAACGCTCTCCTGGGATCCTATCTCTACTCCTTGTTGTCTCAAAACCTCCCGTGTTTCCGTATTTTCTTGTCCATTATTATTAAATTTATATGCTAAACTTTTAAATACTAAAATTTATCTAACTTTAAATTACTGTACAAATTTCACTATTGTTAATTGAAGCTTTTCTAATCCCCGGTTTAGTTTAATTAATTTATATAAAATCTTACAATCGTACTTTAAAATTTATTTTAATTTAATTCGCCCTCTTAATTTCAGTTTATTGTGGTTTAATTTACGAGCCCTCTTAATTTCAGTTTATTGTGGTTTAATTTACGAGCCCTCTTAATTTCAGTTTATTGTGGTTTAATTTACGAGCCCCTTCGTTGGGTCGACATATTAATTGCTGTAATACCCCTTTAGTGGGTCGACCTATTATTTCTGTAATATCACGTGTCCTTACGTTGAGCGACCTATTTATTTTAATTGCTATAATACTAAATTAAATTATTGAACCACCATTTTAATCTTTCCTACAGCTTGTGATTATTTCCTCCTCCAGCTGTTTCTTAACGTTGCTATCAACTGGAGTTTATCATAAACAACTTTATCGACCAATGACAAAATTCAACAAGTTACCGCCTTTGCGGGTTATCTCTGCCCTACTTAATTTGTGGCTCCTCCTCTGTCCTATTTCAATCTTATGACCTCGGCTAGCATATATTTGTAATTATAAAAATTCAGTAAGTTTGGATCCCATTTAATGAAACTAATGCTTTATGTACAGCTTTGACGTTATTTACAATACATTTTCAAATTAATTCACCTTTATAAATTTCATTTATCAACAACCATTTAATTTGTACTAAAACCCAAAGTCACCAAAGAAAACTCATTATCTTTACCAACAAATGTAGAATATTCTAAATCCGTTTTCTTATTATTATTTCAATACGTATTCAACCCTTTGTTGACTTGTTTACAAGCATATAATATTTAGCCAATTTGATATTAAAATAAAATAAAATTCTTGTAGAAAACAGATGCCTTATAACTAACAATCTGACCTGGTTTTATCTTTTACGACGACGCTTCCATTGAAATTAATCTTCCCAATTTTGATTCCATTCAACTTATCACCATTATGGACCAACACCATTAAATTATAATTTTATACTTTAATCATTCTTGCCATAGACTTCAAATTGTAATTCGTTCACCCTATACTTCAAGATTATGTTCTTCCTTTCGCCTCAACATTTAAATTGTTTTATTGTAATCTTTCTTAACAACAAGCATTCTGGCCTATTTTCCTCAGACCTCAAGCCCTATTATTTTTATGTCTTAGTTTACGATTAATTCATAAAATAATCCTACTTACGTTTTAAACGGTAATTTTCATATACACACTCATTTATTTCACTTTGTACCACTTGTTACGTATTATTCAGTATTACTGGCAATGCACTTGGGCCTTCATTGAGTTCAAAACTGACTTTCTTATCGCGGTGCTTGCTAATATAATTTCGAATCCCCACTGCATCCGTGGTGTGGTCTAGAACCTGTCGTTTGCTTCGGACCAATCAAATAATTTCATTTCGAATATTTTCTGATGTAATGCTCATGCGTTCGTTCATAATGCCCACCTGCCTGCAGGTGTCTTCACTTATCAACATGCTGTATTTTGATAGAATAGTCGCCTTTCCATAAACAACTGATGCAATTTTACTTTAAACTTTCATTGTTTACATGCGATTCACGCAATTTTTAATCATTTCTCTTATCAAAATGGTTAGATCTTTATACGCATTATATTAGCTACATGAAACTCTATTTTCACATCCGTATTACTTAATCGTCTGAGACTCTTTTCTTAATGCGTGTCTAATTATACTTTATCATTTCTACGCGTGCTTCCACTGAAAAATATTCTTATTCGCTTTACTTATACAACTGAACACTATCTACAGGGTATTTAATCTTTACCATTTGTTTAATACTTGTATTTCTTATTCCTACGCCAACTATGCGTCTTCCTATGTCTTTCCTGCGTCGCCCAAAACTATTTCTACTTTGTACACAGGGTGTTGCCTACTTACTATCTACTTCTATTTCTTACTTATTTCCTAAAATAACTACAATTTTCTGCTGCCTATTCTAATTACTCATTCTCTAGTGACCTTCACTATGTCGTGCACCCTTAAACAACCCCTTATCACAGCAATATATATATATTGCTGTGATGCTCCTTTGAATGCGGGAACTGGCCCTTAAAAAAAAACATTCGAGCCCCACAGATTGGGCGTCATATTTGCTGTGATACCACCAAACTCCTGTTCACAGCTTAAACCTCCTATATCTATCCTAAGCACCACAACACTATTTACTACAGCAAACTTCTTTTTATTTGGAGCTACTAAATGGCTACGCTTTATAGGCATAATTCTATTACAAACCTTATCCCTAATTTTGCTGACGAATTCCTCCGATATTAAACTCGCCTCTGCCCCTGTATCAAGTAATACTTCTACATTATTCTCAAAAATTTCTAAATTAATAATTGGCAAACATAAATTTTCCTTAGTTTCTGGCTCTACTTCCTGCTCAATTTTGAAAAATTCACGTGGATGTTCATATACATTTACACTGAAATCTAGTGGTCTGTCGCGTTCTAAAAATCCTGTCCAGGTCTGTTTTCCCTACTCGGTCCTGGTCTAGCCGTCACCTCAGCGTATGTCCTAGGCGTTTCCACTCGTTCCGTGTCTGTATTAGCAGTCCCGCTCATGTCTGGTGAACTATTCATTCTGGTAGGTCCCGGTCTCGGTGCAGGTCCCCTTCCTAAACTATTACTCCTAACATATGTTCCCAATCTGTTCCCAATCCTGTCGCTGGTATCCGTAACTACTCCCCCGTCTAGCGTAGTTGTCCCGTCTATTGTCAAACCTAACTGTGTTGATCTGTCTTTCCCTGTTATCCCGAGGTCGTCCACTACTTACGTCGTCGTACCTCTGCAAGTATTCTAGAAACATTTCTCTGTCCACTATGTTCTGTAGTGCTACGTGTTGTCTTATGTCTACCTCGAAGTGTCGTGATAAATACTTAATAATTTGTCGGTCCGTCAGTGGTGGGTTCAGTTGCTTTGCTAGGCTATACTTGCGTATAGCATATTGCTCCCTACTTCCTGAAAATTCTCCCTTAAACTTCCCTGTGATTAAGTCGTCTCGTACCTGGTCTTGTCTGTGGTCACTCCAGTAGTGCTTTAAAAATCTGTCTTCAAAGTCCGTGTAGGTGTCTATGTCCTGCCCTACTAAATTGTACCATGCTTCCGCATTGTCCTTTAATAAAGCCTTTATCGTATTCAGTTTAGTCTGTTCGTGAAATAAATTTCCCACTAGATTTCTTACGCTATTAATAAAAATTTGTGGATTTACCCTGTTATCGCCATAAAACTTCATGTGTTGGTCCAATGATACTCCACCTGTAGAAAATCTGGGACCATCCCCCGTTAAATTTGACATGTTGTATTTGATACTACTAACTTCGCGTTCTACCCTGCCTAACTGATCCCTACATGAGTCCGTCACTTCAGTCATTTTTACATTAATCTCTTCTTCACAGAACATGCGTACTTCGGACTTTAAATGTCCCATTTCCTGTCGAAGACCTGTAATATCACGCTCATTTTTTTCAACCCTATTTTCAACTTCCCCCATCTTCACGGTAAGACTATTTTTAAATTCTGAAACTTCTTTATTCGTCTTATCTATTTTCTCACTTAGGGTTTCCCTAACTCCTGTTAATGTCTCATTCATTCGGTCAACTTTCCTATTCGATTCAGCACTCATTTCTCTAATCTCCTCAAACTTCCTATTAGCTTCTTCCCTACTCGATCTCATTTCCTCTAGCATTCGCATCATCATCTCGTTTCCTTGATCCCCTGATTCCGTCCTCGACTGATCTCTACTGCCTCCAGCTTCTTCCATTTTCGAATTTTTCCCACACAATGCACTATCGTCACTTCCAATTTCCACTCCTTGACTCCTTAACCACTCTTTTCTCTGCATACGTTCTAATCACTCACACACACTCTCAAAATACTCTTAAATTTATACACACACAGAAACTCTCTCTCTCAGATCGCCAGTTTCCTGGAATAAAATCACAAAAATTTTATTTGGAACTCGAGCCTCACTTTTGGGTCGCCAAATTTGCTGTGTTCCATTTTAATCCGGGTACTCCGCTTTTCGAATGGAGCCCCTACGAATTGGATGTCCAGAATGCTGTGAATCCTACGAAAAGCTATTCATTACTTTAACTGTGTTGGTCCATTGACTTTCTTCTGTTAATCGCCTCGGCTGCTCCCCTAGATAACTTTCATCCTCATTTATAAAAAAAAACAAACACATTCCTACCACAAACACGAACGTTAACTCTATTTACATCTATATTCACAATACATTAAAATTTCAAAATTAAATTTTGGCATAAATTTCAGTATCAGAAATTTTCAAGATTACATTTATTATCATTTAAATGTGCATCCTGAATTAAAGTCCTTGTTGGATGCCTACTAATTAATATAACAATATATGCAGACCGGAGTCTGAGTACAAAGGAGCATCTACCACCCTTTACGTTAATTAACCAGGTTCGTCTAATTGAGCTCTAAGACATACCCAAATTTTCATCATAATCCAGAACATCAATACTAAATACCCTTTCTACCTAAACAAGCAAATTTCACCTTAACATTAAAATTTTATGGTTAGTACAATTTCACTAATGTCCATTTAAAGTAAATCAATTATAAAGTAATTCAACACACACAAAAATATCAAAGTTCAAACAAAATAGTATAAATTACCTGAAGGTTACTGCACTCGTAGCTTCAATGTACATCGTCCCTTTTGTTAATCACACCATTCCAACTGGGTTATATTTACAGCTTCTGATTCTCAACGCTTTTCAAATTTTCTCCATCACCATTTATTTAAAGTTGTTTCTGGGCTTTTCCAGAACTCATCTGTGTATATCTGACCCTTGTTTTGTGGATCCAGACACATTTATGAACCATTTAATCATTAACACCCCGAAAATAGCAAAGAAATTCATACTTCTTTCACCAATATACGCCAAAACTGCCTACTAATGGTGTATTCATTTGTCGTTGTAAATTTTACTAATTGGTACAGTGATACTAAATTTTATTACCTTGTATCTAAGTGCACTCAAGTACATTCATGTTAGCACGTAAATAACAAACTGTTTTAAATCACCAAAATATACGAGCAAACTTTAAATTATTCTATCAAACTAAAATGCACTGTTTAACGTATTGAATCAAGTCGCGGATGTAAGACCGCTTGTTTATATTCACCTCGGTATATATAGCGGTTAGCCTGTCTGTCGGTCTGTTCCCCAAAAGGGCAATTCTAAAGAATTTCGCATGCTAGGTTCCCAGTCCGTAGCCTGTGCGTCGGTTTTTACGAATTTTGCACTCGTCCCAGTTAAATCTCAGAAATTTCAACACGGCACGCAATGTCTGGAAATAACTAATTGACTTCTATACCGAAATGTTATTTTTACCTCTCAAATTTTGCCTTTTACTTTCAACCAATCGCAACCCCATGACGTTGCTCTACTCACGCCTTTAACTATATGTGTCTTTGCTTGACGCATTTTCTCTTTCCTTTTCTAACCTGTTCGTATTGGTGCAAATTGATATTCTTTATTATCGATTATTTTCAGTCCATGTGGACTATCTGGGTTAAATAACCCCGTATCGCGCCTTCCCGTGAATATTAAGCCCCGGTTTCTCCAAGATTCTTTGTAACCATTAATTATCTGCAAACTTTACGCCGAATGAGCTTTTTAAACTACGCAGGTGTTCAAACATACTATTAATTCTCAGAGCTTTATTTTATTGGGTTTTTACAAGTTTTCATAGATATTATATGTTACTAACGATTCAATTAACTTCAATTAAAAATAATACCCTTTAATTTTTAGTGAATCCTAATTAAATATTCAATTATTATCTGTACGTTTTGTTTAATACCGGTTACTTGAAATAGAGTTAATTAATATAAATTTTGCACGTTATTTCCATTTGTTTCTTTCCTCGGAATAAATACATTACAGGTAGAGCTTGTTAATACTGTTTCTTTTGATATAAAGCGTCTTGTACATGATTTAAATCTCTTATTTTTACTGAAACGAATGAATTTTTATTCTCCACGGTGTTTTAATAAAGCGTATTATCTAATAAAATTCCTTATACACGGTGATTAAAATTATTTGATGTGATTATTTAATTTTCTACCCTGGTCTAAATATGAGTAATATATATATATATATATATATATATATATATATATATATATATGGGGCTTGTCACAGCAATATATATATATATATATATATATATATATATATTGCTGTGACAAGCCCCACGTTGGAGCGTCACTAAAAGAGTGCTGTGATACAGATACAGCAAATTGTGAATTTACCTTCTTTTCTAACTTTACTTTGCCTGGCTAGCCGAGCAGAAATGCTGGAGTTTACAAAATGAAATCAAACAGCAGTTTAAAAAAAAACTATACAGTCTAAAATATTTTCTCTCATACAAAAGTATATCGAACTTTTCCAGCATAGTTTCTTTCAAACTTTAAATTATTTCTAACAAATACTTATTTACTTAATTATCAAAATGTTTCTCACCTTATTTAGGTGTAAATTTACAGAACTAAAATATCTTCTCTTATTGATAGTTTACCTAGCTTTGATTTCCAAGCTTGTAAGGATAGCCTATTAAAAAAAACAGATTGATTTGAACTCGACCACAAACTTTATGGTCAATATACCCTTACAAAAATAAAGTTACATGATTAAGACGTATTCTACCTTAAGTTAAATGACAAAAACTCAAATATCCATTATAAACCAAATAAATCTAAAAGTAATCTAGCTGCTTATACTAATAATCGTGCACAAAATGCTTCTAAAGAATAACCAATGAATATAAAATATTATCACATTAATATACTTTAATTCAGCAAAATAACACTTAAATAAACAAAAAACATGAACTAAGCAGCTCCTAATAATATTTGAATTCATGCTGCATAGTTCACGAGTTCCAATCATGACAAACATTTATTAGATGTTAGTACGATAAACACTCTACATGATGACTAACGAAAGCTGTTATTCCAATATGAAAGACATCTTAATCGATTATTTCTTAAAATAATGAAATTCAAACTAATTTCAAATCCTTTACATAATTACAGTTGTTTATAAGTTTTTAAATAAATTCGTTTGTGTAAAAACCTAAATAAAAATAAAATAAAGTGCACTGATGGAATTCAAAATAATCTGTAGTCCGTTTTTAGCGTATTGAAATCCTTGTTGCTAATCAGCTTGTCACAAGGTGACTGCTTAAACAAGTATTAAAACGAATTACGCTGGGCAAAAATAGCATGCGGACATCAACTGTTTCGAACTCCAACTAAATAAATAAATGCAGTATATGCCTACAAGATGCAACATACAATGCACGTGATATGACGGTTATTCTTTATCAAATTAGACATTCAAAATAGCCCAATAAGACCAAGAAAATAGTTAATGGGAGTATAACAGGTTTAAATTTATAGTTTTGAGAACCTGTCTCGAAGAAATGACGCATTCTTTTATTTAGTTAATGTAGATATTCAAAAATTCTGGAATTAACTTCTTTGAAATAAAGCTACGCTTTATTAAAAACTCAAAATTGGTATTTTTAACGAGAATGAATGCATTACTTTATGCAGTTTACCGTTCAGTAAATGCAGTATATTACGTTTTCAATAAATAACACTTAAGTGTGGAATTAAGGTTGCACTTCATTCTTAAATTGTAATACAAATGTGTTTATTTTGCACGGCAATACATTAAATACGTTTATACATATATCTCACACACACACACGCACAAACACGCACGCACACGCGCGCGCGCACACGCGCACACACACACACACGCATACACACACGCATACACACACGCATACACACACACACACGCATATATTTATATATTGATTTGATAACGCCTTGCGTTGGGCGTCGCTAAAAGAGTGCTGTGACATCCTTTCTTTGGAGTGGGTGCTAAAAGAGTACTGTGACAACGGTACAGCAAATCGTAAATTATAAATTATTATCTTACCTTTATTTTCCTTTCTTTGTCGGGCTAACTTAACGGAAATTTTTACTGTATAAGTTACCAAATGAAATAAAACACAGCAATCTCAAGAAAACATCCATACATTCAAAAACATTTTTCTGTCATACAAAAAATTTATAAAACACGTTACCACTTAATTTCATACAGAATATAATTCCTACTGCTACTTAATTATTAAAATATTCCTTACCTAATCTTTGTAAAAAGGTACACAATCCTCTTTAATTTGGCCAAAAACGCTTCACGGATATTCATTAAAGGTCAAAAGGTTTCAAACCTGCCACCTCAAAATTCTCTGCAAATCATCCGCTTCACAATTAGAGAAAAAATGCGAACTTATTCTAATTTAAAATACAAAATATTGTCAATTAACAAACAAAGAAATCCAAAATTTTATACTTTTGGCTATTTGTTAAAAAACGCTTATCCAAATCTTTTTTCATTACTCTCAACGGTATTAAATCCTTTCTGGTTTTATTTTAAAATTGACGTTTAAATCCCAGTGTACAAGATCATCCATATTATCTTAAATCTCCATTTGACGTTAGTTTGCAAAAGTGCATCTTCTATTTTTAAGTAATTGTGGAACGCCAATGAGATTGATTACAATCATTCAAAACGTATTTGTTTCATTTCATACAGTAATTTAAATTGCTCTAATTTACATACTAAATGTCAAACACTGTATACATGCCAAATTAATCTCGTAATATGAAATGAGTCGCCGAGCACTAAATCTTGTCTTACAGTTACTTGGCTTTAAAAGGAATCAATCTCAAATTAAATCTTGAAGAATCAATCTTGAATAGAGTTCCGACTTATATATAAAAATTTTAACTACGTCACTTTTTTCATACGATTCCAGATTTAATTCGAATCTTAGTCACCTGATTTAAGAATTTACAAGAATGTCGGCATTTAACGATCAATTAGTGTCAAACTACGTGATTTACGGGCATCATAAAAGCTTCGCCGATCTTCGTCTAACGTACAGAGTTGATGGTTGCGTCGCCTCCTATCTTATAGTAATGCAGAAAACTATAAAATCCATTATTATTACTTTTTAATGTTTGTTTGAGTTTGTTGAATAGGGCGTTTAAGTTTCCATGACATTTCTTAGTAAAGAATGATATATTTAAAAAAATTTTATTATTCATGAAGGTTCTGGATCAATATATATTTTAAAACTCATAGTGTATTAATATGTTATTTGGAAGTCAATTTAACTAATTAATGAAAGCTTTAATTGCTTTATTTATACTTTGTAAATGCAATAATATTAATACACTAAATAAAGCGAATATTTTTTATACATGGGAAATGAAATGGATTCTAATGCATCTTTATGCACAGGAAACTAATTTAGTATGTTGATGAATTCAATAAAAACGTGTTTTATCTCTTAGCAATGAAAACGCGTTTTTATTAAGTAGGCTTTTATTTACACATGCAATAAGATTTGTTTCATGCATGGAAAAATATGCTTTTTTATTAAAGTGAAATGAATTTAATGGCTTTATACATGCAACTTCTTTTTAGTCTACACGGAAATATATTTTGCTTTGCATTTGTACCTACACATGGGAAATTTAGTCATATAATTAATAAGAGCTTTGTCTTTCAATGGCAAAGAAGAATGCTTGTATTATATAGGGCGGCTCAATAAATGTTCGCAAATTGCAATTTTTCGATTCCTTTCTATTTGGGTGAGTTTTATTTATAAAATTTGGGTTTCCATGATCTCTCGTTACCTCTTTTTCACATCCATATATATATATATATATATATATATGTGTGTGTGTGTGTGTCTATATATATTATATATATATATATATATTGCTATGATATTCTTCCCACGATTGAGCATGTCATAAATTTTGCTATGATATTCCCTATTTTAGGATTATCGAGCCCCAATGTTATGAAATGTTAAGTTAGGATTTTTATCCCGACTAGCTTACTGAATAAATCTTATTGAATCAAATAAAGCAATTCTAGAACACCCAATATAATAATTGATAATATTTACAACTCTCAAAATTTTCCTTTTTGTACAAAATATCTACATATACCAGATTTACGCTTTTTTGAAAGCCAGCAAAAAATATCTTTTATTTATATTCAGGGACCTTGGAACGTTCCAAGATACTTATTCCATTTTCATATTATTTCAGTGACCTTTTTGATGACTCTTACAAATACACAATGCATAGCAAATATTAAATTGAAACAATCTTTCAATAATACAGTGTGTTAAAAATTGCTAACCTGGAATGGGTTCTGGAGTTCCATTCTAGTCTATGACCTGCATCCCTTTGCTGTGTCCACTTTGCTTATTGGTGTGCCGGCCTCATGTAAGAATCGCTTCCCATAAATCGCTTCCAATTAAAATCGTATCAAATTACAGTACATCCAAAATTAAAACGTCCCAAATCGGAATATGTTTAAATTAGAATATGTCCATTTTTAAAATATCTCCAAAATTAGAATATCTCCATTTTTAAAATATCACCAAAATTAGAATATGTCCAAAATTAAAGCCGTCTCAAATTAAAGGTCCCAAATTAAAGGTCCCAAATTACAGGTCCCAAATTACAGTACATCCATATTAAAGCTCCCAAATTACAGTCCGCAAATTAACAGACCCAAATTACAGGCCCCATATTAAAATCCGCAAATTAAAGCCTTGTTTTGTAAATATTAAAAAATGAATTTAATTAAGTTATTTAACTTCCGTCTATCTATAGATCGGCTTATATTTTATTGCACAAATTCTCGTACTTTTAAAACTGATTTGTTTTGATTTTTACTTCACTAGTTACGTGAGTTTTCAACACCATCAAACATAGTTGTTGCTTAGTTAACTGTAGACTAAAATGTCGTTTCGTTATTATCGTATATATAAGCATTTCCTCCAATTGTTTTTATTGGCGTGTTTTCAATTTAGGCTGATACTTTTGTCTTATCTAGCAGAACTCGGAATTTTTACAAATTACTTAGTTTAAATCGTCGATGAATGCTCTGTTCGTCACGTCCGCATTCAGCAGATTGCAGTATTATTCGAGGATTAACAACTTTTGGCTTTTAATTTACTCACGTATTTGTTTTTTGTTAATTCATCATATAATTGAACCGCCTGGTGTTTATTTGTTTCCACAGAATATTGGTTTTCTGAACAAATGTGTTCTATTCTAGTCACGTAACGATTTTCTAATAATGGATTATTTACGATGCGTTTACGTTGATATTTTCGACGCAATTGTTAAATATTTGCAATGCCAGTTTATCTATGCTTCCCGGTAATTTAATTTTGATGCAATTTATTGCGTTTTAAAATCTTATCTTTATTTGTAAACTATACTTAGACAAATTCATGTTCTCATGCATTTAATTTCGTGTATTTTATATACAGCGTCCTCTTAATCGACATTATGTAGAATGACCGATTTACTCTTATAATTTCTAGAATTAATTGACTTTCTTAAAGTTAAAGTTGGTTATATTTATTCTACGACCCTTATGACTTAATCCACTCCTAAACCACCCTATTATCATATCATTATTCCTCAAAATTAAAATAGAAAATTTTCGATCAAATGCCATATTTTGCGCCCAACGTGAAATTAAATCCCCATTGATAAAAATTCTTTTATTTTTATTTTTATTCTCTAACTCTTTTGTTTTAAATTGTTCCTCCAATATTATTTGCAAAATCTAAATAGTCCTATCTCTAAATTGCTATCCCAAATTCTATCTACACCTATCTTAACTTATGATTATTATTTCCACAAGACCCTATACTAAATATTTTATCTCCCTAATTCCTATCTATCTATACTTTTCCTATTTTTATAAATGTATCATCATCTCTTCCCATTTCTAATAGACCACTCCTATTTATCTATACCTTTCCATTTACCTATTCCATTTTTTATAAATTCATACAATGTATCATCATCTTTTTATATTCTTAATGAACCACTCCTATTTTTTCTAAGTTCCTACAACGTATCATCATCTCTTCCCATTTCTAATAAACCACTCCTATTTATCTATACTTTTTCCATTTACCTATCCTTTTCCTATTTTTCATAAATTCACACAACGTATCATCATCTCTTCATATATTTAGTGAACCACTCCTATTTATTTACCTATACTTTTTCTTATTTACATCAACCTATACTAAATATTGTTTTCTTCGAATATTTCTACTAAACTATTTTCTATTTACATATTTCTTCCTATTTCCATCAACCTATACTACTCCTACTTTTCCTAAACCTATCCTAATTTATTATTAATCTATCCTTTTTTTAAATTATATTCCCATTTAATTCCCCTATTTGTCTATATTTATCCTAATTCATAATTATATCCCTATTTACTTCGCCTATTTACACTAGTTTATATTACATTATGTATACTTTTTCTTCATTATTAAAAGTTTTTCTCTGCAATTATTTTTCCCCTCTGATTTCCCATATTCACTATCTTTTCGAAATTATTTTCTACAGTTAAGTTATTATTTGCATTATCCCCCCCCCCCTCCTCAATATATCCCACTTCATATCCCAATATTTTTGTTTCTTCTTGAAAGAATTCACACTTCTTCTTGTTTACTTTTCTCCCTACAAAATTTAATTTCAACAAAATTCTTTCAAAGTCTTCACTAAAATTTAACATATCACTCCCAAATTCTTCATACGGTTTCCATATCACATCCTTATTTTCTAACAAACCAAAAGGAACCACTTCACACTTATAAATTTGCCCTTTTGTATAAAAACCGATATATTTTCTTGATCCGCGTTCTGATGGAATTACTTTTAACGGCTCCCTGTCTACAACTTCTGATTCATGCACACCCTCTGCTACTATTCTGGATTCTGATTTTGAATTCTTCATCACTAATGTCTTCACCCTTTCTTTTATTTCTTCTGGACATTTTATTTCATCATCAACATCCCTCTCTACATCGACTTCAGCCTCAAATTGATTAATATTTAAACAGTCTCCTTCGACTTCAACACTTTCCTCATTATCCCATTTTATACATTCCCCTTTTACATCAATTACCTTTCCTACGGCATTTATTTTCAATTCCAACTTATCAATTATGTCCATACCAAATATTACATCTACTCTTAACCCCGGCACTATTATAAATTCATTCTCAAACTTCATCTTATCCACTTCACATTCCAGAATTATTATCTTATTCATACTTGCAAATCTCTTGCTATTCTGTGCTATTAAACTAAACTTCCTAATAGGCATTATTCTCTCTGTTAACTTTTCCCGTTTAACAAAATCTTCAGACACTAACGACGCTTCTGCTCCCATATCAATGAGTGTTCCACCTCTACTATTTCCAACTTTCAATTTAACTATCGGTAATAAGCTTTTATTCAAATCCTTTTCCATTTCACAATCTATATATTCGCGCTGGTGTTCATGTCCATTAATTCTTAAGGGCTTACTTGGTTTGTCCTCATTCAAAAATCCTGATTTGACGTAGATGGTCTTGCCTGACTTGTAATTTCTGCATAGGTACGGTTTGTTCTTATTGGTTGTGCTGATTGTTCCTGATGTCGTGCTTGTAGCGTACACTGATTTATGTTCCTGTCGTGGTTCGTTTGCACTGTTTCTTTTCTTGGCGTGTTTCTTGTATTCTAATTCCGTCTAAAATTATTATCGTTGCAGTTATTATAATTATTTCTATAAAAATTTCCCCTATAATTCCCCCTATCGTTTGGTCTATTATCAGTACTCCTTTGCATTCTAACTATGTTTTCTCGTTGTCTTTGTATCATCCTAACTTCCGCCACACGACTCTGTCCTAACTCATCACAACGTTGTAAATATTCCAGGAAGATCTCCCTATTTACTATATTTTGAATCATCACATAATGTCTTATATCTTCTTCAAAATGTCCCGCTAAGTACTTTATGGTTTGTGTTTCTTCCAACGGAGGATATAATTGCTTAGCTATATTAAATTTTTGTATGGCGTATATTTCTCTGGTCATCCCTAAGTTCTGATTATATTTTCCTGTAATTAAATTATCTCGCGCCTTGTATTGTTGATTGTCCCCCAAAATTTTCTTAAAAATCTACTCTCAAATTCCTGAAATGTTCCTATCTCATTTTATATCAAGTCAAACCATATTTCCGCGGTTCCTTTCAACATTGACCTAACGAAATTTAAATTGTACCTTTCATCCATTGATCCCTGTATTAATTTTCTTATATTATTCAAAAATATTTTCGGATTCACCTTGTTGTCTCCGTAAAATTTGGAATATTGCTCAACTGATATTTCCGGTCTATTTATCTTAGTGTATTGCCCCTGATTCTGTATTTACATCATTAAATCCTATCTCACAATTTCCCTGAATTTCCTGCATCTTTTTACCTAAATCTGTAATCCGATCATTAGTTTCCTTTTCACACGTTTCCTGATCTAATTTAACTTTCCAAACTTCGTCCCTAACTTTATCCACATCGTCCATCATTCTAATAAATTTATTTTCAAATTTTACTTGCATTTCCGCGATTGTCTGATTCGTTTCTTTTAATCCGTAGCTTATAATTTTTATTTTGGCACCTAACTTTTTTCCATTTTCCTTGGTCTGCATCTTGATGGCTTCTTCTCTTTTGTCCATTTTCCTCGTTAACGCTAATAAAATTGACATCATTTCCGATTGTTGCGATATCTGCTGTTCTTCACTTTGACTTCGCGTCAATTGTTGCCCTTGCATTTCCGTTGATACATCCTGTAAAACTACGCTTTCTTGAGACCCTATTTCTACCCCTTGATTCCTTAATGCTTTTCTGGTTTCCTTTATTAGTTTATCCATTTTTATTTAATTTAAAAATATTAAAATATTTTTTTTAATATTTCAAAATTCCTTGCAGATTTTAAATTTCCTAACCCTTATGCTTTTTAAATTAAATTTTATTCGTGCCTCTACAAATTTTTAATTTCTAAATTTTTTGCTCCTACGATATTTAATTTTTAGATTTCCTTTTGTGGTGTTTGAGCCCCTACGATTTGGGTCGCCATAAATTTGTTATGATATTCTCCTCACGATTGGGCGTGTCATAAATTTTGCTATGATATTCCCTATTTTAGGATTATCGAACCCCAATGTTATGAAATGTTAAATTAGGATTTTTATCTCGACTAGCTTACTGAATAAATCTTATTGAATCAAATAGAGCAATTCTAGAACACACAATATAATAATTGATAATATTTACAACACTCAAAATTTTCCTTTTTGTACAAAATATCTACATATACCAGATTTACGCTTTTCTGAAAGCCAGCAAAAATATCTTTTAATTATATTCAGGGACCTTTGAACGTTCCAAGATACTTATTCCATTTTCATATTATTTCAGTGACCTTTTTGATGACTCTTACAAATATACAATGCATAGCAAATATTAAATTGAAACCATCTTTCAGTAATACAGTGTGTTAAAAATTGCTAACCTGGAATGGGTTCTGGAGTTCCATCCTAGTCTATGACCTGCATCCCTTTGCTGTGTCCACTTTGCTTATTGGTGTGCCGGCCTCATATAAGAATCGCTTCCAATTAAAATCGTACCAAATTACAGTACATCCAAAATTAAAACGTCCCAAATCGGAATATGCCCAAATTAGAATATGTCCATTGTTAAAATATCTCCAAAATTAGAATATCTCCATTTTTAAAATATCACCAAAATTAGAATATGTCCAAAATTAAAGCCGTCTCAAATTAAAGGTCCCAAATTAAAGGTCCCAAATTACAGGTCTCAAATTACAGTACATCCATATTAAAGCTCCCAAATTACAGTCTGCAAATTAAAAGTCCCAAATTACCGGTCCCATATTAAAATTTGCAAATTAAAGCCTTGTTTTGTAAATATTAAAAAAGGAATTTAATTAAGTTGTTTAACTTATGTCTATTATGACTATTGTATATATACGCCCTTCCTCCAATTGTTTTCATTGGCGTGTTTTCAATTTAGGCTGATACTTTTGCCTTATCTAGCAGAACTAGGAATTTTTACAAATTACTTAGTTTAAATCTTCGATGAATACTCTGTTCGTCACGTCCGCATTCAGCAGATTGCAGTATTATTCGAGGATTTCCAACTTTGGCTTTTAATTTACTCACGTATTTGATGTTTGTTAATTTATCATATAATTGAACCTCCTGGTGTTTATATTGTTTCCACAGAATATTGGTTTTCTGAACAAATGTGTTCTATTCTAGTCACGTAACGATTTTCTAATAATGGATTATTTACGATGCGTTTACGTTGACATCTTCGACACAATTGTTAAATATTTGCAATGCCAGTTTATCTATGCTTCCCGGTAATTTAATTTTGATGCAATTTATTGCGTTTTAAAATCTTATCTTTACTTGTAAACTATACTTAGACATATTCATGTTCTCATGCATTTAATCTCGTGTATTTTATATACAGCGGCCTCTTAATCAACATTATGTAGAATGACCGATTTACTCTTATAATTTCTAGAATTATTTGACTTTATTAAATTTAAAGTTGCTTATATTTATCCTACGACCCCTATGACTTAATCCAGCCCTAAACTACCTTATTATCATATCATTATATATATATATATATATATATATATATATATAACTGTGGATTTATAAGCTTAGATACCAGGTGTACATAAGTCAATCATTTATTTATTTGTTGGTACCCTGTATATAGAAATCAATTTAGAATTTAAAACATGTCAATATAATTAAATAGGGATAAGATTAAGTAAGATACTGTAGGTTTAATTTTTATGCTTCAATTTAGAACTAGGATAATAATTAATTACTAATAAGATCGATGGCAAGGTTACAAATCATGTACAAATATTATTTAAAAGCTTTTCGTATTGGGTGTAGTGTAAAAATCAATAATTTAAGCAAGGTAAATTTCTTAAGCGTAGCATAAACTAAAACATTTGTGTAACTGTACTAGGTTGATCATACGAAAACAAGCTACAACAGTTATGAATTTCAAGGAACGAATGTGCAGTAGATAAATAATTCCAATAAAGCTTTTAAACGTTAAGAATATATTTCTAGATCAAAATCGTTAACAGAAAACACAGGGCTTTAAGAGCAACGGACGGTTACATGTAGAAAACATCGATAAAATCAGGCGAGAAACGATATTTAGCATGTAATAGACACAGAGGGAAGGTATCATATGGTGAAGTTGTTGCGATTTTCAAACGTCTGTAAGACCAAGATATTTTTAAAGGCAATAAGCGGGACAAGGATGCCGCGTGTTCTCAGAAGATATTGATTTTCAAGGCGCACAGAAAAGTAGGGTGGAACAACTCTGAACAATGTGACGATAGAGGGACTATGCAAAGGATAGAAAACATAGGGTAGACTAGGAAACCAGAAATGTAGAAATGACTTAGACAAGTTAGGCAGGATATGGAAACATGGCTAGAGGATGTTATGATGAGAGTAGAAGCGAGATAATAGTATGTATGCGCATATGGGAGACTTGATTTCACGTGTTTGGGGGTGATAGGAATGTTAAGGATTCAGAGAAAATTAGAACGGTTGGCAAAATTAGCGACCTTTTCGGAGTAAAGCAGTGTTTGCGTTTCAAAATTTTTGGTTTTCGACGACGGTTATGTTATTGTGCGCGTAAATTTTAGGAATTGAGCAGCCGTTGGATAAAGTTTTCAAGGAATGATTGTGAAGGATACGTGCAACTTGAGAGGGGTTTTGGTTATATAAACGAGCTGGAGATGCTAGGCGCTCTCTTAGTTTTTCGATTCTGCTGAGTACTTCATCCTAGCTTCAAACTACGTGACTAGTGAAGTCCGAGATATTTACAAGTGTTTAAATGCACAAATTGGTGCGATTTTAAAAACAGTGAACCGTATAAAATTATTTTGATTTAATTGAAGCAGGATGAACAGTAAGAAGCAACGTATTTGTAAATTGGATGAGGGTGCTTTTTCCACTTGCTTGAAAGAACGATTGTTTATGGATCTGTAGCGGCAGTCCTGAGGGATTTTGGAATATGGTATTTTGGAGGCCTAGCGAGTTCGAGGTATAATTGCTGTTACTTATTGAAAGGTAGCAATGTGGAATGATGCAGGTACAAGCGGTCAGTAGAGGCTTCAGAGGTGGTGATCTGGATGAAAGATACTCTCCAGGTAATGCATTTTTTTTAAACTGTTGTGGTGGTGCTTATTTGTTGTTTTAAACTATTAGTGATTTTGGGTTATATATTGTGATGAAATTATGAACAGAAAATTAATTGACTTACCTTTGTAAAGGAAATATTTAAAATCTGAGGATGTAAATAGATGTATACGATATAATTATGAATATTTCACATTTGTAAGAGATAAACGGGTCTTTTATTTAAAAATTTTCTGTGCGAAAATTTTGCATGCAAATACAAAAAAGGTTTATACTGAGCTCACCATAGACTAGGGAAAAATAAAGTAAGGTTCTGGAATTGGCTCATCTACTTTAGTATGAGCATATGAATATAAACTAGCAGGAAATCTTTGTTGTATTGATTTGATGTGATTTAATATTGAAGAGGAGCATGAAATATTTTAATGTGAATCAATTTTGTAAATATTGAGATTGTCTGATTTGAATGTTAATTTGTCAGAATAAAAAGGGTTGTATTTTTGGTTAGAAGTATTATTTTATTTTTTTTATTATTATTAAATAGAAAGGTAATTATGGATTGTAGAGCAGATGAGCAGCCGTGGTGAGTATCCCTGGAGAAGTTGTGAGCAGAACTAGCTGCGTGGTGTCAATTTTAAGAGCATCTTCAGAGGATACACAACTAGAACATATCATGATCCAAAGATTAGAAACAAAATTTATTTAGGTGATGATTAGAGAAGTCCTCTACAGGTAATTTCACAGAATTGCATCAATCGACCTAACATTGGGGCACGAGTAAAGGCAATCTTCGCAACATTTATTTAATACAGGTATAGAGGCGTGGTAATATATATATATATATATATATATATATATATATTGTAGTGTCAGAGGGAGCTACCATGGTTCTAAGGGTTGTTTAGTAGAAGGTAGTGTATGCCAAATAAAATGATCCATATATCAGATCCCGTAATTTAAAAATGTATGTTTGCCGTACTTTACATATGCTAAAGTATTTAAAATGTTAGTTGAAATGTAAGTGCCAAGAGGTAAATTATAATGACTTGATGACGTGATAAAATACACAGTGCTCAAGGGTTTATACTGAGTTAGAATGTAATAGGCCGTTGAACGTACATTTGCCATCCGAAAACCGGATGCGTCTATGGATGTCCACTATCAACCACGCAAATCCAGGTTCATGTGTGAATTATTTTGGCTTTTGTTTAAATAGAATCAACTTTTGGACAAATATGTAATCTCAAAATTATAAGTAATAGCAGTGTCAAATGTGATTGAAGGATTGTAAAATATTTAGGACCAATGATAGAATATTATGTGTATACTAGGAAAGTGTAAAAGGACATAATTTATGGTATGTGTGACACAAACTCAGTGTTAAAACGTTATTGGATGGTTTTAGTTTAGGTAATTTGTAATGTAGTAGGCAAGAAATGTTGTAATTATCACCTTGGAAAGTAAACAAGGGAGTCTATTTTGAATATTTTGGTGTAAAGACGTATTTTAAAGAACTGCGCTAAATTGTGTAAAGATTTTGGAAGATTAATAAACGTGTTTGAAATATAATAGTTTGATTATTAAAGAAGAGTAAAGAGCAGCATCGGTACATAAGTAATTTAATAGCGACGACGAGAAAAGGTAAAGATTTGTATTAGTGCGACGGCGAAGCGACGGATAGTAAGGTAGATTTGGAACGATATTGATAAAGGCAGAAGGCATCGGATTGGAATTGTAAGAAGGACGAATATTAGGATTGATTTGGATATAGATTTACATGTAGCGGGGCATTGAGTGGTTTTAAACAGGAACGAAGATTGATTTGGATATGGATGTATATGTAGCGGGGCATTGAGTGGTTTTAAACAGGAACGAAGATAGATTTGATTGAGTGCGGATTAAAGGCGGACGTATTAATTTGGAACAAGAGGAGCAAAATTAGGAGACCACGTAAGAGCAGCAATTGGAAGTGTAAGAGTCAACGAAGAAACTACGACGGAAGAATTAGCGCAGGGGAAGTAAAATAAACGGGTATTCTAAATTCTAAAATTCGGATCATTTATTTTAGATTTGGGAGCAACAAAATTAAAGAAAGATACCTGGAGGCGAGACGGAAATTCAAAGGGATAGTGCAACCTTGTAAAGGCGCATACGGCGACAAGGATTTTGAGCCAGCATTAAGAGAGGCCAGAAACAAAGTATAATCCAGGTGAGTGCTGTGAAATATCTTATAACGTCAAAAGTCATAAACTTTGTGGTATTAATTAATTTGGCACAAGGCAACGTTGATCATGAAAAAATTTTGGCATATACAAAACTAAATTCTAAAATAAGTACTAAAACAAAAGAGAGTGCAGTTTGGTTGGGCATTGCACATCTACTTACCACTGAACCCACGGTAAGTAGGTGGATACCCTGAGAAGAAAGAGTTCATATAGTCGAGGCATCTTAAAAACAATTTTGATTAAATAACCAACCAAACGTTGCAAAAGTACGTGGCGTGCAATAGGTATATGCACACCATATAAAAAGCATTGTAATTTATAAGAAAAGGCGCGACAAAAGAGTGGGGTGCGGCATAAGAAGGTGGCAAACCCAACGTGGGGCTAGATAGATAGAGAGCTAGAAAGAAATAGTAGTAGGATACGGGATCCCGAGATTAGATGGGGCCCGTAGTTTTTATATTTTTTCAGCAAAAAGGAGATAAAAAAAAAGGCAGCAGAGATGACGGACGCGGACACGAAAAGGATTACGAGATCAGGAAGAATATACGGAGTTGAAGCGGAATTTATGACACGAGACGAAGAGATAGACGCAGGCGGAGATATCCAGGAGACGGAGGTGAGGCAGATAGATCCGGAGGTGATCAACATGGAAACGGACCACGCGACGGTACAGGAGGTTAAGGTAGCAGAAACCGCCGGAAACCAGGATATAATGCGATTCCTGATGAGTGTGCAAACGAGTTTAACGAACCAAATTGCAGAATCACGTACGGAACTTAAAGAGTCACATACGGTTTTAAACAACAAAATCGAAACTTCACATACAGATTTGACGAACAAAATTTTAGAATCACATACGGAACTAAAAACTGAATTAACAAAAAAAATTGTAGATTCACATACGAATTTGACTGACAAAATTGTAGATTCACACACCGAACTGAGGAATGAGTTTAGGACAGCGCACGCCGAACTGACGGCAAAATTAAACTACACACAGGACTATCTACTCACGCAAATGCAAAACGTAAAGGACGAACTAAGGACAGAGGTACAAGAAAAGGTAGACCGAGTTGACGACAAGCTAGAAAATACACGGGTACAGTTTCAGGGAGACTTGAACGCGACAAGGACGGACCTACGATCGGAAATAAAGACACGCGTGGAGACAGTCGAGGAGACGATGATCAGCGGATTCACGACGTTAAACACGGAGATTCAGACATGTGACAAAAGGCATACGACAAATTACAGAAATTTAGGACAGACGTTAGAGACACTACAGAACGAAAATGTGAACGTTAGGACACAACTGGACGCAAAACTAATAGACAACGCGACGATACTAGAAAACAGGGTTGGCAACGAAGTACGACAAATACAGGACAAGTTAGACGACCTAGAACGGAGGCGCGTAGGACTGGACTACGGACAGCATATAAAATTGAACCGGGACGCATTACCAAAATTTGAAGGACGAAGGACGGAACAACCGATGGGATTTTTGGACAGACTGGACGAAATCGTGGAGACCGAAAATGAAAGGACAAAATTACAGATAGTAGGGGCGACTTTTACAGGTAACGCAGAAAAGTGGCACAACATTATACGCAGACAGTACGACACATACGCTGAATTTCGACGACTATTTATCGAACAGTTCTGGAGTAACACACACCAGACAGACATACGGACAAATTTAATCACGGGACATTACAGTAGGACACACGGATCACGCGAAGAATACGCGATCGACAAATATAACCAGGCACAACATTTGACACCAAAATTGGGCGAGGACGACATAGTGTTACTACTTGCGGGACACATGGAACCAGAAGTGACAAAGATGGTCGTGGTACAGAATGTAAAGACACTGCGGGAATTTTTAGGAGTGATGCGGAATTTCGATTTAGCGACGGCACTGGAGTCAAAAACGCGGACAAATTATTGGGAGCAAAACCGGGGTTATAGGGAAGACAACCGACGACATGCGTACCACGAACACAGACCTAACTACCGACAGGACGTTTTCAACCACGGACAGCGTAATCATTGGGGACACGACGGAAACCGACGACAGTATTACAATAGGGAACACCGGGTGAACGAATACCAAGGACAGAATAGGTACCAGCACGGCAACGACGAGGATGACGGCCGTACGACGGGAGGCGGAATGCGTAACGGATACAGCCGGACGGACAGGGACGTAAACGTCCAACACATGACGACAAGCGCGATGACACAGGACACAGATAAGATTGAGGTGGTACAAATACACGAGGCGCCGTCGGGACAAAAAAAAACGTCAATTTTTGGAAGATCGAATGTTTAGGGTTGAATATAGACGTATGTTATAGTTTAAGAGATTTATTGTTAAATAGTTATACCTTTAATAAAAAGAACCTGTTGTTTATTAATATTAGATTAAGAGATTGTTTATATGTTGCTTTAGTTGATAGTGGTTCGCAGTTGTCGCTGGTAGATGAAAATGTGGTGATAAAACATGAAGAATTTTTAAAAGGACGAATAGAAACAATTGATGGGGTTAATTTATGGTCGGCAATGAACAAAAAGCTAACGACGATTTATAGGGTCATCCGTGTACCGATATTTGTAGGGAATAAAAAGGCAGGAGATGCAGAGTTCTTGATTACAAAGGGGTTGCATCTAGATTTTATATTAGGAATGGATTTTATAGATGGAAAGGATAGGTCGATTCGGCTATTTGATAAAGATAAGTTATGGGTGGTGCCTACGGTTAGTTCGGAATATAGGAATGGAAATGATATAGATAAGTCAGGATTAGGAATGAATAGGGAAAGTAATTATAGACAGGTTGAAGTGAGATTATGTAATATGTTTGCGAGAATAATTGATGATGAACAGATAGGGAAAGTGAGTATCGATATTAAAGCGAAGCTAGAAGAATTATTTAATAGATTTATAGGATTGTTTAATGAAGAGCCGAGATTTGCGAAGCGATATACGCATAAGTTAGAGGTCACGGAAGATAGTGGTTTTAATACCAAGGTGTATGCAATTCCGTTTGCAATTAGAAATAGGGTTAAAGCCGAGATTAGTAAAATGTTAAAAGAAGGAATCATCGAACCAGCGAAAACTCCATATGTGAACCTGGTAGTTATTGTACCGAAACCGAATAAAAGAGATATAAGGATTTGTTTAGATGCGAGGAAGTTGAATTCGATTACAAAAGCGCAGTACGGACAACCAAGAAGGTTTAGTAGGATAGTTTGTTATATAGTTCATGCGACGGAAAGTTTAGTTTTGTTTTAGTTTATAGTGTAGGTTAGTATATAGCGTAGTTAGACAGACGTGAGAGAAAGGAAAATAGGGGTTGAATTATTAATATGTAGAAATGCGGGGGGTGATTTTAAATAAAAACTAGAAATTATGCACACCAAGAAAAGAGTAAAAACAGACGAAATTTCCACTTTTATTCAAAATCAGTGGGGCCAGTGTAGTGTCAGAGGGAGCTACCATGGTTCTAAGGGTTGTTTAGTAGAAGGTAGTGTATGCCAAATAAAATGATCCATATATCAGATCCCGTAATTTAAAAATGTATGTTTGCCGTACTTTACATATGCTAAAGTATTTAAAATGTTAGTTGAAATGTAAGTGCCAAGAGGTAAATTATAATGACTTGATGACGTGATAAAATACACAGTGCTCAAGGGTTTATACTGAGTTAGAATGTAATAGGCCGTTGAACGTACATTTGCCATCCGAAAACCGGATGCGTCTATGGATGTCCACTATCAACCACGCAAATCCAGGTTCATGTGTGAATTATTTTGGCTTTTGTTTAAATAGAATCAACTTTTGGACAAATATGTAATCTCAAAATTATAAGTAATAGCAGTGTCAAATGTGATTGAAGGATTGTAAAATATTTAGGACCAATGATAGAATATTATGTGTATACTAGGAAAGTGTAAAAGGACATAATTTATGGTATGTGTGACACAAACTCAGTGTTAAAACGTTATTGGATGGTTTTAGTTTAGGTAATTTGTAATGTAGTAGGCAAGAAATGTTGTAATTATCACCTTGGAAAGTAAACAAGGGGAGCCTATTTTGAATATTTTTGGTGTAAAGACGTATTTTAAAGAACTGCGCTAAATTGTGTAAAGATTTTGGAAGATTAATAAACGTGTTTGAAATATAATAGTTTGATTATTAAAGAAGAGTAAAGAGCAGCATCGGTACATAAGTAATTTAATAGCGACGACGAGAAAAGGTAAAGATTTGTATTAGTGCGACGGCGAAGCGACGGATAGTAAGGTAGATTTGGAACGATATTGATAAAGGCAGAAGGCATCGGATTGGAATTGTAAGAAGGACGAATATTAGGATTGATTTGGATATAGATTTACATGTAGCGGGGCATTGAGTGGTTTTAAACAGGAACGAAGATTGATTTGGATATGGATGTATATGTAGCGGGGCATTGAGTGATTTTAAACAGGAACGAAGATAGATTTGATTGAGTGCGGATTAAAGGCGGACGTATTAATTTGGAACAAGAGGAGCAAAATTAGGAGACCACGTAAGAGCAGCAATTGGAAGTGTAAGAGTCAACGAAGAAACTACGACGGAAGAACTAGCGCAGGGGAAGTAAAATAAACGGGTATTCTAAATTCTAAAATTCGGATCATTTATTTTAGATTTGGGAGCAACAAAATTAAAGAAAGATACCTGGAGGCGAGACTGAAATTCAAAGGGATAGTGCAACCTTGTAAAGGCGCATACGGCGACAAGGATTTTGAGCCAGCATTAAGAGAGGCCAGAAACAAAGTATAATCCAGGTGAGTGCTGTGAAATATTTTATAACGTCAAAAGTCATAAACTTTGTGGTATTAATTAATTTGGCACAAGGCAACGTTGATCATGAAAAAATTTTGGCATATACAAAACTAAATTCTAAAATAAGTACTAAAACAAAAGAGAGTGCAGTTTGGTTGGGCATTGCACATCTACTTACCACTGAACCCACGGTAAGTAGGTGGATACCCTGAGAAGAAAGAGTTCATATAGTCGAGGCATCTTAAAAACAATTTTGATTAAATAACCAACCAAACGTTGCAAAAGTACGTGGCGTGCAATAGGTATATGCACACCATATAAAAAGCATTGTAATTTATAAGAAAAGGCGCGACAAAAGAGTGGGGTGCGGCATAAGAATATATATATATATATATATATATATATATATATATAATATATAAAATAAGATGTATCTGTAAATAAACTCTATGAGAATAATAGAGCCTATTGACGAATACAAATCGGACTGGTAGTTATATAGCCATTAACAAAACATTAGCTTATTACTTCATAGGGGAGGAAACATCCACTGACCGACGGTTTCGGCTTTATTAAACCTCCTCAGAATGAAATAGTCTCCAAGAACCCTATGAAGTAATCAAAGCTATTATACTGGTATAATTTCGAAACAATCTCTGTACTATGGCAAAAGTAAATAAAACCGCCATCAGGTGATAAACATCAACACTACTAAGCGTGGAAGTACAAAAATTGAATCGAAACTACATAGTAAATCCTATAGATGGCTATACAAGTACGTGTGGCCATTTGAGATTTGCGGAATGTTACAGCAAAATTTATTTGCAAACGTAACAAACCTTCTCGCGGCGACACCCGGGTTCATGTCTTTTATATATATATATATATATATATATATATATATATATATATTGCTGTGATATTTTTTTTCTCTATAATATCTTAATAACTTCTAAACTAGCTCAGGACAAATTGCTGATCAATCAAGTTTACCAATACAATCACGATTATCTTAGTATGACATAATTCTCTTCAAGTTAAACAAGCCACAAACAGTAGTGTCGCCCCGTATGATTGTATAATCTAGGTACTATTATAAAATAATCATTACAATTACAAATTCTTCATACTTTCGCTCTTAAACTTAACAAAAATAAACACTTATTAAGGTGAATGCATTCCCCTGCTAAGGAAAAGTTTTAAGAAACAAGCAAGCCTTGTTATTTACTTCTACTTCCCAAAAGTTACAATTTTATTATACCTCTAACCATCTTCTGTATGACTTATGTTGATACTATTTTAAATTGCCTTCTTCGCTTATTTCACCAGCAAGTTCCTCGACACTGTAACTATTAAGTTTGGTTTTCTTTGATCAACTGAACACCCAACTAAAATTATGCCTAAAACAGAAAAGAAAAGACCATTCTGTGCGATTCAGAGACATCTGGAGAGAACACTTGCATCTCCATAGACTTTTTAACAGGTAAGCGACTGATTTCTTAACATAACCCTACTTCCTAATATTACAGTTGTCCGATTTGAATGCAGATTTGTCTACTATGACTACTTGTGACGCTATTACAACACCTTGTGGCTAATAATGATCCTGGTTTCTAAATTGAACTACTCTGGTTATAAATTTTATAGCATTGTGGAGGAATATATATTTCAAGCTCCACTTCCATTTTTGAATTGAACATCAATAGTTTTTCCTTACCATTATGTGGGTTAGTTACAACGTATTTTTATTTATTTATTTTAAATTCAGCAGCACTACTAAAATATCATTTTAGCAATCCTAAGCCTGACCTTAAAAAATCCAATTAGCACATTAACGTGCTGATGGGACTAATATTAATGGAATGGATTTCGATTAATAATTGCAAAGCACGAGGCAAGTGCTCATCTTCTTTTACTAACAGATAAGAGGAGCCCCCCCTCCCCCAAGAACCGCCAAACTTTTTTAAACTAAGCCTTATTGATAGTATTTGAGTATTCACCCGGCAGTCTAATACAAAATAACTTTCAATAACCTTTGACTATATCACTGTGATGCAATAACATATATATTGTATATTATATATATATATATATATATATATATATATATATATATATATATTGTAAAATTTGTTTTCACTGAATGACTCATGATTCTTAAATGCCCATGTTATCTAAGTGCAGTGGATTATTTAGAATTTCTAAATGGTCATGTGTAATTATTGTTCTATAATTTAAAGGTGTATTTACAGTAGTGATGTACTTTTGTTGTTAACTACATCCAACTTATGATCAGTTAAGCATAGGAAACTCTTGAAAACTTTCAGATGTTTGGAAAGTACTAATTTCAAAGCTAAGCTGAAATAACAATCAATGATGAGCAGCCGTTCTTCAAGAATGGTGCTGATACACCATTAGGCATTTACAACTGCTATTATGTGTAATAAGGACAAGTACTGAAATAACATTGTGTGTTATATAGGCTGCTCTCGAAGTGTTCTGCAAAGGTATTGACTCTGAGTTGCATGTTGTTTTAACTCTTGACAATTTGCTTAGAAATATCATTGCTTTCTTTTAATACTGTTTGATATATCAATAGTTCGGTAATGTTGCATAACACAGAGCAATGAGAACTTTAGTTTCTCTGTAGCATGGAGTATGCATTATGTCTATTCAGTCTATGCAGTAAACACAAAACGTTTAAATTGATTTTTCCCAAAAGCGGTGCTAGCAAGAAATTTCAAACAGGAGCACATAATAGATCGAAAAAGTTTTAAAAGTGTTCAAATGTGACGAAAAATACATTAAAAATTTGAAATTCAAAATGTCTATTCGCCCCCTGAAATAAGATGCTTGTGATTTCAATAAGGAAATTGTATTTACAATGGTTGAATTGTCAATAGAGAATTGATTATTTTGTCAAGTTGGATAATTTATATAACGACATTTTTAAGATATTCTTAATAACTGACTTAAAGGTGTCGTCTTCAAAGAGCTCTAGTTCCCGTAGGAAGCATTTTTGGATTAAGGTAATTTGGGTTAAAATGACATAAAATCATGTCTCGTATGTGTAACTTTGTTTGGCAGGAGAGTTTATGGACACCCTGTATATGGTTTAATCTTATAATATTGAATGCACCCTTTACTATCTACCACATTTTTTAGACGAAGTATTCTAAGAAATGCAATACATCAAAATACTATAATAATGTTAGCACAACTTCTCATTCTAAATTTTGAAATTTTAAAGAATATTTTTAAATGTTTAATCCCATATATTATAGTACTTTCACCAGTATGTTATGTAAGCTTTCAATACCTTTATTAAGATGATGAAAATGGAATGTGCTTTGGAATATTTTCTGCTTTAATATAGAGTTAGCAAACTTATAAAATAGAAAATACCTCACTACTCTGAACGACTTTTGTGTATTTTGTGTATTTTTGTGTATATTAGTTCCTGCAATTATGTAGCTACTATAAGAAACAATTAAGTTTAACTAAATTAAAACATACTAAAATTATTCAATACATTATAAATATAATGGTCATATTTAAATAAATTCATTAAAATTGTATTAAAATTGTATAATCTAATCGGTTTAGTAAAGCATTTTTATGCAGGATATTTAGTGATCCATTGATCGTCCCTATTAAATAATAAATTTAAAGATAACCAAAAGAAAATAATACCTACTTTAAAATCAAATAGATAAAATGTAAATAACTGATAATTAAACTGTGAAGGTACTAAATAATCAAATCAGTTAATGCATGTTTTACTTTGATATAAGTGACATTTCAAAACCCAAGCAGATAATATATAAAAATAAAATTAAAAATTATTACTTTTAATGTTTGTAATTTTAGTTACACTTAAAGGTTATTTAAATAAGAATAAGAGATATGGTTTGTTATTATTAAAATTATGTAACTTGTTATTATTAACTATAAAACAACACTGGTTTAACAATTTCTTTCCATATTATTAATATCGTGTACAAAATTTTAAGATCGATGTCATTACATCGTAATAAGAAAATATTTGATAACATTTTCTAAATCAAATATTATTAATCATGATGTGGCTGTTTCATTCTGAAAAATGATAGGTTGGATAATTGTTCACATTAGGCATTAGTTCCCAGAAGTTGGACTGGAGGCGAATTTCTGAAGCACCATTAAACCTGTGTGGTCGATGGCTTCTATAAATACCGCATCTTGAAGATTAATACTAAACAATATACTAAAGTGCGTTTTTGTTACCTTCCTTATATGTATCATTATGTTCCCAAAATAAGTGTGAGTGTCTGCAGGAATTTACTGAATATCTGAGCTTTGACACTATTTGTGATTTCTAATAAACCTCAAAGTATTAGATCTTGAATATTATTAAAAATGCTTTATTTAAAGATATTGCAATGTCATCAATAGGTTATTTTTATAGTTTTTATGTTAAAGCCTTAATTTTAGCCTACTACTAAATTCGTGTTGAGGGTCTTAATTACAAAGTGCATTATTGTATAAGGTACAAAACTGAAAATTCTTGGTTTGAATTTCTGATGTATATTTTTTGTTTTTATTTTGAATGAAACTCTTAGATAGATTTTTACTTATTTATTTCTTTAAATGTGAATAAAGCATCAAATATAGAATTGGCTGTGCACACCTGAAAGTATTAGAAAAAATTTGAAAAGAATATAATGGTCAACGTGTAATCAAGTTTAAAAACAGAGCACTCAACTATAGACTAGTCATGTTTAGTGATGTTTTCTTGTAGGAAATAAATCTACCATCAACAATATTTGAAATAAATAAATTCAAAGATGTCAAATGTCAAATTATCTGACTTGATTACACGTTTACCATTATATTCTTTTAAAACTTTTTCTAATACACCTATTTGTAAAAATGGACGGTAGTGTAGCCTTTGGCAATTATCAAAAGATTACCATTATTCAAAAGTTAATGCGACTATGCAAAATTTTGTTTTCTAAGAAGAGTAGATAATCTAATATTGTAATTGTGATATTGACGGAGGGGAGGCTTTCACGACCAGAGGTATAAATATTTATGATTTCGGGTTGGGACAGTGTCATTTTATAAACAAAGGTTGACGTTTCGCCCACTTTTGTAAGGGCTTTATCAGGACAAGAAAAGCAAATAAGTAATAAAATAAAGATAAGAATAATAATATTAAGTAGACAAATTAAAGTGTAAAAGTATGTAGAGTTACTTCTGAACTAGCAGACTCACTAGCCCATTTAAGCTAAAAGGTGTCTTGTGGCAAAGTAACAGTTACTTTGCCACAAGAACACCTTTTTTACACAAATTAGACTTGATTTAAGATTGGGCTTCATTTTTAAATGGTATGTCTCGACACTATATGTATTTAGAATGTCATTTTACTTGAGATTTCACTTTATGTACTAAAGGAATAATAAGCTTATTCTACTAGAAATATTATTCGGGATAAAATTAAATATTGGAAATTTTTACTTTTTTTAGTTTGGGTTCGGTTTTTTTCACAGAATGTGGTACGCAATCTTATGACCTCATTATCACATCTATATATATATATATATATATATATATATATATATATTACTGTGATATGCCCTGTTTTAGGATTATCGAGCCCCTACGATGGGAGCCATTTTTATTGCTGTGATATTCCTTTTATTGCTGTGCTATTCGCCCCATTTGATATGAAATGTTAAATTAGGATTTTATTTCAACTAGCTTACTGAATAAATCTTATTGAATCAAATAAAGCAATTCTAGAACACACAATATAATAATTGATAATATTTACAACACTCAAAATTTTCCTTTTTGTACAAAATATCTACATATACCAGATTTATGCTTTTCTGAAAGCCAGCAAAAATATCTTTTAATTACATTCAGGGACCTTTGAACGTTCCAAGATACCTTCTTCGGTTTTCATATTTTTTAAGTGACCTTTTTGATGACTCTTACAAATATACAATGCATAGCAAATATTAAATTGAAAACAGTTTTTCAATAATACAGTGTATTAAAAATTGCTAACCTGGAATGGGTTCTGGAGTTCCATCCTAGTCTATGATCTGCATCCCCTTGCCGTGTCCGCTTTGCTTATTGGTATTTTTTTGTTTGCGTTAAGACATCAACAAAATGCCGTCCCCATATAAGAATCGCCTCCCATAAATCGCTTCCAAATTAAAGTACGTCCAAAATTAAAGTATTGCCTCCGATTAAAATACGTCCCAAATTAAAGTACATCCAAAATCAAACGTCCCAAATTAGAATATATCCAAAATTAGAATATGTCCAAATTAAAATGTGTCTAAATTGGAAAATGTCCAAATTAAAAGCCGTCTATCTATAGATCGGCTTATATTTCGTAGCACAAAATTCTCGCACTTTTAAATCTCATTTGTTTAATTTTTATTTCACTAATTGCATGAGTTTTAACACCTTCGAACATAGTTGTTGTTTAGTTAAATATAGACTAAAACGTTGTTCAGTTTCTATCGTATATATAAGCCCTTCCTCCAACAGTTTTCATTGGCGTGTTTACAATCAAGGCTGGTACTTTTCCTTATCTGACAGAACTCGGAATTTTTACAAATTACCTAGTTTAAATCTTCTACGAATGCTCTGTTCATCATGTCCGCATTCAGCATATTGCAGTATTATCCTAGGATTTCCAACTTTTGGCTTTTCATTAACTCACGTACTCGGTGTTTGTTAATTTATCATATAATTGAACCGCCTGGTGTTTATTCGTTTGCCACAGAATGTTGGTTTTCTGAACAAATGTGTTCTTCTCTAGTCACGTAACGATTTTCTAATAATGAATTATTTAAGATGCGTTTACGTTGATATTTTCGACGCAATTGTTAAATATTTGCAATATCAATTTATCTATGTTTCCCGGTAATTTAATTTTGATGCAATTTATTGCGTTTTAAAATCTTATCTTTACTTGTAAACTATACTTAGACATATTTATGTTCTCATGCATTTAATTCCGTATATTTTATATACAGTGTCCTCTTAATTGACATTATGTAGAATGACCGATTTACTCTTATAATTTCTTGAATTATTTGATTTTCTTATAGTTAAAGTTGCTTATATTTATCTTACGACCCATATGACTTAATCTACCCTTAAACTACCTTATTATCATAACAATATATACTGGATCAGTTAAAAGTATGGGGACGATGATTTATTGTTGTTAATATTTATTTTAGGAAATTATGTTCAATACAAAAGTTTTTTATGAAATTTTTATCTATATTGAGAATACTTGAATGTTTTATTTCTTCAATTGTTTTTGAGTTACGACTGTCTGCGTAATTTTTTTTAATGGAAACTTGTTAATTTTACTCTACAATTCGATAGAGAATTTTTTTCTCTTAACAGTGGTATTTTTTGTTTTTCTTAATTTATTTTAATCAGATCTTTATAAGAAAACACCGGTTTACGTATTTACGAATAGTAGATACATCTAAGATAGACAAAATTATTTGCAATAAAATTATCAGTCACATCTTTAACATTAAAAGCAACTTAATAACTAAGTAAATTAAATTAAGTGTTCAAATTGTCCTCCATTTGTAATTTGATAGTGACCCAATCGATTTACAAAACCCAGAAGAGAATTATCTAAAAATTCACGGAGAATTTCTTGTATCATTCTGGTAATTCAGATAAATCTTTGATGTCATCGGATCTGTCTTTGAAAACTTTGTTTTATTGGCCACTTAATGTTCCCTTGTCTCACAATCCATATGTTTGGAAAAACGTTATCCATATATTGACGAACATTTAAACCATAATGT